>JBBCBC010000007.1:21765805-22365805 GCA_037126765.1 Stenogyne calaminthoides | reverse complement strand
ATGATTCTAGTCCATTTTAAAATTCGGAAGATATCATGCCATTAATCGATCTTGGACCATACATCCAACGTAAACGGCCAGAATAGTACATATCAATCTGTTTCGCATTTACGAATTAATTAATATTCAAAAGCCTAATTAATAATTAATATTTCCTAAAAATTTCGGCAGAGTTTCGTTTTATTTTATCGTATTCCCCAGTTAATCATGATCCTATGTGCATCCATTTCCGACTTAATCAATTAAAATTAATTAAGTCGGAACGCACATCTTCTACAACAACCAATAACCAACAAATATTCACCAACATCGATCCCTCCACTCCAACGTAATTAAGATATATTCTTTAACACCAAAACTAGTTATATTAAATAAACTAAATTGAGCTAATTATACTAAATTAATATACACATGTTACCTAAATAATTAATACAAAATAATATACTAAACATACATGTATCAAGCTATATACTAAATTAAGCTAAAATACTAATAATAATACTAAATAATGAACCAACTAATACTAAATAATTAATACTAAACAATAAAATAAACTAATACGTATAATTAACAATTAAAATACATACTAAACAATATAACAACTAATACTAATTAATTAAACAATAAAACAACTAATACTAAATAATATAACAACTAATACTAATTAATTAAACAACAAAATAACTAATTATACTAAATAATATAACAACTAATACTAATTAATTTAACAACAAAATAACTAATACTAAATAATATAACAACTAATACTAAACAATAATGCAATTAATACTAAACAATAAATCAACTAATACTTATAAACGATTAAATAAATCGAAAACATTCCTTAAACGGAGCACACGCTCGGAACTGCAAAAATTCGCCCGAAAGTCGCCTAAAATCGCCTCCTTTTTCTCTCTCGGTCGAGCAAAAACGCAAAACTGGACAAATGGGCGATTCAAGCGTATATATAGTGGGGGGGGGCGAGGGTTTTGGCGAGGGAAATTACCCTCGTTAAACGAGAGAATCTGGCACCGGGAATCGTGGTGTTGACCGTTACAGGTCAGCGAGGGTTTTTTTAAATAGGCGAGGGGTTTAAACCTTCGCTAAATGCGCGTGAGACTCAGCGAGGGTTACAAACCCTCGCTAAATGCGTGTGGACTTTTGGCGAGGGTTTAAACCCTCGCCAATTAAATACACTCCCTAAAACTCTCGCTGACATGTACTCTCTTTAAAACCCTCGCCAATTAAAGAGGGTTTCGTTCCCCTCTTTAAATACCCTCGCTAAATCAGTAATTTTTTGTAGTGACAGCATAACAGAATGCACTGAAGAGAAGCCTATCCTCATCGAATTGACCCTTCTCTTCCAATCTTTTTTACAAGTTTCCTATCTATATACCGAAGTCATCACTGTCTGTTTTTACAAGTTTACTATCCACCTGAAAACTTTCTAAAATTTAAGGTTCCTAAACTCCATAAAGTGTCTTGAAACTTGTGGAATATGTAACAACATTTTTAAAACCAACACATTTTATAAAGCAATTTAGGGAAAGGAAAACCTACCTGAGTGATTAAGGGTTTGGCTAGCAGAGCATTTGGATCGGTTTCAGGATCCTTCTCACTATCTCTTATCATAAAGTTTAAGACTATCATGTTGGAATACACCAAGCTAAATCATTCTCAGATGTAAAGCTTCTTGACAAATTGAGCATGTCTGGTAAGGATTTATGGGCAAGAAAATTCTACATTATTGTAGGAGGAAGACAAATATAAAAAATAGAAGTTAGTGGATATGGATTTGTTAATTAAAGGTGCTCATAATTCAGAAACCAAAGAGGAAGCTAATAAAGTGCAGAAGATATGATTTTTGTCAAAGCTTTATTTTGTTATAGTGAATCAGTAAATTAGAAAACCGACCTTGGGTTCATCATCCCCAAACTTAAGCATGTAAATCTAAAATTGAAGCCAAGGCAAAAAGGCATAGGTTGCAAACTTGCAATCTGAATATTATTATACTTGGAGCCCATTTGATGTCATTGATATCGAGGGATATGGAAACAATCCTTCAATTTCCACTGTTTGTTATTATCGATTTAGTTTCTCTTTGACCCGGTAAAAAATGAAGGCCTGCAGTCTCATATCCCATTTTAGGTGGATTTTGTATACCACCTTCCATGTGGTATTTGTAATACTAAGAATTCCTTTCAAAATCCCTTCAAATCCCATACCACTAAACAAGCAAGCTCTTGGGGGAAGAATGTGAAAAACTTACAGAGAGCTTTAGTTCTATGTCACATCTTTGTGAATGCCTCTCTTGATTGATTTTCTTCACCTTCCTCACACTCCATTTCCATTTTTTTACTTCCTTCGCATCATCCGAGAGTAGCTCAGGCATTGAAATCTACAATTTGTGTATCAATTTATTAACATTACGTACAAAAGCTATTAATTAAGTAATATAACAGTAAATATCACCCATTCATCTCCTCTCCCTCACCCCCCTGCCACCTGAAGCCCAAATGTTCCCCACCACACTTAAGATACGTTTATTCACTCTCCACTTAGTGTTTCCTAATGTATCAAGTGCCAGCAACAATTTATTACTGTCAAACATATTTAATAAGACAAAGAAAACATCAAGCAACAAGTTCTAGTATTACTTTTTCTTGATCGGACAAATAGTGACTCGAACCCATGACCTCACGGCATAGGTATTGGTGCTCTAACCAATTGAGTTATTCCACTGATTTCCGTAGCAGTTGCAAATTCTTGGTGTTGGTGTTGCAACACATCCGACATAGATACCAGGATGGTACACTTAGCCATATCATTGCAATGCTCCCAGTGCTCATACTTTTTCTTTTCCGCTTTACTCGACTCGCCAGTTGGCTCATCTGGTTTTGGTGTGTCAAGGATCCACTTGTGCTTTTGTGCAGTTAGAACAATCATAAGTTTTCGTTTCCAATCAACATAGTTTTCACCAGATAGTTGATGATCTTTAAGTATAGCATATAGTGGATTAAAAGGTTGCGACATGTTGAACAGAAATAAACAACAATTGTATAAGCACAAAATTACCACATAATTTTGATCACATTATTCATATCAAAATCTCAAAACAATATGAATATGCATCAGCCGACATCTAAAAACCGTTTAAATAGGTCACGTGGAGTGAACTGTCTATTTAAACACATTCAAGCAGGTTACAAACAAGAACAATTACAAACCTTTAATTCACAATTAATAGTCGGCTCCCACTTGACCAATATAAAATTGACAAAGACTTCGGGGAAGTATATGCATATCAATTTTATACCTAAATAATAACCATGATTAAATACATAATTATTATTTTATTTTGAACGAGCCTCGAGGGGAGGGTCATCGTCGCCACTAATAATAATTCACAATCATCCTTTTGTGAATTTATTCATGTGAAATCTATCTTTTGGCCGTTCCGAGAGGGAAATTTCTCCAAAATAATTCACAAATAAATAAATCATGGAGGTCAAAATTGACGTAATTTTATTATCCGGAATAAAATTGTCAAATAAATAAAACATACTTAGTAATTTTCGAAAGTGAGATTTTTTTTTGACAATTCAAAAATCATGCAAACACATTAACAAATAATAATGCATGAAATTAAAACAAGTATCAAGACAAAATAAATCAAGAGGGGGACATATATCCAACTCTCATGGTTTGAATTTCAAGTCTCGATCTTGAGAAATCGTCTCTTTGTTGGCCTTCATCGTTCGTCTCAAAAAGCTCCCACTGAAACCACAACAAAAAAATTGTCCTCCATCTTGGGTTGGGACGACATCCGGCAACGGTTAGCTCATGGCCCGGAACGCGTGTCCGAGTGCGCCCCACGTCCAAGGCCGACCATCCCGCGCCCGTCACCCGGCAGCCTAGGCATGCGAGGCGCATCGCCCGAACTGATCCTCGCGCACCTGCGCTCGCCCCAGCTTCCGCCCACTCACGCGCCCATGCGCGCACCTACGTGCAGGTCCGCCCCTCGCCAAGTGTCGCCCGTGCGCACATCCAGCTCGCCCCGCCCTTGATCGCCTAGCGATGCGCGCGGTCGCTAGGCCTTCGGCCTAGCCCGCTTGTGCGACTTGGCTTGCGTACGTCCGGGCACTTGGTCGCCAGTCTTTAATTCTCTGTCTCCGTCTTCGTTCTCGATCCAGTTACAATTTATTTACAAAAATAAATAAACCTAGAACTAGACTAGTCTATTACATTGAACAAATCAAACAAATTCTAATCTACTCGTGGATTTTCTCACGAGGCAAAACGAATTCGAATGAATCGAATTAAAAACCAATAAATTATTTGCATGTAAATAAGCACATTAAAATACTATGACAGGATACCTGAAAAACAAATATAACAGTTCTACTATCCAATTTCAATTTTAATGAACAACAATTTAAATTACAGTTTAAAAGATCAGAGCCCGAACCAGGGCTCTGATACCAGTTGTTGGGATACTTTATGCCAGGATATATCGGGATGACCTCATAAACACAAATTTAAATTAACGATTATTACTAGCATGAATTTACCCACGTGAATTCAAATAATAATAAATCCAACAACAACATGCAAACAATAATTCACGTAAAAGATCCTAGCATGCGGAATTTCTAGGAGTTTACGTAAACATACCCGTTGGAGAGACAATCTGAGATAGGCAAGATCAGGTATCTGGCAACCAACCAAAATTCCTTCTCAAGTATTCCCAAGTCCTTTCGCGTATAACCCCAACAATAACCAATTTTCAAAATGTAATGAACAACAATTTAAATTACAATCTAAATCACAGAGCTCGAAACCGAGGCTCTGATACCAGTCGTTGGGAAATATGGTGCCCGGATCTATTCGAGATACAATTTAGATACAAATTTAAATTATTTAATTACTACTAGCATGAATTAATACTATATTAATTCAAATAATAATCAAATAACAACAACACATCATGCATATAATAAAACCACGTAAATCCTACACATGTGGATTTCTAGGAGTTACGTAAGGCGTACCTTTTTGGCGAATTAGACGGAGACAGATGAGCAGCAGTTCAACGAACACAACCAAAGTCCTTTTTTAGAATTCCCACATCCTTGTTCAACAATCCGGTGGTAGGAAACTCGCGAACAATTAGCAAAGGGGAAAAAGAAAAAATATATGCCACCACCTTTTTGGATTTTTAATTTTTCCAACACATGGAATTGTAGTGAGGATGAAAAATTCATCCCCTATTTATAGATATAGAGGGGGCGGAAATTTCATGATAATTAGGGCTTATGAAATTTCTTTGTATCTTCCCAAGATACAATTTTGAATATATCTCATATATTCTATTTCCATAATAATCACAAAATATCTTTTATTCCCCAATATCTATAATTTTCGAAAATTTCACAATTAAAAGGAAGAAAAGGAATCTTTGACTTTTCTTGAATTTATGGGATAAACTTGTATCTCAAGAATACTTATTCCATAAAATCTTTCCAAGAATTTTTTTTTCTCTCCCCTCTTAATTTTTTCGAAAAATTGGAATAAATATGGCATTAATATTTCTTTTATTTTAAACATCTTTTTCAGTTATTGGACTTTATCTTTGGGCTACTAAATGGGCCTTTAGGAGAATTAAGATTGGACCTTCTAATGGACTTTGAATTTTCAATATTGAGCCACAATATTATTCAAGCCCATAAATATTAATTAATCTCACTAATAATTAATATTGCACTATCCATCTTAACTCATATTATTGTAATATGGCTCCTGGTTATTATTTCCAGTGTTTAAGATTATCTTAGTCCATTAATTAATTCAAGCCACTGAAAAGTTTTATATTAATTAATATATTTTATCATTGGTTGAAGAATGACTCAACGTTATTATCCATACCGAAAACTAATTCCACTTGCAAGATTTGGTGTGATAAATCTTCTGAGCCTCCCAAGGGGACAAATCACACAAGACGTACTTGCACACGATTTTTCGTATTAAATCTTAGCAATCGTCGTGTAACTAATAATATTTTCCAAGATATAAAGTATCGAGTCACAATGACTCAATACCCAATATAAGTCAAAGCAATAGTTATTAATTTCACACTATCCTATTTAAGGAACGAAGATTAAGAAATAACGAACCACTGAGGTCTAATTCTTCCATATTCAGTACTGAAGAATTTATCCTCGTTGTAGGTTCTATTCAGCACATCATAATACACTAGTGTAATATCTTGGTCAAGACAAGTCAATCTGAGCCTTACACTTCAACCTTTCACGATGGATTGTTCATTTTCATCTAGGTTGTGAATTTGTATTTAGTTACAAGGATTTGTTAATGTGATCTTCCGTGATCTGGTATCACCACATTAACTACAATGTAACACGTATTATTTAATGAACAAATATGCAGTAAATATATATAACATTCAATAATATTTAATGCAACAGTGATAAATAATTTATTTCAGTAAATAAATAAGAAATTCAGTTTGGTTATATATAAAGTAAAAGCACACTTTACAATATAACCCCAACATCCCCATCATAACAATATTATTTTGCTGGGGAACTTGTAATTTATTACTGGGGAACTTTGCATGCCCCCACAAAATCATGAACGAAATTCATTTTTTAACTCAATTCAAGCATCTGGGTCGTGGAAATTGCACGAACGGGACGCAGGGTACTCCTTCGGGGACACGAAGGGGGCGTTTTTTGTTCCCCATCATAACGGTATTATTTTGCTGGGGAACTTTGCATCCCCCCCACAAAATCGGCCACGAAATCCATTTTTCAAGTCAATTCAAGCATTCGGATCGTGGAAAATGCATGAACGGGACGCAGGGTACCCCGTCGGGGACTCAAAGGGGGGCATTTTTTGTTCCCCATCATAAAGGTATGTTGGTCCCAAATTAGGAAAACCCATTAGCGCGGAAATACCATGTAATGCATATAAAACAGGGGTGAGGGAATGGTGATTCCAAAATTTTCTTTTTAAACCATGTGTTTTGCTTATAATCAAATGCATATGGCAAGTAAGAACATAAAGCAGTAAGGAACACATGATTTTATAGTGGTTCGGAGTCCAACTCCTACATCCACTCTTCCCTATCAGCAGGGGCACCCCAACTTAACCAACTGGACTTAGATTAATGTATTAGTCCAACACAATACAACAGATGTTTACCGAGTTCACACTCAAACGGGACTTATCTCCCTCACGGGATTGCCTACCCTCCCTTTCGGGATTGCTAGATATTTACCGAGTTCACACTCACCTACAAACTCATCCTACCAAACTGATTTGGGTAAGGTTTGTTTGGTTTCCAACTAGGTTGAGATTTTCCCTTACATTTGTTTAGCCTCAATGCTAAGGATGGGAAAATCTCTCTAAGCTTAGGATATTACATTTGGGCTAACTGATCATCAGTAGCGTTCTGATTCTCAGTGAACATGACTTCAGATGACTTCTCTTCAGGTGACTTCTCGCCTAATTTCTTCTCGCCGATCCGTATGCAGATTTCGGTTTCGATATCGATTTCTTCTCACTGATCCGATCAAATCACATGATCGATCGATATAGCATCAGTCGAAGATATCGGTTTATCCGATCTCGACATGATGATCTCGATCGGTCCCCATCCGCCTCCTCTTCCGATCGCAACCTTCTCTTCTCGATCCGGTCATCCGATCAGTCATCCGATCATCCGATCACCGGGCTTAAATTTTTCTCTTCGCTTTTTGCCCAAATTTTATCGCTTAACTCCTAACTCATCTTACTTATCTGATCTCGATCAGTCTCATCTGCAGCCTAGTCTGATCTCGATCATCTACGTCTAATTTCGTGAGTTCCCCCTCAAATTGTTCTCCTCGTTCCCCCTCAACTTGTTATCTGTAGATTATCTTCAAAAACACAAGTTGATAATGTTTTGGCATAATTCATCAAAACTAAAATATCCCAACAATTTCCCCTTTTTTATAATGACGCCAAAACATTAAAATATATGCATTTATACAGAGATCGGGTTTTTGTTTAAAAAGATCAGTTCAGGTGGTCACTTTGAAATCAGTGAACCTTTTGAACTCCCGCTCTGATACCAATTGTTGGTCCCGAATTAGGAAAAACCATTAGTCGCGGAAATACTATGTAATACATATAAAACAGGGGTGAGGGAATGGTGATTCCAAAATTTTCTTTTTAAACCATGTGTTTTGCTTATAATCAAATGCATATGGCAAGTAAGAACATAAAACAGTACGGAACACACGATTTTATAGTGGTTCGGAGTCCAACTCTTACATCCACTCTTCCCTATCAGCAGGGGCACCAACTTAACCAACTGGACTTAGATTAATGTGTTAGTTCAACACAATACAACAGATGTTTACCGAGTTCACACTCACCTACAAACTTATCCTACCAAACTGATTTGGGTAAGGTTTGTTTGGTTTCCAACTAGGTTGAGATTTTCCCTTACATTTGTTTAGCCTCAATGCTAAGGATGGGAAAATCTCTCTAAGCTTAGGATATTACATTTGGGCTTAGATCTAGGATAAAACACTCTTGAATATATGCGTGTATTTCTTGCTCAGTGTTCTATGGTGGAAATGCTAGATGATTTGGCTTTTTGGATGTTTCACGCATTTCCCACACTGAATAATGAAGGAAGAACTTGTATTTATAGTGTGGATTTGAATGTTACCGTTGGATGGAGTCTCATTCAAATCCGTACTATTCTGTAGCTTCTGCATCCTTTTCGGGCTTGTTGTTTTCCTCTCATTGGTCCACGTCAGCTGAATCTAACGGCTATAATCTTCAGGATCATCTGAGTCTTTAGGTTTCTCTGAGTCTTCAGGTTTCTTCTGAGTCTTCAGGTTTCTTGATTCAACAGACTTCTCTTCAGCGGACCTTGTCTGATCAGGCACCGACACTCAGCCGACCGAGTTTAGTTCTTCGTCTTGACATCGTCGACCCCCGAGGTCACTAGCTTTTCAGGCCTAGCCCGATCATCAGTAGCGTTCTGATTCTCAGTGAACATGACTTCAGATGACTTCTCTTCAGGTGACTTCTCGCCTGATTTCTTCTCGCTTTGGTATGGTATCCAGATTTACGGTTTTCGATGTCGATTTCTTCTACTTTGATCGATCGGCTCACGTAATCGGTCGATATAGCATCGGTCGGCTATCGGTTTATCGATCTCGATCCGCGTCGATCTCGTCAGTCTCATCTGCTCCCTCTTTCGATCTGCAACCTCCTCTTACGATCACAGTCATCTGATCAGGTCATCCCCGGTTATCTGATCGGTGGGCTTAGCTTTTCTTCTCTTAAATTTTTGCCCAGCTCATGACTAACTCGAAACTCATCTTACTTATCGATCTCGTCGGTCCTAAATCTGCGACCTTGTCGATCTCGATCATCTACGTCTGATTTCGTGAGTTCCCCCTCAACTTGTTCTCCTCGTTCCCCCTCAACTTGTTATCTATAAATTAACTTCAAAAACACAAGTTGATAATGTTTTGGCATAATTCATCAAAACTAAAATATCCCAACAATTTCCCCCTTTTTGATAATGACGCCAAAACATTAAAATATATGCATTTATACAGAGATCGGGTTTTTGTTTAAAAAGATCAGTTCAGGTGGTCACTTTGAAATCAGTGAACCTTTTGAACTCCCGCTCTGATACCAATTGTCGGTCCCGAATTAGGAAAACCCATTAGCGCGGAAATACCATGTAATGCATATAAAACAGGGGTGAGGGAATGGTGATTCCAAAATTTTCTTTTTAAACCATGTGTTTTGCTTATAATCAAATGCATATGGCAAGTAAGAACATAAAGTAGTAAGGAACACACGATTTTATAATGGTTCGGAGTCCAACTCCTACATCCACTCTTCCCTATCAGCAGGGGCACCAACTTAACCAACTGAACTTAGATTAATGTATTAGTCCAACACAATACAACAGATGTTTACCGAGTTTACACTCACCTACAAACTTATCCTACCAAACTGATTTGGGTAAGGTTTGTTTGGTTTCCAACTAGGTTGAGATTTTCCCTTACATTTGTTTAGCCTCAATGCTAAGGATGAGAAAATCTCTCTAAGCTTAGGATATTACATTTGGGCTTAGATCTAGGATAGAACACTGTTGAATATATGCGTGTATTTCTTGCTCAGTGTTCTATGGTGGAAATGCTAGATGATTTGGCTTTTTGGATGTTTCACGCATTTCCCACACTGAATAATGAAGGAATAACTTGTATTTATAGTGTGGATTTGAATGTTACCGTTGGATGGAGTCTCATTCAAATCCATACTATTATGTAGCTTCTGCAGCCTTTTCGGGCTTGTTGTCTTCCTCTCATTGGTCCACGTCAGCTTAATCTAACGGCTATAGTCTTTAGGATCATCTGAGTCTTCAGGTTTCTTGATTCAACAGACTTCTCTTCAATGACCTTATGCGATTAGACAAACCGACACTCAGTTTGACTGAGTTGATTCTTCTTTCAGACATCTGACCCAGTCACTAGCACTTTCGAGGCTAACTGATCATCAGTAGCGTTCTGATTCTCAGTGAACATGACTTCATATGACTTCTCTTCAGGTGACTTCTCGCATGATTTCTTCTCTTTGTCTGATCGGCTCACATGATCGATCGATATAAAGATCAGTCGGCCTATCGGTTTATTCCGATCTCGATCACATCGATCTCGTCGATCTCATCTCTTTCCTCTTCTGATCTGCAACCTCCTCTTCTGATCTGGTCATCTGATCAGGTCATCTGGTCATCTGATCAGCTGACTTAGCTTTTCTTCTCTTCTGATTTTTGCCCAGCTCATCAGTTAACTCCGGAACTCATCTTACTTATCTGATCTCGATCAGTCTCGTTTGCAGCCTCGTCTGATCCCGATCATCTACGTCTGATTTCGTGAGTTCCCCCTCAACTTGTTCTCCTCGTTCCCCCTCAACTTGTCCTCCCCGTTCCCCCTTAACTTGTTATCTTTAGATTAGCTTCAAAAACACAAGTTGATAATGTTTTGGCATAATTCATCAAAACTAAATATCACAACACGGTATTATTTTGCTGGGGAACTTTGCATCCCCCCACAAAATCGGCCACATAATCCATTTATCAAGTTAATTCAAGCATCCGGGTCGTGGAAAATACACGAACGGGGTGCAGAGTACCCCATCCCGAATGCGAAGGGAGCGCCGGCGGAGCTCTAGTGGAGCGCCAACTATAAAAATGTGGGATTTTTGGAAGGGGAGGCAACGGGGAATTCGCGCTGGTAACAATGCATGAGGTTTCGTGCCTAGTAAGCCGAACAGGTTGGCTAGTTCGAAGGCCTTGAGGTCATCGGGCATAGGCTGTATCCGCTGAGTACCGGAGGGGCGAACCAATCATGCGGCGCCCCGGGCCAAATCCCCCGGTGCATTCCGCCTGCGCAATACAAGTGGGTTTCGTGCCGAGTAGTCTCGATCGAGTGACCAGCTCATCCATGTGGCCGGGTGCGAACGATGCGGACGGAGTGCCGACGGAACGCTAGTGGAGGGCCTGCTATAAAATGTGGTATTTACGAAAGGGGATGCAATGGGGGATTCGCGCTGGTAGCAACTCATGCAATTTCGTGCCTAGTAAGCCGGCTGGATGGCTAGTTTGAAGGTTTTGAGGCCATCGGGCATAGACTGTATCCGCCGAGTGCCGGACGGGCGAACGAGTCATGCGGCGCGTTTGCCAACATTTTCTTCTTGTTTCTATCATGCATTCCAGGTTGGTACTGATTATATTTATCAAGTTTTGGTCGATTCATACCATTAAATCCGTTTGTTCTACCAGTTATACTATCTCGAAAAGGTTTTGAGATTTTCCTCACATTTTCGCTCGTAGATTTGGGGTAAAGGCTAGGGTTGAAAGTTGGTTGGTAGTGTCTGCGCCCGCTCATGACCATCACTCAGATCATGAAACAAAAACCTCAATAATCGATAGGTGCCCAAGGCATCACAAGAACGTTCACTTGCCCAGAAAGCGTTGATGTTCATGTCTGTCTTTTTTTTTTGAGCGCAGAGACCTGATTAATTTAAAAGTTGGTCTCCCATGAACCAGATATACGCTATGAAACTGAATTATTTGATTCATTTCATTCATTTTCAATATATTTTTTTTTAAATTACTATACTTGATCTCTGATTTTTTTTAAAATATTAATACTTATGTTACATAAATAATTAAATAAATATATATTTTTAAAAGTTTAAAATTATTAATTTATAAATTTTATAGTGAAATAAACACAATCGTGTCATACAACACACTATAACACAATTTAAAATATTAAAATTTTAAAACAAGGATGCCAAAAATTAAGTTTAAGTTCAAAATTATTAACTAAATAAATAGCAAAAAAAAAAAAAGTACACCAATTTTTTTTTTATTCTGACTGGAACTTTTTCGGTTCAATTGTAAAAATCATTATTTGGGGACTCGAACCGATTTAATGGCCGACCAATAGGTGTAATACAATTTTGAAAATACTAGTTTAAAATTAATTAATAAATAATAATGAAAAAATGGTTCAACTGGTTTTCTTGTTTTTCCGACTCAACAGTAAAAATCATTGTTTCGGATAATCAAATCGATTTCATAGCTGGTCCTCAGTTCAATTCTATTATGAAAACAGTGATTTAAATTATATAATTCTTGCTTGAAACGGTAAAGCTATTAATCTTTCCTTGTTAAATTTTAGTATTAGATATTAATTTTTTATTTTTTACTGAACAAGTATTAGATGTTTTCATGAATCAATATTAGTTGGCTCTCCTGAATCTGAACTAGTATATTAGGTATTATTAAATAAAAATATTTTTATTTTCCAGAGAATACTAAAACTCAGGGGATGATGTGATGGGGAAAGTATACTCTAGACCAACCTCTAGAATGTTTGTCATATATTTTATGAATCGGCTAGATATTTGTGTAATTAATGGAATTAGAATACCCCTTATAATTTGTTAATGAATATTTTTTTTTAAAGTATACTATACACAATAAATACATGTTATTATAGAGATACTAATAAAGGAGCGGTTGAGCAATGGCCACAGTATGCTATCTATCCATTCCAATCCAAGTTATTAAAAAAAAAGAAAAAGAAAAAAGGAGGGAGGTAGAAAACGATGATGGCGTTGTCCTCTTCAAGAATCATGAGTTGCAGTTGCAAAGATGAAGTATACGTGGCGGCAATGCCATTGCGAGCTTCTAAGGGCCCCGCCAAATTCCTGTTTTCAACAGCCTACTCTCTCAATATCTGGGAATTCCACCATTTCATCGTCATAATCAAACCTGTACTCATTCATTCATCTTTTTCCTTGTGATTTATCATAAGTAAATTAATTCCTTATATGAGATCATGTATTATATATAGCAGGCAGACGGAGAGGGAGAGGCGGTAGTTTATGATTTTCAGCCTCGTGATCCTGAAAACATATGGGTGGCTCTTGCTGCCTTGTCAGGTCGAAAAGTACCTGGTAATACCTTTCAGTATAGTTAGTAATACATTTCACTTTGTATTTATAGGAGAGGATTACTTCATTTTCATTTATCGCCTTCTATCTTATCAGACAGATATATAGTTCTCTCTACAACAAACTCTGATTCTCAATTCGAGCTTTCCTATTCTTTCTTCATCAAATTCTACAACAATACAATACAATGCATTCTCTCGTCTAAATTCTTCATCATATTTTATGATTTTACTCAAAACTGGTGGGGAAGCAGGTTCCCAGAAGAAAATGTTGGTTGATTGGGTATGCCAAAGAAAACGCAAGTGCATCAAAATTCAACAATAACTGGGATACTCATCTCAGGATAGGCCACCACGATTGTCGACATTATTCTCAAGGTATATATTTTCATAATCCATCTTCCATATAAATTCCCATTGCTTTAATCTAAATCTCATCTTGTTTTTGCAAGGCCTTGTGGAATGCTTAACAGGTAAAGAAGTCGTATCGGAGCATCTTACGCGTAACATACTCTAGAAATTCATCCACGGAATTCACATTCTATTTCTACAACATTTCGCCTAAAACTTGTACACAGCACAGACACTGAATTATTCAAGTCCAGTCATGTGATTTGAGCAACCAACAATTTGTTCAAAGACTAATGAACACACAGTAAGCTCAAACAATATCTACGCCGCGGGTTGGTTGGTTGGTTGTAGCTAGAATCAGAATCATACTCACTCCATTCTGTTTTAAATTGCACATTCACTGGTGTTTTAGCGGGAGAGTTCTGTATTAATATTTAAAATGGTAAAGAAATTTTTAAAGTGGGGTAGTCCTACCCTCATCTATCCTACGCCTCCTTAAAACAGTAAATGATCAATCTAAAACAGGACGGAGGGAGTATATCTTAATTGTACACAGTATTTCAGTCTAGCCACACACTCTTGTGAATTTTTAAATATGTGACCTTGTTCTCTTAACATCACTCTGTTTTTATGTCTTTCGGCCTCATGCATTTTGGATCAATATTGCTCTTTATTATATATACAGACACCATGAAATAGAGTAATGCTCCAACAATTACTATAGAAATTCAGACAGTTGCATGCATATACCCATACTAATTTCTTAAAAAACACATATTATAATTTTTTAACAGAAAATCTAATAACATCAAGAGAATAATATTATGTCACACAGTCATTATTAATATTATATCTTCAGTTATGCTCATTACACTGCCATCAATGTCAAAAATGAATATGAACATTTCTCTTTCCCCTTTTTTAGTTGGTCCTTTGAGGTACTGAAAGCAGTAAATGGAATGAAAGATATAAACTAGAATAATACAGCATATAAATGTAATGCCTTAATTCTGTTGGCCACGCCACTAGAATGTTGATAGACCAAACAAACATACACACATATGTATGTTTGTTTGTTTCGTGATTCACCCGGATGGAGTCAGGATTTGCGATCCACGTCTCATACTAGTTCGTCATTTTCAAATCTATTTTTAAATCCATTCCTATAAAATATATATATATATATATAAACCATTCTCATAAAATTCAATACAATCGCATCACCACTTTTTCTTCGATCCACTGCCACTTTCTCCTACTTTTCTCTCCTCAATACAATATAATACTACGGCATCAATCGTTAACAAACTTTCGCTATTCATCAGAATTTTTTCAAATCCATAAAATTTCAAAATCATTAGCTAAATAACATAACCTAATATTCAAAGTAGTGAAGTAGGAAACAAAATTAGACAAAAATTAGCACTTGTCAATTCTACTAATTATTCCTGTTAAAAAAAGAATTAAAACTAAAAATTGGAGTTAGACTCTAATGAACTAGATTTATGTTATGAACTTAAATTATTTGATCAATTTTATTTATTTTTAATAAATTTTTTTAAATCATTAAATTTAATCCGTATTATATTTTGTATAGGATGAAATGTCATGAATTAAAAATATAGTTTATAACATTAACCAAGTCTATAGTATAAAAGTTATTGTCAACAAATTACCAGTTGAAACATGACATGAGAATGGAGGGATCGATGGAAAAGTGAGAAAAAACCCAATGGAAATTGATTTTTTTTTCCTTATCAAGAAATTGAAGAAAATTTTGAAATTGGGATGAAAAAAGAATGGCATATTTCTGTATACACAAAGTGTATCGTGCAATTTAAATATATTTTTAAAATATGTAATTTATTTTTTTAAAAGCGTTTGACTTATTTTATACTGAATAAATTGCATGTTTTAATATAAGCAAGTTGAATATTTTAATAAATTAAATTGTATATTTCAAAAAGGGATTACGTTTTTTATAGTCCAGTAATTTTGCTTCGTTTTAAAATTGGTTCCGATTGTTTTGATTTTTTATTTTGATCCTGTAAATTATCAAATTTTTTTAAATTGATCTTTTAATATGTTGTAGCAGACACCAAACAGGTAACCACCACCTATATAATTATTTTATTTTTTTCCTTTAACTTCAAAATGCCATCTAGACTTTTTTAATCCATATAATTTTGGGTCGGGATTTTTCTGCGTATTTTTTAGGAAGAAAGAGTGATTTATGTCACGACCACCCTTACTTAATCCCAACATCATACAAATATAAATATTTTTTCAGTCTGCAACCTTACTATAATTTTTATTTTTTTCCGAGCATTATAACATCATATCCATTTCACACACCCACATAACCTGCTTTCATGCACAATATAATTTGTTAGAATTATAATTTTCAGAGTATTTTGGTTTATTTTTTTATTTTTCGGTCAGTTTAGACTTAGTAAATCGACTCGATTTGCTTTGTCTTTTAATATATAAATTATTTTTAGGCCCTACTCAAAACCCGACAAAAATATATTAGGATTAAAAATGTTCAAGTAGCGCTTCAAAATTAAAGTAAAAAATAAAATAATTAGACATGTGACGGTCACCTGCTTGTTAATCTGCTGCAACAGGCTAAATGACCAATTTTAAAAAATTTGGAAACTTACATGACCAAAATAAAAAAGTCAAAACAATCGAGATCAATTTCAAAACAATACAAAATTAATAGGCTACAAATTTTTTTAATCCCTTTTAAAAATATATTTAAGTAGCATGATGTTCCTGATGCATAATACTACTAAAAAGAATATATAGTCAAAGTGTTGAGAGATTGGGAAACTTGTCTCGTAGATTAAAGTGCCTTGAACAGTTGTTGGGAGATTAGCAAAGAGAAGAAAGCATACTCGCGTACATCTTTTGAATTTATTTAAGAGGCAAGTCTTGTATTCATATGAGTGCACCACGTGCACTTATAGTGTATTTTAATATCGTGCAATTTATTCACATTGAACCGTTCAATTATTAATATAAAAAATAGTTACGAGATTCATTGTAAACAAATTTTATTTTTTAGTATAACAAGTTGCACGATTCTAAAATGCACTTTGTTGGTCCCGGTGCTAACGAGTCTCACTGTATGGGGGGGAATACACGTGTTCAGTGATTTTTAAAACTTTTCTTTCACTGAGGTCAGATGGGTCAGGTTATCCTGATGATTTTGCCCTGAGAAGCACAGATTGCCCTAAGTCAAAGTCTACTGAGACAATGATCCTGAGCTGCTTTCAGAAGCTTCAGATTAGCCCAACTGAGCCTGAGTTTATCAGAGATCCTGAGATGCTTGGATCAGATAATTATCTTACTGAACCCTCAGTAGAGTTAGTTCAGTTTGGTAACTATCTGTTCTAGCTACTCAAGTGTGCGGAATGATTGGCCCTATGTTTATACTCGTTTTAGCTTTGCTGAAAATATTCCCTTCAATAAAACAGTGATTAAGGCTGTGATCAGTTTGATGCAAGTTCAGTGGATTGGTTCCAACTGAATATCAGTGAATTATGATTTCAAAAAAAACATGCAATGTATAATAATGCAGTACAAAAAGCAAAACAACACAACAATTATAGTGGTTCAGAGACTCAAGCTCCTACGTCCACTCTCTCTGACCTTCAGAGAAATTCCTTAACCACTTCCTAAAGTTTTCTGGCTAACTCACTGTAGCTTACTCACTTTTCTACCTTGAGTTTTCTGGCTGACTCACTGCAGCTTACTAACTCAAACACACACAAGTGTTCAGACTACCACAAGTAGCTTACTTACTCTTTACAACTCCAACTCACCAACAAAACACACACAAACTACCTTACAAAGGGTTTGGGTTTTGGGTTGGTTTCCAACTAGGATGAGATATCCTTTACAATAAGAACAATGAAAAGGCTAGGATATCTCTACTATGCTTTGGATATTTCTTATCAATCTAGGCTTAGTGAATGAGCTCTCTCCAATGTGAAACACTTGGGAAATTCTAGGTTTTTCGAGTGCTTCAATTTGCAGTAATACGAATGAGCTCTTGAGTTGCTTTCAAATTTCTCGTGACCTCTCAATGTAAAGGGTCACTAGTATTTATAGGCAAATTCACCAAGGTCACTCTTGAAAAACTATCCGTTGGAGGAGATAGCTTCATGAGTTTCCTCTTATGATGTTTGATGAACGACTATATTTAGGGTTTGAATACTCCCTTGCATGTTTTAGGAAATATGCAGTCATGTAGCCAATCACCAATTTTTGCAGTCTGGAACATAGTACTACTGACATGATTCATAGTCCTGTCGCTTTCAGTGTCAGTAAAGTACAGTGTTGTCTTCCTCTGATTGGTTCTTGTCTTCAGTAAATGTAGACAAACATAACGGCTCTTTTTGGTCAATCTCTCTGAATGAGATAACCTTAAACAACACTTAGACTTAGTTCATTTTGTCTGCATATGAATGTTTTGGGCAATATCTATTTTTCTGAATATTCGCGTTTTTCTCAGTTTTGTAGTCTTCAGATAGATATTATTCAGTGCCTCGGAACATTCAAGTTATCTTTTTATTCACATCTTACTTAGTCTTGATAACTCTTTGGGTCTTGATGTCTTCTTTGTCTTGATATCTTACGAGTCTTGATAACTCTTTTGGGTCTTGATATCTTACGAGTCTTGAGTATCTTCTAAGTTTTGATGTCTTGATGACATCTTTTGAGTCTTGATGACATCTTGAGTCTTGATGTCATCTTGAGTCTTTAGTGACATATTGAGTCTTGATGTCTTGATAACTTCTTGAGTCTTGATTACTTTCTTGAGTCTTGATTTCTTGACAACTTACCGGAGTCTTGATTTACTTCTTGAGTCTTGATTTCTTGACAACTTCTTGAGTCTTGATTTACTTCGTCTTGATTGAGTCTTGATTTCTTGAAACTTCTTGAGTCTTGATTTCTTGATTGAATTCTTGAGTCTTGATTTCTTGAAACTTTCTTGAGTCTTGATTTCTTGATTACTTCTTGAGTCTTGATTTCTTGAAAAACTTCTGCGTCTTCAGTTTCTTTAAAATCTAACCTGATCTATATCTGCTGACTATACATGGTGCAGATAACTTCCTGAACACTCTATACTGAAACCTGACTCAGTCTATCAAGATTATCCTGAACATGTCATACTCATGGGTTTTGGGATCTAATCAAAATCTCTTTATTAAATTCATCTCCCAACAATTTCCCCCTTTTTGATGATGCCAAAACCATCTTGTTACAAAAACCTAACCTATACTCAGGTTTCAGTTTTTCTATTACAATTCAAAATGGCAATTCTCCCAATAATTTCAAAACATAAGGCATATCAAACATAAAAGACATGTAAAAAGATAATGAGATATTATCTTTGAGCATAAAGATAAAATTTTCATTGATGTAAGATCAGAGTTACAGATAACAATGAAAATCAAAAAACAAAAACAGAAGTACAAATAGTCTTCACTCTTCTTCAACTTCATCCTCAAGCACCTCCAGGTTGACCATCCCATAGTATCTTTTCTTCAAATCATCCCTTGCTTTGATGATATCAGGGTTGTTTCCTGTTAGACCTAGCTGGATGGCATATTGAGCTATCTCCTGAGAAATGGCTGTTTCATTCACATAGCCATTCTCAAGTCTTGGAGCTGGGTAAGTGTATGGACCAGGGGCTACTATCTGAGTATTTCCTTCATCTGCCAAGTTGATCCAACTTTGCAGGTACTTAGGATAGAATGTCAATAAGTACTCAATAAAGGCTTCATTCATATCCGAGTTGCTCCCTCCATTCCTCGATCTCATAATAGAACCGTAAGGTTCTCTTTATCTCCTCCCACGCATCATTGAACCGAATAGGCATCCATTTGTCAATGTGCGCCCATTCGAAGTTTTCTCAGACCCTCCTTTTTGCTCAAAAACTTCTTGAAACCACTTCTTATTTTCTCTCTTTCTTTCTTTTTTTTCCCGATCACAGAACACCGATATGTATGTCTTAGCTTTTTTCTCCTTTTCAATTTGAAGGGTTTTCAGAGCTTTCTTAGTATTGAAGACTTCTTTTCTCAAATTTCTTCTTTTTTCAAATTCTTCCTCGATTCTTCAAAAATCTATTATCAATTTCCTCTGAGTAGGCTTAGAAGCTTTAGCTCTTTTCTTCTTCTCTTGCTCTACAAATGCCACAGTCTTTCTCTTTCCAGGTCTGACTTGTTCTTCACCGGCTTGGCTTGTCTTAATCATCCTTCTATCACTCAGTTTCTCAGAAACTACTTCCTGAATAGTTTACTCAGAAGTTTGAGTGTAGATAGGTTCATCAGCTTCTTTGAACTTGAGCTTCTCAGTGGCTTCAACTTCTTTTAAGGCATCAGCAATTATTTTTTCTTCAGCTTCTTTCTGAGCCTTTCTCTTCAAGGTTTGTGCCAACAACTCACTTAGTTTGCCACCAGGCCATTCCCCCTTTTTGGCACCATACCTTGGAAGAAGTTGAGAAAGTGCAGTATCCATATGATATTGCTCTTTGCTTATACTTCGCACTTCCCTTGCCAACTGATCGTGCTCATCTTACAACCTTCTCGTGTGATTTTTAGCCATTGAGAACTCTTCATAAAGAGGTGCAAACTGGTTTGAGAAGACATTATGCACCATTTATGTCATCTTGGTCACGAGCATAGAGCCCATTTCCACAACAACTGTCTTGATTATTAGACCATTCTTCTCAACCAGCTTTGCTTCTAGATAGGTTGTTCTTTCCTGATACATCCGCTTCATCTCTGCATTGAGCTCAGTTTTGACTACATCAATCTTGCCTTCCATAGTAGTTATTTTATCTGCAAGAGATGTTTGTAGTTGCAGCATGTCTGAAGATGAACTCAGAGTTTCCAGCTTTTGAGATTGGCTGGCCAATGTTTCTTCAATTTGAGTCACTTTCTCCACCATTGGCACCACCTTCTCCAATTTCTCCAGGATAGGACTGAGATCAATCTCTGGAGTGAGTACAACATTTTCCACCTGAGCTGGGTGCTCCATCTGAGCCTCAGTCTGCATATAAGACATAACAGATTTAAAGATAGGAACTTCAGTAGCTTTGGCATAATGTTTAATAGTGTCAAAAGATACCTGAAGAGTGCTAACTTCAGTCTAAGGATGTGAGATATCAGTCTGTCCAGCATCAGTGTCCTTCTCCATCTGAGATTGCTTTTCAGCATCATCTTGCTTGTCACCTTCTTTATCTTGATCCTCATCTCCTTCTGGATTTAAAGAACTGGAGGCATCAATATTAGCTTCTCGTCTCTCAGCCACCTTCCTCTTGACTAGCTCATCAAAATCAGCATTTTTCATTCTGAGCTTTGTCTTCCTGAATCTAGAGAACTCGCCGTAACAACAATCTCAAAGATTCCACCAATCCTCTCCCTCTCGGGGAGGCTATATTCAACATCTCCGGAAGAGTCCGATTCAGATGTACACAAAGGGTTCCGAAGTTCAAGAAAAGATCCTGAAGGTCAGGATATGTGCTCAGCTCAGGGTATCTATAAAGAATGAATCGTTCCCCCTTGCTGCGCCACTCAGTTTCTTCTGCTTCTCCATTCTTCATCTTTGGGCTCTCAGGTTCAGTAGA
This sequence comes from Stenogyne calaminthoides, assembly GCA_037126765.1. NCBI lineage: Eukaryota > Viridiplantae > Streptophyta > Magnoliopsida > Lamiales > Lamiaceae > Stenogyne > Stenogyne calaminthoides. The sequence continues at coordinate 22,344,253 of JBBCBC010000007.1, read as the reverse complement.
ATCAGATTGTAAGAGTTCCGTCTTTGAGGATCGAAAATGGTTCACTCGGGGCGCATCCAAATTCAAAGTTCACGAGGTTCAGATCGATCGAGGTCCGAGCAGTATCTCTTCAGTAGGAACCTGAGGTCCCTTGAAGATTTCCTGAGAAATTTTATTTGAGCTCAGAGAAGTTCCGAGTACCTCAGAGAAAACCTGTTCCTCAGTTTCTTGATCTTGTGCAATTGTCACAACTGAGCGCGAACTGCGCGGTGGAGATTTCAAATTTTGCGTCGCCTCGTTTGAATTTCCTCAGTGTCACTAACCTCCTCCTCAGTAATAGATTGAAGCTTTCTGCGTTTTTGAGGAGCCAGTGTTTTCTTCTTCAGATTTTCTCCTTTCTCTCTTTTCACTTGCATCAGGGCTTTCCCCCTGGCTTGTCTGGCTTCATCAGCTCCTTCTTCAGCGGTCTCCTCCTGAGACTTAGAGCTTTTCTCTTTCTTTCCTTTCAAAGTCTTCTTTGTTGTTGGTGGCTTGAACAGGATGACTTTGGAAAGGATGAGGAATTGGCAAAGATATCCTCCTCTTCTCTGCACATTTCTAAGATGAATGCAATCTTGGTTGCATGTAGGATCTTTCCTTTGACAACAACAGATCCATTCACCTTTTGAACTTTCTTGGCTTGATCACTCACCACCTTGATTAAATAGTGTAACCAGTTGAATGCAATGGTGGGTGAATCTTCAATCGCCGCCATTAGTCTCAACTTAGGCGTGCTTATCTGTTCAAAGCTACCAGACCGACTCATGATGCATTTACTTACAATGTCCAGCAATACTCGATATTTAGGCTTCAAATGCCTTTTATTCAGAGTAGCTTCGAACTTAACTGGATGCTCTGCAATTTTATCCAGATATTCTTGCTCCCTACCCATCATATATACTGTAGGGTCTTCACCTCTATCGCTTAATTCATATATGACATTAAGATTCTTAGGAATGATATACAATTCCCTAACAAAATCCACATATTTTGAACTATGCTCTAAATGGAATACAGTAATCTGCGATTCTATACAATCTTCCTCATCTATCTTCAAATTAGAGATAAACTCTATTACCTCTTTTGCGTATTCAGCCTCTGGTTGATTCGCAACCAGGCAAGTAAGCTTTGCCAACCGAATCATATGCAACGCTTCCTCTTCGTGAGTTGCATTTGATGAGCTTTCGAGAGAGACGACGTATTCGTACCAAGGTTTATTAGAAATAGCGAGCTTGTCGTATACAGAGAACGTCATTTTTGGAGAATTTCTTGGTAAAGGGTTTTGAGAAAGATGATAATTTTTGGGCAATCGAGAGTTTTTGACGCAGAGTGTTTTGAAGATGAAGGTTATTTGGAATCGGGCTTTGAAGGAATTCTTCAATAGATATATAGGACTTTGATTCATGGAAAATCGTATAGATGAAGAAATCGACGGTTGAGATTAAAAACCGATTAAATCGGGTATATGAAAGGATGATTTCACAAATATTAAGCCGCCAATTTATCCCTATTGGTGATTAATGAATAGTGCATTTAATTACTGTTCCTGCAGACCATTGACTTTCCTCGTGTATTTCAAAGGTCCCGCCCAAATATTCCTTCAGGTGTTATGTTATTTATTGCCAATGATTACTGAGATTCAGTTAGACAATAAATGTGTTGCATGAGTCAATACTTCTTCAGACTAATTTTCTCCATCAGTCTTACTGAGTTTTGACCTTGATAAAATGTCAGTATAATACTGAGTACTGAACGAGGTCAGTATAATACTGAGTACTGAGCTTGATAAAAGGTTAAGTATAATACTGAGTACTGATCTTCAGGATATCTGAGTTTCCCAAGACTTAGTGTTCAAGATTTCAATTTTATCCCCGAAGTTTCTCAAGAAAAAAAACGAGAAAACTTCATGCATCCGAAAACCTTTAATTTTTCGGGATTTGCTTTATTCACCGGATCCAACATACCTAATTCAATCGATAGTTCCTGAAATCTTGATTCAGCCAAAGATTTAGTCAAGATATCAGCTCTCTGTTTATCAGTATGAATTTTCTCCATTCTGATGTCTTTCTTCTCAACATGATCTCTAATGAAGTGATGTCTGATATCAACATGCTTACACCTGGTGTGCAATACCGGATTTTGTGTAATAGCAATTGCACTATTATTATCACAAAATATAGGTACTTCATTGGCTATAATCTTAGAATCCCTCAATTGTTGTCCGAGCTAAAGAATTGCATGCTGCAACAAAATGACTTCCCCGCAGACCATGTATTCAACCCAAGAAGGCCGGTTGCTTCGAGGTTTTTTTCTTTGAAAACCATGATATCGGGCCATACTTCCAAGAAATTGACAAGTTCCCGTGGTAGACTTCCCATCAATTCTACATCCTCCATAATCGACATCTCAATAACCCGGTTAATTCAAGGTTATCATCACCGATACCATAATCCTCTATTCACAAAGGCTTTAAGATATTTCGTAATCTTTTTAGCAAATTTCCATGTGACTAAATTTAGGATTAACTTGGTATCTTGCACAAATCCCAACAAAGAAATGTTATATCGCCTACTTGTCAGGAGATATAGCAGATGATCCAATGATCCTCTATAATCGCAGTGATTTATCGATTTGCCTTCGTGATCGATCCATCTTGTAGTTAGTATTCATAGGAATTCTAACCGCATTGCAATTTGCATACACCATACTTTGCAATCGATCTCTCGTGTATTTTGCTTGATTGATGAAAATTCCTTCCTTAGTTTGTTTCACCAAGTCCAAGAAAGAAATTCATCTCCCCATCATCGACATCTCAAACTTTTCTTTCATCGGGTAGAAAACTTTTCACACATCCGATGATTTGAGATCCAAATATGATGTCATCTACATAAATCAACAAGTAAGATGTCTTTCCCATCTTCTATCCCGAACAAAGTCCTATCAACAGTTTCTTCGATAAAACCATGGTCAAGAAGAAACCGAGAAAGGTATCATACCATGCTCGTGGTGCTTTGCTTAAGACCATACAAGGCTTTCCCCGAGCCTCAGAACTTGGTCATTCTGGTTCAAAACCAGAGGTTGTTCCACATAAACCTCTTTCTTAAGCACACCATTCGAAATGCACTTTTCACATCCATCCGATAGATCGTGAATTTCATGGGGGCAAGATATGCAAGAAACAATCTGATGGCTTCTAGTCTTGCAACAGGTGCAAAGGTTTCATCATAATCCAAGCCTTCTTCTTGGGAATAACCTTGTGCAACTAGCCTTGCCTTGTTTCTCACAATGTTGTTGCTTTCATCTCTCTTATTCTTGAACACCCACTTAGTTCCAATCACATTGTGCCTCTTAGGTCTATCCACTAGCTCCCAAACTTCATTCCTTGAGAACTGATTCAGCTCTTCTTGCATAGCAGTAATCCAAAATGAATCTTGTAGAGCTTCATCAATCTCGATGAGGTTCTTTTTTCAGATAGTAAGCAGCAGAACAAAGCACTTTCTCCATGGAACCTTCTTGTTTTGACACCATCTGATAGATTACCCACAATCTGACTTGTAGGATGACTATCCAACCATTTTCTCCTGGATGTTCCCCCTTCAGTAATATCCTCAACATCATAAATGTTAGGTTCAGGTAGTTCATTAAATCCAGGAACAATGTAAAAAAGGAAAAGAGAATCATCTTCCTCGGGAAATTCTATTCGAACATTGTCGAGACATTTGTTCCCCTTTGGTTGATAGATTCGTAGTTTGCCATACCGTGACCACATCTTCATCGGCATTACATACCCGAGTCCGAACGGTGTATGTTCAGTTGGTCACTTCAGTGTGTTGGCTTTCCTTCAAGGGAGAATTTCCATCCCGAGTCTCACCATCCCGAAGTTTTTCCATCCCGAACTTTTTTGTCTGAGTCCGATTCACTCCATTCATAGAAAGTGACCGACTTCTTCTTTTCGTGTTCGTGAGGATGTTTTATCATTCTTTTTCGTGCTAAGTATGGTGATTCTCTTGATCGATTCGCTTTGAAATCATGTTCCTATTTCTTCCCGAACACAAGTAGATTCATCAAAAAAACAACATGAGGTGTTTCTTCCACAATAAGAGTCCTACAAATTTGTAAACTCAAGGCTTTTACCGACTTCGAATATCTTAAGAATATCCCTTCATCGCCTTTGCTATCAAAAGTTTTCAACCGATCCTTACCATTATTGTGTATGAAACACTTGCAACCAAACACACGAAAGAAAGAAACAGGAGGCTTCCTTTTCCTGAGGTCTGGGCTTTCTTCCCTGAACTTTCAATTTTTCTCAAACCATAGGTCCTTTTACCCTTGTCTAAAAACTCCTCGCGCTTCTTCAAGAAGAAGATTAGGTGTCACTTGTTTAACAAAGATACCTCTTGGTATTACTAGAAGCAAAGATTCGTAAGACCTTGTGAGGTTCCCCGAATGTATCCCAATCCAAATTTTTATAGTTGCTTGTGTTTTGATAACTCAATTTCATCTATCACTTTAGATGCAAAATTCAATAGAGCTAACTTTCTCTCAAGACTATCCTCACATTTCTTTAGAGTTTCATGCTTCTCAAAGAGGTCATTGAACTCGATTACGATAAAATTTAATCTCTTTAGTGGATTTCTCTAATTTTCCATTCAGATTTCTATCACCTTCTCTTTTTTTGAGAGTTGTACTTTCAGAACATCTAGTTCATCAGTAGTTCCCATCAATTGAGAAGTGATCTCAACATTTTTAGAGTCTTTCCACTTCAGATTCTCGTGATCGGTTCCTTGTTCGCTCTTGAGTTTCAAAGGAGCGATTCTTGAAACACGTATAGTCCTTCATAAGATTCTCAAATGAATCCATCAGTCAAAGTTATCACATTTCTATGAGAAACTTGAGAACTCATGTGCTTGTGTAGGAGTAACAACATAGATAGAAGAATTTACCTCCTCTACAGCCATAAGACAGATATCATCACTGTCACTATCTGAGAAAATCTCATCTGAGGAACTGGAACCTTCTTCAGAATGTTCTTCTTCCTCAGCAATCATAGCTTTCTTGTTGGAGATCTTCTTGTCTCTCTTGGCTTGTCTTTCCTTTATTTCTTTAGCACCCAGATCAGGACAGTCATATTGAAAGTGACCTTTCTTCTGACAGTTGTAACATCTGTTGGTATCATCATCCTGATCACTTTCCTCCTTGGTCTTGGAGTCCTTCTTTTTGGATGAGGATCCTTCAGCTTTCTGGTCCTTTCTTTTCTCAGTGTATCTGTCCTCAGCTTTTGAGTCTCTCTTGTACCTGTGATTCATGTAATATTTCTTATATTTCCCATATCTTCTAATGAGTCTTTCAAACCTCCTTGCCATCAGTACTAGCTTATCCTCCTGCTCATCCTGATTTTTGGCAAGTGAGTTCTCAGACTCTCTAGACTTACAGGATTTCTCTTTGGCTTTGAAAGCCACATTCTTGCTAGATGAAGAATCATCTTTGCTGTCAGATTTCTTAGTTTTCTTGTCAATCACAAACTCATAAGCTTTCAGTTCAGAGAAAACTTGTTGATATGGCATGGAATCAATATTTTTGGTGTTTTCAATCACCACAGCATGTATATCTCATTTCTTAGATAATCCTCTAAGAATTTTCAGTGCCACTTCTCTCTGTGGGTATCTTTTCCCAAGAGCACTCAGATCATTCATGATGCTAGTGAATCTGACCTCAAGTTTGTCAATGGATTCACTATCTTCCATTTCAAAGCTATCAAACTTTCCAATGGCAACAAAAAGTTTATTTTCCTTAATATGATATGTGCCTTGACACATAACAACAAGTGTGTCCCATATTTCTTTTGCAGTTTCACAGTGAGAAATCATCCCCATAACGCCATCATCAATAGTGCTATACAAACTATCTTTAGCAATGTAGTCCAAATTGACTAACTTTCTCTCATCAGGAGTAAGTTGATCATCAGGCTTTGGAAATTCGTCTCTGGGATCATTCCTCTCAGTATCAGTGATTCTGGGATTCACAACAGTAAATTTGAATGGTCCTTCAGAAACCACTCTCCACATTCTTTCATGTTTTGAATACAGATGAGCCTGCATTCTCAATCTCCATAGGTCATATCTCTCAACAGAGAACATAGGAAGTTTCTTAGAAGGCATGATGACTGAGCCTTGTAAGATATCAGCAAACAAATCTATTCAGTAGACCACCAAAGTCTTTCAGCAAATTAGACTATGGCTACCAAAGCAAGTGGTCAAAATGAATCAACGCTCGATACCACTTGTTGGTCCCGGAAAGAATCGAGTCTCACACGTGTATGGGGGAATACACGTGTTCATGATTTTTAAAACTTTTCTTTCATCGAGGTCGATGGGTCAAAGTTATCCCGATGATTTTGCCCCGAGAAGCACAGATTGCCCTCGAGTCAAAGTCTATCGAGATCCCGAAATGCTTTCGTAAGCTTCAGACAGCCCAACCGAGCCTGAGTTTATCGAGATCCCGAGATGCTTGGATCGATAATTATCTTCTTCAACCCTCGAAGAGAGTTAGTTCGGTTTTGGTAACTATCTGTTCTAGCTACTCAAGTGTCTTGGAATGGTTGGCCCTATGTTTATACTGCGTTTTTAGCTTTGGTCAAAAATATTCCCTTCAATAAAACAAAGGATTAAGGTCAGGATCGGTTTGATGCAAGTTCAAGTGATTGGTTCCAATCAATATCGCTGAATTATGCTTTTCAAAGGAAAAACATGCAAATGTATAATAATGCAAAGACAAAAAAGCAAAACAACACAACAATTATAGTGGTTCGTAGACTCAAGCTCCCTACGCCCACTCTCTCCGACCTTCGTGAGAAATTCCTTAACCACTTCCTAAAGCTTTACGGCTAACTCAATCAGAGCTTACTCACTTTTCTACCTTGAGTTTTCTGGCTGACTCACTGCAGCTTACTAACTCAAACACACACAAGTGTTCAGACTACCACAAGTAGCTTACTAACTTCTTCTCTAGAGTTTTCTGGCTAACTCACTGTAGCTCACTAACTCTTTACAACTCCAACTCACCAACAAAACACACACAAACTACCTTACAAAGGGTTTGAGTTTTGGGTTGGTTTCCAACTGGGATGAGATATCCTTTACAATAAGAACAATGCAAAGGCTAGGATATCTCTACTAAGCTTTGTATATTTCTTATCAATCTAGGCTTAGTGAATGAGCTCTCTCCAATGTGAAACACTTGAGAAATTCTAGGTTTTTCGAGTGCTTCAATTTGCAGTAATACGAATGAGCTCTTGAGTTACTTTCAAATTTCCCGTGACCTCTCAATGTAAAGGGTCACTAGTATTTATAGGCAACTGTTGGGGAACGAATTGCCTGGATCTATTCGGGATGAATATTTAAATACAAATTTAATTCTAACAATTATTACTAGCATGAATTAATCCTATATTAATTCAAATAATAATTCAACAACAAATCATGCATATAAACAGTTCACGTAAATCCCACGCATGCGGAATTACTACGAGTTTACGTGAACTTACCTCTTGGAATGGCGATGGCCTCGTCGATGAAAACACACCAGAAAACCTTCCCAAGTATTCCCTAGTCCTTGCTCGACAATCCGATGGAAGGAAGCTCGCGAACAATTAACTAAAAGGAAAAATAAAAATTTGTTGCACCACTTTTGTGGATTTACTAATTTTTCCAGCACATGGAATTGCACTTGGGAATGAAAGAATCATCCCCTATTTATAGATGGGGTGGTGGTCGAAATTTTGGGGAAAAACCAATGTGGAAAAATCTTTTCTTGATCTCCAAGAAATCTTGAATATATCTCATATATTCTTTTCTCCATAATTAAAATATTCCACAAAAAATCCCACCTCATCTTGTTATGGAATTTTCGAAAATTTAAGGATCAAGATTCCAAGATTTGGATCTTCTTGAATTTATGAGATATTCTTGTATTCCAAGAAATACATATCTTCCATAATATCTTTTCAAGAAAATCAAGAAAATCTTTCTTTCCCTTAATTATTCAAAAAATTCGAAATTTACATATGAATAACCAAGTGGGAGATTTCTTGAATTTAATGAGATAATCTTGTATTTCAAGAATACATATCTTCATTCCATAACAAAATTCAAAGAAAATCTTTCTCCCCTTTTATTCATAATTTTCGAAAAATATGAGGAAAATTAGCAACAAATATTTATTTTATTTTTAAACACCTTTTCCAGTTATTGGACTTTATGTTGGGCTACTTGGGGGGCCTTTAGGAGAATTAAGATTGGATCTTCCAATGGATCTTGAATTATCAATATTGAGCCACAATATTATTCAAGCCCATAAATATTAATTAATCCCACTACATAATTAATATTGCACTATCCATCTTAACCCATATTATAGTCAATATGGCTCCAGTTTATTATTTCCCGTGTTTAAGATTATCTAGCCCATTAATTAATTCAAGCCACTGAAATAACTTTCCATTAATTAATATCTTTTATCCTTGGTAAAGGAACAGTTCAAAATTATTATTCATACCGGAAACTAGTTCCACTTGCAAGATTTGGTATGATAAAACTTATGAACCTCCCAAGGGGGCAAATCGAACAAGCGTACTTGCACACGATTCTCCGTATTAAATCTTAGCAACACATGTGACCAATAATATTGCCCAAGATATAAAGTATTGAATCTCGTTGATTCTCTACCCGTAATAAGTCAAAGAAATACTTACTAACCACACGCGATCCTATTTAAGGGACGAAGATTAAGAAATAACGAACCATTGAGGTCTAATTCTTCCTAGTTCATTAAAAGAATTTGTCCTCCTCAGGGTCCTCTTCAAAGGCACTAGACATGCACTAGTGTAATCTCTTGGTCAAGACAAGCCAATCTGAGCGTTACACTTCAACCTTTCACGATGGATTGTTCATTTCCATCTAGGTCGTGAATGATGTACATTTGGTTACAAGGGACTGTCAATTTAATCTTCTGTGATCTGGTATCACTAAATTAACTACAATGTAACACGTACTATTTATTGAACAGTTATGCAGTAAATATATGTAACATTCGATGATATTTACAACATCAGTGATAAATAATTTAATGCAGTAAATAAGTCCGAAATTCAGTTTGATTATACAAAGTAAAAGCATACTTTCCAGTATAATCCCAACAATCTCCCACTTATACTCAAAGTCTGCTTTTAAGTATACTACAACATGTCTCGTGTAGATCCGTGACATATAATGTCACCTACACGAACCTAATAATGTCTCCCACTTATACTCAAAGCAGATTGGCAACTGTCTTGACACCCATCCCTTCCACATGTCTCTCGAATGTATTCTGAGGCAGACCCTTTGTGAATGGATCAACTAGGTTGTCTTCTGACGCGATCTTTGTCACCTCTATATCTCCTCTCTTAACGATATCTCGTATAAGATGGTATTTCATTTCAATGTGTTTGCTGACCTTGTGGGCTCTTGGTTCCCTTGAATTTGCAACTGCTCCGGTATTGTCACAATAAACAGTGATTCTGCTGGGCAAATTCGGAACTACATCCATGTCCACTAGGAAGTTCTTGAGCCAAACCGCTTCTTTCGTTGCCTCGCAAGCAGCTACATATTCAGCTTCCATAGTAGAATCTGCGACGATTTCATTTAACGCGCCTCCATGTCATGGCTCCTCCCCATGCAAAACACACTACCGGAGGTAGATTTTCCGAATCTAAGTCCGATTGGAAATCCGAGTCCGTAGCCTATGGGGGATTAAACTATCGATTGATAAACCAACATTCTATCTCGAGTTCTTTTCGATACTTTAGAATGTTTTTTTTTTAATCGCCATCAATGTTCTTTTTTCCGTTACTTTGATATCTTGCCACCATGCCAACGGCAAAGCAGATATCCGGTCTCGCCACAAAGATTGCATACATAAGGCTTCCGGTATTGCTTAAGGAATGTCTTTCATGTCATCTATCTCCTATGTGTCTTAGGGCACATTTTATAGATAGATGGATTCCATGTCCGAAAAGGTACGAAGTCTTTCTTGAAATCTCACATCTTTCAATCGTTTCAAGACAAGGTTCATGTATGAAGCTTGATAAGCCTATCATCCTTTTCTTGCGATCTCGAAAGTCTCTTGATCCCAAGGATGTGCCCGCTTCCCCTAAGTCCTTCATATCAAACCGCTTTTGAAAGCCATGCCCTTTACGCCCCGATAACACCTTTACATCGTTCCCGATGAGCAGAATGTCATCTACGTGTTGGGGAATGAGTTGCACAGATCTATTCGGGGTGAATATTTAAATACAAATTTAATTCATTAATTATTACTAGCATGATTTAATCCTATATTAAATCAAATAATAATTGCAACAACATATCATGCATATAAAAAGCCACGTAAAACCTACGCATGTGGAATCTACGGGTTTACATGAACGCATTCTCTCTGGGATGGCAAAGACTTGGCCGGACGGACTAACCAAAAGGACTTCCCAAGTATTCCCTTAGCCCTTGCTCGACAATCCGGTGGAAGGATACTCGTGAACAATTAACAAAAGGAAAAATAAACTTTGTTGCACCACTTATGTGGATTTGCTAATATTTCCAGCACATGGAATTGTACTTGTGAATGAACTAATCATCCCCTATTTATAAGAGGGAGGGTGGTCGAAATTTTAGTGATATTTCAATGTGGGAAAAGACTTTTCTTGGTCACCAAGAAATCTTGAATATATCTCCTATATTCTTTTTCGCATAATTAAAATATTCCACAAAAATCCCACTTCCTCTAATATATGGATTTTCGAAATTTTAGTGCAAGAATCCAAGATTAGGATCTTCTTGAATTTATGAGATATTCTTGTATTTCAAGAAATACATATCTTCCATAATATCTTTTCAAGAAAATCAAGAAAATCTTTCTTGCCCACTATATTTTCATCCTTTTCGAAATTTACTATATAAATAAACTAGTGGGAGATTTCTTGAATTTAATGAGATAATCTTGTATTCCAAAAATACATATCTTCATTCCATAACAAAATTCAAAGAAAATCTTTCTCCCAACATATCTATATATTTCAAAAATAATACTTGGAAAATTAAACAACAATATTTATTTTATTTTAATCACCTTTTCAGTTATTGGACTATTTGTTGGGCTACTCAAGGGGCCTTTAGGAGAATTAAGATTGGACCTTCTAATGGATCTTGAATATCTATTATTGAGCCACAATATAATTCAAGCCCATAAATATGAATTAATCCCACTACATAATTAATATTGCACTATCCATCTTAACCCATATTACAGTCAATATGGCTCCCGGTCATTATTTCCCGTGTTTAAGATTATCTAGCCCATTAATTAATTCAAGCCACTGAAATAGCTTTCCGTTAATTAATATCTTTTGTCCTTGGTCGAGGAACGTTCAACATTATTATCCATACCGGAAACTAATTCCACTTGCAAGATTTGGTATGATAAAACTTATGAACCTCCCAAGGGGGCAAATCAAGCAAGCGTACTTGCACACGATTCTTCGTATTAAATCTTAGCAATCACATGTGACCAATAATATTGCCCAAGATAAAAAGTATTGAATCTCTCTGATTCGCTACCCATGATAAGTCAAAGCAATAGTTACCAATCCCACATGATCCTATTTAAGGGACGAAGGTTAAGAAATAACGAACTACTGAGGTCTAATTCTTCCTTGTTCAGTTCTGAAGAATTTATCCTCCTGTAGGTCATATTCAGTGCATCAGTCATGCACTAGTGTAATCTCTTGGTCAAGACAAACCAATCTGAGCCTTACACCTCAACCTTTCACGATGGTTGTTCATTTCCATCTAGGTCGTGAATGGCGTACTTATAGTTACAAGGGACTGTTAATTTAATCTTATGTGATCTGGTATCACTAAATTAACTACAGTGTAACACGTACGAATTATTGAACAGTTATGCAGTAAATATATGTAACATTCAATCATATTTAAAGCATCAGTGATAAACAATTTATTTCAGTAAATAAGTCTGAAAATTCAGTTTCGATTATACAAAGTAAAAAGCATACTTTTCAGTATAATCCCAACAATCTCCCACTTATACTCAAAGTCTGCTTTTAAGTATACTACAACACGTCTCGAGTAGTCCGTGACATCTAATGTCACCTACACGAACCTAATAATTTCTCCCACTTATGCTCAAAGCAGATTGGCAACGGTCTTGACATCCATTCCACTCACATGTCTCTCGAATGTACTCAAAGGCAGACGCTTTTTGAGTGGATCTGCTAGGCTGTCCTCAGACGCTATCTTTGCCACATCTATATCTCCTCTCTTAACGATTTCTCGTATAAGATGTCTTTCCTTAAATGTGTTTGTTTGACTCGTGGACTCTTGGTTCTCTTGAATTTGCAACTGCCCCTAGCAGATATTGCTAGACAAATTCAGAACACCATCCAAGTCCACTAAGAAGATCTATAGCCCAATCGGTTCTTTCACTGCTTCAGAAGCAGCTACTTACCCGAGTCCATGGTTGAGTCAGTGATGCATTTCTACTTCACACTCGTTCATTTGATGGCTACACTTCCCAAATGGAAACACACTAACTGAGGCAGATAATCTCTGGAATCTAAATCTGATTGGAAATCCGAGTCCGTGTAGCCGATGGGGATTGAAGTATCTGACTGATAAATCAACATTCTATCCCGAGTTCTTTTCAGACACTTCACAATGTTTTTAACTGTCGTCCAATGCGTTTTCCCTAGGTTACTTTGATATCTTGCTACCATGCCTACGGCAAAGCAGATATCCGGTCTCGTACACAACAATGCATACATAAGGTTTCCGACAGCCGAAGCACAAGGAATACCTTTCATGTCATCTATCTTCTTTTCGTCTTAGGGAACATTTTCTTGGATAGATGAATTCCAAGTCTGAAAGGTACGAATCCTTTCTTGGAATCTTGCATGCTGAATTGTTTAAAAAAAAAAAGGTGTCTATGTATGAAACTTGCGATAACCCGATCATCCTTTTCTGGCGATCTCGAGTTATCTTGATCTCAAGGATATGTCCGGCTTTCCCTAAGTCTTTCATATCAAACTGTTTTGAAACCATGCCCTTATGTCTGATCACACCTTCACATCGTTCCCGATGATCATAATGTCATTTACGTATAGTACTAAGAATACCAATGTAGTTTCGAAACGCTTTTTATACACACAACTTTCAAACTTGTTTTGATCAAACCCATAAGACTTTATTACATGATCAAAACTTTGGTTCCAAGCTCTGGATGCCTGTTTGAGTCCGTAAATGGACCTCTTGAGCTTACAAACTAGGTGTTCTTGGCCTGTTTCAATGAAACCTTGGTGTTGTTGCACATAGATCTCTTTATCAAGACATCCGTTAAGGAAAGTCGCCTTGACATCTATTTGCCGATTTCAAGGTCGGCGTCGCAAAGAAATAGATAAGAGAATATGGATGGACTTAAGCATGGCTACGGGCGAAAAAAGTTTCCTCATAATCGATCCCTTTCTTTCTGAGTATAACCTTTCGCCATTAGTCTTGCTTTAAAGGTTTCAACCTTCCCGTCCGGTCCTCTTTTCCTCTTATATACCCACTTGCATCCAATGGGTTTGACCCCATTAAGTGGTTCGACTAGCTCCCACACTCTATTATGAAGCATAGAACCCATTTCGGCTTTCATTGCTGTTTGCCAAGAATCTGCATCCTTATCTTGGAGTGCCTCGTCATTTGTCCATGGGTCTGATTCCGAGAAATCAAGTCCGAGGACTCTCCTATTCCCATGAATCTCTCGGCGCCTAACAACCCTCCCACTATAACGAGGTTCTTGCCAGAAAACGTGTCGTTTGGTATATCATCTAGTCAAATCGGACCGAGGTTTGCCCTCTAAGCTCATTTAAGGTAATCTCACTTCTGGGTTTTCTTTGGTTCATATAGTTTTCTTCCAAAATCTAAAGTGGGTGTGGATGTCCACCTTTTGATCTTCGGAACTATAGAACATACACCCTTTTGTTCCCTCTGGGTATCCTACAAAACACTGACCTTAATTACGATCGAGGATCCAATTTACCGGTTTCCTTGTCCAACACGTAGGCCGGACACCCCAAAGTTCTCATGTGTCTCATACTAGGCTTGCGCCTAGTCCACAATTCTTTGGGGTTTTGGGAACCGATTTGGATAGCACCAAGTTCGTAATGTAAGTCGTTGCATATTACCAAGGTATGACCCCGAATCGACTTTCGGAAGATCCGCATAACTCATCATTGATCTAACCATTTCCAAAAGAATTATGTTTTTTGCTTTCTGCAACCCCGTTTTGGTGAGGGGTTCCGGTGCATTGAGTTTGATACAATCCTTCATCGATAAGCGTTCAAAAACTCATCGCTGAGGTATTCGCCTCCATGATCAGATCTTAGAGACTTGATACGTTTTTCCATATGATTCTCTGCTTGATCCTTAAATTCTTTAGAATTTCTCAAAGGTCTCAGATTCATGCTTCATAAGGAAAATGTACCTTGAGTAATCATCAATAAAATTACTCATAACCTCCTCTTGCTTTGGTTAACATTGAACTACGTACATCTATGTGAACGATCTCTAACATTTCTTTAGCCCCATTCCCCTTGGCTCCAAATGCCATCTTGTTCATATCACCCTCCAAACATGATTCGCAGGTTGGAACCGGTTCAACTTGGAGAAGCCCTAGTGAACAGTCTCTTACCAACCTTTGGATCCTCTTTGGATTTATATGACCCAATTTATAGATGCTAAAGAAGTGTCTCGTTCACGTCTGATGAACGCTTTCTTTTTTCAGAAATAGTTGATGTTTTATAGGATACATTTCGTGAGTGGTGTGCACAATTAATTTTCATAGAGATCATTCAACAACGTTCCATGATAGATAAATTCATCAACAAGAAAACTGGTAACAACTTTATTAAAAGGTAACCGAATATCCATCATAAAAGTTTATAAACTGAAAAAGAATTCTTTCTAAAAATTCGGAACGTAAAGAATATCTCAAAATTAAAACAATGTCTTCAAAAGACAGGTGCACTTCTCCCACTGCTTCAGCTACCACTCTCGTAGCATCGCCCAGTGTGATGAGGACCTCACTCCCACTAAGTTGCCGGGTTCGCTTGAACCCCTGTAATGTGAAATAAACATGATTAGTGGATCCCGTATCCACCACCCACAAAATGGGAGGCATACGCCGCTAAACAAGTTTCAAACAACTAGTGCGTGAGTATTACATTTCTTTCCTTTCCTTTTGGGATTGGAACAGGCTGACCTCGATTGTCCTACTCTCCCGCTTTCCAAAGTTTTCCTCATACTTGATCCCATGCTTCTATTTGATGTTGAGTCTTCTTGGTTTAACCTTCTTCTCTTTTCATCATCCTTATCACCACTTGATCTAGGATGAAGAGAAGATTTCCGTTTCCCCAAGTTCTTTTCCTCGCGCTCCACTTCCTTTTCAACCAAAGTCAAAGCATTTATAAGATCCTCCACTTTAGAATCTTGATCTTCCATTAGATACTCAAGATAACGGTGATTATAGCTCTTTGGTAAGGATTGGAGAATGAAATCAACCTTAGTATTGAAGTCATATATTTCGTCGAGGATCTCAAGTTCCTCAAATAGCACCATAACCCTAAAGACGTGATGTGCTGCGGTCGTTCCTTTTTCCAATTTTAACTGAGCAATTTCTTGCTTCACACTTTGGACTGCCATATGGGTCTGATGTCCGAACATCGCTTCGAGATTCTTTAAGATGTCTGCAGCTGACTCATATTCTTGATGAAGGCGCCTCAACGCATCTGACATATGTGCCAGAATTATTTCCTTCATCAAATCGTTTGCCAGCTCCCATTCACCATAAATCATCTCATCCCATATTCCGGCATCCTTAGTTGGTTTTTCGGGTTTTGGTGAATCAAGTACCCATTCGGAAGATGATGCGGTTAGGATAGATTTTATTTGTATTTCCAACCAAAATAGTTTTCACCAAAAAAACAAAAGGTCTTTAGGTATATTCGATAGTGGATTAGAAGGTTGCGACATGATGAACTGAAATAAACAATAATATGCATAAGTACAAAATTATCACAAGGTTTGATCACATGCATCATATTAAAATCTCAAAAAAATATGAACATGCATCAGCCAACATCTCAAAACAGTTTAAATAAGCCACGTGGGGTGGGTCATTATTTAAACACATTCAAGCAGGTTACAAACAAGAACAGTTACAAACCTTTAATATCCAGATTAATAGTTGGCTCCCACTTGACCAATATAAAATTGACAGGGACTTCGGGGAAGTATATGCATATCAATTTTATACCTAAGTAATAACCATGATTAAATACATGATTACTATTTCGCTTTGATCGAGCCTCGTGGGGAGGGTCATCGTCGCCACTAGTAATACCCACAATCATCCGTTTGGAATTCATTCATGTGAAACCTATCTTTTGACCGTCCCGTGGGGGGAATTTCTCCAAAAGAATTCACAAATAAATAAATCATGGAGGTCAAAATTAATTCAATTTTATTATCCGGAATAAAATTGTCAATTAATTATTTAAAACATACTTAGTAATTTTGAAGTTGAGATTTTTCAATTTGGCAACCCTCATGCAAACACATTTAAACAAATTAAATAAAGCATAAGATAGCACAAATTAAATCAAGCAAAACAGAAAAATAAACATATTGGGCACAAATAATCCAATAGTCATGGTTTGATTTTTCTTGGCTTGATCTTGAAGAAACACGTCTCGAATTTCTCCCACTCGTTCGTCTCGAAAAAATACTTCGTCTCGAACCACCACGCCAAGCAGCTCGCAGCCAGGATGCACGCCCGTATCCGGCCGGCCACTTGTCCTGGGATAGCCTAGGTAGCCTCGACACCGCCCGGCCCGAGCCGTGCCGCCAAAGCCTCGACACGCCTCGGGCTCGGCGATTCTCGGCGGCGGCACAAGATTCGCCCGGCTCCGCCTCGCCCACATCTCGGCAAGACTACAGTCTCAAGCGCCAGGGCGATCCGCCTCTGGCCCGCTGGCTCGAGCGCAGACCGCCAGGCGCATCTCATCTCGCTGCCGGCTGCCTGCGCCTCTTGGCTGGCGTGCCAAATGAGCCATGCCAGGCCTCGGTTCTCGATTTCATCCTTTAATTCTTCGTTTATTCGTTCACGATCCGGTTACAATTTATTTACAAAAATAAATAAACCTAGATCTAGACTAGTCTATTACATTGATCAAATCAAACAAATCCTAGTCTACTCGTTGATTTTTCTCGCGGCAAAACAAATCCGAACGAATCCAATTAAAAAAACCAGAGTTTATATGCATGCAAAATAAAACATTAAAATCCATGACAATTGGATACCGCAAAAATCTATCTAACAGTTCTACTATCCAATTTCAAATTTAATGTCCACGAATTAAATTACAATTTTAAAAATTGAGTCTC
Source organism: Stenogyne calaminthoides (assembly GCA_037126765.1). Taxonomy (NCBI): domain Eukaryota; kingdom Viridiplantae; phylum Streptophyta; class Magnoliopsida; order Lamiales; family Lamiaceae; genus Stenogyne; species Stenogyne calaminthoides. The sequence continues at coordinate 22,326,704 of JBBCBC010000007.1, read as the reverse complement.
AAAGCGAAAGGCTCGATACCGATTGTTGGGGAATGAGTTGCATAGATCTATTCGGGGTGAATATTTAAATACAAATTTAATTCATTAATTATTACTAGCATGAATTAATCCTATATTAATTCAAATAATAATTGCAACAACATATCATGCATATAAAAAAGCCACGTAAAACCCACGATGCGGAATCTACGAGTTTACGTGAAACGTACCTCTCGGGATAAGCGGTGACTTGATTCGGACGGACTAACCAAAAGGACTTCCCAAGTATTCCTTTAGCCCTTGCTCGACAATCCGATTGGAAGGATACTCGCGAACAATTAACAAAAGGAAAAATAAACTTTGTTGCACCACTTATGTGGATTTGCTAATATTTCCAGCACATGGAATTGTACTTGGGAATGAACTAATCATCCCCTATTTATAAGAGGGAGGGTGGTCGAAATTTTAGTGATATTTCAATGTGGGAAAAGACTTTTCTAGGTCACCAAGAAATCTTGAATATATCTCCTATATTCTTTATCCCATAATTAAAATATTCCACAAAAATCCCACTTCCTCTAATATATGGATTTTCGAAAATTTTAGTGCAAGAATCCAAGATTTGGATCTTCTTGAATTTATGAGATATTCTTGTATTTCAAGAAATACATATCTTCCATAATATCTTTTCAAGAAAATCAAAAAAATATTTCTTGCCCACTATATTTTCATCTTTTTCGAAATTTACTATATAAATAAGCTAGTGGGAGATTTCTTGAATTTAATGAGATAATCTTGTATTCCAAAAATACATATCTTCATTCCATAACAAAATTCAAAGAAAATCTTTCTCCCAACATATCTATATATTTCAAAAATAATACTTGGAAAATTAAACAACAATATTTATTTTATTTTAATCACCTTTTCAGTTATTGGACTATTTGTTGGGCTACTCAGGGGGCCTTTAGGAGAATTAGATTGGACCTTCTAATGGATCTTGAATATCTAATATTGAGCCACAATATAATTCAAGCCCATAAATATGAATTAATCCCACTACATAATTAATATTGCACTATCCATCTTAACCCATATTACAGTCAATATGGCTCCCGATCATTATTTCCCGTGTTTAAGATTATCTAGCCCATTAATTAATTCAAGCCACTGAAATAGCTTTCCGTTAATTAATATCTTTTGTCCTTGGTCGAGGAACGGTTCAACATTATTATCCATACCGGAAACTAATTCCACTTGCAAGATTTGGTATGATAAAACTTATGAACCTCCCAAGGGGAAAAATCAAGCAAGCGTACTTGCACACGATTCTTCGTATTAAATCTTAGCAATCACATGTGACCAATAATATTGCCCAAGATAAAAAGTATTGAATCTCTCTCGATTAAGCTACCCATGATAAGTCAAAGCAATAGTTACCAATCCCACGTGATCCTATTTAAGGGGCGAAGGTTAAGAAATAACGAACCACCGAGGTCTAATTCTTCCTTGTTCGATTCTCAAGAATTTATCCTCCTCAGAGGTCCTATTTAAGCGATCGGTCATGCACTAGTGTAATCTCTTGGTCAAGACAAACCAATCTGAGCCTTACACCTCAACCTTTTCGCGATGGTTGTTCATTTCCATCTAGGTCGTGAATGGCGTACTTATAGTTACAAGGACCGTTAATTTAATCTTCGTGATCCGCATCACTAAATTAACTACAAATGTAACACGTCGCAATTATTGAACAATTATGCAAGAAATATATGTAACATTCAATCATATTTAAAGCATCGATGATAAACAATTTATTTCAAGAAATAAGTCTCGAAAAATTCAGTTTCGATTATACAAAGTAAAAAGCATACTTTTCAAAGATAATCCCAATAATCTCCCACTTATACTCAAAGTCCGCTTTTAAGTATACTACAACACGTCTCGAGTAGTCCGTGACATCTAATGTCACCTACACGAACCTAATAATTTCTCCCACTTATACTCAAAGCAGATTAGTAGCGGTCTTGACACCCATTCCACTCACATGTCTCTCGAATGTATTGAGGAGGCGACTTTGTGAATGGATCTGCTAGGTTTTGTCCTCGGACGCCATATCTTTTGCCACATCTATATCTCTCTCTAACGATTTCTCGTATAAGATGTCTTTCCTTAAATGTGTTTGTTTGACTCGTGGACTCTTGGTTCTCTTGAATTTGCAACTGCCCCTAGAAGATATTGCTAGACAAATTCAGAACACCATCCAAGTCCACTAAGAAGATCTAGAGCCCAATCGGTTCTTTCAACGCCTTGTAGCGACTACTTACCTTGAGTCCCATGGTTGAGTCGGTGATGCATTTACGCTTCACACTCGTTCATTTGATGGTTACACTTCCCAAATGGAAACACACTAACCGGGAGGCGATAATCTCGAATCTAAATCGATTGAAATCCGAGTCCATGTAGCCGATGGGGATTGGAGTATCTGACTGATAAATCAACATTCTATCCCGAGTTCTTTTCAAATACTTCAGAATGTTTTTAACCGTAGTCGATCAATGCTTTTCCTAGGTTACTTTGATATCTTGCTACCATGCCTACTAAAGAAGCGGATATCCTGGTCTCGTCATACAATGAATGCATACATAAGGTTTCCGACAACCAAAGCACAAGGAATACCTTTCATGTCATCTATCTCCTTTTCGCTTTTAGGGAACATTTTCTTGGATAGATGAATTCCAAGTCCGAAAGGTCTGCGAATCCTTTCTTGGAATCTTGCATCTTTGAATTGTTTCAAAAACCGATTAATCTATGTATGAAACTTGCGATAACCCGATCATCCTTTTCTGGCGATCTCGAGTTATCTTGATCCCAAGGATATGTCCGGCTTTCCCTAAGTCTTTCATATCAAACTGTTTTGAAACCATGCCCTTACGTCTGATCACACCTTCACATCGTTCCCGATGATCACAATGTCATCTATGTATAGTACTAAGAATACCAATGCAGTTTCGAAATGCTTTTTATACACACAACTTTCAAACTTGTTTTGATCAAACCCATATGACTTTATTACATGATCAAAACTTTGGTTCCAAGCTCTGGATGCCTGTTTGAGTCCGTAAATGGACCTCTTGAGCTTACAAACTAGGTGTTCTTGGCCTGTTTCAATGAAACCTTGGTGTTGTTGCACATAGATCTCTTTATCAAGACTTCCTTTAAGGAAAGCTGTCTTGACATCTATTTGCCAGATTTCAAGGTCGAAGTGCGCAGCAATCGATAAGAGAATACGGATGGACTTAAGCATGGCTACGGGTGAAAAAAGTTTCCTCATAATCGATCCCTTTCTTTCTGAGTATAACCTTTCGCCATTAGTCTTTCTTTAAAGGTTTCAACCTTCCCGTCCGGTCCTCTTTTCCTCTTATATACCCACTTGCATCCAATGGGTTTGACCCCATTAAGTGGTTCGACTAGCTCCCACACTCTATTATGAAACATAGAACCCATTTCGGCTTTCATTGTTGTTTGCTAAGAATCTGCATCCTTATCTTGGAGTGCCTCGTCATTTGTCCATGGGTCTGATTTCGAGAAATCAAGTCCGAGGACTCTCCTATTCCCATGAATCTCTCGGGCTGTCTAACAACCCTCCCACTATAACGAGGCTCCGGTTGTGAAAACGTATCGTTTGGTATATCATCTAAGACATCTGATCGACCGAGGTTTGCCCTCTAAGCTCATTTAAGGTAATCTCACTTCGGTTTTCTTTGGTTCATATAGTTTCCTTCCAAAATCTAAAGTGGGTGCGGATGTCCACCTTTTGATCTTCTAACTATAGAACATACACCCTTTTGTTCCTCGGGGTATCCTACAAAAGCGACCTTAATTACGATCGAGGATCCAATTCTGGGTTTCCTTGTCCAACACGTGGGCGGACACCCCAAAGTTCTCATGTGTCTCATACTAGGCTTGCGCCCGGGTCCACAATTCTTTGGGGTTTTGGGAACCGATTTGGATAGCACCAAGTTCGAAATGTAAGTCGTTGTTACCAAGGTATGACCCTTAGAATGACTTCGGGAAGATCCGCGATAACTCATCATTGATCTAACCATTTCCAAAAGAATTATGTTTCTTTGCTCTGCAACCCCGCTTTGGTGAGGGTTCCGGTGCATTGAATTTGGATACAATCCTTCATCGAGATAAGCGGTTCAAAAACTCATCATCGAGGTATTAAGCCTCCACGATCGGATCGTAGAGACTTGATCACGTTTTTCCATATGATTCTCTGCTTGATCCTTAAAATCTTTAGAATTTCTCAAAGGTCTCAGATTCATGCTTCATAAGGAAAATGTACCTTGAGTAATCATCAATAAAATTACTCATAACCTCCTCTTGCTTTGGTTAACATTGAACTACGTACATCTATGTGAACGATCTCTAACACTTCTTTAGCCCCATTCCCCTTGGCTCCAAATGCCATCTTGGTCATATCACCCTCCAAACATGATTCGCAGGTTGGAATCGGTTCAACTTGGAGAAGCCCTAGTGAACCGTCTCTTACCAACCTTTGGATCCTCTTTGGATTTATATGACCCAATTTATAGATGCTAAAGAAGTGTCTCGTTCACGTCTGATGAACGCATTCTTTTTTCGGAAACAATTGATGTGTTATAGGATACATTTCGTGAGTGGTGTGCACTGTTAATTGTATAGAGATCATTCAACAACGTTCCATGACAGATAAATTTATCAAAATTAAAATTGGTAACTTTATTAAAAAGTAACCAAAATATCCATCATAAAAGTTTAGAAACTGAAAATGAATTCTTTCTAAAAATCCGGAACGTAAAGAATATCTCAAAAAATTAAAGCACTGTCTTTAAAAGACAGGTTCACTTCTCCCACTGCTTCAGCTGCCACTCTCGTAGCATCGCCCAGTGTGATGAGGACCTCACTCCCACTAAGTTGTCGGGTCCGCTTGAACCCCTGTAATGTGAAACAAACATGATTAGTGGATCCCGTATCCACCACCCACAAAATGGGAGGCATACGCCGCTAAACAAGTTTCAACAACTAGTGGGTGAGAATTACCTTTCTTTCCATCCCTCTTGGGTGCCGAACAGTGACCTCCAATGTCCTTTCTCACCTTCGGTTGAAAGACTTCCCCTTAGTTTGGCTTGTTCACTCCACCACCCTTCTTCACCTTATCTTTGCCATTGGAAACACTTGAGTTCACTTGCTTGTGGCCTTTGTTCCTTTTCTTGTTCTTACCACCCCTTGGTCTAGAAGAAGAAAAAGGTCCGTTTGCCACCAAGGCTTGGCTTTTCTGTCCCAATATCGCCTCTGCCGAGACTAAAGCTTGCAAATGGATCGGGCATCGAGAACTTCGATTATTCATCCGGTAGTTCAACCTGAATTGTTCAAAGCTTTTCGGCAGAGAATGGAGCACTGAAATCGATTTAGGTCTCGATATCGTATTCGGTATAAGTACCTCAAGTTTATTAAGGTGAGCCATCATCGAGAACGAGCTCCCTTACGGGCGTTCCTCCACCATTTTCATAGAGAGCAAGTCCTCATGGTGATCCGACGAGCCACACGCGGTTACGATGTTGAAACATCGCTTTAAGACTAGTCATGATTTCCGCAGGCGGTCTCAACTTTACGGTGTTGGTGTTGCAACACATCGACATAAAGCCAAGATGGTACACTTAGCCATTTTCTGTTAAGATCGCTCCAAGTCGGCATACTCTTTCTTAACCGTTTTAGTGGAGTCATCTGATGGTTTATCCGGTTTAGGTGTGGTCAGAACCCAGTTATGGCTTTGTGCAGTGAGGACAATAGTGAGTTTTCGATTCCAATCAACAAAATTTTCTCCAAAGGAGCAAATTGTCTTTTCAAATATTGAGCGATGGATTAAAAGGTTGCGACATGATGAACTGAAATAAACAATAATATGCATAAGCACAAAATTATCACAAGGTTTGATCACATGCATCATATTAAAATCTCAAAAAAAATATGAACATGCATCAGCCAACATCTCAAAACAGTTTAAATAAGCCACGTGGGGTGGGTCATTATTTAAACACATTCAAGCAGGTTACAAACAAGAACAATTACAAACCTTTAATATCCAAATTAATAGTTGGCTCCCACTTGACCAATATAAAATTGACAGGGACTTCGGGGAAGTATATGCATATCAATTTGATACCTAAGTAATAACCATGATTAAATACAGGATTACTATTTCGCTTTGATCGAGCCTCGTGGGGAGGGTCATCGTCGCCACTAGTAATAACCCACAATCATCCGTTTGGAATTCATTCATGTGAAACCTATCTTTTGACCGTCCCGTGGGGGGAATTTCTCCAAAAGAATTCACAAATAAATAAATCATGGAGGTCAAATATAATTCAATTTTATTATCCGGAATAAAATTGTCAATTAATTATTTAAAACATACTTAGTAATTTTGAAGTTCAGATTTTTCAATTTGGCAACCCTCAGGCAAACACATTTAAACAAATTAAATAAATCATAAGATAGCACAAATTAAATCAAGCAAAACAGAAAAATAAACATATTGGGCACAAATAATCCAATTGTCATGGTTTGATTTTTCTTGACTTGATCTTGAAGAAACACGTCTCGAATTTCTCCCACTCGTTCGTCTCGAAAAAATACTTCGTCTCGAACCGCCACGCCGCCATTCGCGGCCAGGATGCACGCCAAGATCCGGCCCGGCCACTGGCTGGGGCACCCTAAGCGACCTCGACACCGCCCGGCAAGCCGTGCCCGCCGATGCCTCGGCACGCCTTGGCGGTATCGGCAATCGGCGATTCTCGGCGGCGGCAGCGCATCCAGTAGCGCGCTCGCCCCCGCCTCCGCCTCGCCCGTCCTCGGCGGCGCCGCGTCTCCAGATTCGTCGTCGTCTGTAGCGCCATGCATCCGCTCGTCCGCTTTCGGCTGGAGGCGTTTTCATCTCATCATTTCACGCCCGGCCTCGCCCTGCGCCCGTGCGATGCAGCAACTACATACCAAGCCTACGCTGGTTCGGATTTAGCCCTTTAATTCTTTGTCTCTTCGTTCCCGATCCGGTTACAATTTATTTACAAAAATAAATAAACCTAGATCTAGACTAGTCTATTAGATTGATCAAATCAAACAAATCCTAGTCTACTCGTGGATTTTCTCACGAGGCAAAAACAAATCCAAATCGAATCAATTAAAAACCACGATTTATATGCATGCACAATAAAACATTAAAATCCATGACAATTGGATACCGCAAAAACAGATCTAATAATTCTACTATCCAATATCAAATTTAATATCCACGAATTAAATTACAATTTAAAAAATTGAGCAAAAATGGTGGCTCGATACGATTGTTGGGGAATGAGTTGCATGAGATCTATTCGGTGAATATTTAAATACAAATTTAATTCATTAATTATTACTAGCATGAATTAATCCTATATTAATTCAAATAATAATTGCAACAACATATCATGCATATAAAAAGCCACGTAAAACCTACGATGCGAATCTACGGGTTTACGTGGCGCATCTCGGGATAAGCAAAGACTTTGGTCGGACGGACTAACCAAAAGGACTTCCCAAGTATTCCCTTAGCCCTTGCTCGACAATCCGGTTGGAAGGATACTTTCAAACAATTAACAAAAGGAAAAAAAAAATAAACTTTGTTGCACCAACATGTGGATTTGCTAATATTTCCAAAGACATGGAATTGTACTTGGGAATGAACTAATCATCCCCTATTTATAAGAGGGAGGGTGGTCGAAATTTTAGTGATATTTCAATGTGGGAAAAGACTTTTCTTGGTCACCAAGAAATCTTGAATATATCTCTTATATTCTTTTTCCCATAATTAAAATATTCCACAAAAATCCCACTTCCTATAATATATGGATTTTCGAAAATTTTAGTGCAAGAATCCAAGATTTGGATCTTCTTGAATTTATGAGATATTCTTGTATTTCAAGAAATACATATCTTCCATAATATCTTTTCAAGAAAATCAAGAAAATCTTTCTTGCCCACTATATTTTCATCTTTTTCGAAATTTACTATATAAATAAGCTAGTGGGAGATTTCTTGAATTTAATGAGATAATCTTGTATTCCAAAAATACATATCTTCATTCCATAAAAAAAATTCAAAGAAAATCTTTCTCCCAACATATCTATATATTTCAAAAATAATACTTGGAAAATTAAGCAACAATATTTATTTTATTTTAATCACCTTTTTAGTTATTGGACTATTTGTTGGGCTACTCAGGGGGCCTTAAGGAGAATTAAGATTGGACCTTCAAATGGATCTTGAATATCTAATATTGAGCCACAATATAATTCAAGCCCATAAATATTAATTAATCCCACTACATAATTAATATTGCACCATCCGTCTTAACCCATATTACAGTCAATATGGCTCCCGGTCATTATTTCCCATGTTTAAGATTATCTAGCCCATTAATTAATTCAAGCCACTGAAATAGCTTTCCGTTAATTAATATCTTTTGTCCTTGGTCGATGAACGGTTCAACATTATTATCCATACCGGAAACTAATTCCACTTGCAAGATTTGGTATGATAAAAGTTATGAACCTCCCAAGGGGGCAAATCAAGCAAGCGTACTTGCACCGCGATTCTTCGTATTAAATCTTAGCAATCACATGTGACCAATAATATTGCCCAAGATAAGAAGTATTGAATCTCTCTGATTCGCTACCCATGATAAGTCAAAGCAATAGTTACCAATCCCACGTGATCCTATTTAAGGGACGAAGGTTAAGAAATAACGAACCACTGAGGTCTAATTCTTCCTTGTCGATTCAAGAATTTATCCTCATGTAGGTCCTATTCAAAGACATCACCATGCACTAGTGTAATCTCTTGGTCAAGACAAACCAATCTGAGTCTTACACCTCAACCTTTTTATGATGGTTGTTCATTTCCATCTAGGTCGTGTGAATGGCGTGCTTATAGTTACAAGGGATCCGTTAATTTAATCTTACGTGATCCGGTATCACTAAATTAACTCTGATCTAACACGTCATTTAATTATTGAACAATTATCGCGAAAATATATGTAGCATTCAATCATATTTAAAGCATCGATGATAAACAATTTATTTCAAGAATAAGTTCGAAAAATTCAGTTTCGATTATACAAAGTAAAAAGCATACTTTTCAGTATAATCCCAACAAAGACAAACCAATCTGAGCCTTACACCTCAACCTTTCGCGATGGTTGTTCATTTCCATCTAGGTCGTGAATGGCGTACTTATAGTTACAAGGGACTGTTAATTTAATCTTACGTGATCCGGTATCACTAAATTAACTACTGATTAACACGTCAATTATTGAACAGTTATGCAAAGAAATATATGTAACATTCAATCATATTTAAAGCATCAGTGATAAACAATTTATTTCAGTAAATAAGTCTGAAAATTCAGTTTCGATTATACAAAGTAAAATGCATACTTTTCAGTATAATCCCAACACTACGTATAGTACTAAGAATATCAATGCAGTTCCGACACGCTTTTTGTACACACAACTTTCGAACTCATTTTGATCAAACCCATAAGACTTTATAACATGATCAAAACATTGGTTCCAAGCTCTGGATGCCCGTTTGAGTCCGTAAATGGACTTCATGAGCTTACAAACTAGGTGTTCTTGGCCCTTTTCAATGAAGCCTTGGGTTGTTGCATATAGATTTCCTCATCAAGACTTCTGTTAAGGAAAGCTGTCTTGACATCCATTTGCCAGATTTCAAAATCGAGATGCGCAGCAATCGACAAGAGAATCCAGATGGACTTGAGCATTGCTACAGGTGAAAAGGTTTCCTCATAGTCGATCCCTTCTTTCTGAGTATAACCTTTCACCACAAGCCTTGCCTTGAAGGTTTCCACCTTCCCGTCCAATCCCCTCTTTCTCTTGTATACCCACTTGCAACCAATAGGTTTGACCCCATTAAGTGGTTCGACTAGCTCCCACACTCTGTTATGATCCATATACCCCATTTCTGCTTTCATTACCTTTTGCCAAGAAACTGCATCCTTGTCTTGGATTGCCTCATCATATGTCCATGGGTCTGATTCGTCTTGACCGGGAATCAAGTCCGAGGACTCTCCTATCCCCATGAATCACTCGGGATATTTTACAACCCTCCCACTACGACGAGGATCCGGTTATGTAAGTGTGTCATTTAGTATGTCATCTTGTACAATTGGCAATGAGGTTAGCCCCCTTAGCTCATTTAAAGTAATCTCACTTCTGGGTCTTCTTTCGTTCATATAGTCTTCTTCCAAAAATCTAAAGTGGGTGCTTATTACCACCTTTTGATCTTCAGGAACATAGAACATACACCCTTTTGTTCTCTCGGGGTATCCTATAAACAGCCTTAATTCTGATCGAGGATCTAATTTCCTGGCTTCCTTGTCCAACACGTAGGCCGGACACCCCCAAATTCTCATGTGTCTCAAACTGGGCTTGCGCCCGGTCCACAATTCTTTGGGAGTTTTGGGAACCGATTTGGATGGCACCAAGTTCAGAATGTAAGCCGCTATTTCCAAGGCATGACCCTAGAAAGACTTGGGAAGATCCGCATAACTCATCATTGATCTAACCATTTCCAAAAGAGTTCTGTTTCTTCGCTCTGCAACCCCGTTTTGTTGAGGGGTTCCGGGTACAGTTAGCTGGGATGCAATCTCTTTATCTGACAAGTAGTTCAAAAACTCATCGCTGAGGTACTCGCCTCCACGATCGGATCGTAGAGACTTGATACGTTTTTCCCTATGATTCTCTGCTTGAGACTTAAATTCTTTGAATTTCTCAAAGGTCTCAGATTTATGCTTCATAAGGAAAATATAACCGTACCTCGAGTAGTCATCAATAAAAGTGACGAAATACTCGTAACCTCCTCTTTCTTTGGTTGACATTAGACCACATACGTCTTTGTGAACGATTTCTAACACTTCTTTGGATCTATTCCCCTTGGCTCCGAATGCCCTCTTGGTCATTTTACCCTCCAAACATGATTCGCAGGTTGGAATTGGTTCAACTTGATGAGACTCCAGTGAACCGTCTTCTACCAACCTTTTGATCCTCTTTGGATTAATATGTCCCAATCTTAGATGCCATAGAAGTGTTTCGTTCACGTCTGATGAACGTTTTCTTTTGTTGGACACAATTGATGTGTTATAGGATGCATTTCGTGAGTGGTGTGCACAGTTAATTGTATAGAGATTATTCGACAACGTTCCATGACAGATAAATTTATCATAAAGAGAAATGGTAACAACTTTATCAAAAGTAACCGAATATCCATCAAGGTAAAGTTTAGAAACTGAAATTAAGTTCTTTCTAAAACTTGGAACGTAAAGAACATCTCTTAAAATTAAAACTCTATCTTCAAAGGAAAGGTGCACTTCTCCCACTGCTTCAACTGCCACTCTCGTAGCATTGCCCAATGTGATGAGGATCTCACTCCCACTAAGTTGACGGGTCCGCTTGAACCCCTGTAAAGTGAAACAAGCATGATCAGTGGATCCCGTATCCACCACCCATAAATGGGAGGCATACGCCGCTAAGCAAGTTTCAACAACTAGTGCGTGAGAATTACCTTTCTTTCCATTCCTTTTGGGTTTGGAACAGGCTGACCTCCAATGTCCTTTTTCACCGCATTTGAAGCACCTCCCCCTAACTGGCTTGCTCACTCCTCCACCTCCCTTCACCTTTTCTTTGCCATTGTGCAACACTTGAGTTCACTTGCTTGTGGTTTTTGTCCTTTTTCTTGTTCTTACCACCCCTTGGCCTAGAAGAAGAAGAAGGTCCATTTGCCACCAAGACTTGGCTCTTTTGCCCCAATATCGCCTCTCCCGAGACCAAAGCTTGCAATAGATCAGGCATTGAGAACTTCTGATTATTCATTTGGTAGTTCAGCCTGAACTGTTCAAAACTTTTCGGCAGAGAGTGGAGCACAAAATCGATTTGGGTCTCGATGTCGTATTCAGCGCCAAGTACCTCAAGGTTGTTAAGGTGAGCCATCATCTGGAGAACGTGTTCCCTTATGGGCGTTCCCTCCACCATTTTCATAGAGAGCAAGTCCCTCATGGTGATCTGACGAGCCACACGGTTCTGATCCTGAAACATCGCTTTAAGAATAGTCATGATGTCTGCAGCGGTCTCAACGTTCTGGTGTTGGTGTTGCAACACATCTGACATAGAAGCCAAGATGGTACACTTTGCCATTTCGTTGGAACGTTCCCAGTCAGCATACTCTTTCTTAACCGTTTTAGTTGACTCATCTTTTGGCTTTTCTGGTTTAGGTGTAGTGAGAACCCAGTTATGGCTTTGTGCAGTGAGGACAATAGTAAGTTTACGACTCTAATCAACAAAAATTTCACCAGTAAGCAAATTGTCTTTAAGTATATTGAACAGTGGATTAAAAGGTTGCGACATGATGAACTGAAATAAATAATAATATGCATAAGCACAAATATATCACAAGGTTCGATCACATGTTTCATATTAAAATCTCCAAAAAAAATATAAACATGCATCATCCAACATCTCAAAATAGTTTAAATAAGCCACGTGGGGTAGGTCATTATTTAAACACATTCAAACAGGTTACAAACAAGAACAGTTACAAACCTTTAATAATTAGATTAATATTTGTCTCCCACTTGACCAATATAAAATTGACAGGGACTTCGGGGAAGTATATGCATATCAATTTTATACATAAGTAATAACCATGATTAAATACAGAATTATTATTTCGCTTTGAACGAGCCTCGTGGGGAGGGTCATCGTCGCCACTAGTAATAATCCACAATCATCCATTTGGAATTTATTCATGTGAAAACTATCTTTTGACATTCCCGTGGGGGGAATTTCTCCAAAAGAATTCACAAATAAATAAATCATGGAGGTCAAAATTAATTCAATTTTATTATTCATAAAATTGTCAATTAATTATTTAAGCATACTTAGTAATTTTCGAAAGTGAGATTTTTCAAAACATTTTCTCATGCATTGCAAATTTAAACACAATTTAAATAAGCATAAAATAATGCATAACATCAAAACAAAAAATTAAACATATTGGGCAAATATATCCAGTTGTCATGGTTAATTTTTATCATGTCTTGATCTTGAGAAATCGTCTTCATAGCCTTCATCGTTCGTCTCGAAAAGCTCCCACTATACCGTTTTAAAAAAATGCCTTGTCAAACCACGTCATCGACCAGCTCGCGGGTCGGAGTGCCCACCTAGCACTCCCCCGGCCGTGTCGAGTGGCGTCCGTCTTCGCCAGCGCCCGCCGACGTCGCCCGGCCCGGCGAATCATGCCCGCTTCGGCGAAGAAGCGATTATCGGCGGCGCCGCAAGATCCCAATAAGACGCCCGCCCATCACGCCGATCCGCGCCAATGCCGCCTCACCCATATCCACCCGTCGCGTGCCCACACACGCATCCGCCCTTGATCGCGCTGCGCCCGACCTCGATCCTTGCCAGCTCTCTCGGCGAGGCGGCCTCGACCTCGCCCCCATCGCCAGCGTCAAGACTCACGCGTGCCTCCTTTGGCACGTTTCGTGCGACGCACGCTGCCTACGCCAGGTTCCGGATCCCGTCTTTTAATTCTTCATCTCCGCCTCCATTTCCGATCCGATTACAATTTATTTTACAAAAATAAATAAACCTAGATCTAGACTAGTCTATTACATTGATCAAATCAAACAAATTCTAATCTACTCGTGGATTTTCTCACGAGGCAAAATGAATTCGAACGAATCGAATTAAAAACAACAATTTATATGCATGCATAAATAAACACATTAAATTCCATGACAATTGGATACCTGCAAAAAAGATCTAGCAATTCTACTATCCAATTTTAAATTTAATGAAAACGAATTAAATTACAATTTAAAGATCAGAGCCCAAAACCGAGGCTCTGATACCAATTGTTGGGGAACGAATTGCCTAGATCTATTCGGGATGAATTTTTAAATACAAATTTAATTATAACAATTATTACTAGCATGAATTAATCCTATATTAATTCAAATAATAATTCAACAACAAATCATGCATATAAACAGTTCACGTAAATCCTACGCATGCGGAATTACTACGAGTTTACGTGAACTTACCTCTTGGAATGGCGATGGCCTCGTCGATGAAAACACACTAAAAAACCTTCCCAACTATTCCCAAGTCCTTGCTCGACAATCCGGTGGAAGGAAGCTCGCGAACAATTAACTAAAAGGAAAAATAAAAATTTGTTGCACCACTTTTGTAGATTTACTAATTTTTCCAGCACATGGAATTGCACTTGGGAATGAAAGAATCATCCCCTATTTATAGAGGGGTGGTGGTCGAAATTTTGGGGAAAAACCAATGTGGGAAAATCTTTTCTTGATCTCCAAGAAATCTTGAATATATCTCATATATTCTTTTCTCCATAATTAAAATATTCCACAAAAAATCCCACCTCATCTTGTTATGGAATTTTCGAAAATTTAAGGATCAAGATTCCAAGATTTGGATCTTCTTGAATTTATGAGATATTCTTGTATTCCAAGAAATACATATCTTCCATAATATATTTTCAAGAAAATCAAGAAAATCTTTCTTTCCCTTAATTATTCAAAAAATTCAAAATTTACATATGAATAACCAAGTGGGAGATTTCTTGAATTTAATGAGATAATCTTGTATTTCAAGAATACATATCTTCATTCCATAACAAAATTCAAAGAAAATCTTTCTCCCCTTTTATTCATAATTTTCGAAAAATATGAGAAAAATTAGCAACAAATATTTATTTTATTTTTAAACACCTTTTCCAGTTATTGGACTTTATGTTGGGCTACTTGGGGGCCTTTAGGAGAATTAAGATTGGACCTTCCAATGGATCTTGAATTATCAATATTGAGCCATAATATTATTCAAGCCCATAAATATTAATTAATCCCACTACATAATTAATATTGCACTATCCATCTTAACCCATATTATAGTCAATATGGCTCCCGGTTATTATTTCCCGTGTTTAAGATTATCTAGCCCATTAATTAATTCAAGCCACTGAAATAGCTTTCCATTAATTAATATCTTTTTATCCTTGGTAAAGGAACGGTTCAACATTATTACTCATACCGGAAACTAGTTCCACTTGCAAGATTTGGTATGATAAAACTTATGAACCTCCCAAGGGGGCAAATCGAACAAGCGTACTTGCACACGATTCTCCGTATTAAATCTTAGCAACACATGTGACCAATAATATTGCCCAAGATATAAAGTATTGAATCTCGTTAATTCTCTACCCGTAATAAGTCAAAGCAATACTTACTAACCACACGCGATCCTATTAAAGGGAAGAAGATTAAGAAATAACGAACCATTGAGGTCTAATTCTTCCTAGTTCAGTTCTGAAGAATTTGTCCTCCTGTAGGTCCTCTTCAGTGCACTAGACATGCACTAGTGTAATCTCTTGGTCAAGACAAGCCAATCTGAGCGTTACACTTCAACCTTTCACGATGGATTGTTCATTTCCATCTAGGTCGTGAATGGTGTACATTTGGTTACAAGGGACTGTCAATTTAATCTTCTGTGATCTGGTATCACTAAATTAACAACAATGTAACACGTACTATTTATTGAACAGTTATGCAGTAAATATATTTGTAACATTCGATGATATTTACAGCATCAGTGATAAACAATTTAATTCAGTAAATAAGTCTGAAATTCAGTTTGATTATACAAAGTAAAAGCATACTTTCCAGTATAATCCCAACAACAACTTCACCAAGGTCACTCTTGAAAAACTATCTGTTGGAGGAGATAACTTCATGAGTTTCCTCTTATGGTGTTTGATGAACGACTATATTTAGGGTTTGAATACTCCCTTGCATGTTTTAGGAAATATGCAGTCATGTAGCCAATCACCAATTTTTGCAGTCTGGAACATAGTACTACTGACATGATTCAGAGTCCTGTCGCTTTCAGTGTCAGTAAAGTACAGTGTCACCAAAACCATCTTGTTACAAAAACCTAACCTATACTCAGGTTTCAGTTTTTCTATTACAATCCAAAATGACAATTCTCCCAACAATTTCAAAACATAAGGCATATCAAACATAAAAGACATGTAAAAAGATAATGAGATATTATCTTTGAGCATAAAGATAAAATTTTCATTGATGTAAGATCAGAGTTACAGATTACAATGAAAATCAAAAAACAAAAACAGAAGTACAAAGAGTCTTCAGTCTTCTTCAACTTCATCCTCTGGCACCTCCAGGTTGAACATCCCATAGTATCTTTTCTTCAGTTCATCCCTTGCTTTGATGATATCAGGGTTGTTTCCTATTAGGGCTAGCTGGATGACATATTGAGCTATCTCCTGAGAAATGGCTGTTTCATTCACATAGCCATTCTCAAGTCTTGGAGCTGGGTAAGTGTATGGACCAGGGGCTACTATCTGAGTATTTCCTTCATCTGCCAAGTTGATCCAACTTTGCAGGTACTTAGGATAGAATGTCAATAAGTACTCAATGAAGGCTTCATTCATATCCGAGCTGCTCCCCCTCCATTCCCTCAGAATCTCATAATAGAACCAGAAGGTTCTCTTAGTATTGAAGACTTCTTTCTCAGCTTCTTCTTTTTCAGCTTCTTCCTCAGATTCTTCAAAATCTATTATCAATTTCCTCTGAGTAGGCGGTAGGGGAGCTTGGCAACAAGGCGACGGCGGCGGCGGTAGGGGAGGACGTGCGGCGGATGGTTCGATTTGGGGGAGAGGAAGGAGGAGGCTAGGGCTTCTGGTTCGCGATTTGGAGCTAATGGGAAGGGGACGGCGACGGTGGAAAGGGATAACGCGCGACGGAGTTCGATTTAGGGTAGAGGAAGGAGATCGGGCTTCGATATCAGCTGCAGGTTTAATTCACGAGTTGGGAAAAATTTCCTTTGGTTTGCGATTTGGGTGTATATATATATATATATTAATTATCCGACCTCTTGGACAGCGGTTCCGAACCGTTGTCCAAACTATGCCCTTGGACAGCGGTTCAAAACCGCTGTCTAACACATTTGCACAACGGTTCTAAACCGCTTTCTAAGTGTTGTACTTGGACAGCGGTTTTGAACCGCTGTCTATTTTTTTATTATTTTTTTTAATTAAAACCGCTCTCCAAGCTGTAGCTTGGAGAGCTGTTTGAAAAAAATGGCTGTCCAAGTGCAGCTGTGCAAGCTTAAATGTGTAGTAGTGCATGGAGAGGAAAAATTTATTCCGTCTTGTGGTGGGATGATGTTCCCTCTCTTGTGGTGGTTACGGTTCCGGTTGCGATGCGGTTGCAGTTTCGGATGATCCCCCGCTTGTGGTGGTTGCGGTTCTGTTCTCCAGCGAGATGAAATGATATTGTCACGTGTTCGGTTGTAAAAAAAACTATTGTAATAATCTATGATGTTGTCACGTGCCCAATACCTTTAAAAAAAAATAAAAAAAATTCAAGTGTGGGGTGGGGTGGGGTGACCCCGTTGGCTCCTGCATTTAACCATCTTTCGACTTCGTCTTTAATAGGAAAGAATGCTTTAAATAATGTGAAGACTATGCAGCGACAACACAGTGTTGCTGGAAATTTAGCTCATGTCACCTAACGTCATAACATGTAAATATTCCATTATTTGATAGTACTAGTATCTTTTGATTATTTAGTCATGTCTTGTTTAAAAAGTTCATTATTTTTTAGCTAAAAAAATAATCTTTTGGGCAATTATACCCTCAATGAAATTAATTTTTTTTAAATGATGGTAGCGCTTCATTAAATGGTGATACAATGTTAATATATTTTATTATGAGTTTAATTAAATTGTGATATAAATTTAAAATTGATGGCATAAATTGAATTAAATTGTGGTATACACTGAATTAAATTTGATTTTAATTCGTCAAAACGATGTGTCACTAGATTGATCGATATCCATTTATTACACATTACATTTTATTTATAGATACAATTTTATGTAAATTAATTTTGAGTTTTTTTATTATTCTATTAAAATGTATTCATTTATCAATATTAATTATTTTATTAAATATATTTATACTAAAAATAATAGTTTGGAATTAATTAGTTGTACGATGACATTATTTTACATTAATTATCAAATTTTAAAATAAGAGATTAGGTACCAAAACTTACATGACCAAAATAAAAAAATAAAAACAATCGAGATCAATTTTAAAACCATACAAAATTAATGGGCTACAAAAAATTTTAATCCCTTTTAAAAATGCATTTAAATAGCATGATGTACCTTATGCATGATACTACTAAAAAGAATATATAGTCAAAGTGTTGAGAGATTGGGAAACTTGTCTCGTAGATTAAAGTGCCTTGAACAGTTGTTGGCAGATTAGCAAAGAGAAGAAAGCATACTCGCGTACATCTTTTGAATTTATTTAAGAGGCAAGTCTTGTATTCATATGAGTGCACCACGTGCACTTATAGTGTATTTTAGTATCGTGCAATTTATTCATATTGAACCGTTCAATTATTAATATAAAAAATAGTTACGAGATTCATTGTAAACAAAATTTATTTTTTAGTATAACAAGTTGCACTATTCTAAAATGCACTTTGATTGCACAGTGCACTATATGAGACCTACTCTATTTAATTATTCATTTGGTAATTAGTTTAATTTAAATTTAATCATCTCTCAATTAATGTGATGTAGTCCAAATTGTAGTTACAAAAGCACGTTTAAAACTTTATTGAGATATATATATTTGAATAGTTTTTCAATGAGAAAAATAATGACATCCAATTCAAATAAATTGTTAATTATATATATACACACACAAATGGTTAAGAAAACATTCCAATGTGGTACACAAGAAATATGGGGACACTAAATTTAGATAGTGCAGGTTTGTAAATGTTGGTACGTAAAGCTTGCATGTTCAACCATACAAATACAATTACAATATATCCCAGCCTCAAAATAGTTATGGGCACTCCATCTTCCCCCGGCACTATAAATTCAAAGCCACAAATCATTCAAAGCATTACATAAAACTCTAGACACAATTATGGAACAAAAACTATTTCTCTCAATTCTAATTTTTGTCCAATTTTTGGCATATTATGCCAATGCTGCGGGCCCAGTTTTGTTTGACGTCAGAAAGTATGGTGCCAAGCCCGACCAAGATTTCAGCGAGGTAATTATATATGCATAATTTGAAAGAAATATAGAAATTAGTAGTAATTAATTTGTTGAATGAATGTGGGGCAGGCTTTAATGAAAGCTTGGGCAGACGCAATTGCATCACCGGGGAAAGCAAGATTACAATTCCGCCAGGAACAATGACGCTAAGTCAAGCGAGATTGCACGGCCCGAACAAGGCCCCAATCGAGCTGGAAGTCCAAGGAACGGTGAACGCAAACCCGGACCCATTTAAAATGCCCAACAAACAAGGGGCATGGATTACCATCAATTATGTGGACCATTTTACCCTCTCGGGTGGCGGAGTCTTAGACGGCCAGGGCCAACAGGCTTGGAAGATGAACGATTGCCACAAGAACAAAAACTGCATTAGTCTTCCAATTGTACGTAATAGAATTAATATTCCAATTCCAAATTGACTAACTAATAGAATAAAATTGTGTGATTCAGAACTTGAGCTTCAACTTCATCAAAAACTCGTACATCCACGACGTGACGACGAAGGACAGCAAGAATTTCCACACCAACTGCATAGCTAGCCAGAACGTGACGTTCCAGCGGTTCAGGATATCAGCCCCCGGGAGAGCCCCAACACGGACGGAATCCACATCGCCCGTAGCTCCATGATCAACGTCCTGGATTCGATCAGCATCTCCATGGGGGACGAGCTGAGTCAGGTGCGCATCCAGAACGTGACTTGCGGGCCAGGGCACGGCATCAGCATCGGAGAAGGACGTTTCCGGGATATACATCACCAACTGCACCTTCATCCACACTCAGAACGGCGTCAGGGTCAAGACCTGGCCCTCCGCCCCCCACCACCCTGCAGATCTCCGATCTACGTTTCGAAGATCTCGTCATGGTCAACGCTAGTAGTCCTGTCATCATTGACCAGCAATACTGCCCCTGGAATAAATGCTCCCTTGATGTAATTAATTAAATATATACGCTACAATAAAATTGACCTTTAATGACATGACATGACATGATTCTTGTCATTATAGGCCCTGTCATCTTTATGACAGTAAGGTGACAGGAGGTTAATTTTCTTGATATATGAATTATTAATTAATAGAAACGTTGTTATATAATGGTTGCATGCAGAAAGCGTCGCTGATCAAAGTTAGCAAAGTGAAAATTAAGAACATAAGGGGCACCACAAACAGCGCGGAGGCGCTGACGTTAGCATGTAGCTCCAGTAAGCCTTGCGATGGTGTGGAGATCGGTAACATTCACCTTACCTACACTGGAAATTTGGGGGCTATCACCTCCAAATGCACCAACGTTAAACCCAGTTTGGTCGGAAAACAGAATATTCCAGTCTGCATACCCGACGTGGCTGCTAAGCCTGCTTAAAGATTTGAATGCAAGCTAACTAGCTAGTGCATATGAAGAAGAATGTGTATATTTTTCTCTTTTTTTAGCTTTTTCCCTTTTAAAGATTATTGACTTCTCGCCCCATACACTAATTTGGTGTTTGGTGGTGCTTTAGCTAATGTCTTCCTATTTTGTTCGTTATTTATTTATTGTATATTCTCAATTGCATTTTGTATATTTCTTTCATTTTAATTTGTTAGTTATTAATGTGTGCTTCATTATCTTTAAATATTTAATATGTATCACATATTAGAGCACTGTATAATATGCATTTAGCTCTATATTACAAGTAATTAATTAATGCAAAATAAGATATCAAATTATCAATTTATAATTTGTGGATTTGCGTGTGGGTCGGGTGCAAATGGAGAAATTAACAAGAGAATTTTCCAAGGGTTGAAATGGAGCGCGAACAAGATTTTCAAAAGAAATTAGAGGAAGACTATGGAATTATAGTGTTACTAAAAAAACTCTCTAGATCACAATTATTGTTTCACAGACTGGATTAATATAAGAGTAGGCCTCATGTGCATTTAGATTTATCGTGCACTAATAGTGCATTTTAGAATCATGCAACTTGTTATACTGAAAGATATATATAATTTGTTTACATTGAACCATGCAACTATTTTGCTATAAAAGTAGTTGTACGGTTCAATGTAAACAAGTTGCATCTTTAAGTTTAACAAGTCGGATGATTTTAAAATGCATTATAAGTGCATGTTACACCTGATTAGATATGATTAGTGGTGATTTTGCTTTGAGATTTTGTGCTATTTCATAGCTAGACTTGAAGATTGTAGCATGTTTTTAGCTATCATTTTGTTGGAATTGGTAGAAAAGTTCATCTAAGCTTGTTTGTTTCATTTGTGCAGGAATTGGATTGAAAAGGAAGGTTTTATTGAAGAGTGGAGAAAAATTTTATGCTCGAGTCGAGCAGCATGACTCCAGTCATGCAAGGCTAAAAGACGGGCTGCTTGAAATGCGATTTTGAAGAAAACCCGATTTACTTGTTGCACGAGTCGTGCACGACTGCTCGGGATTTTAGGGTCAAGAAAGGCCATTTTATACAGGGGGTTTGGCAGATTTTGGAGTTGCACGACTGAATTCTGGTCGAGCACCACTGCTCGAGTCGTGCAGCCTGAAAAGTGAAAACGCGGGCACGATTTTGCCCGTGCACAACCTCCCTTATGGTTTAGCACTCCTGCACGAGTCGTGCACGTTAAAATTTATGAGTCTCCCAAATCTGACCTAGGGATACGTGTCAGCTGATTCCAAAAGATATAAAAGCCTCCAAGTTCATTTTTCACTCATTCAGCAGCAAAAGGGAAAGAGAGGATATGATAAAGTAATACCTTTGAGAGCTGAAACTAATATGTTTTTATATTTTTGCATTTTGCTTCCATAGATAGCTTAAATTATCCTAGAATAACATAGATATAGTGTTAATTTCAGTTTGGAGCAAGAAATCAAGGAGTATTGATGACTTTTGTATGGAATTGTGCTTGAACTTCATTTGTAAGGTGTTTATTTCTTTTTATTTGTTTTTTATTGCTTATTTTGATATGGGTTTCTTGTTTGCTTGCAAATTAGACATGTGTTTTGCTTGTAGCACCATGGGCTAAGGTTTCTTAGTGTTTGAGTGTTGTGAATTGTGTTGATGATTGATTAATTGCTTGTTTATGGTTGATTGTCTCTATTGATGGTTGTCATTTGAATTATGGGTTGTTTAATGTTCAATTTAGGTGAGTTTGGCTATTAGCTTGTTCGGTTGTCTAGTTTATCACAACGAGTGTTGGGTAAATGTGGGTAGACGAATAGGTATTGGTTTGATTTGCCGGATTTGAGTTTATTCACGTCCTGTTGCAACGAGAGTTGGGTAGGATTGTTAGAACCCCCTTAATTCACATTGATTCACTAGCTAATAACTAGGGATAAAAATGAAGAAATATATGAGAATGACCTCTATTATACAAGTGGGAACACAAGGGTAGGGAGTAGTTTAGTTAAGTAGAGGACCCTTCCTTTGCAATTACCCGGGTTAGAAAGAGTGAGTTCACATTTCGATCTTAGGAGTAAAACGCAACCGGAACCTGGGCTTACTAAGTACGGGAATGGTGGATTTAGAGTGATCGTTCTTAGGGAGTGGCCGGACGTAGAGACGATCACTTGGGGCAATCATTAGTCGATCATCACACGAGGATCAACACCCGAACACCTCTCACACTCAAAACACAAAATATTTTCGTTTAATTATTTTACTTGGTAGCTCGTTCTTTTATATTGTTGTTATTTCTCTTTGTTTAGTTGATATAAATTGTCTTTTTCTTAAAAATCCAAAAACATGTTCAACACATTAATCACGCGACGAAACATAGCGATTGAGATATATTCCACCAACTAGTCCCGTGGATTGATATAAAACTGGACACTCAACAACCCTCTTATACTTGAGAGGTTAGTGTGGTAAAACACGTGTCAAGATACAAGACTTAACCTTAATATAAAATCCAAGAAAAGTTCTGAAAACTGATTCTCGAGAATATTGTAATTGTAATAGAAATAATTTTTACATATAAATAAAAAAATATATCAAATACTGATTTTCAATAAGTAGATCAATCGTTGTGGCACATGCGCATTCGTCAATGAGATACAACACTTCAAGTTTATGGGGGGTGTTTCGAAAGAAGAACAAAATTTGCATGAGACGGCGTACATTTTAGAACAATCAATATACATTCCTTACAAAATGTTAAAGTGTCAATGCCCAAATTACACTCTATCTCACCATGAGATCACTTCACGCAAGTGTGCCTCTTGAAAGAATTGTGTGCAAACTTAATTTTGAAGTGTTTTTTTTATTAGATTAATAAGTTGTTGTTAGTACAATTAATTCTCATGATTTTAATTATAAAACACGAAAATGAATTTACAAGTTTATTTCTTCAATTTGAAGGTGGAATATTGTGGGTTCAATCTCTAATTTGTTCCTTTGATTCTTCTCTTTGTTGACTTTGACCTCGACTTCGATGGATTCGTTGAGAAGTCCTCGTCTTGATCTTGTCTGGAGTTAAATTTGGAGACTTGAAACGTCGATTCAAGGACTGAATGTCTTGTTTTGATTCGAACGTGACTTTTAAAGATTTTCTGGACGAACGTATTTAAACTTGATGATGAACACCTTTGAATCCTCGAGTTCTTGATGAAGATCTTCTAATCTTCAAGAGTTAGACGGAGAACATCTTTGAAAAGAAATGCCGAATCTGAGGGGTTTAGAGCCGTGATCTCGGACCGGTTGTCGTTTCTGGATTGTTTGCACGAAGAATACTTGAAACTGATAAAGAACGTCTTCAAATCTTTGAAGGCTGGATGAAGATCTTCAAAGAAACGTTTGATTGGAGGGGCTCATCACCTTAATCTCTGATTGAACGTTGTTTCTGGATGCTTTGTAATAAGAACGTTAGAGGTTGCTTCGAATCTTCAAGAACAGTTGTAGAGAGTCTAGACTTCACGTCTTTGCTCGTTGATCGTCTTGAATGAAGAATGTTGATGTGTGAAATGAAGAATTTGGACCCCTATTTATAGAGTGGGAGATGATAATTCTTCCATTCTTGAGGTGCCACGTGGCGTCCTCTAATTGGTTCGAGAGATTTGATTGGCGCAATTAACGTAAATTATTTAATTTGATTGATTTGTCATTAATTCCCTTTTATTTATGACCAAATATCAGTCCGATTCACCACATACGAGTATTTGGGTACACGTAAAATTTGACTGACTTGAACCATGTATATATATATATTAAATATAAGTTATTTAATTATTTAATTTAGAGAATTAAATTAGTAAATTCTCAACAAATAAATAAAGAGACACACTTGCATGAGACGGTCTCACGGTGAGACGGGGTATAAATTGGACATTGACGTTTTAACACTTTGAGAGGGGTGGATGTGATTTGTGCTAAGTTGCACACTCGTCTCATGCATGAGACCGTCTCATATGAGTTTTTGTCTAAATAAATAATTTTATTTGATATTAATATAAAATTGTACATGTGTCACTATTTAATTGAGTACAAATTTAATTTGTTTACAACTGTCAAAAGTTATAAGCTAGTTAAAAGATGAAATGAAGGTGCTTTTGGTAGCTCATGTTTCTCTTTTAGTATTAATTATTTTTTCAAACACTATCAACTTTACATTGAATTTTTTTACAAACACTATCAATTTTTAATACTCCCTCTGTCATAATTTTGATTGTCCACTTTCCGTAAATAGCTGTCCTAATGTTGTTTGACCATTTTCTAAAAAGGAAATAAAACAACTATCAATACTGTTTAATAATATTATTTCTCTCCACCAAACTCACTTTACACCATTTAATATTATTATTTTTCTCCACCAAACCCACTTTACACCATTTAATACTATTATCTCCTACTTTTTCTTAATTTCCGTGTCTACAGTAACCGGATAATAAAAAATAGGACGGAGAGAGTATTAATTAATTTTTCTTAATTATTAATTTTAATTAATTCTTTAAAAGTATATTTTTTTACAAACACCCCCTCAATTTTCTTATTATCATTCATTTTAATCCTTTCTTGAAAAGTATAATAATCCCAATCAACTAAATAATCCCATCCATTCATTTGTATCGACCCAATCAACTAAATAATCCCATCTATTCTTGGACGTGTAGCCTAAGTTTATATATGTCCTAATAGTAATTCATTAATTTCAATACATTCAACAATTTCTAAAATTCAACAATACTCTAATTCCAAGATTGCGCCTACATACATTCAACAATTTCAACTGGACGATACTTTAAAATTCAATACTCCCTCTGTTACGGGTTTGCAATAAGAGTCCTTTTTAGTTTTTCTTTAAGTGAAATTAAGGATACAAATTTACCTATTTAATAATTTTTTTACCAATTTCCAATTTTTTTTTTACCTGTCATAATAAATTATTTTTCACATATCTCAATAATTAGGAGTACCTTTTAAATTTAAAACAAGGATAATTTTGACAGAAATAGTGTAAAAAAAAGCTAAAAGAATATTTAATATTGAACAAATAAGAAAGTTAAAAAGACATTTATCATGAGGGAATAACAAAAATTTCGGTGAATACAACACGCGCTTAAAGCTCTAATCAATATCACTACTTTAGGAAGGAAAATTGTCTTATTATTTTTAAGGAATTCGGTAACTTTTTCACGTTTTCTTCTAATCCAAATTTAAATTACGGATTTTCCTTTCATTTTTTTTTTAAATTATGAATTCTCGGTCTTAACTAACAATTTTCGGAAAAAACTTACTAATGGAGATAAGATTGCATTTGAGAACCAACCAAACCACCCAGATACAATTGTTAATATGGAAACATAGTTGCATGTATCTGTTTATAATAATTACACATTTCTATTTTATATATTTACACGCTTTTAAAATGCACTATAAATGCACGGTGCACTCGTAGTGTATGAGACCCGCTCTTCACACAATCGTACCTCAAATTATGCTCATCTCGCGGGACCTAAAAAACTTTACATGCGCATCTAAGGACTAAGAATAAGTTTTAATAATAATGAATGGGCAGTCAGGACCGACGCGGTCTGGCGACGTCATGGACGGATCTATGTGCATGATGCACTAGGCTCCAGCCCAATGCAATTTTTCGTGGATTTCATATTATTATGTATGTATTATGTATAATTGTTTTGAATCTTTTAATTTTTAATCGAGACCTACTTAGACAATCTCTTAAGAATTTCATATTGTTATGCATGTATTATGTATAATTGTTTTGAATCTTTTATTTTTTTAATCGAGACCTACTTAGTTCAATTTAAATAGAAGTCAATCATATATTCTTAAAATTAAATTGGAAGTTCAAGATTTATCCTGTTTATTTCATCAAAAGTAAATAAACTCGACAAAAATTCATATGCGACAGTTTTATAAATGAGAAGGGGTACAAATTAGCTAAAATTAACACCCACCCCATCCAAAGTGTTAAAGTGAATGCCCAAATTATACTCCATCTCACCGCGAGACCATCTCACGCAAAGTGTCAATCAATCATCTATTCAACACAAAAGTTTCAAATTGTATCATTTAAAAAAAAAAAAAAGTATGTATCATTTACGATCAATTTGTTTTACTAATTAAATTCATTAAGAAAAAAAATTAGATGAGACAATCTCATACATGAGATGAGAATGACAATTAAAGACAAATCAACACTCATTCCTTTCAAAGTGTTGACGAGTTATTGCTTAAAATTATGTTCCGTCTCACGTAAGTGTGCCTCTTGAATTTTATATGATTTTATGTTGATGTGCCATGACTTTAAATGTCTATTTTTTCTCCTTATTGAATTATATCCTTAGATAAAAGAATACATGTATAATAATATTCTTTTATATATAAATTTATAGTAATAAATAAATTATCTAGTTTAGCCCACCCCACCATTGATTTCAGATCCGGTCTCTTGCCGAAGCGTATTAATCGGTGTTTATAATTTACTTGACCGGAAAATATCACACTTTCGCAATAAAATTTAAAAAAACCAGATCAAATGAGAACCAACCAAACCACTATACTAAAAAAAATCATACTGATTTAAAATAATACTAATAATATCATATACAAACATAAAAAAATATACCAACATATATAAAAATCTCTATCTCAACTCACGAACGAATCATCACGCAGATCTAGTACTAAAACTGGAAATACCAAAAAGAAATGAGTAACAGTATCACCACTACTAGTCTACTGGTTGGTAATCAAGCATGATATCCATTCCCGTTACCATTCTGTTGCGGTGGGTTCTTCGCGGACTCCCTTTTCCTATTGATCACTATAAACCATGTAAATGCTTCCAATACAAGCGCAGTTGCTCCCATGAAAATGAGCACACCGATGTAGGCTCTTTTCCATTTCTTTTCAGGGTCCAAAATGTCGAATCCTTCGAATATGTTGGCGATGCTGAGACTGATCACTGTGTAACCGATGGCGTAATGGTATATGTTCCAGTAGAATCTGTATTTGTGGTCCGGCTTTGGCCTTAGAAGCAGGGCAAACACCTGCACACCAACTGTTTGATAAATTGCCTCTTCTAAAAATTACTTATATCTATGTAGTGTATTTTTTTAATGTTTGTTACCTGGAGTGTTCCGAGGGCGAACAGGGTGATGCCGATGTTCCTGTGGGTATCTTGTTCGACTCCCGCGGAATCGCTGCCGAGTTTTAGCCCCGTCCCCCACCCTGCAACGCCCACGATGTAGGCGGAGCATTGGCACGCTACGTGTAGGTAAAACCACGCCGGGTTTGCTGATTTGAATACTTTCATGTACCTTGCTGCCATGGCGCCCAGAGGCATCAAGATTCCCCAACTCACCACATTCAACACTCCGTGAACCTGGAATTCACATAAAGGAAAAGGATTTTCGTCAGTCATAGACAGAAATTAAGAAGGTCAATCTCGGGTTTGTTTGTAATTGAACAAGAGTACTCACGTTTCGTTTGCGTTGTCGTGATCCTCCTACAGCAGCGCCGCCTGATGTGGCGCCTGTAGCAAAATCAATCCTCGAAATGGACCTCACATGATCTCCGCTGGTGGGGTGAATCTGAGGGTGGTCCCTGAAACGTCGCCGTGCTGCCAGACCTGAGTAAAGCTCGTACTTCCTTCCGGCAGTACAATGGTAGCGTATATTATCATCTGATCGTTGTTGGCGAATTCAGCGCCAATAGAAGGAACCTGAAAGCTCAGAGGGGCTTCCTGCAACGTGGTGCCGTAGGCAGTGATGGGAGAGGTGTAAGCATGGAATGCCCCACTTGAGTTGAAGAAAGCGACCAAAGCCTGTGCCCCGAGCATGCCCTGTCCAGTGGGGTTTAGGGACCACGCTATCCAGTTGGAACGGGTCATTCCTGTGTGCCTGTACGCGATATCAACCGTGCGGTTGCCTTGGTTGTAGTTCCAGTGGAGGAACGAGCTCAGGACGGGAAGACTGCTGCAGTCTCTGTAGATTCTGTTGGAGAAGGTGTATGGAGGGCAGTTCTAAAGAAGAAGAAGAAGAAGAAGATCATATATCTAATTCAATTAGAAAGCGAAATCAGAGGAGATGACAAATTCATTTATTCAATTAATACTCACATTTTCTCCACTGGTGGTGGCAGGTGGTGCAGTTGTTGTTGTTGGTGGTGATGGTGTGATTGGCTGCTCGGCTGCCGTTGCAAAATCGATAATCCCGACAGACCTCAAATGATCTCCGGTGGTGGAGTGAATCCGGGGGATATTCCCGGAAACGTCACCATGTTGCCAGACCTGAGTGAAGCTGGTGGAATTCCCCTGGGGAAGTTGGATGGTGGCGTAAATGGTCATGATCTGATTGTTTGTGAATTCCGCGGCAATAGATGGAACAGGGAAGCTCAGAGGGGCTTCCTGCAGTGTGGTGGAGTAGCTAGTGATCGGAGATGTGTAAGCACGGAAGGATCCGGATGAGTTGAAGAAAGCGACCAAAGCCTGCGCCCCGGCCATGCTCCGTCCAGTGGGATTTAACGACCACGCTATCCAGTTGGAGCGGGTCATCCCCGTGTGCCTGTATGCTATGTCAACTGTGCGGTCATTCGGGTTGTAGTTCCAGTGGATGGACGCGTTCAACACCGGGAGATTGTTGCAACTTGTGAGTCTGTTGCTGTTGCGGTTGCTCAAGACGTAGCTTGAGCAATTCTGAGCGTAGGATGAAGAAATCAAAGATACGAGGAAGAAGAAAAGGAAGGCGAAGTTGCCCATTTTGGGATCTATGAGCCCAGACGATCGACAAAATTGCAAGTGACCACGACGGTTCTTTTCCGTTTCTTGTATCTCCGCCGTGGTGGAAACGGTGGAAGATGAGCAAGTTGGTGTTTGATTACGTGGTATGGAACAATGGAGTTTGTGTACTTTTATAGATAGGCAAGAATTTGAAGTCTGAAACCAAATATTGGGGGAAGAAAAGTAAGCGAGTTAGAAAGTTGTAGGTGAAGAAAAAGGATGGTTGACTGTTTCTACGTATGTGCCAAGTCAAGTTCAAGAATGATGAAAAATGGAAGCAAACTCGAAGCTGCAACCTCACATTTTTGCATGTATTATTATTATTATTATAAGTAAATTATTTCAAAAGTTTTATCAACCTCCTTTTGTTTTCTATTGTTTGAAATGTCTATGCTTTGCTGACTGGCCCTACTGCTATTTTCCCCGTACAAATTCTTATTTTAATTTGGTACTAGTATTTTATTATTTTTAAACATGTTGTGTATAGAGTAATTAAGAACTAATGAATGCGCGTACGGTTGTTATATAAAATAGGGTTTGTTGCGAAATAGGGTGTTTAAAAATATAGTACGAATTCTTGTCGTTGTTTGAAAATTGCAAGTAACTTTATGTGGTTTATTAAATTAACAGAATTTTTCTTTTATTTTAAAAGTAAATTAACTGTTTTATATATTCTTTTTTTCTATTTTTCATATGTTTTTTTCTTCCAAATATTGAAATTTTGAGATAATATTATTAAAACATAATGTCAAATAGAGTAAAAAGATAAAATTATTAACTCGTTTTTTTTTAAAAAAAAAATAGAGATTTATCTTGATTCAATGTGAACATTTCGTACAATTTTCAAATCACAAAATATTTGTTGCGCAACAGTTTCAAAGTATGATGTGGTTTGGTGCCATTTAAATAATACTTATATGACAATGATAAAAAAACGAAATATAAGAACTGATATTCATTTAACCAGTGGGTGAACCAAAAATTAAGTCCGAGGAGCCCAATTTATTATAAAATATAATTAATTAAATATATTTTGAATTTTTTATATATAAGAAAATAAGGCACACTTGTATAAGACGTTTTTACGATGAGACGGAACATAATTTGAGCATTGTCGCTTTAACACGTAGATAAGATAGATGTTGATTTGTGTTAAGTTCTATCCCGTCTTATAAGAGTTTTGGTCTATGAAAATTTATATAGAAAGAGAACGCATACTTTAAAATTAATCAAAACTCTAAGCTCATCAAGCTAGCAATAAATAATTGTATGTACATACGCATATAAAAAATTTCAAGTGGGGGTCAAGTGTGGATAACTTAAATGGTTAGAGTTCCACCACCTGAAACCCGATGTCTTGTGTTTGAGACATCACTAATACACATTTGAGCTTGGACAACTGTTAAAATAGCCCTTAGAGAGCGGTTATAACAGTTGTCCAAGTAACAGTTGTCCAAGCTTGGACAGCTATTAAAAAACCGTTGTCCAAAAGATTGGGCTTGGACAGCGGTTAATCCAAGCAAAAGGTTTGGACAACGGTTAATAACCGCTGTCTAACTTATTTTTTTTAATACTTTCTTTTATTATGTTAGATAGACAGCGGTTATAAACCGCTGTCCAACATCTTTTTTTTTAATTATTAATTTATATTTTAATAATCCTATAATAAAATCATAAACCAAAACTTATATATACGTCCAATACCATAAACCATAAACCATGAACCATAAACCAAAAATCCTATAATAAAACCATAAACCAAAACTTATACCACATATACGTCCAATACCAAAACATCAAATAAATAAACATACACATCATGAAATAAATAAACATACACATCATAAACATACGTCCAATACCAAAACATCAAATATATATCATCACAAATATATAATTTCATTACATGCTACCAAAATTTCAAACAACGATCACTCAATATCGTATGAATATAAGAATCTATTGTAAAGGTACTCCGTCCAATCGTTTTTCCATTTCTCCAGTCTTTTCTTAGAGTAAGACTCGAGCTCACGTTCATAGACAAACTGCAAACAACGAATCAATCAATATAGTATGAATTTTTATTCAATCAATAATAATTTAAATAAATCGATAAATTGACTTACATTGAGAGGAATGTTCGTTAGAGAAGTGCGGATTATATCTTCAATAAAGCAACACACAAAATGTCCACAATTTTCATTATCTTGTTGCCTCGGAACCTGTTGATTAACAATTATAATCACGTATTACAATTATGATTTCTTTCTATTAATTTGATAATTTACTAAATTAAATTTACCTTAATGTTAATCCAGTTCACTTTATTTAACTTAGATCTTGAACCTTGACTCTGAAGGCGACTCCGATACATCGTCATCACACTATTATTATTATAATTAAAAAATAAAAATAGATTAAATATGCATAATTTTAAAAGTAAAAAAAATCATTATATAGAGTATTAAAAATGAAATTACGCTTCCATATATGAAACGAGATCAGGGCGATTTGAATAAACTCCATCCTGAGCTGGGTCCATAAAATACACACTTAATGTATTCATGTGTATGGCGACCAGCACCCAATGGTTCCTATATTATATTGAGAATATTAAAATTAACTGCAAATTTAGCATATATATGTGCAAATATTATAAACATGAATACAAATTTTAACGAAATGTTTATCACTAACCCCACATTTGTTGGCCAAAAAATGAGATGTTCGCTTCCAGTTTGATTCAGCATATGATTAACTAACCCATCCATGGTATGTACTCTATCACCCAATATGCAAGACACTTGGGGGAAGACGAAGGAATACATTCCACTTGCTCGGAAATCTCTAGAGAGATATACTTCACTCAAATATCTTTAACCAACATATATACGCTAATTAATATTTGAAAAGAAAATTAAACTATACAGAAAGTGAATATTGAGAATTAGTAAACACATACCTGAGGTAAATGGCTATGGTGGTTGCACTCAACCACTCGTCATTCAAGACTTCACGCACATGTTCCTCACTGACGAATTCTTGGAAAGTATTCTGATGAAAGTGAGCAAGCATGGGAACTGTGACGATCTCGAAAGCATTAGACGATACCATCCGGTGCACCCTAGACTGTACATAATCATCGTGATCTAAGTCTCCAGTCATGGGATAACCAAGTCTGAGCGCAGTGGAGTCCCTCGTTCTCCCCCTCTGACTGTCTACGACACCCCTCAATTTCTCTTTAGCCTTTTGTGGTGATTTTTTCCGAGGCATTTGTGGTGTCGGCAGATTCTACAATTAATTTGCAATATTATTTAGAACCACAAATAAGATAATGAATTTTAATAACATATATTTTACCCTCATGGTGCTAGAGACCAAGTTGCTCGGCCATTCGATGAAGTGCCCGACCGCTGTTCCGACTGTGACGGCTTCATCGATTGGTTTTAGCACCGCTGAATCCTCTTGTCCGATTACGGGTACATCGAGTGTGACCCTCACGAAACCAGGAGTGATGGGATGACCATGAATCATTCCATGGGAGCTGTGCAACGTACCTGTGGCCACCAACCGATCAGGATCCTTCAAATAAAGGTAGCAAAAGGTCGTTGGCTGTTCGAATAAGATATTTAGTTAGAAAATTTTAATACACTAGTCTTTAATTAAAACAAATGTGAGACATGCATATCTGATACCTGAGAGACGTTTTGAAGTGCCTCAATAAAGTCGTTCCTAGGGTTAGCTGAAAACATAGCATTAGCGACACTATGTTCACAACTTGCTCCACTCAACGACATTCTGTGGCTCGTTCTTCTCTCGGACCTAAAATGTTCCACATCTTTAGACAACTTGGCAACCTGTTCCGTTAGTATACCCACCATATTCAAGGCTTGAAGACCAGGTGTCATCGCTAACGATGTCTTCGTCACGCCATATTCGACACTCCGTAAGCGGCATGGATGCTCCTGGCGACCTATAACCCGTCCAAACAGATCATCAGGGCCGATAATGCAGATGTCGTCGGGAGTCATGGTCTGAGATAGACGCTCCTGAATCACAAAAATAAAAGATTATTATTTAATTATTTGTTTATAAATAATAGTTTGTAATTGAAAGATAAATTAATGGATAGATTACCACTTCTTCGATGATGCGTTGTGCACTGGGATCGTGAATATTCTCTTCTCGACCCTTTCTGGTAGTCTGAAATAAGTCAAAAAGGGTAACAATAGGCTCACTCTCTCCAGTTTTTCTTCTTTCTTCTTTCTACGATAGTGATGAACGTGTCCCTTTATTAGATATATTAAAAGTGAATATATAAAAAAAATTTAAAGTTAGGATTTTGATCTCACCACATTTTCTCTTATTCTTGCATAACCTTTGTTCGAGCCACGATATCGCGTCTCCATCGACTTGGCTTGATCACGATTTTTATTACTTCGATTCTAAAGTATAATAGAAATATGATAAACACTGAAAAACTATATGCATTAGAAATTGAGGAAATGACATTGATCAATTTTACCTGGAAATCATCCTCCATAGCTCTGCTCACAAACTCCTCCCAGTATGGAGCCACCATAGGGCTATTCTGATACGCCGGAGGCGGACTAGTCGAGTAAAGACCAGTTTTCGGATCTCGTGTGTTACTTCCCAACCAAGTCCGAAAATTCTTTGCCATTACTCCAGCTTGTGACAATATTTGCTTCTTCTTTGTGTGGTCAAGACTTCTGAATGTAGTCTATACGCATATAACATAACAATTTAGTAAATTTAAGGGTCATACTACAACTTTCAATAAATATATAATTAACATACCGTAAGTTCGTCCCATAATCTTTCCTTCAAAGGAGTCAGTTTGGGGCTACGCCAGTCCTTGGCTGGCAGCACGATAGGGATCACGCTCCTGACTGCAGCTCCAATGTAGAAGGACAACGACTCACTCTCTTTTCCTATGCATGTCCAAACTCATTGAACGATAACTGCAATAACATAGTATTTAATTATGTTCAACGATCAATCAATATATTTATCGATTTCAAACTATTCAATTGTAATAAAATTACCCGAAGTGTTTTTCCCTTGCTACGAGCTCTCTTAATAGATGACATGGTGACTATACCCCGAGTGCGCTTCTCCCCGGAGCTGCTAGTGGTGGTGGGAGCATCAGTGTCACGCTCTCTCAAGTCATCAGGATGCTGTCGATCATATGCACCATGATCATATGCGCCATGATCTCCATCAGAATATCCATCATCATCTCCGGGATATGGCAAACGAGACATGATCCTGTAAAGCAGAAGAAACAACATTTAATAAACAAAAAACAAACAATATTCAAAACTATGCTTAAATCCTCACACAAGCATATTATCAAACACATTGAGTGCATCAATTGTTCATATCTAAATTAGCATAAAAAATCAAGCCAAGCCACACAATATATATTCATCTCTAACAAGTTGTTCATCTCTAACACTAACAACATTAATCATAATAAATTAACACTAATTTATGTTTAAATCCTCACACAAGCATATTATCAAATACCTTGAGTGCATCAAACACCAATATATATACAACAATATACATACACCAATACATACAACATGATATATATACACCAATATACATATATACACCAATATACATGATATACATATATACATCAATATACATACAACATACATACAATTAAACAAAGCCACTAACAACAATTAAACAAAGCCACACAATATATATATATATATATATATATATATAAACAATTACCAATATATAAACCAAGCATCAATTGTTCATCTAACAACAATTAATCCTAACAAATTAGCTAATTAATCAAACCAAACACAATTATATAAACATTTAATCCTAATATATATATACATACTAACATATATATACATATACACAATATTAATTCAATATATATATATATATATATATATATAGAAAAGAAAAATTACCTATGGAAGGAGAAAGCTAGGCGGCGGCGGTAGGGGAGCTTGGCAACAAAGCGCGACAGCAAGGGCGGTGAGGGAGGACGTCTTGGCGGATGGTTCGATTTGGGGGAGAGGAGGAGGAGGCTAGGGGCTTCGGTTCGCGATTTGGAGCTAATGGGAAGGCGGCAGCGGTGGAAGGGGAAACGCAGCGGGAGTTCGATTTAGGGTAGAGGAAGGAGGCCGGGCTTCGATATCAGCTGCAGGTTTAATTCACGATTTGGGGAAAATTTCCTTTGGTTCGCGATTTGGGTGTATATATATATATATTAATTATCCGACCTCTTGGATGGCCGGTTCAACAAATTGTCCAAACTATCTTCTGGACAAATGGTTGAAAACCACTGTCTAACACATTTGCACAACGGTTCTAAACCGCTTTCTAAGTGTTGTACTTGGACAGCGGTTTTGAACCGCTGTCTATTTTTTTATTATTTTTTTAATTAAAACCGCTCTCCAAGCTGTAGCTTGGAGAGCTGTTTGAAAAAATGGTTGTCCAAGTGCAGCTGTGCAAGCTTAAATGTGTAGTAGTGCATGGAGAGGAAAAATTTATTCCGTCTTGTGGTGGGATGATGTTCCCTCTCTTGTGGTGGTTACGGTTCCGGTTGCGATGCGGTTGCAGTTTCGGATGATCCCCCGCTTGTGGTGGTTGCGGTTCTGTTCTCCAGCGAGATGAAATGATATTGTCACGTGTTCGGTTGTAAAAAAAACTATTGTAATAATCTATGATGTTGTCACGTGCCCAATACCTTTAAAAAAAAATAAAAAAAATTCAAGTGTGGGGTGGGGTGGGGTGACCCCGTTGGCTCCTGCATTTAACCATCTTTCGACTTCGTCTTTAATAGGAAAGAATGCTTTAAATAATGTGAAGACTATGCAGCGACAACACAGTGTTGCTGGAAATTTAGCTCATGTCACCTAACGTCATAACATGTAAATATTCCATTATTTGATAGTACTAGTATCTTTTGATTATTTAGTCATGTCTTGTTTAAAAAGTTCATTATTTTTTAGCTAAAAAAATAATCTTTTGGGCAATTATACCCTCAATGAAATTAATTTTTTTTAAATGATGGTAGCGCTTCATTAAATGGTGATACAATGTTAATATATTTTATTATGAGTTTAATTAAATTGTGATATAAATTTAAAATTGATGGCATAAATTGAATTAAATTGTGGTATACACTGAATTAAATTTGATTTTAATTCGTCAAAACGATGTGTCACTAGATTGATCGATATCCATTTATTACACATTACATTTTATTTATAGATACAATTTTATGTAAATTAATTTTGAGTTTTTTTATTATTCTATTAAAATGTATTCATTTATCAATATTAATTATTTTATTAAATATATTTATACTAAAATAATAGTTTGGAATTAATTAGTTGTACGATGACATTATTTTACATTAATTATCAAATTTTAAAATAAGAGATTAGGTACCAAAACTTACATGACCAAAATAAAAAAATCAAAACAATCGAGATCAATTTTAAAACCATACAAAATTAATGGGCTACAAAAAATTTTAATCCCTTTTAAAAATGCATTTAAATAGCATGATGTACCTTATGCATGATACTACTAAAAAGAATATATAGTCAAAGTGTTGAGAGATTGGGAAACTTGTCTCGTAGATTAAAGTGCCTTGAACAGTTGTTGGCAGATTAGCAAAGAGAAGAAAGCATACTCGCGTACATCTTTTGAATTTATTTAAGAGGCAAGTCTTGTATTCATATGAGTGCACCACGTCAACTTATAAATGTTTTTTAAGATCGTCTGATTTATTCATATTGAACCGTTCAATTATTAATATAAAAAATAGTTACGAGATTCATTGTAAACAAAATTTATTTTTTAGTATAACAAGTTGCACTATTCTAAAATGCACTTTGATTGCACAGTGCACTATATGAGACCTACTCTATTTAATTATTCATTTGGTAATTAGTTTAATTTAAATTTAATCATCTCTCAATTAATGTGATGTAGTCCAAATTGTAGTTACAAAAGCACGTTTAAAACTTTATTGAGATATATATATTTGAATAGTTTTTCAATGAGAAAAATAATGACATCCAATTCAAATAAATTGTTAATTATATATATACACACACAAATGGTTAAGAAAACATTCCAATGTGGTACACAAGAAATATGGGGACACTAAATTTAGATAGTGCAGGTTTGTAAATGTTGGTACGTAAAGCTTGCATGTTCAACCATACAAATACAATTACAATATATCCCAGCCTCAAAATAGTTATGGGCACTCCATCTTCCCCCGGCACTATAAATTCAAAGCCACAAATCATTCAAAGCATTACATAAAACTCTAGACACAATTATGGAACAAAAACTATTTCTCTCAATTCTAATTTTTGTCCAATTTTTGGCATATTATGCCAATGCTGCGGGCCCAGTTTTGTTTGACGTCAGAAAGTATGGTGCCAAGCCCGACCAAGATTTCAGCGAGGTAATTATATATGCATAATTTGAAAGAAATATAGAAATTAGTAGTAATTAATTTGTTGAATGAATATGGGGCAGGCCTTAATGAAAGCTTGGGCAGACGCAATTGCATCACCGGAGGAAAGCAAGATTACAATCCCGCCAGGAAGATGGACGCTAAGTCAAGCGAGATTGCACGGCCCGAACAAGGCCCCAATCGAGCTGGAAGTCCAAGGAACGGTGAACGCAAACCCGGACCCATTTAAAATGCCCAACAAACAAGGGGCATGGATTACCATCAATTATGTGGACCATTTTACCCTCTCGGGTGGCGGAGTCTTAGACGGCCAGGGCCAACAGGCTTGGAAGATGAACGATTGCCACAAGAACAAAAACTGCATTAGTCTTCCAATTGTACGTAATAGAATTAATATTCCAATTCCAAATTGACTAACTAATAGAATAAAATTGTGTGATTCAGAACTTGAGCTTCAACTTCATCAAAAACTCGTACATCCACGACGTGACGACGAAGGACAGCAAGAATTTCCACACCAACTGCATAGCTAGCCAGAACGTGACGTTCCAGCGGTTCAGGATATCAGCCCCCGGGGAGAGCCCCAACACGGACGGAATCCACATCGCCCGTAGCTCCATGATCAACGTCCTGGATTCGATCATAGAGACCGGGGACGACTGCATTTCCATGGGGGACGAGCTGAGTCAGGTGCGCATACAGAACGTGACTTGCGGCCCAGGGCATGGCATCAGCATCGGAAGCCTGGGCAAGGATCCTAAGGAGAAGGACGTCTCCGGGATATACATAACCAATTGCACCTTCATCAACACTCAGAACGGCGTCAGGGTCAAGACCTGGCCCTCCGCCCCCGCCACCCTGCAGATCTCCGATCTACGTTTCGAAGATCTCGTCATGGTCAACGCTAGTAGTCCTGTCATCATTGACCAGCAATACTGCCCCTGGAATAAATGCTCCCTTGATGTAATTAATTAAATATATACGCTACAATAAAATTGACCTTTAATGACATGACATGACATGATTCTTGTCATTATAGGCCCTGTCATCTTTATGACAGTAAGGTGACAGGAGGTTAATTTTCTTGATATATGAATTATTAATTAATAGAAACGTTGTTATATAATGGTTGCATGCAGAAAGCGTCGCTGATCAAAGTTAGCAAAGTGAAAATTAAGAACATAAGGGGCACCACAAACAGCGCGGAGGCGCTGACGTTAGCATGTAGCTCCAGTAAGCCTTGCGATGGTGTGGAGATCGGTAACATTCACCTTACCTACACTGGAAATTTGGGGGCTATCACCTCCAAATGCACCAACGTTAAACCCAGTTTGGTCGGAAAACAGAATATTCCAGTCTGCATACCCGACGTGGCTGCTAAGCCTGCTTAAAGATTTGAATGCAAGCTAACTAGCTAGTGCATATGAAGAAGAATGTGTATATTTTTCTCTTTTTTTTAGCTTTTTCCCTTTTAAAGATTATTGACTTCTCGCCCCATACACTAATTTGGTGTTTGGTGGTGCTTTAGCTAATGTCTTCCTATTTTGTTCGTTATTTATTTATTGTATATTCTCAATTGCATTTTGTATATTTCTTTCATTTTAATTTGTTAGTTATTAATGTGTGCTTCATTATCTTTAAATATTTAATATGTATCACATATTAGAGCACTGTATAATATGCATTTAGCTCTATATTACAAGTAATTAATTAATGCAAAATAAGATATCAAATTATCAATTTATAATTTGTGGATTTGCGTGTGGGTCGGGTGCAAATGGAGAAATTAACAAGAGAATTTTCCAAGGGTTGAAATGGAGCGCGAACAAGATTTTCAAAAGAAATTAGAGGAAGACTATGGAATTATAGTGTTACTAAAAAAACTCTCTAGATCACAATTATTGTTTCACAGACTGGATTAATATAAGAGTAGGCCTCATGTGCATTTAGATTTATCGTGCACTAATAGTGCATTTTAGAATCATGCAACTTGTTATACTGAAAGATATATATAATTTGTTTACATTGAACCATGCAACTATTTTGCTATAAAAGTAGTTGTACGGTTCAATGTAAACAAGTTGCATCTTTAAGTTTAACAAGTCGGATGATTTTAAAATGCATTATAAGTGCATGTTACACCTGATTAGATATGATTAGTGGTGATTTTGCTTTGAGATTTTGTGCTATTTCATAGCTAGACTTGAAGATTGTAGCATGTTTTTAGCTATCATTTTGTTGGAATTGGTAGAAAAGTTCATCTAAGCTTGTTTGTTTCATTTGTGCAGGAATTGGATTGAAAAGGAAGGTTTTATTGAAGAGTGGAGAAAAATTTTATGCTCGAGTCGAGCAGCATGACTCCAGTCATGCAAGGCTAAAAGACGGGCTGCTTGAAATGCGATTTTGAAGAAAACCCGATTTACTTGTTGCACGAGTCGTGCACGACTGCTCGGGATTTTAGGGTCGAGAAAGGCCATTTTATACAGGGGGTTTGGCAGATTTTGGAGTTGCACGACTGAATTCTGGTCGAGCACCACTGCTCGAGTCGTGCAGCCTGAAAAGTGAAAACGCGGGCACGATTTTGCCCGTGCACAACCTCCCTTATGGTTTAGCACTCCTGCACGAGTCGTGCACGTTAAAATTTATGAGTCTCCCAAATCTGACCTAGGGATACGTGTCAGTTGATTCCAAAAGATATAAAAGCCTCCAAGTTCATTTTTCACTCATTCAGCAGCAAAAGGGAAAGAGAGGATATGATAAAGTAATACCTTTGAGAGCTGAAACTAATACGTTTTTATATTTTTGCATTTTGCTTCCATAGATAGCTTAAATTATCCTAGAATAACATAGATATAGTGTTAATTTCAGTTTGGAGCAAGAAATCAAGGAGTATTGATGACTTTTGTATGGAATTGTGCTTGAACTTCATTTGTAAGGTGTTTATTTCTTTTTATTGGTTTTTATTGCTTATTTTGATATGGGTTTCTTGTTTGCTTGCAAATTAGACATGGGTTTTGCTTGTAGCACCATGGGCTAAGGTTTCTTAGTGTTTGAGTGTTGTGAATTGTGTTGATGATTGATTAATTGCTTGTTTATGGTTGATTGTCTCTATTGATGGTTGTCATTTGAATTATGGGTTGTTTAATGTTCAATTTAGGTGAGTTTGGCTATTAGCTTGTTCGGTTGTCTAGTTTATCACAACGAGAGTTGGGTAAATGTGGGTAGACGAATAGGTATTGGTTTGATTTGCCGGATTTGAGTTTATTCACGTCCTGTTGCAACGAGAGTTGGGTAGGATTGTTAGAACCCCCTTAATTCACATTGATTCACTAGCTAATAACTAGAGAAGAAAATGAAGAAATATATGAGAATGACCTCTGATAGGCCACGGTGAAAAACCCATGAAATGCGGAATAATCATGAAATGCATATAAAAACAGGGGTGAAGGAATGGTGATTCCAGATTTTTGTGTTTCAAGCTCATGTGTTGTGTTTTGCTTATGATCGAATGCATATGACAAGATAAGAACATAAAGCAGTAAAGAACACAACAATGTATAGTGGTTCGGAGACTCAAGCTCCTACATCCACTCTCCCTGTTCCTAGGGAAATTCCTTCAAACTGGACTTATCACCCTCCACGGGATTGCCTATAAGCTTTCTGACTATCCAAGATAGTTTACTCACTTCTTCTACTTTGAGCTTTCTGACTACTTCTGTAGTTTACTTACTCAAACTGGACTTATCACCCTCTCGGGCTCGCCTCTAGATGTTTAACGAGTTCACACTCCAACGGGACTTATCACCCTCTCTCGGGATTGCCTAACAACTACCTCACTTCACCACTAGTTATCTCTTACGAGAATGGGGTTTGGGTTTGGTGTTGTCTCCAACTATGGTGAGATTTTCCCTTACATTTGTTTAGCCTCAATGCTAAGGTTGGGAAAATCTCTCTAAGCGTAGGATACATCGTGGGTTGCTTAGATTGGGTTCTAGAACACTCTTTGAATATATTTGTATATCTACAGACTTGTGTTCTATGGTGGGAAAGCTTGAGTATATGTTCTCTTAGCTCTGTAGCATCGTTGCTATCTTCTCCGCACTTCCACACATAATAATGAAGGAAGAACTTGTATTTATAGTGTGGATTTGAATGTTACCGTTGGAGAGAATCACATTCAAATCCATACTATTCTTTGTAAGTTCTGCAGCTTTTTTCATTTGTTGTCTTCCTCTTATTGGTCCCGCGTCGGTTTGGATTCCATGGCCTATATTCCTCAGTTTCTTTACTTCGGAACATTAGGGATATCTTTTGAGCATTGATGCATTCTTGAGTCTTGATGATCTTGTGTCTTGATATCCTTTGTCTTGATCTTGATATCTTGATCTTACGAGTCTTGATGTCTTACAAGAGTCTTGAAGATATCTTGATT
The DNA here is from genome assembly GCA_037126765.1 of Stenogyne calaminthoides. Lineage (NCBI taxonomy): Eukaryota > Viridiplantae > Streptophyta > Magnoliopsida > Lamiales > Lamiaceae > Stenogyne > Stenogyne calaminthoides. Next base: position 22,284,297 of record JBBCBC010000007.1, on the reverse strand, counting down.
GATATCTTTGAGTCTTCATCTTGAGTCTTGATTCTCGGTTTCATCTTGAGTCTTGATTCTCGATCTCATCTTTGAGTCTTGATTCTCGATTTCACTCTGAGTCTTCAGATTCTCAGTTTCACTCTGAGTCTTCAGATTCTCAGTTTCACTCTGAGTCTTCAGATTCTCAGTCTCATACTGAGTCTTCAGATTCTCAGTTATCTTCAGATTCTCAGTTTCACTCTGAGTCTTGATTCTCAGTTTCATCTTGAGTCTTGAAAACTTTCGAAATCTATCTGATCTATATCTGCTGACTATACATTGTGCAGATAACATCCTGAACACTCTAAAACTGAATCCTGACTCATCTATCAAGATTATCCTGAATATGTCATACTCAGGGGTTTTGGGATCTAATCAAAATCTTCTTTATTAAATTCATTTCCCAACAACCTCTATTATACAAGTGGGAACACAAGGGTAGGGAGTAGTTTAGTTAAGTAGAGGACCCTTCCTTTGCAATTACCCGGGTTAGAAAGAGTGAGTTCACATTCCGATCTTAGGAGTAAAACGCAACCGGAACCTGGGCTTACTTGAGAATGGTGGATTTAGAGTGATAGTTCTTAGGGAGTGGCCGAACGTAGAGACGATCACTTGGGTCAATCATTAGTCGATCATCACACGAGGATCAACACCCAAACACCTCTCACACTCAAAACACAAAATATTTTCGTTTAATTGTTTTACTTGGTAGCTCGTTGTTTTATATTGTTGTTATTTCTCTTTGTTTAGTTGATATAAATTGTCTTTTTCTTAAAAATCCAAAAACATGTTCAACACATTAATCACGCGCCGAAACATAGCGATTGAGATATATTCCACCAACTAGTCTCGTGGATTGATATAAAACCGGGCACTCAACAACCCTCTTATACTTGAGAGGTTAGTGTAGTAAAACACGTGTCAAGATACAAGACTTAACCTTAATATAAAATCCCAGAAAAGTTCTGAAAACTGATTCTCGAGAATATTGTAATTGTAATAGAAATAATTTTTACATATAAATAAAAAAACATATCAAATATTAATTCTCAATAAGTAGATCAATCGTTGTGGCACATGCGCATTCGTCAATGAGATACAACACTTCAAGTTTATGGGGGTGTTTTGAAAGAAGAACAAAATTTGCATGAGACGGAGTACATTTTAGAACAATCAATATACATTCCTTTCAAAATGTTAAAGCGTCAATGCCCAAATTACACTTTATCTCACCATGAGATCACTTCACGCAAGTGTGCCTCTTGAAAGAATTGTGTGCAAACGTAATTTTGAAGTGTTTTTTTATTAGATTAATAAGTTGTTGTTAGTACAATTAATTCTCATGATTTAAAATATAAAACACGAAAATGAATTTACAAGTTTATTTCTTCAATTTGAAGGTGGAATATTGTGGGTTCAATCTCTAATTTGTTCCTTTGATTCTTCTCTTTGTTGACTTTGACCTCGACTTCGATGGATTCGTTGAGAAGTCCTCGTCTTGATCTTGTCTGGAGTTAAATTTGGAGACTTGAAAAGTCGATTCAAGGACTGAATGTCTTGTTTTGATTCAAATGTGACTTTTAAAGATTTTCTGGATGAACGTATTTAAACTTGATGATGAACACCTTTGAATCCTCGAGTTTTTGATGAAGATCTTCTAATCTTCAAGAGTTAGACGGAGAACATCTTTGAAGAGAAATGCCGAATCTGAGGGGTTTAGAGCCGTGATCTCGGACTGGTTGTCATTTCTGGATTGTTTGCACGAAGAATACTTGAAACTGATGAAGAACGTCTTCAAATCTTTGAAGGCTGGATGAAGATCTTCAAAGAAACGTTTGATTGGAGGGGCTCATCACCTTAATCTCTGATTGAACGCTGTTTCTGGATGCTTTGTACGAAGAACGTTAGAGGTTGCTTCGAATCTTCAAGAACAGCTGTAGAGAGTCTAGACTTCACGTCTTTGCTCGTTGATCGTCTTGAATGAAGAATGTTGATGTGTGAAATGAAGAGTTTGGACCCCTATTTATAGAGTGGGAGATGATAATCCTTCCATTCTTGAGGTGCCACGTGGCGTCCTTGTTGGGGAATTAATTGCACGGATCTATTCGGGATAAATATTTAAATACAAATTTAATTCTGATAATTATTACTAGCATGAATTAATCCTATATTAATTCAAATAATAATTCAACAACAAATCATGCATATAATCAGTTCACGTAAATCTTACGATCTTGAAATTTCTACGAGTTTACGTGAACGCATTCCTCTTGAGTGGCAATGGTCTTGTTGATTAGACACACCAAAAAAACCTTCCCAAGTATTCCCTTAATCCTTGCTCGACAATCCGGTGGTAGGATGCTCGCGAACAATTAACAAAAGGAAAATAAACTTTGTTGCACCACCTTTGTGGATTTACTAATTTTTCCAGCACATGGAATTGTACTTGGGAATGAAAGAATCATCCCCTATTTATAGATGAGTGGTGGTCGAATTTTTAGAAAAAAACAATGTGGGAAAATCTTTTCTTGATCTCTAAGAAATCTTGAATATATCTCCTATATTCTTTTTCCCATAATTATAATATTCCACAAAAATCCCACCTCATCAAGTTATGGAGTAATTTTCGAAAAATAGGGGAAACAAGAATCCAAGATTTGGATCTTCTTGAATTTATGAGATATTCTTGTATTTCAAGAAATACATATCTTCATAATATCTTTTCAAGAAAATCAAGAAAATCTTTCTTTCCCCTTTTTTTCTCAAAATTTTCGAAATTACTTTATGAATGACCAAGTGGGAGATTTCTTGAATTTAATGAGATAATCTTGTATTCCAAGAATACATATCTTCATTCCATAACAAAATTCAAAAGAAAATCTTTCTCCCCTTTTAATCCATAATTTTCGAAAAAATAGGAAAAATATGCAACAAGATTTATTTTATTTTTAAGCACATTTTTCAGTTATTGGACTTTATGTTGGGCTACTTAGGGGGCCTTTAGGAGAATTAAGATTGGACCTTCCAATGGATCTTGAATTATCAATATTGAGCCACAATATTATTCAAGCCCATAAATATTATTTAATCCCACTACATAATTAATATTGCACTATCCATCTTAACCCATATTACAGTCAATATGGCTCTCGGTTATTATTTCCCATGTTTAAGATTATGTAGCCCATTAATTAATTCAAGTCACTGAAATAGCTTTCCATTAATTAATATCTTTTGTCCTTGGTTAAGGAACGGTTCAACATTATTATCCATACCGGAAACTAGTTCCACTTACAAGATTTGGTATGATAAAGCTTATGAACCTCCCAAGGGGGCAAATCGAACAAGCGTACTTGCACACGATTCTCCGTATTAAATCTTAGCAATCGCATGTGACCAATAATATTGCCCAAGATAAAAAGTATTGAATCTCGTTGATTCTCTACCCGTGATAAGTCAAAGCAATAGTTACGAACCACACGTGATCCTATTTAAGGGACGGAGATTAAGAAATAACGAACCACTGAGGTCTAATTCTTCCTTGTTCAGTTCTGAAGAATTTGTCCTCCTGTAGGTCCTATTCAGTGCATCAGGCATGCACTAGTGTAATCTCTTGGTCAAGACAAGTCAATCTGAGCCTTACACTTCAACCTTTCACGATGGATTATTCATTTCCATCTAGGTCATGAATGGTGTACTTTTGGTTACAAGGGACTGTTAATTTAATCTTCTGTGATCTGGTATCACTAAATTAACTACAATGTAACACGTACTATTTATTGAACAATTATGCAGTAAATATATGTAACATTCGATGATATTTAAAACATCAGTGATAAACAATTTATTTCAGTAAATAAGTCCGAAATTCAGTTTTGATTATACAAAGTAAAAACATACTAGTATAATCCCAACAATATCCCACTTATACTCAAAGTCTTCTTTTAAGTATACTACATCATGTCTCGTGTAGTTCCTAATACGTGACATCTAATGTCACCTACACGAACCTAATAATTTCTCTCACTTATACTCAAAGCAGAGTGGCTATGCGCTTGACAACCATTCCTCCCACATGTCTCTTGAATGTTTCCAGAGGCAGACACTTTGTGAAAGGATTAACTAGGTTATCCTCCAATGTGATCTTAGCCACCTCTTCATCTCATCTCTTAACGATTTCTCGTCTAAGATTTCTTTCCTTGAGTGTGCTTGTTTGACTCATGGACTCTTGCTTCCCTTGAATTTGCAACTGCCCTAGCAAATATTGCTAGACAAATTCGGAACTCCATCCAAGTCCACTAAGAAGGTCTAGAGCCAAAATGGTTCTTTCACTGCTTCACAAGCAGCTACTTACCCGGCTTCCATGGTTGAGTCAGTGATGCATTTCTACTTCACAATCATCCATTTCATGGCTACACTTCCCAAATGAAAGTACACTAACTGAGGCAGATAGTTTCTGGAATCTATGTCTGATTGGAAATCCGAGTCCGTGTAGCCGATGGGGATTAGACTACCTGACTGATAAAATAACATTATATCTCGAGTTCTTTTCAGATACTTCAGAATGTTTTTAACTGTCGTCCAATGTTCTTTCCCCGGGTTACTTTGATATCTTGCCACCATGCCAACGGCAAAGCAGATATCTGGTCTCGTACACAGCATTGCATACATAAGGCTTCCGACAGCCGAAGCATATGGAATGCCTTTCATGTCATCTATCTCCTTTTGTGTCTTAGGGCACATTTTCTTGGATAGATGGATTCCATGTCTGAAAGGTACGAAGCCTTTCTTGAAATCCTGCATGATGAATCGTTTCAAGACAGTGTCTATGTATGAAGCTTGCGATAAGCCTATCATCCTTTTCTTGCGATCTCGAGTGATCTTGATCCCAAGGATGTGTGCGGCTTCCCCTAAGTCCTTCATATCAAAATGCTTTGAAATCCATGCCCTTACGTCTGATAACACCTTTACATCGTTCCCGATGATCAGAATGTCGTCTACGTATAGTACTAAGAATACCAATGCAGTTCCGACACGCTTTTTGTACACACAACTTTCGAACTCATTTTGATCAAACCCATAAGACTTTATAACATGATCAAAACATTGGTTCCAAGCTTTGGATGCCTGTTTGAGTCCGTAAATGGACTTCATGAGCTTACAAACTAGGTGTTCTTGGTCTTTTTCAATGAAGCCTTGAGGTTGTTGCATATAGATCTCTTCATCAAGACTTCCGTTAAGGAAAGATGTCTTGACATCCATTTGCCAGATTTCAAAGTCGAGATGCGCAGCAATCGATAAGAGAATTCAGATGGACTTGAGCATGGCTATGGACGAAAAAGTTTCCTCATAGTCGATCCCTTCTTTCTGAGTATAACCTTTCGCCACAAGCCTTGCCTTGAAGGTTTCCACCTTCCCGTCCGGTCCTCTTTTGTCTTGTACACCCACTTGCAACCAATGGATTTGACCTCATTAAGTGGTTCGACTAGCTCCCACACTCTGTTATGATCCATAGAACCCATTTCGACTTTCATTGTTGTTTGCCAATAAATTGTATCCTTGTCTTGGATTGCCTCGTCATATGTCCATGGGGTCTCGATTAAATCTTGTCAGGGAATCAAGTCCCGAGGACTCTTCTATTCCCATGAATCTCTCGAAAGTCGTCTCACAACCCTCCCACTTCTGACGAGGTTCCGGTTGTGTAAGTGTGTCATTTGGTATGTCATCTTGTGCAACAGATTGGCGAGGTTAGCCCCCTTAGCTCATTTAAGGTAATCTCACTACGGGTCTTCTTTTCGTTCATATAGTCTTCTTCCAAAAATCTAAAGTGGGTGCTTATTACCACCTTTTGATCTTCGACCATAGAACATACACCCTTTTGTTCCTCGGGGTATCCTACAAACAACCTTAATTACGATCGAGGATCCAATTTTTTCGGCTTCCTTGTCCAACACGTGGTAGGACACCCCCCCAAATCTTCATGGGTCTCAAAACTGGGCTTGCATACATCCCACAATTCTTTGGGAGTTTTGGGAACCGATTTGGATGACATCAAGTTCAGAATGTAGGCTGATGTCTCTAAGGCATGACCCCAGAACGACTTGGGAAGATCCGCATAACTCATCATAGATCTAACCATTTCCAAAAGAGTTTTGTTTCTTCGCTCTGCAACCCCGTTTTGTTGAGGGGTTCCGGGTGCAGTTAGCTGGGATGCAATCCCTTTATCAGACAAGTAGTTCAAAAACTCATCGCTGAGGTATTCGCCTCCACGATCGGATCGTAGAGACTTGATACGTTTTCCCTATGATTCTCTGCTTGAGCCTTAAATTCTTTGAATTTCTCAAAGGTCTCAGATTTATGCTTCATAAGGAAAATATAACCGTACCTTGAGTAGTCATCAATAAAAGTGACGAAATACTCATAACCTCCTCTTGCTTTGGTTGACATTGGACCACATACATCTGTGTGGACGATTTCTAACACTTCTTTGGCTCTATACCCCTTGGCTCCGAATGCCCTCTTGGTCATTTTACCCTCCAAACATGATTCACAAGTTGGAATTGGTTCAACTTGGAGAAACTCCAGTGAACCGTCTTTCACCAACCTTTGGATCCTCTTTGGATTTATATGTCCCAATCTTAGATGCCATAGAAGTGTCTCGTTCACGTCTGATGAACGTTTTCTTTTCTCGGAAACAGTTGATGTGTTATAGGATGCATTTCGTGAGTGGTGTGCACAGTTAATTGTATAGAGATTATTCGACAACGTTCCATGACAGATAAATTTATCAAAAAGAGAAATGGTAACAACTTTATTAAAAGTAACCGAATATCCATCAAGGTAAAGTTTAGAAACTGAAATTAAATTATTTCTAAAGTTCGGAACGTAAAGAAAATCTCTTAAAATTAAAACTCTGTCTTCAAAAGACAGGTGCACTTCTCCCACTGCTTCAGGTGCCACTCTCGTAGCATTGCCCAGTGTGATGAGGATCTCACTCTCACTAAGTTGTCGGGTCCGCTTGAACCCCTGTAAAGTGAAACAAACATGATCAGTGGATCCCGTATCCACTACCCATAAATGGGAGGCATACGCCGCTAAGCAAGTTTCAACAACTAGTGCGTGAGAATTACCTTTCTTTCCATTCCTTTTGGGTTTGGAACAGGCTGACCTCCAATGTCCTTTTTCACAGTAGTTGAAGCACTTCCCCTTAGCTGGCTTGCTCACTGCTCCACCCTTCTTCACCTTTTCTTTGCCATTGGCAACACTTGAGTTCACTTGCTTGTGGCTTTTGTCCTTTTTCTTGTTCTTACCACCCCTTGGCCTAGAAGAAGAAGAGGGTCCATTTGCCACCAAGGCTTGGCTCTTTTGCCCCAATATCGCCTCTGTCGAGACTAAAGCTTGCAATAGATCAGGCATCGAGAACTTCTGATTATTCATCTGGTAGTTCAGCCTGAACTGTTCAAAAATTTTCGGCAGAGAGTGGATCACGAAATCGATTTGGGTCTCGATGTCGTATTCAGCGCCAAGTACCTCAAGTTTGTTAAGGTGAGCCATCATCCGAGAACGTGCTCCCCTTACTGCGGCGTTCCTCCACCATTTTCATAGAGAGCAAGTCCCTCATGGTGATCTGACGAGCCACACGGTTCTGATGTTGAAACTTCACTTTAAGACTAGTCATGATGTCTGCAACGGTCTCAACGTTCTGGTGTTGGTGTTGCAACACATCTGACATAGAAGCCAAGATGGTACACTTTGCCATTTCGTTGGAACGCCTCCCGGTCGAGATACTCTTTCTTAATCGTTTTAGTTGACTCATCTTTTTGGCTTTTCTGGTTTTAGGTGTAGTGAGAACCCGTTATGGTTTTTGTGCGAAGAGGACAATAGTAAGTTTACGATTCCAATCAACGAAGTTTTCACCAGTAAGCAAATTGTCTTTAAGTATATTGAACAGTGGATTAAAAGGTTGCGACATGATGAACTGAAATAAACAATAATATGCATAAGCATAAATATATCACAAAATTCGATCACATGTTTCATATTAAAATCTCAAAAAAATATGAACATCCATCAGCCAACATCTCAAAACAGTTTAAATAAGCCACGTGGGGTGGGTCATTATTTAAACACATTCAAGCAGGTTATAAACAAGAACAATTTTAAACCTTTAATATCCAGATTAATAATTGGCTCCCACTTGACCAATATAAAATTGATAGGGACTTCGGGGAAGTATATGCATATCAATTTTATTCCTAAGTAATAACCATGATTAAACACAGAATTATTATTTCACTTTGAACGAGCCTCGTGGGGAGGGTCATCGTCGCCACTAGTAATAATCCACAATCATCCACTTGGAATTCATTCATGTGAAAGCTAACTTTTGACCATCCCGTGGGGGGAATTTCTCCAAAAGAATTCACAAATAAATAAATCATGGAGGTTAAAATTAATTCAATTTTATTATCCGGAATAAAATTGTCAATTAATTATTTAAACATACTTAGTAAATTTTGAAGGTGAGATTTTTCATTGGGCAATTCTCATGCAAACACATTTAAACAAATTAAATAAAGCACAAGAAATCACAATAATAATTCAAGCAAATAGGAAAAATAAACATATTGGACACAAATTATCCAATTGTCATGGTTTGATTTTTCTTGGCTTGATTTTGAAGAAACGTCGTCTTGAATTTCTCCCACTCGATCGTCTCGAAAAGAACTCCGTCTCGAAATGCCACACCAAGTAGCTTCGCAATGATGATCTGCCAAGATTCGCCCCCCCTTGGCGAAGTCGACCTCGGCGGCTTCAAGACGCCTTGGCGAGCTCGCCCGCCGTGCCTCGCTTGCGCGCCTCGGCAACGGCTTCGACGGCAGCGCGTATCAGCGCATCCATAGCGTGCTCGCCAGGCCTCGCCTCGCCCATGGATCTCGGCGGCGCCCCTCCCTCAAGACCACTCACCTTCGCCCGCCCGTCCACCTCGCCGCTTCAGCAAGATCCGTCCGTCTGCGTCGCTCGTCCGCGCCCGCGCTTCGTCGAGCCGATCCCGCCCGGTTTAGCTAAGCGTCGCGCGACGTCAGCGTCGCGCCGTCTGGCGATGGCGACGTCGCGTCGTAGCGTGTGCCTCCCTTGGCAAATTTCGCGTGATGCACGTCGTCCGCGTACGGTTCTGGATCTATCCTTTAATTCTTCGTCTCCGCCTCCGTTTCCGATCCGGTTACAATTTATTTACAAAAATAAATAAACCTAGATCTAGACTAGTCTATTACATTGATCAAATCAAACAAATCATAATCTACTCGTGGATTTTCTCATGAGGTAAAACGAATTCGAACGAATCGAATTAAAAACCACAATTTATATGCATGCATAAATAAACACATTAAATTCCATGACAATTGGATACCTGCAAAAAAGATCTAGAAATTATACTATCCAATTTCAAATTTAATGAGAACGAATTAAATTACAATCTAAAAATTCAGAGCCCGAAACCGAGGCTCTGATACCAATTGTTGGGGAATTAATTGCATGGATCTATTCGGGATAAATATTTAAATACAAATTTAATTCTGATAATTATTACTAGCATGAATTAATCCTATATTAATTCAAATAATAATTCAACAACAAATCATGCATATAATTAGTTCACGTAAATCCTACGCATGCGGAATTTCTACGAGTTTACGTGAACGTACCTCTTGGAGTGACAATGGTCTTGTTGATTAGACACACCAAAAAAACCTTCCCAAGTATTCCCTTAATCCTTGCTCGACAATCCGGTGGTAGGATGCTCGCGAACAATTAACAAAAGGAAAATAAACTTTGTTGCATCACCTTTGTGGATTTACTAATTTTTCCAGCACATGAAATTGTACTTGGGAATGAAAGAATCATCCCCTATTTATAGATGAGTGGTGGTCGAATTTTTAGAAAAAAAACAATGTGGGAAAATATTTTCTTGATCTCCAAGAAATCTTGAATATATCTCCTATATTCTTTTTCCCATAATTATAATATTCCACAAAAATCCCACCTCATCAAGTTATGGAGTAATTTTCGAAATATAGGGGAAACAAGAATCCAAGATTTGGATCTTCTTGAATTTATGAGATATTCTTGTATTTCAAGAAATACATATCTTCATAATATCTTTTCAAGAAAATCAAGAAAATCTTTCTTTCCCCTTTTTTCTCAAAATTTTCGAAATTACTTTATGAATGACCAAGTGGGAGATTTCTTGAATTTAATGAGATAATCTTGTATTCCAAGAATACATATCTTCATTCCACAACAAAATTCAAAGAAAATCTTTCTCCCCTTTTAATCCATAATTTTCGAAAAAATAGGAAAAATATGCAACAAGATTTATTTTATTTTTAAACACTTTTTTCAGTTATTGGACTTTATGTTGGGCTACTTAGGGGGCCTTTAGGAGAATTAAGATTGGACCTTCCAATGGATCTTGAATTATCAATATTGAGCCACAATATTATTCAAGCCCATAAATATTAATTAATCCCACTACATAATTAATATTGCACTATTCATCTTAACTCATATTACAGTCAATATGACTTCCGGTTATTATTTCCCGTGTTTAAGATTATCTAACTCATTAATTAATTCAAGCCACTGAAATAGCTTTCCATTAATTAATATCTTTTGTCCTTGGTTAAGGAACGGTTCAACATTATTATCCATACCGGAAACTAGTTCCACTTGCAAGATTTGGTATGATAAAGCTTATGAACCTCCCAAGGGGGCAAATCGAACAAGCGTACTTGCACATGATTCTCCGTATTAAATCTTAGCAATCGCATGTGACCAATAATATTGCCCAAGATAAAAAGTATTGAATCTCGTTGTTTCTCTACCCGTGATAAGTCAAAGCAATAGTTATCAACCACACGTGATCCTATTTAAGGGACGAAGATTAAGAAATAACGAACCACTGAGGTCTAATTCTTCCTTGTTCAGTTCTGAAGAATTTGTCCTCCTGTAGGTCCTATTCAGTGCATCAGTCATGCACCAGTGTAATCTCTTGGTCAAGACAAGTCAATCTGAGCCTTACACTTCAACCTTTCAGGATGGATTGTTCATTTCCATCTAAGTCGTGAATGGTGTACTTTTGGTTACAAGAGACTGTTAATTTAATCTTCTGTGATCTGGTATCACTAAATTAACTACAATGTAACACGTACTATTTATTGAACAATTATGCAGTAAATATATGTAACATTCGATGATATTTAAAACATCAGTGATAAATAATTTATTTCAGTAAATAAGTCCGAAATTCAGTTTTGATTATACAAAGTAAAAACATACTTTCCAGTATAATCCCAACAGTCCTCTAATTGTTTCGAGAGATTTGATTGGCGCAATTAACGTAAATTATTTAATTTGATTGATTTGTCATTAATTCCCTTTTATTTATGACCAAATATCAGTCCGATTCACCACATACGAGTATTTGGGTACACGTAAAATTTGACTGACTTGAACCATGTATATATATATATATTAAATATCAGTTATTTAATTATTTAATTTAGAGAATTAAATTAGTAAATTCTCAACAAATAAATAAAGAGACACACTTGAATGAGACGGTCTCACGGTGAGACGGGGTATAAATTGGACATTGACGTTTTAACACTTTGAGAGGGGTGGGTGTGATTTGTGCTAAGTTGCACACTGTCTCATGCATGAGACCGTCTCATATGAGTTTTTGTCTAAATAAATAATTTTATTTGATATTAATATAAAATTGTACATGTGTCACTATTTAATTGAGTACAAATTTAATTTGTTTACAACTGTCAAAAGTTATAAGCTAGTTAAAAGATGAAATGAAGGTGCTTTTGGTAGCTCATGTTTCTCTTTTAGTATTAATTATTTTTTCAAACACTATCAACTTTACATTGAATTTTTTTACAAACACTATCAATTTTTAATACTCCCTCTGTCATAATTTTGATTGTCCACTTTCCGTAAATAGCTGTCCTAATGTTGTTTGACCATTTTCTAAAAAGGAAATAAAACAACTATCAATACTGTTTAATAATATTATTTCTCTCCACCAAACTCACTTTACACCATTTAATATTATTATTTTTCTCCACCAAACCCACTTTACACCATTTAATACTATTATCTCCTACTTTTTCTTAATTTCCGTGTCTACAGTAACCGGATAATAAAAAATAGGACGGAGAGAGTATTAATTAATTTTTCTTAATTATTAATTTTAATTAATTCTTTAAAAGTATATTTTTTTACAAACACCCCCTCAATTTTCTTATTATCATTCATTTTAATCCTTTCTTGAAAAGTATAATAATCCCAATCAACTAAATAATCCCATCCATTCATTTGTATCGACCCAATCAACTAAATAATCCCATCTATTCTTGGACGTGTAGCCTAAGTTTATATATGTCCTAATAGTAATTCATTAATTTCAATACATTCAACAATTTCTAAAATTCAACAATACTCTAATTCCAAGATTGCGCCTACATACATTCAACAATTTCAACTGGACGATACTTTAAAATTCAATACTCCCTCTGTTACGGGTTTGCAATAAGAGTCCTTTTTAGTTTTTTCTTTAAGTGAAATTAAGGATACAAATTTACCTATTTAATAATTTTTTTACCAATTTCCAATTTTTTTTTTTTTTACCTGTCATAATAAATTATTTTTCACATATCTCAATAATTAGGAGTACCTTTTAAATTTAAAACAAGGATAATTTTGACAGAAATAGTGTAAAAAAAAGCTAAAAGAATATTTAATATTGAACAAATAAGAAAGTTAAAAAGACATTTATCATGAGGAATAACAAAAATTTCGGTGAATACAACACGCGCTTAAAGCTCTAATCAATATCACTACTTTAGGAAGGAAAATTGTCTTATTATTTTTAAGGAATTCGGTAACTTTTTTCACGTTTTCTTCTAATCCAAATTTAAATTACGGATTTTCCTTTCATTTTTTTTTTAAATTATGAATTCTCGGTCTTAACTAACAATTTTCGGAAAAAACTTACTAATGGAGATAAGATTGCATTTGAGAACCAACCAAACCACCCAGATACAATTGTTAATATGGAAACATAACAGCATTGTATCTCTGCTTATAATAATTACACATTTCTATTTTATATATTTACACGCTTTTAAAATCTTGCACTATAAATCGCACGGTCTTGTTCGAATAGATATGAGACCCGCTCTTCACACAATCGTACCTCAAATTATGCGCTCATCTCAAGGGACCTAAAAAAAACTTTACATGCGCATCTAAGGACTAAGAATAAGTTTTAATAATAATGAATGGGCAAATCGCCAAGCGCATCCAGCGGCGTCATGGACGGATCTATGTGCATGATGCACTAGGCTCCAGCCCAATGCAATTTTTCGTGGATTTCATATTATTATGTATGTATTATGTATAATTGTTTTGAATCTTTTAATTTTTAATCGAGACCTACTTAGACAATCTCTTAAGAATTTCATATTGTTATGCATGTATTATGTATAATTGTTTTGAATCTTTTATTTTTTTAATCGAGACCTACTTAGTTCAATTTAAATAGAAGTCAATCATATATTCTTAAAATTAAATTGGAAGTTCAAGATTTATCCTGTTTATTTCATCAAAAGTAAATAAACTCGACAAAAATTCATATGCGACAGTTTTATAAATGAGAAGGGGTACAAATTAGCTAAAATTAACACCCACCCCATCCAAAGTGTTAAAGTGAATGCCCAAATTATACTCCATCTCACCGTGAGACCATCTCATGCAAGTGTGCATCAATCATCTATTCAACACAAAAGTTTCAAATTGTATCATTTAAAAAAAAAAAGTATGTATCATTTCTGATCAATTTGTTTTACTAATTAAATTCATTAAGAAAAAAATTCGTATGAGACAATCTCATACATGAGATGAGGTACAAATTAGCACAAATCAACACTCATTCCTTTCAAAGTGTTGACGAGTTATTGCCCAAATTATGTTCCGTCTCACGTAAGTGTGCCTCTTGAATTTTATATGATTTTATGTTGATGTGCCATGACTTTAAATGTCTATTTTTTCTCCTTATTGAATTATATCCTTAGATAAAAGAATACATGTATAATAATATTCTTTTATATATAAATTTATAGTAATAAATAAATTATCTAGTTTAGCCCACCCCACCATTGATTTCTAGATCCGTCCCTTGCCGACGTAGTGTCGGTGTTTATAATTTACTTGACCGGAAAATATCACACTTTCGCAATAAAATTTAAAAAAACCAGATCAAATGAGAACCAACCAAACCACTATACTAAAAAAAATCATACTGATTTAAAATAATACTAATAATATCATATACAAACATAAAAAAATATACCAACATATATAAAAATCTCTATCTCAACTCACGAACGAATCATCACGCAGATCTAGTACTAAAACTGGAAATACCAAAAAGAAATGAGTAACAGTATCACCACTACTAGTCTACTGGTTGGTAATCAAGCATGATATCCATTCCCGTTACCATTCTGTTGCGGTGGGTTCTTCGCGGACTCCCTTTTCCTATTGATCACTATAAACCATGTAAATGCTTCCAATACAAGCGCAGTTGCTCCCATGAAAATGAGCACACCGATGTAGGCTCTTTTCCATTTCTTTTCAGGGTCCAAAATGTCGAATCCTTCGAATATGTTGGCGATGCTGAGACTGATCACTGTGTAACCGATGGCGTAATGGTATATGTTCCAGTAGAATCTGTATTTGTGGTCCGGCTTTGGCCTTAGAAGCAGGGCAAACACCTGCACACCAACTGTTTGATAAATTGCCTCTTCTAAAAATTACTTATATCTATGTAGTGTATTTTTTTAATGTTTGTTACCTGGAGTGTTCCGAGGGCGAACAGGGTGATGCCGATGTTCCTGTGGGTATCTTGTTCGACTCCCGCGGAATCGCTGCCGAGTTTTAGCCCCGTCCCCCACCCTGCAACGCCCACGATGTAGGCGGAGCATTGGCACGCTACGTGTAGGTAAAACCACGCCGGGTTTGCTGATTTGAATACTTTCATGTACCTTGCTGCCATGGCGCCCAGAGGCATCAAGATTCCCCAACTCACCACATTCAACACTCCGTGAACCTGGAATTCACATAAAGGAAAAGGATTTTCGTCAGTCATAGACAGAAATTAAGAAGGTCAATCTCGGGTTTGTTTGTAATTGAACAAGAGTACTCACGTTTCGTTTGCGTTGTCGTGATCCTCCTACAGCAGCGCCGCCTGATGTGGCGCCTGTAGCAAAATCAATCCTCGAAATGGACCTCACATGATCTCCGCTGGTGGGGTGAATCTGAGGGGTGGTCCCTGAAACGTCGCCGTGCTGCCAGACCTGAGTAAAGCTCGTACTTCCTTCCGGCAGTACAATGGTAGCGTATATTATCATCTGATCGTTGTTGGCGAATTCAGCGCCAATAGAAGGAACCTGAAAGCTCAGAGGGGCTTCCTGCAACGTGGTGCCGTAGGCAGTGATGGGAGAGGTGTAAGCATGGAATGCCCCACTTGAGTTGAAGAAAGCGACCAAAGCCTGTGCCCCGAGCATGCCCTGTCCAGTGGGGTTTAGGGACCACGCTATCCAGTTGGAACGGGTCATTCCTGTGTGCCTGTACGCGATATCAACCGTGCGGTTGCCTTGGTTGTAGTTCCAGTGGAGGAACGAGCTCAGGACGGGAAGACTGCTGCAGTCTCTGTAGATTCTGTTGGAGAAGGTGTATGGAGGGCAGTTCTAAAGAAGAAGAAGAAGAAGAAGATCATATATCTAATTCAATTAGAAAGCGAAATCAGAGGAGATGACAAATTCATTTATTCAATTAATACTCACATTTTCTCCACTGGTGGTGGCAGGTGGTGCAGTTGTTGTTGTTGGTGGTGATGGTGTGATTGGCTGCTCGGCTGCCGTTGCAAAATCGATAATCCCGACAGACCTCAAATGATCTCCGGTGGTGGAGTGAATCCGGGGGATATTCCCCGGAAACGTCACCATGTTGCCAGACCTGAGTGAAGCTGGTGGAATTCCCCTGGGGAAGTTGGATGGTGGCGTAAATGGTCATGATCTGATTGTTTGTGAATTCCGCGGCAATAGATGGAACAGGGAAGCTCAGAGGGGCTTCCTGCAGTGTGGTGGAGTAGCTAGTGATCGGAGATGTGTAAGCACGGAAGGATCCGGATGAGTTGAAGAAAGCGACCAAAGCCTGCGCCCCGGCCATGCTCCGTCCAGTGGGATTTAACGACCACGCTATCCAGTTGGAGCGGGTCATCCCCGTGTGCCTGTATGCTATGTCAACTGTGCGGTCATTCGGGTTGTAGTTCCAGTGGATGGACGCGTTCAACACCGGGAGATTGTTGCAACTTGTGAGTCTGTTGCTGTTGCGGTTGCTCAAGACGTAGCTTGAGCAATTCTGAGCGTAGGATGAAGAAATCAAAGATACGAGGAAGAAGAAAAGGAAGGCGAAGTTGCCCATTTTGGGATCTATGAGCCCAGACGATCGACAAAATTGCAAGTGACCACGACGGTTCTTTTCCGTTTCTTGTATCTCCGCCGTGGTGGAAACGGTGGAAGATGAGCAAGTTGGTGTTTGATTACGTGGTATGGAACAATGGAGTTTGTGTACTTTTATAGATAGGCAAGAATTTGAAGTCTGAAACCAAATATTGGGGGAAGAAAAGTAAGCGAGTTAGAAAGTTGTAGGTGAAGAAAAAGGATGGTTGACTGTTTCTACGTATGTGCCAAGTCAAGTTCAAGAATGATGAAAAATGGAAGCAAACTCGAAGCTGCAACCTCACATTTTTGCATGTATTATTATAAGTAAATTATTTCAAAAGTTGTATCAACCTCCTTTTGTTTTCTATTGTTTGAAATGTCTATGCTTTGCTGACTGGCCCTACTGCTATTTTCCCCGTACAAATTCTTATTTTAATTTGGTACTAGTATTTTATTATTTTTAAACATGTTGTGTATAGAGTAATTAAGAACTAATGAATGCGCGTACGGTTGTTATATAAAATAGGGTTTGTTGCGAAATAGGGTGTTTAAAAATATAGTACGAATTCTTGTCGTTGTTTGAAAATTGCAAGTAACTTTATGTGGTTTATTAAATTAACAGAATTTTTCTTTTATTTTAAAAGTAAATTAACTGTTTTATATATTCTTTTTTTCTATTTTTCATATGTTTTTTTCTTCCAAATATTGAAATTTTGAGATAATATTATTAAAACATAATGTCAAATAGAGTAAAAAGATAAAATTATTAACTCGTTTTTTTTTAAAAAAAAATAGAGATTTATCTTGATTCAATGTGAACATTTCGTACAATTTTCAAATCACAAAATATTTGTTGCGCAACAGTTTCAAAGTATGATGTGGTTTGGTGCCATTTAAATAATACTTATATGACAATGATAAAAAAACGAAATATAAGAACTGATATTCATTTAACCAGTGGGTGAACCAAAAATTAAGTCCGAGGAGCCCAATTTATTATAAAATATAATTAATTAAATATATTTTGAATTTTTTATATATAAGAAAATAAGGCACACTTGTATAAGACGTTTTTACGATGAGACGGAACATAATTTGAGCATTGTCGCTTTAACACGTAGATAAGATAGATGTTGATTTGTGTTAAGTTCTATCCCGTCTTATAAGAGTTTTGGTCTATGAAAATTTATATAGAAAGAGAACGCATACTTTAAAATTAATCAAAACTCTAAGCTCATCAAGCTAGCAATAAATAATTGTATGTACATACGCATATAAAAAATTTCAAGTGGGGGTCAAGTGATAATAACTTAAAGTGGTTAGAGTTCCACCACCTGAAACCCGAGGTCTTGTGTTTGAGACATTGAGAGGAAAAATTTATTCCGTCTTGTGGTGGGATGATGTTCCCTCTCTTGTGGTGGTTACGGTTCCGGTTGCGATGCGGTTGCAGTTTCGGATGATCCCCCGCTTGTGGTGGTTGCGGTTCTGTTCTCCAGCGAGATGAAACGATATTGTCACGTGTTCGGTTGTAAAAAAAACTATTGTAATAATCTATGATGTTGTCACGTGCCCAATACCTTTAAAAAAATATAAAAAAAATTCAAGTGTGGGGTGGGGTGGGGTGACCCCGTTGGCTCCTGCATTTAACCATCTTTCGACTTCGTCTTTAATAGGAAAGAATGCTTTAAATAATGTGAAGACTATGCAGCGACAACACAGTGTTGCTGGAAATTTAGCTCATGTCACCTAACGTCATAACATGTAAATATTCCATTATTTGATAGTACTAGTATCTTTTGATAAAACCCCATATTTAGTCATGTCTTGTTTAAAAAGTTCATTATTTTTTAGCTAAAAAAATAATTTTTTGGACAATTATACCCTCAATGAAATTAAATTTTTTAAATGACGGTAGCGCTTCATTAAATGGTGATACAATGTTAATATATTTTATTATGTGTTTAATTAAATTGTTATACAAATTTAAAATTGATGGCATAAATTGAATTTAATTGTGATATACACTGAATTAAATTTGATTTTAATTCGTCAAAACGATGTGTCACTAGATTGATCGATATCCATTTATTACACATTACATTTTATTTATAGATACAATTTTATGTAAATTAACTTTGAGTTTATTTCATTATTCTATTAAAATGTATTCATTTATCAATATTAATTATTTTATTAAATATATTTATACTAAAAATAATAGTTTGGAATTAATTAGTTGTACGATGACATTATTTTACATTAATTATCAAATTTTAAAATAAGAGATTAGGTACCAAAACCCGTCATGCTTTATCAGGGATACATGTTCGTTCAAGACAAAAGTTCCTATAAAATTAATATAAGCAAACATGACCGACTTATAGTTTTTCTAATTTTTTGTTTTCAAAAAAAAAAAAAAGGGTTTTTGCAATTTTTAGAAGGGACAAGAACCAGTCAAGAATGGCTCCCCATATTTCTAACTTAGATTTTCCAAGTTGAATTATCATCTCTTCCATTTCTCTTTGTCAAAATAATAATAATATATATATATATATATATATATATATATATATATCTTCCATTTCTCACCATAAATGACTTGTTAAAATTTTTGTTTTGTGGAACCATCTGCATTATGGAGATGTGGCTGCTCCTTATATTTTTTCGGTTTGATTGTTTGAACTTGTTGTTTGATTATGCGTTTTTTAATCTTTAACACAATCATATAATAACCAATAACATCATTCAATATGTGTAACGTGTGGTGGTGATTATTTAAAATATATTCCTGGAATTGGAGATGTCATCATATATTCCTTATGCAATATGTCATAATGTAGTTTAGTTCAATATGCATGTACAAGATTTTTCAACTTAACCGTCCTAATTAAGTATTAATTGAATGTTTTGGTAGTAATTTAAATAAGTTATACCAATTAGATCGATCGAGCGCATTCTATTTTACACTTTGAGGACTTTTAAATGTTAAGATAAATTAATTAAATGTTAAACAAGCTTCTAACGGATCCCGTCTCCAGCAGTGAGAAATTGAGACCGAGTTTGCAAGTTTTATAAATTTTGGTACCAAGTTTACAACTTTTCAAATGTTTGGGACTAGTTTGACAGACTTGGGATTCGGTTAAAAATATGATGTGTCCTATGAGATAAAAAATGCAAAAAACGCACCTTTTTACTTCCATTTTTTTTTCAGTTTCACACACGCGGTGACATGACTCATGAGTTTCAAATTTTGACATAAATGTGTGTTGACTTTATGGCAGCATCATAATATTTAATTTAGGCAATGACTTATTATATAGGACTATATATTAGGTGCACTATGCAATTCAAGTACATTTTTTAAAACATGTATGCAACTTGTATATATTGATAGAAACAACTTGTTTTCATTGACACAAGTTGTATGTTTCAGTGCAATAATTTACAAATTTAAAAAATACATTTAAATTGTGCGGTGCATCTAGTACATAGTATACATGAGACATATTCAATATTTTAACGTCTCAATTCCGAAATTTTAATTTAAAACTTTATCTCTCAATTCTTCTCATCTCTCTATTGATCCCCTTCCCTCATATCAATTTAAATATTTAATGTAATAAATCATACAATTATACTTATTTTTATTTTATTGATCCACTTCCAGCACAGTAAAAACAAACATACTCTTCAAATAATCCAACAGATTTCTTTTGTTTAAGATTCAAAGGTTTTGTCAAACAAGTTCCTTCATTTACAAAAGAAATAGGTTTACTGGAGATTTGAGTATCTACAGTAGTTTTCTCAAAACCAAGACCAGCATTACTAGATCTTCCAATCATTAATGCATCATTTAAATCAGTAGCGCTTGCAGAAAACTTTTTAAAACTCAGAGTAGTACACTTAAGCTCATTTTTCAAAGAAGAAATTTCCACATCTTTTCTAGTTAAAAGAACTTCAAGCTTCAAAAAATTCTCTTTCAAATCTGAATTTTCTAAAGATAAGGAACTCAACACCTGTTTTTTAGTATCTAAAGCATTTTTAAACTTCAGATATTCAGAGTTACATTCAGTAGAATTTGAAGTTTCAGCATTCAAAATAGTTCCAGCAAAATAGTTAATCTCAGAATCATATTTTCTGAATGTTGTTTCAGATACTGTGTTAACATCTGAATCTGCTTCAGACCAATAATCATCGAGATCATCATCAAAAGTATCATCATAAACTATTCTAGCAGACATATCACTTGGTTCACATTTACCAGCATCAGTTTCATCATCAGAATCATCACTTAAGGTAGCATTAAAGTTCATCTTTTTCCTAAGAATAATATTAGCACATTCATTAGCATAATGACCATATCCAGAACATGCATCACATTTAACCTTTTTTATGTACTCAGGATCATATTTGAACTTGTTATCCTTAGTAAATTGTCTAGGTTGATTGAAACTAGAAGACTGACTTGGAACAAGCTTTTTATCAGAGGGAGAAGAATTCTGATTAAACTTATCTTTTGATTGAAAATTACCATTTGGTTTTCTGAACTTTCCTTTTAGAAAAGATTTGAATTGCTTAGTGATAAGAGCAAATTGTTCAGAAATATTTTCATCACATAAAGCAGAAACATCATCATCAGAATCAACTTCAGTAACATAAGGATGTTTACCAACATTATCAGAAGTTTCACCTCTAAAAGCAAGTACTTTCTTATCTTTATATTTCTCATGTTTATCATCATCTAACATATTTGAGTTAATCTCATAAGTTTTCAAAATACTGATCAACTCATTTTGACTCAATAAATCAATGTTCTTAGCCTTTTCTATAGCACATATTTTTGCATCAAATCGTTTATGAACACTTCCAAGTATCTTATTAACTAACCGAGTGTTGAAAATTGGATCACCAAGTAAGTGTGACTCATTAGCAATCTCACTTAACCTTTCATTGTATGATGAAACAGTTTCATCATCTTTCATCCTCAAGTTCTCAAACTTGGTTCCCAACATTCTAAGTCTAGTCCTTCAAATACTTTCTGATCCTTCACAATGTTCCTGCAATATTTCTCATGCATCCTTAGAAGAAACACAGTTAGATATCAGTTTAAACATAAAAACATCAGTAGCAGTAAAAATCGCATTAAGGGCTTTAGAATTGAAATTGGCCGATGTGCATTCATCATTGGACCAATTAATCTCCTTTTTGATTTGAGATTCACCAATCATCAATTGTCTTTGGTGGATTCCAACCAGATAACACACTACGTCATGCTCTCTCATCTATAGACTAAATGTACATGCACATTTTAGGTTTCCAGTAGGGATAATTGGATCCATCCAAAATTGGAGGTTTTAAAGAAGGAGTCAACGAATAATCCATTACAAAAACACACTTTAAAAACACAGGACCTTTAACTTAGTGTATCAAGTTTATGGCTCTGGCACCAACTGAAAGTGTGTGTCCGTGTATTTTCAGAGTGTTGTTGAAAATGTTGTGCAACATGTAAAACAACATATGACAACGGAAGTATAAAAACACAGTATAAATGATTTCAAAATTTTGTATAGTCTTAATTCAGACTATACGAACCTCATGGTTAAAAATATTACTATAACAAGTAGTGAGATACACAAGAACCTTTTACAAGATCCTAAAAGGTGTAGTGAAAAACCACACACCAAAAATCAATCTATTCAATCAAGTAACTAGTGATCTTATTCAATCTAAAACTTGATCTAATAAGATAAAATCAATACTAATGGGAGAGATTGTATTCCCTCGACCAGTACAAATAGAATAACACTCCTACAAGATACAATCACTCGGTTGTTCTCTCGGTTTATGCTACTCTCTAAAGTTTGGAGTAGAGCAAATGGTATTTCACTTTTCCTCAAACTTGAATGTCGACCAATGCAGGGTATTCATAGACTTGAAGATCAACTGCATTGTCCTATCCACTAGGCTTGGATAGCCTTGAACATCTCCTCCACTATCTCCATGATCTTGGTGTAACCACTTATTATCTTTCTATTCTCACTCCACCACAGTGCAACTGTCTGACAATAATCGAATTTATCTTCAACCTGCAATGTAGGAAATATAGAAAATTACATCTATTAAAACGAAGTCAGTGTTAGGAGAAAGGACAAATTTATGATGTTGTGCAGAATGTTGTCCAACATATGGGACAACATCTGTGCAACGTCAACAGTTCCAATTTTATCTCATAGAGTCATGCCATGAAGAAAGCCCTCAACGTCAAGAATAAGGCCCCATTAAATTATAGGGTTGTGTAAGCTGCGCGGGTCCAGGAGCTACTTTTATAAGGAATATAAAACTTAATCATGTTTTAACATTGTATAATGTACATGTTATATGTCCCTGGTTTTGCTTTCAATTTGTTATCCAACTCACATCTAACAAGGTACTCCAATTGTACTGTTAGTTTCTTGGCCTCACATTGTGTCTTGTAGGACAATTCAAGATAGAGTGTGATTGTTTCTGCTGAGCAAAGTGGAGGGGTATACTACTTGAAAATTTTGGTAATCCTGATTCTAGTTTGTGGAATACTAGATTAAGACATATCAGTAACAAGAATTGTTGCATATCAAACATTTAGGTGTAACTAGTAAAGACAATATGAATAAAATCTATGATGTTTGTCATTTGGCTAAGCAGAAAAGATTGTCTTTTCCTAATAGCCCTTCTATTTCCACTTCAACTTTTCAATTGATTCATTGTTTGGGGTCTTTTCTCTATGTAATCTGTTTCTGGTCACAAGTATTTCCTAACTATTTTTAATGACTTTAGTAGGTGTATTTGAATTTATCTTCTTAAGTTGAAAAGTGAGGTTAAAATGGCTTTGGAAATTTTAGTAATATGGTTAACACTCAATTCAATGCCAAGATAAAGGTGTTAAGGTCAGATAATGGTACTGAGTTTATTTTAAATGACTTTTATCATAACTTAGCGATCATTCAATATAATGGATTGGTTGCGAGGAAGCACCAGCACCTGTTACAGGTGGCTAGTCTTTACTTTTTCAATCTAGTTTGCCTTTAAAATACTAGAATTTTTGTGTTCAAACTTCTGCACACTTGATAAATAGAATCCCCTCTTCTGTTTTACAAAATAAGACACCTTTTGAAATATTACATGGAAAATTGCCTGATTATTCTTACTTAAAGAATTTTGGATGTTTGTTTTTTGTTAGTACTCTGACTGCTCATAAATCAAAGTTTGATCATAGAGATGTGAAATGTGTTTTGCTACGCTATCCTTTTGGAACTAAAAGGTACAGATTATTGGATTTGTCTTCTGTAAAAATCTTTATATCTAGAAATGTTGTGTTTAATGAACATGTGTTTCACTTTTCTGATAAAGTTGGTCATAACACTGTTGCTTACACTGATTCTAGCATTCCTGTTGCTAATGATGAGCTAATTGGTTATATTTTTCCTGATCCTTCACATGACCATAATACTCATTCACATGATCCTCCTTCTTCTGATTCTCCTACTACTCTTGATAACAATACTATAGATGATTCTGTTCATACTGATTCCTCTCCCATAGAGGACAATCATCATGAATTGCAAAGTGAGTTGCATGATTTCATTGTTGGGGTTATACGTGAAAGTATGTTTTTACTTTGTATAACAAATTTTTACTTTGCACTTATTTACTGAAAATAAATCTATTACCACTGTTGCTTTAAATATGAATGGATGTTATTTATTTATTGCAAACCATTCAATATTAGTACATATTACATTGTTGTTAATGTGGTGATACCCGATCACAGAAGATCACATTAACAGTTCCTAGTAAATAAGTACATCTTCACAACCTAGATGAAATTGAACATTCCATTGGTAGAGGTTGATGTGTAAAGCTCATATTGACTTGTCTTGACCAAGAGATTACACTATTGCATTGTGATGCGCTGAAGCGGACCTACAAAGAGGATAAATTCTCCCGTACTGACTTAAGGGATGAAGAATTATACCTCAGTGGTTATTGATTTCTTAATCTCTGTCACTTAAATATGATTGTGTGTAATTAATATTTATTGCTTTGATCTATGTTAGGTTTAGAATCAGAGAGCGATTCTATACTTTGTATTTTGGGCAATATTATTAATTACATAACAATTGCTAAGATTTAATATAGAGAAACGTGTGCAAGGAAAGTCTTGTTTGATTTGTTCCCTTGGTGGGCTCAGAAGTTTTATCATACCAAATCATGCCTGTAGATTAAGTTCCGGTATGGATAATAATGTTGAGTTGTCTTTACTCCAAAGAATAAGATATTAATTAATATAAAGCTTTTCAGTGGCTTAATTAATTAATGGATAAAATAATCTTAAACACAAAAAATAATAACCGGGAGCCATATTATCGTAATATGTGTTAAGATGGATAGTGCAATATTAATTTTATAGTGGAATAAATTAATATTAATGGGCTGAATAATATCGTGGCTCAATATTGGAATTCAGAGCCCAGTGGGAGGTCCAATCTTAATTCTCCTAAAGGCCCCTCAAGTAGCTCAAATATAAGTCCATTAATGAAAAGGTGATTAAAATAAAAGAAAAATATTGTTGCCTAATTTTTCTATAATTTTCGAAATTTTCAAGAAAAAGAAAGAAATGATTTTCTTGGAAAGATTTTATGGAAGATAAGTATTCTTGAAATACAAGATTATCTCATAAATTCAAGAATCTTTGACTTTTACTTTTTTAAGTTAAATTTTGAAAATAGTGAGTAGAAAATAAAGGGAGATTTTTGTGGGAAGTTAGTTGTGGAAAATAGAATATATGAAATATATTCAAGATTGTATCTTGGGGAAGATACAAGGAAATTTCCATATCCCACAAAACCCTTAAATTTTCGCCCCCCTCATTGTTATAAATTAGGGGATGAATTTTTCATCCCCAACACAATTCCAGTCTTGGAAAAATTAGAAGTCCACAAAGGTGGTTCAACTATTTTTTTCTTTTTCCTTTATTATAATTGTTCATGAGTATCTTCCACCGGATAACGAACAAGGACTTAGGATATACTTGAGAAGGCATTTGGGTTGATCTATCGTCTCAATGGTTGTCTCTTCAAGGGTAAAATTTGCGTAAACTCCTTGATTCCACATGTGTAGGACTTTACGTGGATTTATTTGTACGCATGTACGTTGTTGATTATTTGATATTTGAATTAATGGGTTAATTCATGCTAGTAGTAAATTATTTATTTAAATTTATATTTAAATTACACCTCGAATAGATCCGGGCAAAACGTTCTACAACAACTGGTATCAGATCCTCGGTTTCGAGCTCTGTGATTTAAATTGTAATTTAAATTATTGTTCTTTAAATTTGAAATTGGATAGTAGAATTGCTATATCTTTTTTGCAGGTATCCAATTGTCATGGCTATTTAATGTGTTTATTTATTTTATGCGTATGAATGTTTGGCTTTTAATTCGACTCGTTCGAATTCGTTTTTCCAGTGAGAAAATTCACGGGTAGATTAGACTATTTGATTTGTTCAATGTAATAAACTAGTCTAAATCATAAGTTTATTTATTTTTGTTAAATAAATTGTAACCAGATCGAAGATGGAGACGGGAAATTGAAGACAGGATTCAAAACCAGGCGTCGGTGGTGTGCATCTCGCGAAACGTTCCAAGGGAGACACACGCGCGATGAGGACACCGCCATGCACACGCAGGAGCGACGTGCGGGATCGGGCGACGAGCGCGCGCATTTGCTTCCAAGTGGATGAGGACGAGCACGCGAGCGACACGGCCAGGCAGACGTGGCGCGCACGGGCACGCGCGTGTTCCGCATTGTGAGCCTGTTGCTGCGCGCATGGGAAAAGCGTTGTACGCTACGCACGCGGATGGGGCGGCCGATGGGCTGTTGAAATTAATTTTTCAAGAAGAACGAGTGGGAGAACTTCAAGACGGAGGATTTCTCAAGATCAAGACAAGAAAAAATTAAACCATGATAGTTGGACATACGTGCCAAATATGTGTTTAATTTTTTTGTTTTGATGGATGTTTATTTTTCTTGTGCTCTTATTTAATTTGCTTAAATTTGTTTGCATAAGAAATTGTTTAAAAATCTCAACTTCAAAATTACTAAGTATGTTTTAAATAATTAATTTGGTTTTTGAAATTAAATTAATTTTGACCTCCATGATTTATTTATTTGTGAAATCTTTTGGTGATTTTCCCCAACGGATGGGCCAAAAGATAACTTTCACATGAATAAATTCCAAGAGGATGATTGTGGATTATTACTAGTGGCGGTATTGACCCTCCCAACGAGTGGCTTGCTCAAAGCGAAATAATAATTCTGTATTTAATCATGGTTATTACTTAGGTATAAAATTTGATATTAACTTACTCCCCAACGGAGTCCCTATCAAATTTTATATGGTCGAGTAAGAGCAACTATTAATTTTGAATTAAAGGTTTGTAACTGTCTTTGTTTGTAACCTGCTTGAATGTGTTTTAAGTTACAAACCACACTCAACGTGGCATATTTAAAACTATTTTGAGATTTTGGCTGATGCATGTTCATATTTTTTTGAGATTTTAATATGTTTCATGTGATCGAATGTTAGTGATATTTTTTGTGATTAAATCGTTAATACAAAATGTATGTTTATTTTCATTCAATTTATCTTAACCAATTTTTCATAACCTTTTAACCCACTGTTTCATATACTTAAAGATAATCAATTGACTTGTGAAAAAATTATCGATTGGAATCGTAAACTATCAATTGTCCTAACTGCACAACAACATAAGTGGGTTCTTGATGTACCTAAACCCGAAAAGCCTACTGATGATTCTAGCAAAATGGATAAGAAAGAGTATAGTGATTGGGAGCATTACAATGAAATGACTAAGTGTACCATCTTGGCTTCTATGTCAGATGTGTTGCAACACCAACACCAGAACATTGGAACTGCTGCGGAAATTATGCGAAATCTTAAAGCGATGTTTCAACATCAGAACCGTACGGCTAGACAGATCACCATGCGAGAATTGTTGTCGCAGAGAATGGTGGAGGGAACGCCCGTAAGGGAGCACACTTTCTAAATAATGACTCATCTTAACAAACTTTAGATTCTTGGTGTGGTATACGATGTGGAAACACAAATCGATTTCATACTCCATTCTCTACCAAAAAGTTTCGAGCAGTTTCAGCTGAACTACCAGATGAACAATCAGAAGTTCACGTTGTCTGATCTGCTACAAGCTTTGGTTTCGGCTGAGATGACAATGGGGCATCAGAATTAAGCCTTGGTGGCAAGGAGACCTTCTACTTCTTCTAGGCCAAGTGGAGGCAAGAAGAAGAAGAAGGCAAAAGGCCAAAACCTAGTCAACTCAAGTGTTGCCAAGGGCAAAGACAAGTGAACCAAGGGGGAGGTGTCAAGAAGACTGCTAAGGGGAAGTGTTTCAATTGCGGTGAGAAGGGACATTGGAGGTCAGCCTGTTCCAAGCCCAAGAGGCCAGGAAAGAAAGGTAATACTCATGCATTAGTTGTTGAAACTTGTTTAACGTCGTATGCTTCCCATTCGTGGGTAGTGGATACGGGAGCCACTGATCATGTTTGTTTTACTTTACAGGGGTTCCAGCTAACCCGACAACTTAGTGGTGTTGGGAAATTCGGGGTGCCCGGATCTATTCGAGGTGTATTTAAATACATATTTAAATTAATTAATTAATTACTAGCATGAACCAATCCTAAATTAATTCAACATAATAATTAAATAAATAACAACAACATGCGTACACGTAATTCACGTAAATCCTAAGCATGCGGAATTTAGGACTTACGAAATTACATACCTCTTGGAGTGACAACCGTTGAGACGATGGATCAACCCAAAGTGCCTTCTCAAATATTCCCCACATCCACGAACGTAATTCGGTGGGAGGATTCACACGAACGATTTTAATAAAGGAGAAACACAAAAAATATATTGCACCACCTTTGTGGATTTCTAATTTTTCAAACACGTGAAATTGTGTTGGGGATGAAAAATTCATCCCTATTTATAACAAGGGGTTGGACGAAATTTTGGGCTTATGGGACTATTGGGAAATTTCCTTGCTTCTTCCTCAATATACAATCTTGAATATATCCAATATATTCTATTTCCCAAAATATCTCCTAACAAAATCTTCTCCTCCTTTTGCCTTGCATATTTTTCAAAAATTACCTATTAATGGGGAAGGAAAAAGATCTTTGACTTATCTTGAATTTATGGGATAAACTTGTATCTCAAGAATACTTATTCCATAAAATTTTTTCCAAGAAAATCTTCTCCCCCCTTCTTAATATTTTCGAAAATATTGGGGAAAAATTAGGACAATAATATTTTCTTCTCCTTTTCATTAATTGGACTTTAATTGGGCTATTTGAGGGACCTTTAGGAGAATTAAGATTGGACCTCCAATGGGCTATGAAACTTTAATATTAAGCCAAAATAGTATTCAAGCCCATTAATATTAATTTACTCCACTATAAAATTAATATTGAACTATCCATCTTAATCCATATTACGACAATATGGCTCCTGATTATTATTTCTCGTGTTTAAGATTATTTAGTCCATTAATTAATTAAGCCACTGAAAGTTTTATATTAATTAATATCTTTTGTCCTTGGAGTAAAGACAACTCAACATTATTATCCATACCAAAAATAAATTTTCACTTGCAAGATTTGGTATGATAAAACTTCTGAGCCCACCAAGGGGACAAATCACACAAGACTCGCTTGCACATGTTGCTCTGTATTAAATCTTAGCAATTGCCATATAATTAATAATATTGTCCAAAATGCAAAGTATAGAATCGCTGTCTGACTCTAAACCCAACACAGATCAAAGCAATAAATATTAATTACATGCAATCCTATTTAAGTGACAGAGGTTAAGAAATCAATAACAACTGAAGTCTAATTCTTCATCCCTTAAGTCAGTACGGAAGAATTTATCCTCCCTGTAGGTCTTCTTCAGCACATCATAATGTGCTAGTGCAATCTCTTGGTCAAGCCAAGCCAATCTGAGCTTTGCACTTCAACCTCTATCAATGGAGTGTTCAATTCCATCTAGGTTGTGAAGTTGTACTTTTATTTACAAGGAACTGTTAATGTGATCTTCTGTAATCGGGTATCACCACATTAACTACAATGTAATATTGTACTAATATTTGAACAGTTTGCTATAAATAATTAACATTCATTTATATTTAAAGCAATAGTGATGAAATATTTATATTCAGTAATTAAGAGTTACATGAGTTACTTATTACGTAAAAACATACTTTCACGTATAACCCCAACAATCTCCCACTTATACTCAAAGTCTGCTTTTAAGTATACCCTACAACTAGTCTCGTGTTCTACGTGACATCTACATGTCACCTACACGAACCTAACACATTTATTATATTTAAAGCAACAGTGATGAAATATTTATATTCAGTAAATAAGAGTTACATGAGTTAGTTATTACGTAAAAGCATACTTTCACGTATAACCCCAACAATTGGGAGTGATATCCTCATCACACTGGGCGATGATACGAGAGTGGCATCTGAAGCAGTGGGAGAAGTCCATCTATCTTTTAGTGATAGAGTTTTAGTTTTGAGAGATGTTCTTTACGTTCCTAGTTTTAGAAAGAATTAAATTTCGGTTTCTAAATTGTTTTTGAACGGATATTCTGTTTCTTTAATAAACAAGTTACTATTTTTCAAAATGATAAGTTTATCTATTCTGGAACGTTGTTGAACAATCTCTATACTATTAACTGTGCACACCACTCACAAAATGCATCCTATAACACATCAACTATTTTGAGTAAAAGAAAGCATTCTTCAGATGTGAACGAAACATTACTTTGGCATCTAAGATTCGGTCATATTAATCTAAAAATGATTCTGTTGGTCCCGTGAAAAACCATGTAATGCATATAAAACAGGGGTGAGGGAATGGTGATTCCAAAATTTTCTTTTTATACTATGTGTTTTGCTTATAATAGAATGCATATGGCAAGTAAGAACATAAAGCAGTAAAGAACACACGATTTTATAGTGGTTCGAAGTCCAACTCCTACATCCACTCTTCCCTATTAGCAGGGGCACCAACTTAACCAACTGGACTTAGTTTAATGTGTCAGTCTAACACAATACATATGTTTAATGAGTTCTCACTCTCTCGGGACTTATCTCCCTCACGCGATTGCCTACCCTCCCTTGCGGGATTGCTTAGATGTTTATCGAGTTCTCACTCTCACCCAGAAAGTAAGCTAGTCCAACTAACTTACAATCCTTGCTTAACAAAACTTAACCTAACACTCGGTTTGGGTAAAGGTTGTTTGGTGTCCAACTAGGGTGAGATTTTCCCTTACATTTGTTTAGCCTCAATGCTAAGGATGGGAAAATCTCTCTAAGCTTAGGATATTACATTTGTGCTTAGATCTAGGGTAGAACACTCTTGAATATATGCGTGTATTTCTTGCTCAGTGTTCTATGGTGGAAATGCTGGATGATTTGGCTTTGAAGCTCAATGGTGTTTTTCACGCATTTCACTCATTTTCACACACTGAATAATGAAGGAAGAACTTGTATTTATAGTGTAGATTTGAATGTTACCTTTGAATGGAGTCACATTCAAATCCATACTATTCTGTAGCTTTTGCAGCTTTTTCAGGCTGGTTGTCTTCCTCTCATTGGTCCACGTCAGCTGAATCTAACGGCTATAATATTCAGGATTCTGATCCTCAGTTGTCTCGAACTCAGGCTTCCTTGGACTCAGGATTCTTGACTTAGCAGATTTCTCTTCAGTGGACCTTGTTTGATTAGGCATACTGACACTCAGGCTAACTGAGTTCAGCTCTTCTGACTTCAGACTTCCTGACCCTCAGGTCACTTGACTCAGGCTTATCTGATCAGTGGCGTTCTGGTTCTCAGTGAACATGTCGTCAGATGACTTGTCTTCTGAGGACATCAGATCAGGTGACTTCTGTTTTACTGTTCAACTCTTCTAATTCTGGTCTTCTAATCTGGTCGCCTCATCTGGTATGCAGATTTCTGGTTTTCTGATATCTGTTTTCTGATTTTTAGTTTTCTGATTTCTTCTCGCCTGATTTGATCAGCTCGCCTAATCAGATCAGCACATCGTCAGGTCAGCATATCATATTAGCTTCATCAGGTCATCTACATCAGATCAGCTCATCAGTTTAGCACATCAGGTCAGTTGCATCAGGTCATCTCATCTGATCTCAATCACGTCCGATCTCGATCAGTCTCATCTGCTCATTTTCTGATCAGCAACCTCCTCTTCTGATCTTTTTGTCTGTCCTGATCATCTGATCTTCTGATCCCAGATCCATCTGATCAGGTCCTCTTCCGATTCTTCTGATCAACTGGCTTAACTTTTCTTCTCTTCTGATTTTGCTCAGCTCATCAGTTAACTCGGAACTCATCTTACTCATCTGATCTCGACCAGCCTCGTCTGCAGCCTCGTCTGATTTCATGAGTTCCCCCTCAACTTGTTCTCTCGTTCCTCCTCAACTTGTTATCTGTAAATTAGTTTAAATAACACAAGTTGATAATGTTTTGGCATAATTCATCAAAACTCAAATATCCCAACAGATTCAAAGGTTGGTGAAAGACGGGTCATTGGAGTCTCTCCGTGTTGAACCGTTTCAACCTTGCGAATCTTGTTTAGAGGGTAAAATGACCAAGAGGGCATTTGGAGTCAAGGGGAATAGAGCCACTAAAGTGTTATAAATCGTTCATACTGACGTATGTGGTCCAATGTCAATCAAAGCAAGAGGAGGTTATGAGTATTTCGTTACTTTTATCGATGATTACTCAAGATATGGATACATTTTCCTTATGAAGCATAAGTCCGAGACCTTTGATAAATTCAAAGAGTTTAAGGCTGAAGTAGAAAAACATAGGAAAAAGAGTATCAAGTTTCTATGATTTGATCGTGGAGGCGAATACCTCAGCGGTGAGTTTTTGAACTACTTGTCAGATGAAGGTATTGTATTCCAATTGACTGTATCCGGTACCCCTCAATAAAATAGGGTTGTAGAACAAAGAAACATAACTCTATTAGAAATGGTCAGATCGATGATGAGTTATTCGGATCTACCCAAGTCATTTTGAGGTCATGCCTTGGAAACAACGGCTTATATTCTGAACTTGGTGCCATCAAAATCGGTTCTTAAAACCCCATCAAAATTGTGGACTGGGCTCAAGCCCAGTTTGAGACACATGAGAATCTGGGGGTGTCCCGCATACGTGTTGGACAAGGAAGCCAATAAATTGGATCCATGTTCAGAATTAAGACTGTTTATAGGATATCCAATGGGAACAAAAGAGTGTATGTTCTATAGTCCCATGATCAAAAACTCCTATACCTGTTGTACAAATTGAGATACCAAGTGTCACACCTACACAACCAGAACTTCGTCGTAGTGGGAGGGTTGTTAGATAACCCGAGCAATTCTTGGGGATAAGAGAGTCTTTGAACTTGGTCCCCGGTAATACTGAATCAGACCCCTGGTCCTACAACGAGGTGATCCAAGACAAGGATACAGATTCTTGGCAAACAACGATGGAAGCTGAGATGGGTTCTATGGATCATAATCAAGTGTGGGAGCTAGTCGAACCACTCAATGGGGTAAAAACCATTAGATGCAAATGGATTTACAAGAGAAAAAGAGGACCGGACAGGAAGGTTGAGACCTTCAAGGCTAGACTTGTGGCAAAAGGATATACTCAGAAAGAAGGGATCGACTATGAGGAAATCTTTTCGCCTGTAGCTATGCTTAAGTATATTTGTATTCTCTTGTCGATAGCTGCACATTTAGATTTTAAGATATGGCAGATGAATATCAAGATAACTTTCCTAAATGGAAGTCTTGAAGAAGAAAACTATATGCAACAACCCGAAGGCTTCATTGCGAAAAGCCAAGAACATCTAGTTTGAAAGCTTAAGAAGTTCATTTACGGACTTAAGCATGTTGGAATTTATAGGCACGTAATTCACGTAAAACATGCGCAGCGGAATATGAAGTTCACCAACAACGAACACGCAATTGCATAATTGATTTACAGGATACATAAAGAATACTTACAAGAATTCGTAATAGGATTGAGATATGATTCTTCAACTATGGTATCCACGTAACAATTGCTCACAGATCTGCAGTGTTCTGTCAGCCTTGAACCACGAGATGGATTTGCTAGGAAAATCCTAAATCTAGGTTTTTTAGAGAAGTAATACTTTTGTATTATCTTATGTGTTTAGGATTTCCCATGAACTAGTATATATAGTGGAGACCTTGCTTAATTCTTAAGTAACCCCAAAACAAGAAATAAATCTGTATGGATTTAATTTCCATATAGAGAAAGTCCCATATTAGAAATAAATCTGTAGAGACTTTATTTTCCTATATATAAAATCCTACAATAATATTCCATATATATTATTGTTGGGAAATCTTATTTAATTAAATATTATTTAATTAAATAACTTTAATTAATTTCAAATTAATTAATTAATAATAATTAATTCTATATTAATATATTATTAATTTCTCCATAAATTAAATATCCATATCCAATATGATATTTAATCACCAGCTCTAATCTGTAAACAACTGTTACTTGGTGTGTGACCCATAGGCCCTCGTATATCGAGCGGTTAGTCAAACTAACGGTCTTAATTGAACCCTAGATAATAAATCAGACAATCTCAATATACTAGGTACATTGCGAAGAATCTGCAACTACCTGCAATATGTAGGCCATCGTGATATCTTCCTTTTATTCACGAATACTCGATTAAATCTTGAACTTGATGAAGTGTCTATTCAAATAACTTAATCATATTATCTCCAATCACTAATTGATTATGTAAATCACACTTAGCCACAAAGTCTAAGCTGATGCGCATCGGCCGACGACTTAGATCCAATTATGATGAGAAGATGAGTATTCTCTCTAAATCCACATTGAGGAATGAATCCTATTCTTGGCTCAACTACTACGCACATGCATTTCGTGATGAACGCAATCCAAGCCATATCTACCCATGGAAGGGTGCAAGCGTCGGTCATGATCAAAGTTCATCACTCCACACATGTCGTGCGTATTGACCTCAAGTCAAAGGAGTATCACGTCGCTCCCACTAATCGAGACACCCGTAGACACATATATTGTGGAATTACATCAAACGGTTTCTCGGATGGGTATACCGATACCCTCTAAGGTATTTGTGCATCCATCATGAGATACCTAGTATCTCGTAGTAAGTGAGATCTTACTACACTCTCTAAGAATATGATGCAGATCACACACCAATCTCTATTGCATCATCAATATCCCATTCTTGATGATCCTTGATCGGGGCTTATTTGAGAATCATGCTTACGTCATCTGAGTTCTCACTCACTCAATGACAGCAGTGATTCAGGGGAACACAAATAAGAATATATACAAACAATCAAACATGATATTCGAATAATAATGATGCCAAACATTTAATATTAAATAAATAATAATATTAAATATAAATTGAATATCATCTTAGTATTATGTCCTTACAAAGGATTGTCTCTAGGACACTAACACTAACAATCTCCCACTTGGACTAGAGGCAATCACCTACATGCCTAACTTCTAGACCATCAAAATGTCTAGTGTGTATATGAACACTCTAAGCTTTGGTGAAAGGGTCAGCCAAATTTTCATCTGTGGGGACACGTTCTAACTCTATTTCTCCTCTAGCTATTATCTCTCGTATTAAGAGATAACGCCTTGGTACATGCTTATTTCTATTGTTGGACCTCGATTCCTTAGCTTGCGCTACCGCATCAGTGTTGTCACAATACAACTTTATTGGACTACTGACACTCGGAACTACCCCTGGTTCATTTAAGAACTGTTTTATCCAGACAACTTCTTTGGCAGCTTCTGTCGCATCAATGTACTCAACCTCAGTTGTTGAATCTACGGTTGTCTCTTTCTTGGAACTATTCCAATTAACCACCCCACCGTTGAGAGTGAAAACATAGCCTGACTGTGACTTATAGTCATCACAGTCGGATTGGAAACTGGCGTCAACATAGCCAGTTGCA
Source organism: Stenogyne calaminthoides (assembly GCA_037126765.1). Classification (NCBI taxonomy): domain Eukaryota; kingdom Viridiplantae; phylum Streptophyta; class Magnoliopsida; order Lamiales; family Lamiaceae; genus Stenogyne; species Stenogyne calaminthoides. Next base: position 22,248,525 of record JBBCBC010000007.1, on the reverse strand, counting down.
ACTAGCTCTGACTGTCCACCATAGACAAGAAAGCATTCCTTAGTACATCTGAGGTACTTCAGAATGTTCTTGACAGCAATCCAGTGAGTCTCTCCTGGATTCTGTTGGTATATACCATTGATACTGACAGCGAAAGCCACATCAGGCCTGGTGCAAGTCATGGCGTACTTGATGGAGCAAATAGCAGATGCATATGGAACTTCCTTCATGTGCTGAATATCAGCTTCTGTAGAAGGACAATCCTTCTTTGACAGCTTAATCCCATGACATGCCAGTAGACAACCTCTCTTAGAGTTTTTCATCGCAAATCGTTTCAGCAACTTATCTACGTAGGTGGATTGTGACAGCCCCAACATCTTCTTGGATCTATCCCTGTGGATCTTGATCCTTAAGATGTAGCAGGCTTTACCAAGATCCTTCATCATGAAGGTCTTTGACAACCAATCTTTAACGGAAAGCATTAGCGGAATATTATTTCATATAATCAGTATGTCATCTACATACACGACTATAAAGATAATATTCTTTTCGCTGCATTTACGATAAACGCAAGGATCTTTCGAATTTCTGATGAAGTCAAAAGACTTGATGGCTTCATCTGTTGGGGTTATACTGAAAAGTATGCTTTTACTTTGTATAACCAAACTGAATTTTCTGTCTTATTAACTGAAATAAATTATTTATCACTGATGCTTTAAATATCATTGAATGTTACATATATTTATTGCATAATTGTTCAATAAAAAGTACGTGTTACATTGTAGTTAATTTAGTGATACCAGACCACAGAAGATTAAATTAACAGTCCCTTGTAACTAAAAGTATGCGGTTTACGACCTAGATGGAAATGAACAATCCATCGTGAAAGGTTGAAGTGTAAGGCTCAGATTGGTTTGTCTTGACCAAGAGATTACACTAGTGCATGACTGATGCATTGAACAAGGACCTACAGGAGGATAGATTCTTCAGCATTGAACCAGGAAGAATTAGACCTCAGTGGTTCGTTATTTCTTAATCTTCGTCCCTTAAATAGGATCGTGTGTGGTTAGTAATTATTGTTTTGACTTATGACGGGTAGAGAATCAATAAGATTCAATACTTTATATCTTGGGCAATATTACTGGTCACATGCGATTGCTAAGATTTAATACGAAGAATCGTGTGTGAGTACGCTCGTTTGATTTGCCCCCTTGGGAGGTTCATAAGATTTATCATACCAAATCTTGCAAGTGGAATTTGTTTCCGGTATGGATAATAATGTTGAACCGTTCCTTAACCAAGGATAAAAGATAATAATTAATGGAAAACTATTTCAGTGGCTTGAATTAATTAATGGGCTAGATAATCTTAAACACGGGAAATAATAACCGGGAGCCATATTAACAGTAATATGGGTTAAGATGGATAGTGCAATATTAATTATGTAGTGGGATTAATTAATATTTATGGGCTTGAATAATATTGTGGCTCAATATTGATAATTCAAGATCCATTGGAAGGTCCAATCTTAATTCTCCTAAAGGCCCCTCAAGTAGCCCAAACATAAAGTCCAATAACTGAAAAAGGTGTTTAAAAATAAAATAAATTTTGTTGCCTAATTTTCCTATTTTTCAAAAATAATAAATAAAAGAGGGAGAAATATTTTCGTTGAATTTTGTTATGGAATGAGGATAAGTATTCTTGGAATATAAGATTATCTCATTAAATTCAAGAAATCTCCCACTTGGTTATTTGTTAAGGGATTTTCGAAAATTTTGATTAAATAAGGGAAGGAAGGATTTTCTTGATTTTCTTGAAAATACATTATGGAAGATATGTATTCTTGGAATACAAGAATATCTCATAAATTCAAGAAGATCCAAATCTTGGATTCCTACTCCTTATTTTTCGAAAAATACCATAACAAGAAGAGTTGAGATTTTTGTGGAATATTTAATTATGGAGAAAATAATATATGGGATATATTCAAGACTTCTTGGAGATCAAGAAAAAAAGATTTTCCCATCTTTATTTCCACCTAAGATTTCGACCAACCCCTCATTATAAATAGGGGATGAATGTTTCATCCCCAGGTGAACACGAAAATTGGTTTTTCGGAAAAATATCAGCGTCAATAAAATATCAAATATTTTGAAACGTCGACAGATTGTGTATTTTCGAAAATCTTCAATTGTGAGTGTGCAATTCCATGTGTTGGAAAAATTAGAAATCCACAAAGGTGGTGCAACAAATAATTTATTTTCCCTTTTGTTAATTGTTCGCGAGTTTCCTTCCACCGGATTAACGAACAAGGGCTAGGGAATACTTGGGAAGGCTTTTTGGTGTGTTCTTATCAACCGAGTCCATTGCCATTCCAAACAGGTTAGTTCACATAAACCCGTAGCAATTCCGCATGCGTAGGATTTATGTGAGCTGTTTATATGCATGATTTGTTGTTGAATTATTATTTGAATTAATATATGATTAATTCATGCTAGTAATAATTGTTAGAATTAAATTTGTATTTAAATATTCATCCCGAATAGATCCGGGCAATTAATTCCCCAACAAATGGTATCAGAGCCTCGGTTTCGGGCTCTGAGTTTTAAATTGTAATTTAATTTGTTTTCATTAAATTTGAAATTGGATAGTAGAATTGCTAGATCTTTTTTGCAGGTATCCAATTGTCATGGTATTTGATGAATGTTCATATTTATGCATGCATATAAATTGTTGTTTTTTTGTAATAGACTAGTCTAGACCTAAGTTTATTTATTTTTGTAAATAAATTGTAACCGGATCGGAAACGGAGGCGGAGACGAAGAATTAAAAGATGGGATCCGGAACCGGATGCAAGCATCGTCGCGTCCTTGTAACGTGCGCAAACGCTGGCAGGAGGCACGCCTGGCGCTTGGATCTTGGTATGAAGTGCACCTTGCGTGGGGGCGAGGGCGGTGGGGCGGCGCGCGCATCTTGAGATCAAGCCGACGCGACCTCGTCTTGTGGCGGATCTTGCGGGCGCATGGATTTGATTGACGCGTGTGTGAAGGGGGGCGCTGGCGGGAGGCGGCGGGATTTCTTGGGGCACGCGGATTTATGGGTGGGGCTTTTAAGCGACTTAAGGCCAACACCTCCGGGAGGTAACTCGACCAGCGAAATGGGTCGATGACGGGCTTGACTGGCATTTTTAAGAAGGTTAAATGCGAGACATCTTAAGACATGACAAAATTAAGATCTGCCGATATATGTGCCCAAGTGTTTAACTTTTTTTTTTTTTGATGTTTTGTTTTGCATTTTTTGTGCTTATTTAAATTGTGTTTAAATATGGCGCATGACGTTTTGGAAAAATCTCACCTTCGAAAAACTAAGTATGCTTAAACAATTAATTGATAATTTTTGTTCCGGATAATAAAATTTTAATTTTGAAGGTTAAATTTGGAGCTTTTTGGAGAAATTCCCCAACGATAAAAGATGGCTATGAATGAATAAATTCTCGAGAGATAATTGTGATTAAAATTAACCGTGACAATTGGATATATGTTCCCAATGTGTTTAATTTTTTTTTTTTTTGTTTTAATGTTTTGCATTTTTTGTGCTTATTTAAATTGTGTTTAAATATTAACTGATATTAAAGGTTTGTGAATTTTTTTCTTGTTTCTCACCTTGAAAATTACTAAATATGCTTAAACAATTAATTGATAATTTTTGTTCCGGATAATAAAATTGAATTAATTTTGACCTCCATAATTTATTTATTTGTGATTCTTTTGGAGAAATTTATTTATTTGAATAAATTCCATATAGATTATTTATTATTAAATCATGTCCCTCCCCACCTTTTAATCAAAGTGAAAATATACTTTAATCACATTATTTGCTTAGGTATAAAAACTATGCATATGATTGAGAATTTTATATTGTCCTCATCGATATTAAGCCATATTAAAGGTTTATGTTGGGTTCTCACCCACCACACTTAAAACTTATTTAAAGCCAAATGATGAGTCATATTTTTTGACTTTAATATGATGCATGTTAAGAAATTTGTGCTTATGCATATTATTATTTATTTCGCTTCAAATACGTCCATGGCATAAAAGACAATTTCTTCTTCAAACTTCGATTGAGTCGTAAACTTACTATTGTCCTCATCTTTAAAGCACCAACACCCAAATGATGAGACAACTAAAAGCACATCAAAGACTAATCTTAAAGCGATGTTTCAACATCGTAACCAAAAAGCTCCATCTTCACCATGAGGACTTGTGTTGCTATGAAAAAACGTGGAGGGAACGCCCGTAGGGAGCACAATCTTCGATGATGTTTCACCTTAACAAACTTGAGGTACTTGGGGACTTGCTCTCTATGACAAATGGTGGACCCAAATCAATTCTTGGCGATGATGGCTCACCTTAACAAACTTGAATAGTTCAGCCATCGAACTACCGTGATGAACAATCGAAGTTCTCGATGCCCGATGCAAGGCAAGCTTTAGTCTCGGCAGAGGCAATATTGGGGCAAAAGAGCCAAGCCTTGGTGGCAAATGAACCTTTTTCTTCTTCTAGGCCAAAGGGTGGTAAGAACAAGAAAAAGGATAAAAGCCACAAGCAAGTGAACTCAAGTGTTGCCAAGGGAAAAGAAAAGGTGAAGAGAGGTGGAGGAGTGAGCAAGCCAGCTAAGGGGAAGTGCTTCAACTGCGGTGAAAAAGGACATTGGAGGTCAGCCTGTTCCAAACCCAAGAGGAATGGAAAGAAAGGTAATTCTCACGCACTAGTTGTTGAAACTTACTTAGCGGCGTATACCTCCCATTCATGGGTGGTGGATACGGGGTCCACTGATCATGTTTGTTTCACTTTATAGGGGTTCAAGCAAACCCAACAACTTAGTGGGAGTGAGATCCTCATCACACTGGGCGATGCTACGAGAATGGAAGCTGAAGCAGTGGGAGAAGTGCACCTGTCTTTTGAAGACAAAGTTTTAATTTTAAGAGATGTTCTTTACGTTCCTAGTTTTAGAAAGAATTTAATTTCGGTTTCTAAACTTTACCTTGATGGATATTCGGTTACTTTTGATAAAGTTGTTACCATTTCTCTTTATGATAAATTTATCTGTCATGGAACGTTGTCAAATAATCTCTATACAATTAACTGTGCACACCACTCACGAAATGCATCCTATAACACATCAATTGTTTCTGATAAAAGAAAACGTTCATCAGACGTGAATGAGACACTTCTATGGCATCTAAGATTGGGACATATTAATCTAAAGAGGATCCAAAGGTTGGTAGAAGACGATTCACTGGAGTCTCTCCAAGTTGAACCAATCCCAACCTGCGAATCATGTTTGGAAGGTAAAATGACCAAGAGGGCATTCGGAGCCAAGGGGAATAGAGCCAAAGAAGTGTTAGAAATCGTTCACACAGACATATGTGGTCTAATGTCAATCAAAGCAAGAGGAGGTTATGAGTATTTCGTCACTTTTATTGATGATTACTCAAGGTACGACTATATTTTCCTTGTGAAGCATAAATCTGAGACTTTTGACAAATTCAATTTAAGGCTCAAACAGAGAATCATAGGGAAAAACGTATCAAGTCTCTACGATCCGATCGTGGAGGCGAGTACCTCAGCGATGAGTTTTTGAACTACTTGTCAGATGAAGGGATTGTATCCCAGCTAACTGCACCCGGAACCCCTCAACAAAATGGGGTTGCAGAGTGAAGAAACAGAACTCTTTTAGAAATGGTTAGATCAATGATGAGTTATGCGGATCTACCCAAGTCGTTCTGGGGTCATGCCTTGGAAACAGCAGGTTACATTCTGAACTTGGTGCCATCCAAATCGGTTCCCAAAACTCCCAAAGAATTGTGGACCGGGCGCAAGCCCAGTTTGAGACACATGAGAATTTGGGGGTGTCCGACCTACGTGTTGGACAAGGAAGCCGGAAAATTGGATCCTCGATCAGAATTAAGGTTGTTTATAGGATACCCCGAGGGAACAAAAGGGTGTACGTTCTATGGTCCCGAAGATCAAAAGGTGGTAATAAGCACCCACTTTAGATTTCTGGAAGAAGACTATATGAACTAAAGGAGACCCAGAAGTGAGATTACCTTAAATGAGCTAAGGGGGTTAACCTCAGTGCCAACTGTACAAGATGACATACCAAACAACACACTTACACAACCGGAACCTCGTCGTAGTGGGAGGGTTCTGAGACAGTCCGAGAGATTCATGGGGATAGGAGAGTCCTCGGACTTGATTCCCGGACAAGACGAATCAGACCCATGGACATATGACGAGGCAATCCAAGACAAGGATGCGGTATCTTGGCAAATAGCAATGAAAGTCGAAATGGGCTCTATGGGTCATAGCAGAGTGTGGGAGCTAGTCGAACCACTTAATGGGGTCAAATCCATTGGTTGCAAGTGGGTATACAAGAGAAAAAGAGGACCGGACGGGATGGTGGAAACATTCAAGGCAAGACTTGTGGCGAAAGGTTATACTCAGAAAGAAGGGATCAACTATGAGGAAACTTTTTCGCCTGTAGCAATGCTCAAGTCCATCTGAATTCTCTTGTCGATTGCTGCGCATCTCGACTTTGAAATCTGGCAAATGGATGTCAAGACGGTTTTCCTTAAGGGAAGTCTTGATGAAGAAATCTATATGCAACAACCCCAAGGCTTCATTGAAAAAGGCCAAGAACACCTAGTTTTTAAGCTCAAGAAGTCCATTTACGGACTCAAACAGGCATCCAGAGCTTGGAACCAATGTTTTGATCAAGTAATAAAGTCTTATGGGTTTGATCAAAATGAGTTCGAAAGTTGTGTGTACAAAAAACGTGTCAGAACTGCATTGGTATTCTTAGTACTATACGTAGATGACATTCTGCTCATCGGGAACGATGTAAAGGTGTTATCAGATGTAAGGGCATGGCTTTCAAAATAGTTTGGTATGAAGGACTTAGGGGAAGCCGGGCACATCCTTGGGATCAAGATTACTCGAGATCGCAAGAAAATGATGATAGGCTTATCGCAAGCTTCATACATAGACACTGTCTTGAAGCGATCCAGCATGCAAGATTCCAAGAAAGGCTTTGTACCTTTCAGACATGGAATCCATCTATCTAAGGAAATGTGACCTAAGACACAAAAGGAGATAGATGATATGAAAGACATTCCTTATGCTTCGGCTGTCGGAAGCCTTATGTATGCAATGCTGTACACGAGACCGGATATCTGCTTTGCTGTTGGCATGGTGGCAAGATATCAAAGTAACCCGGGGAAAGAACATTGGACGGCAGTTAAAAACATTCTGAAGTATCTGAAAAGAACTCGAGATATAATGTTGATTTATCAGTCAGATAGTCTAATTCCCATCGGCTACACGGACTCGGATTTCCAATCAGACTTAGATTCCAGAAAATCTACCTCCGGTAGTGTGTTTTGCATGGGGGGAGGAGCCATGACATGGAGAAGCGTTAAGCAGAAATGCATCACCGATTCTACCATGGAAGCCGAATATGTAGCTACTTGCGAGGCAGCGAAAGAAGCGGTTTAGCTCAAGAACTTCCTAGTAGACTTAGATGTAGTTCCGAATTTGCCCAGCACAATCACTGTTTATTGTGATAATGTCGGAGCAGTTGCAAATTCAAGGGAACCAAGAGCCCACAAGGCCAACAAACACATTGAAAGGAAATACCATCTTATACGAGAAATCGTTAAGAGAGGAGATATAGAGGTGGCAAAGATCGCGTCAGAAGACAACCTAGCAGATCCATTCACAAAGGGTCTGCCTCAGAATACATTCGAGAGACATGTGGAATGAATGGGTGTCAAGACCGTTGCCAATCTGCTTTGAGTATAAGTGGGAGATATTATTAGGTTCGTGTATGTGACATTAGATGTCACGTATTAGGAACTATACGAGACATGTTGTAGTATACTTAAAAGCAGACTTTGAGTATAAGTGGGAGATTGTTGGGGTTATACTGAAAAGTATGCTTTTACTTTGTATAACCAAACCAATTTTACATCTTTATTTTTGAAATAAATTATTTATCAATGATGCTTTAAATATCATTGAATGTTACATATATTTATTTCATAATTGTTCAATAAAAAGTACGTGTTACATTGTAGTTAATTTAGTGATACCAGATCACAGAAGATTAAATTAACAGTCCCTTGTAACTAAAAGTATGCGGTTTACGACCAAGATAAAAATGAACAATCCATCGTGAAAGGTTGAAGTGTAAGGCTCAGATTAGCTTGTCTTGACCAAGAGATTACACTAGTGCATGACTAATGCATTGAACAAGGACCTCTGAGGAGGATAAATTCTTGACCTTTGAACCGGAAAGAATTAGACCTCGATGGTTTTGTTATTTCTTAATCTTCGTCCCTTAAATAAGATCGTGTGTGGAGAGATTATTGCTTTGACTTATGACGGGTAGAGAATCAATAAGATTCAATACTTTATATCTTGGGCAATATTATTCGGTCAAATTGCGATTGCTAAGATTTAATACGAAGAATCGTGTCTTGAAATACGCTTCGTTTGATTTGCCCCTTGGGAGGTTCATAAGATTTATCATACCAAATCTTGCAAGTGGAATTTGTTTCCAAGATGATGGATAATAATGTTGAACCGTTCCTTAACCAAGGATAAAAGATATTAATTAATGGAAAGCTATTTCAGTGGCTTGAATTAATTAATGGGCTAGATAATCTTAAACACGGGAAATAATAACCGGGAGCCATATTAACAGTAATATGGGTTAAGATGGATAGTGCAATATTAATTATGTAGTGGGATTAATTAATATTTATGGGCTTGAATAATATTGTGGCTCAGTATTGATAATTCAAGATCCATTGGAAGATCCAATCTTAATTCTCCTAAAGGCCCCTCAAGTAGCCCAAACATAAAGTCCAATAACTGAAAAAGGTGTTTAAAAATAAAATAAATTTTGTTGCCTAATTTTCCTATTTTTCGAAAATAATAAATAAAAGAGGGAGAAAGATTTTCTTTGAATTTTGTTATGGAATGAGGATAAGTATTCTTGGAATACAAGATTATCTCATTAAATTCAAGAAATCTCCCACTTGGTTATTTGTTAAGGGATTTTCGAAAATTTTGATTAAATAAGGGAAGGAAGGATTTTCTTGATTTTCTTGATTTTCTTGAAAATACATTATGGAAGATATGTATTCTTGGAATACAAGAATATCTCATAAATTCAAGAAGATCCAAATCTTGGATTCCTACTCCTTATTTTTCAAAAAATACCATAACAAGAAGAGTTGAGATTTTTGTGGAATATTTAATTATGGAGAAAAGAATATATGAGATATATTCAAGATTTCTTGGAGATCAAGAAAAATATTTTCCCATCTTTATTTCCACCTAAGATTTCGACCAACCCCTCATTATAAATAGGGGATGAATGTTTCATCCCCAGGTGAACACAAAAATTAGTTTTTCGGAAAAATATCAGCGTCGATAAAATATCAAATATTTTGAAACGTCGACAGATTGTGTATTTTCAAAAATTTTCAATTGTGAGTGTGCAATTGTTGGGGAACGAATTGCCCGGATCTATTTGGGATGAATATTTAAATACAAATTTAATTCTGATAATTATTACTAGCATGAATTAATCCTATATTAATTCAAATAATAATTCAACAACAAATCATGCATATAAACAGTTCACGTAAATCCTACGCATGCAGAATTACTACGAGTTTACGTGAACTTACCTCTTAGAATGGCGATGGCCTCGTCGATGAAAATACACCAAAAGACCTTCCCAATTATTCCCTAGTCCTTGCTCGACAATCCGGTGGAAGGAAACCCGCGAACATTTAACAAAAGGAAAAATAAAATTTGTTGCACCACTTTTGTGGATTTACTAATTTTTCCAGCACATGGAATTGTACTTGGGAATGAAAGAATCATCCCCTATTTATAGATTGGTGGTGGCCAAAAATTTGGGGAAAAACAATGTGGGAAAATCTTTTCTTGATCTCCAAGAAATCTTGAATATATCTCCTATATTCTTTTCTCCATAATTAAAATATTCCACAAAAAATCCCACCTCATCTTGTTTTGGCAATATTTTCGAAAATCAAGAGACAAGAATCCAAGATTTGGATCTTTTTGAATTTATGAGATATACTTGTATTTCAAGAAATACATATCTTCCATAATATCTTTTCAAGAAAATCAAGAAAATCTTTCTTTCCCTTAATTATAAAAAAATTCGAAAATTTCAAATATGAATAACCAAGTGGGAGATTTCTTGAATTTAATGAGATAATCTTGTATTCCAAGAATACATATCTTCATTCCATAACAAAATTCAAAGAAAATTTTTCTCCCCTTTTATTCATAATTTTCGAAAAAAACAAGGAAAAATAGGCAACAAAATTTATTTTATTTTTAAACACCTTTTCAGTTATTGGACTTTATGTTGGGCTACTTGGGGGGCCTTTAGGAGAATTAAGATTGGACCTTCCAATGGATCTTGAATTATCAATATTGAGCCACAATATTATTCAAGCCCATAAATATTAATTAATCCCACTACATAATTAATATTGCACTATTCATCTAAACCCATATTATAGTCAATATGGCTCCCGGTAATTTTATTTCCCGTGTTTAAGATTATCTAGCCCATTAATTAATTCAAGCCACTGAAATAACTTTCCATTAATTAATATCTTTTTATCCTTGGTAAAGGAACGGTTCAACATTATTATTCATACCGGAAACTAGTTCCACTTGCAAGATTTGGTATGATAAAACTTATGAACCTCCCAAGGGGGCAAATCGAACAAGCGTACTTGCACACGATTCTCCGTATTAAATCTTAGGAACGCATGTGACCAATAATATTTCCCAAGATATAAAGTATTGAATCTCGTTGATTCTCTACCCGTAATAAGTCAAAGCAATACTTACTAACCACACGCGATCCTATTTAAGGGACGAAGATTAAGAAATAACGAACCATTGAGGTCTAATTCTTCCTAGTTCAGTTCTGAAGAATTTGTCCTCCTGTAGGTCCTCTTCAGTGCACTAGACATGCACTAGTGTAATCTCTTGGTCAAGACAAGTCAATCTGAGCGTTACACTTCAACCTTTCACGATGGATTATTCATTTCCATCTAGGTCGTGAATGGTGTACATTTGGTTACAAGGGACTGTCAATTTAATCTTATGTGATCTGGAATTACTAAATTAACTACAATGTAACACGTATTATTTATTGAACAGTTATGCAGTAAATATATGTAACATTCGATGATATTTACAGCATCAGTGATAAACAATTTAATTCAGTAAATAAGTCCAAAATTCAGTTTGATTATACAAAGTAAAAGCATACTTTCCAGTATAATCCCAACAATCTCCCACTTATACTCAAAGTGTGCTTTTAAGTATACTACATCATGTCTCGTGTAGATCCGTAACATATAATGTCACCTACACGAACCTAATAATGTCTTCCACTTATACTCAAAGCAGATTGGCAATGGTCTTGACACCCATCCCTTCCACATGTCTCTCGAATGTATTCTGAGGCAGACCCTTTGTGAATGGATCAGCTAGGTTGTCTTCTGACGCGATCTTTGCCACCGCTATATCTCCTCTCTTAACGATATCTCGTATAAGATGATATTTCCTTTCAATGTGAATGTTGGCCTTGTGGGCTCTTGGTTCCCTTGAATTTGCAACTGTTCCGGCATTGTCACAATAAACAATGATTCTGCTGGAAAAATTCTGAACTACATCCAAGTCCACTAGGAAGTTCTTGAGCCAAACCGCTTCTTTCGCTGCCTCGCAAGCAGCTACATATTCGGCTTCCATGGTAGAATCTACGACACATTTCTGTTTAACGCTTCTCCATGTCATGGCTCCTCCCCCCATGCAAAACACACTACCGGAGGTAGATTTTTTGGAATCTAAGTCTGATTGGGAATCCGAGTCCTTGTAACCTATGGGGATTAGACTATCTGACTGATAAACCAACATTCTATCTCGAGTTCTTTTCAGATACTTCAGAATGTTTTTAACTGCCGTCTAATGTTCTTTCCCCGGGTTACTTTGATATCTTGCCACCATGCCAACGGCAAAGCAGATATCCGGTCTCGTGCACAGCATTGCATACATAAGGCTTCCGACAGCCGAAGCATAAGGAATGCCTTTCATGTCATCTATCTCCCTATGTGTCTTAGGGCACATTTTCTTGGATAGATGGATTCCATGTCTGAAAGGTAGGAAGCCTTTCTTGGAATCCTGCATGCTGAATCTTTTCAAGACAGTGTCTATGTATGAAGCTTGTTATAAACCTATCATCCTTTTCTTGCGATCTCGAGTGATCTTGATCCCAAGGATGTTCCCGGCTTCCCCTAAGTCCTTCATATCAAACTGTTTTGAAAGCCATGCCCTTACGTTCGATAACACCTTTACATCGCTCCCGGCGAGCGTAATGTCATCTACGTATAGTACTAAGAATACCAATGCAGTTCCGACACGCTTTTTGTACACACAACTTTCGAACTCATTTTGATCAAACCCACAACACTTTATAACATGATCAAAACATTAGTTCCAAGCTATGGATGCCTGTTTGAGTCCGTAAATGGACTTCATGAGCTTAGAAACTAGGTGTTCTTGGCCCTTTTCAATGAAGCCTTGGGGTTGTTGCATATAGATTTCCTCATCAAGACTTCCATTAAGGAAAGCTGTCTTGACATCCATTTGCCGATTTCAAAATCGAGATCTTGTGACAATCGACAAGAGAATCCGGATGGACTTGAGCATTACATACAGTGAAAAGGTTTCATGTAGATCCCTTCTTTCTGAGTATAACCTTTTGCCACAAGCCTTGCCTTGAAGGTTTCCACCTTCCCGTGCGATCCCCTTTTTCTCTTGTATACCCACTTGCAACCAATGGGTTTGACCCCATTAAGTGGTTCGACTAGCTCCCACACTCTGTTATGATCCATAGAACCCATTTCAGCTTTCATTGCCTTTTGCCAAGAAACCGCATCCTTGTCTTGGATTGCCTCATCATATTTCCATGGGTCTGATTCGTCTTGATCGGGAATCAAGTCCGAGGACTCTCCTATCCCCATGAATCTCTCGGGCTATTTTACAACCCTCCCACTACGACGAGGTTTTGGTTAGTAAAGTGTCGCTTTGGTATGTCATCTTGTCTACAGCTTGGCAACGAGGTTAGCCCCTTAGCTCATTTAAGGTAATCTCACTGGTCTTCTTTCGCTCATATAGTCTTCTTCCAAAAATCTAAAGTGGGTGCTTATTACCACCTTTTGATCTTCGGGACCATAGAACATACACCCTTTTGTTCCTCGGGTATCCTATAAACAACCTTAATTCTGATCGAGGATCCAATTTCCCGGCTTCCTTGTCCAACATGTAGGGCGGACACCCCCAAATTCTCATGTGTCTCAAACCGGCTTGCGCCCGGCCCACAATTCTTTGGGAGTTTTGGGAACCGATTTGTATGGCACCAAGTTCGTAATGTAAGCCATCGCTTCCAAGGCATGACCCCGAACAACTTGGGAAGATCCGCGATAACTCATCATTGATCTAACCATTTCCAAAAGAGTTATGTTTCTTCGCTCTGCGTTCCGCTTTTGTTGAGGGGTTCCGTGCGCTTAGTCGATACAATTCCTTCATCCCGACAAGTAGTTCAAAACTCATCGCCGAGGTACTCGCCCCACGATCGGATCGTAGAGACTTGATACGCTTTTTCCTTATGTTTCTCTCGCTTGAGCCTTAAATTCTTTGAATTTCTCAAAGGTCTCGATTTATGCTTCATAAGGAAAATATAACCGCATTCTCGAGTAGTCATCAATAAAAGTGACGAAATACTCGTAACCTCCTCTTGCTTTTGGTTGACATTGGACCACATACGCCCAGGTGAACGATTTCTAACACTTCTTTGCTCTCTATTCCCTTGGCTCCGAATGCCCTCTTGGTCATTTTACCCTCCAAACATGATTCGCAAGTTGGAGAAACTCCAGTGAACTGTCTTTCACCAACCTTTGGATCCTCTTTGGATTAATATGTCCCAATATTAGATGCCATAGAAGTGTCTCGTTCACGTTTTATGAACGTTTTCTTTTCGAAAACAGCTTGATGTGTTATAGGATGCATTTCGTGAGTGGTGTGCACAGTTAATTGCATAGAGATTGTCCATCAATGTCCCATAACAGATACACTCATCATTTCAAGAAATGATGTCATTCTAATTAAAAGAAACTAAGTATCCATTAACAGAATTTAGAAACTGAAAGTGAATTCTTTCTAAAACTGGGAACATAAAGAACGTCTCTTAAAATTAAAACTCTGTTTTTAAAAAAAAGTGCACTTCTCCCATCGCTTCACCGCCACTCGTAAAGATCGCCAAATGTGATGAGGATCTCACACCCACTAAGTTGCCGGGTCAGCTTGAACCCGTGAAACAAAAAATGATTAGTGGATCCCGTATCAACTACCCTCGAATGAGAAGTATACGCCGCTAAACAAGTTTCAACAACTAGTGTGTGAGAATTACCTTTCTTTCCGACCCTTTTGGGGCTGGAACAGGCAAACCTCCATTGTCCTTACCGCTGTTGAAGCACTTCCTCTTTGGATTTTCCTTGACACCACAAGCATTCCTCATCTTACCATTGCCCTTGGTAACAGTTGAGTTTTATTGCTTATGGCTTTTGGTCCTCTTCTTTTTCTTGCCTCCCCTTGGCCTAGAAAATGAAGACTTACCACTTGCCGTCAAAGCTTGAGTTTGGTGCCCCATCAACATCTCTGCCGAGACCAAGGCTTGCAACAAATCAGCTAGCGAGGCCAAAATGCTCAGAAACTTTTGGGCAGAGAGTGAAGTACCAAATTCATCTCGAGTCTCCAGTTATTATAACTGCACTCGTAACCTCAAGTTTGTTCATATGGGCCATCAATTTTGAGGACGAATCCTTACTGGGTTTGCCTTCCACCATTTTCAAATGATTTACATCTCTCGCAAGGTGATCTGACGAGTCTCGTATTTTTGACTCATCAGTTGGCTCATCTGATTTTGGTGTGTCAAGAATCCACTTGTGCTTTTGTGCAGTTAGGACAATTATAATTTTTCGTTTCCAATCAATATAGTTTCCATACTTATTCTATTAACTTTAAGTATATTGAACAGTGGATTAAAAGGTTACGACATCTTTGGTGAAATAAATAATAATATGCATAAGCACAAATATATCACAAGGTTCGATCACATGTTTCATATTAAAATCTCAAAAAAAATATGAACATGCATCACCAAACATCTCAAAAACAGCTTTAAATAAGCCACGTGGGGTGGGTCATTATTTAAACACATTCAAGCAGGTTACAAACAAGAACAGTTACAAACCTTTAATAACTAGATTAATAGTTGTCTCTCACTTGACCAATATAAAATTGACAGGGACTTCGGGGAAGTATATGCATATCAATTTTATACCTAAGTAATAACCATGATTAAATACAGAATTATTATTTTGCTTTGAAGGTCATCGTCGCCACTAGTAATAATCCACAATCATCCATTTAGAATTTATTCATGTGAAAGCTATCTTTTGACCGTCCCGTGGGGGGAATTTCTCCAAAAGAATCCACAAATAAATAAATCATGGAGGTCAAAATTAATTCAATTTTATTATCCATAAAATTATTAATTAATTGTTTAAGCATACTTAGTAATTTTCGAAAGTGAGATTTTTCAAAACATTTTCTCATGCATCGCAAATTTAAACACAATTTAAATAAGCATAAAATAATGCATAAACATCAAGACAAAAAATTAAACATATTGGGCACACATATCCAATTGTCATGGTTAATTTTTGTCATGTCTTGATCTTGAGAAATCGTCTTCATAGCCTTCATCGTTCGTCCCGAAAAGCTCCCACTTGACCATTTTTTAAAAAAACACCTTGTCAAGTACGTCGTCGACGGCTCGCGGGTGATGCCGCCTGCTCGGCCGTGTCGAGTGGCGTCCTGTCGCCGAGATTGAAGCGCCCGGCTACATCGCCCGCCCCGCGCCCTCGCGTCTGGCGGCTTTCGCCATCGCCGCTTTACCTGTAGCGTCGCCAATACCCTTCTCCCAGCGGCGTCGCCGCGTCGCCTAACGCCCGCCCTCGGCCAGCGTCGCCCGCATCGCCCTGCGCTGATCTACAGCAGCGCTCGGCCCCGTGCGCTCGCCCGTCTGCGTTCTTGTAGCGATACCTCCTAACCGTTTAGCGCGGCCTTGTATTTGCTCTGCCCGGATCGGTCCGTCTTTTAATTCTTCGTCTCGCGCCAGATTTAAAATCCGGTTACAATTTTATTTACAAAAAATAAATAAACCTAGATCTAGACTAGTCTATTACATTGATCAAATCAAACAAATTCTAATCTACTCGTGGATTTTCTCACGAGGCAAAACGAATTCGAACTAATCGAATTAAAAAAAACCACAATTTATATGCATGCATAAATAAACACATTAAATTCCATGACAATTGGATACCTGCAAAAAAGATCTAGCAATTCTACTATCCAATTTCAAATTTAATGAAAATGAATTAAATTACAATTTAAAGATCAGAGCCCGAAACCGAGGCTCTGATACCAATTGTTGGGGAACAAATTGCCCGGATCTATTCGGGATGAATATTTAAATACAAATTTAATTCTGATAATTATTACTAGCATGAATTAATCCTATATTAATTCAAATAATAATTCAACAACAAATCATGGATATAAACAGTTCACGTAAATCCTACGCATACCGAATTACTACGAGTTTACGTGAACTTACCTCTTGGAATGGCGATGGTCTCGTCGATGAAAACACACCAAAAGACCTTCCCAGGTATTCCCTAGTCCTTGCTCGACAATCCGGTGGAAGGAAACTCGCGAACAATTAACAAAAGGAAAAATAAAATTTGTTGCACCACTTTTGTGGATTTATTAATTTTTCCAGCACATGGAATTGTACTTGGGAATGAAAGAATCATCCCCTATTTATAGATGGGTGGTGGTCGAAAATTTGGGGAAAAACAATGTGAGAAAATCTTTTCTTGATCTCCAAGAAATCTTGAATATATCTCCTATATTCTTTTCTCCATAATTAAAATATTCCACAAAAAATCCCACCTCATCTTGTTATGGCAATATTTTCGAAAATCAAGAGACAAGAATCCAAGATTTGGATCTTTTTGAATTTATGAGATATACTTGTATTTCAAGAAATACATATCTTCCATAATTTCTTTTCAAGAAAATCAAGAAAATCTTTCTTTCCCTTAATTATCAAAAATTTTAAAAATTTCAAATATGAATAACCAAGTGGGTGATTTCTTGAATTTAATGAGATAATCTTGTATTCCAAGAATACATATCTTCATTCCATAACAAAATTCAAAGAAAATATTTCTCCCTTTTTATTCATAATTTTCGAAAAAAACAAGGAAAAATAGGCAACAAAATTTATTTTATTTTTAAACACCTTTTTCAGTTATTGGACTTTATGTTGGGCTACTTGGGGGGCCTTTAGGAGAAATAAGATTGGACCTTCCAATGGATCTTGAATTATCAATATTGAGCCACAATATTATTCAAGCCCATAAATATTAATTAATCCCACTACATAATTAATATTGCACTATCCATCTTAACCCATATTATAGTCAATATGGCTCCCGGATATTATTTCCCATGTTTAAGATTATCTAGCCCATTAATTAATTCAAGCCACTGAAATAGGTTTCCATTAATTAATATCTTTTTATCCTTGGTAAAGGAACGATTCAACATTATTATTCATACTGGAAACTAGTTCCACTTTCTAGATTTGGTATGATAGAACTTATGAACCTCCCAAGGGGGCAAATCGAACAAGCGTACTTGCACACGATTCTCCGTATTAAATCTTAGCAACGCATGTGACCAATAATATTGTCCAAGATATAAAGTATTGAATCTCGTTGATTCTCTACCCGTAATAAGTTAAAGCAATACTTACTAACCACACGCGATCCTATTTAAGGGACGAAGATTAAGAAATAACGAACCATTGAGGTCTAATTCTTCCTAGAACAGTTCTAAAGAATTTGTCCTCCTATAGGTCCTCTTCAGTGCACTAGACATGCACTAGTGTAATCTCTTGGTCAAGACAAGTCAATCTGAGCGTTACACTTCAACCTTTCACGATGGATTGTTCATTTCCATCTAGGTCGTGAATGGTGTACATTTGGTTACAAGGGACTGACAATTTAATCTTCTGTGATCTGGTATCACTAAATTAACTACAATGTAACACGTACTATTTATTGAACAGTTATGCAGTAAATATATGTAACATTCTATGATATTTACAGCATCAGTGATAAACAATTTAATTAAGTAAATAAGTCTGAAATTCAGTTTGATTATACAAAGTAAAAGCATACTTTCCAGTATAATCCCAACAGCAATTTCATGTGTTGGAAAAATTAGAAATCCACAAAGGTGGTGCAACAAATAATTTATTTTCCCTTTTGTTAATTGTTCGCGAGTTTCCTTCCACCGGATTGACGAACAAGGGCTAGGGAATACTTGGAAAGGCTTTTTGGTGTGTTCTTATCAATCGAGTCCATTGCCATTCTAAACAGGTTAGTTCACGTAAACCCGTAGCAATTCCGCATGCGTAGGATTTATGTGAGCTGTTTATATGCATGATTTGTTGTTGAATTATTATTTGAATTAATATAGGATTAATTCATGCTAGTAATAATTGTTAGAATTAAATTTGTATTTAAATATTCTTCCCGAATAGATCCGGGCAATTAATTTCCCAACATCATCAAATCGGATATTCCAACTCCTAGAAGTTTGCTTCAATCCATAAATGGATCGTTTAAGCTTGCACACAAGATTAGATTTTGGCTTAGATATGAAACCTTCCGGTTGAGCCATAAACAATTCCTTGTCAATGTTACCATTGAGGAAAGTTGTTTTGACGTCTATCTGCCAAATCTCATAATCATAGTGTGCTGCTACCGCAAGTAAAATTCAAATGGACTTGAACTTAGGAACATGTGAGAAAGTCTCGTCATAGTCAATGCCTTCGAGTTGACTATAACCTTTCGCCACAAACCTAGCCTTGTAGGTTTATACTTTACCATTTGCATCAGTCTTACGCTTGAAGACCCATTTGCAACCTATGGGGTTTACCCCTTTTGGCAACTCAACCAAGTCCCAGACTTGATTGGTGTACATCGAGTCCATCTCAGATTTCATAGCTTCATGCCACTTCTCTGAGTCAACATCTAATGTTGCCTCAGTGTAAGTTCTAGGTTCGTCTTTATCCGGGATCTCCACGTTATCATCTTCCTCTACGAAGAAGCCATAATATCTAGTGGGTGGATTACGAATCCTAGTAGACTTACGGAGTTGTGGTTGTGCAGAATTTTGTGGTATAGCGATTTCATCGTCTACCGGAGAGTCCTCAAGAGCAATACTTTCAGATGCCTATTGGGTGGGAGTTTGAACTATGTTGTTCTCATTCAGCACACTTGGAGTTTGTTGTGAAGGCAATACAACTCCAATTACGCTCCCACTGGCTAAAAGAGGATCACCTAGTGATAAACTTCCACCATAAGAATCGATGAATGCTCCCACTGATTCTTTGTCATGTTGCTTTGACAAATTATCAGTCTCTTCGTTAATTTGTGGTTCTTGAATTTCTTCAAGTTCTATCCTCTTACGGTCTTATTCCTTAAAGACATAGTCTTCTTCGAGGAACCTGGCCTGCCTAGAAACAATTATTGTTTATTTCTTAGGTAGATAGAAGTAATATCCTTTAGTTTCTTTAGGATATCCCACAAAGTAACCTTTTTCACCTTTGGATTCCAACTTATCGGTCAGCATCTTTTTCACAATCGATTGGCAACCCCATGTCTTGATGTGTGTAAAAGTTGGCTTCTTGCCACACCATAATTCATATGGCGTATCCTCAACCAATTTAGAAGGAATCCTATTCAGAATGTAGATTGAGGTTTGTAACTCGTATCCCCATAAGAATGTCGGAAGACATGAGAAACTCATCATGGACCTAACCATGTCCAACAAGGTTCGGTTTCTCCTCTCGGATACTCCATTCATCTGGGGTGTTCCGGGAGGAGTCCATTGTGATTGGATTCCATGCAACTTCAGATAATCAGTGAATTCATGGCTAAGGTATTCACCTCCTCAATCTGATAGAAGAGTCTTAATACTTTTACCAAGTTGCTTCTCTACTTCAGCTTTGTAATCTTTGAATTTCTCAAAAGATTCGGACTTATATTTTATAAGATACACATATCCGTATCTCGAGAAATCATCGATAAAAGTGATGAAGTAGCCGAAGTGACCCCTAGCTAGAGTGGGCAATGGTCCACATACATCATTATGAATCAGCTCTAGTACTTCTTTGGCACGAACCCCTTTCCCAGAAAAGAGTTTGTTGGTCATTTTACCCTGAAGACAAGATTCGCAACTTCCATAAGATTCTAAGTCGAATAGGGTTAAGTAGTCCAACTTTCTTAACCTTGCAATTCTTTTCTCGTTTGCATGACCAAGTCTACAATGCCACAAGTAAGTTGGGTTTTCACGATTACTAAGCTTGAGTCTTTTGTTTTGTATATTAAGAATATCATATCCACAATGTAACAAATATAAATCATTCGATAAAGGAGCATTTCCATACAAATCACCATTAAGCAAAAAATAACAATTATTATTTGTAAAACGGAAGGAAAACCCTTCAATGTCTAACATTGGAATAGAAATAATATTACGAGTAATAGATGGAACAAAGTAACAATTATTCAGTTCTAATAGATGGACCCAATGTTTTGATCAGGTTATATAATCTTACAGTTTCGATCAAAATGAGTTCGAGAGTTGTGTGTATAGAAAATGTGTCGGAACTGCCTTGATATTCTTAGTACTATACGTAGATGACATTGTGCTCATCAGAGACGATGTAAAGGTGTTGTCAGACGTACGGGTATGGCTGTCAAATCAGTTTGATATGACGGACTTAGGAGAAGCCGGTCACATCCTTAGGATCAATATCACTCAAGATCGCAATAAAATGATGATAGGCTTATCGCAAGCTTCATACATAGACACTGGTTTGAAGCAATTCAACATGTAGGATTCCAAGAAAGGTTTCCTACCTTTTAGGCATGAAATTCATCTATCAATAGAGATGTGTCCCAAGACACAGAATGAGATTGATAACATGATGGTCATTCCTTATGCGTCGGCAGTTGGAAGCCTCATGTATGCAATGCTATGCACGAGGCTAGATATTTACTTTGTCGTGGGCATGGTAGAAAGATATCAAAGTAACCCGGGAAAAGAACACTGGACTGTTGTTAAAAATATTCTGAAGTATATGAAAAGAACTCGAGATAGAATGTTGGTTTATCAGTCAGACAGTCTTATTCCCGTGGGATACACGGACTCAGATTTCCAATCGGACATAGAATCCATAAAATCTCCCTCGGGTAGTGTGCTTTGTCTGAGAGGTGCAACCGTGACATGGAGAAGCGTTAAGCAGAAATGCATCGCAGATTCTACCATGGAAGCTGAATATGTAGTTGCTTGTGAAGCAGCGAAAGAAGCGGTTTGGCTCAAGAACTTCTTAGTGGACTTGGACGTAGTTTTGAATTTGCCCAGCATTATCACTGTCTATTGTTATAATGTCGGAGCAGTTGCAAATTCAAGGGAACCAAGAGCCCACAAGGACAACAAACACATTGAAAGAAAGTACCATCTTATACGAGAAATCGTTAAGAGAGGAGATATAGAGGTGGCAAAGATCGCATCGGAGGATAACCTAGCAGATCAATTCACAAAGGGTCTGCCTCAGAAAACATTCGAGAGACATGTGGAAGGAATGTGTGGCAAGTGCGTTGTCAATCTGCTTTGAGTATAAGTGGGAGAAATGTTATTAGGTTCATGTAGGACATGAGCCGTGTTGTAGTATACTTAAAATCAGACTTTGAGTATAAGTGAAAGTATGCTTTTACTTTGTATAACAGACTGTTACTTTGCACTTATTTACTAAAAATAAATCTATTATCACCTTTGCTTTAAATATGAATGAATGTTATTTATTTATTGCAAACCGTTCAATATTAGTACATATTACATTGTAGTTAATGTGGTGATACCCGATCACAGAAGATCACACTAACAATTCCTAGTAAATAAGTACATCTTCATAACCTAGATGGAATTGAACATTCCATTGGTAGAGGTTGATGTGTAAAGCTCAGATTGACTTGTTTGACCAAGAGATTACACTAATGCATTGTGATGCGCTGAAATAGACCTACATAGAGTATAAATTCTTCTGTACTGACTTAAGGGATGAAGAATTAGACCTTAGTGGTTGTTGATTTCTTAATCTCTGTCACTTAAATAAGATTGTGTGTAATTAATATTTATTGCTTTGATCTATGTTGGGTTTAGAATCAGAGAGCGGTTCTATACTTTATATTTTGGACAATATTATTAATTACATGACAATTGGTAAGATTTAATATAGAGAAACGTGTGCAAGGAAAGTCTTGTTTGATTTGTTCCCTTGGTAGGCTCGGAAGTTTTATCATACCAAATCATGCATGTGGATTAAGTTCCGGTATGGATAATAATATTGAGCTGTCTTTACTCCAAGGAATAAGAAATTAATTAATGTAAAGCTTTTTAGTAGCTTAATTAATTAATGGACAAAATAATCTTAAACACGGGAAATAATAACCGGGAGCCATATTATCGTAATATGGGTTAAGATGGATAGTTCAATATTAATTTTATAGTGGAATAAATTAATATTAATGGGCTGAATAATATTGTGGCTCAATATTGGAATTCAAAGTCCATTGGGAGATCCAATCTTAATTCTCCTAAAGGCCCCTCAAGTAGCCCAAATATAAAACCATTAATGAAAAGGTGATTAAAATAAAAGAAAATATTGTTGCCTAATTTTTCTATAATTTTTGAAATTTTCAAGAAAAAGAAAGAAAAGATTTTCTTGGAAAGATTTTATGGAAGATAAATATTCTTGGAATACAAGATTATATCATAAATTCAAGAATCTTTGACTTTGACTTTTTTAAGGTAATTTTCGAAAATAATGAGTAGAAAATAAAGGGAGATCTTTGTAGGAAGTTATTTGTGGAAAATAGAATATATGAGATATATTCAAGATTGTATCTTGGGGAAGATACAAAGAAATTTCCATATCCCACAAAACCCTCAAATTTTCGCCTCCCTCATTGTTATAAATTGGGGATGAATTTTTTATCCCCAAAACAATTCCCCTCAAATTTTTTTTCTTTTTCCTTTATTATAATTGTTCGTGAGTATCTTCCACCGGAAAACGAGAAAGGACTTGGGATATACTTGAGAAGACATTTGGGATGATCCATCGTCTCAACGGTTGTCTCTTCAAGGGTAAGATTCGCGTAAACTCCTAGATTCTGCATGTGTAGGACTTTACGTGGATTTATTTTTACGCATGTATGTTGTTGGTTATTTGCTACTCCCTCCGTCCCAAATTCAAAGTCACGTTTACTGTTTCCATGAAATTTAATGCAAGAGTTGTTTATTAGTATTAGTTGTTTTTTGGTGAGGGTTAAATGGTAAAGTAATGGAATGTGGTGTAAATAAAAGAAAATAAAGTTGACTTTTGTGTGGGAAAAGTAATGGCATTGTGTGTAACTTTTTAGATGTTTAGGGGTAAAGTTTAAAGTAGTGGAGTTGCTTTATTTCCATTTTAGGAAAGGTGACTTCGAATTCGAGATGGACATTTTAGGACAATGTGACTTCGAATTCGGGACGGAGAGAGTATTTGAATTAATAGGTTAATTCATGCTAGTAGTAAATTATTTATTTAAATTTGTATTTAAATTACACCTCGAATAGATCTAGGCAAAACGTTACCCAACATTCATAGGTGAAGATGCACCAAATAACAATGATCATCAGCCTAATGATGATGCATTAGATGGTGTTAGAACATATCCATCACCTAACTGAAGCCGAATGGGTGGCATATAGTTATGAACATCTTGACTCTGTTCGGCAAGGAAAAACCATGGTACTACCCTAATACAACCGAGTTAGCTCGCCTGGTTCATTTAACCCGACCTTGGGCGGAAGAAGGGTGGCTATACATGCAGGCGAACTCGAAGCGCAAGAGAGTAGAGTATATGTCGAACAAAATTAAAGACTGGAAGGAGAAATTCTAGTTCGTTGGGGGAGACTGGAGGAGTGCCGCATTGGCAGGCGAACGTGATGCTCGCCTTGACATCTCAACTGACTTCGGGATTTTTCGAAGTAAACTTTAACATATGTGTTATGATCGGTTACTGATATTAACTTGTTTTGTGTGTCTTAGGACCCAGAACTGCATCGGACAAAAACACAAGCCCGGAGTAACGTGGTGTGGCAAATTGAGCTCCAGAACTACGGTGATCGGACAATTGCCAAATTAAACACGCTCGAACAACAAAGATAAGCAGGGCTTCTCACTCATCCCCATCACCTCTCCGCCATCGATCCGAACGGTGAGCCTCTGTCATACTCTCTATTTAATCATTAATTCTTTTAATAACACGTGTTCTGGTGTGCAGCTCTTCCCACTATAACTATCGACGTCCGCCCAGCGATCAAATTGAGATGGTGAAACGCAGAATCCTCCTCGACCTTGAGAGAATCCAGGCCAAAAGGTGAGCACAACAAGTGGTCAGGGAGACCGGCGGTCACACCTGTAGGTCTTCGTCTCCTCGGTGCGAGCTTGGTTCGAGCTCGCAACCTCGCCGAAAAAGCATAAAAGAGCCCATGGCAGTGTAGCAGTGCCCCCGAACCTCAGCTGGACACTCAACCCGAGCGGGCAGCTACAATTGCTTAACCAACCATGGCTCCGATACCCCGAAGAAGGGCAGCCACTCGAGGACTGGTGGACGAGCCCACTAACGACCTGAGAGATATGTCCTTCCTCGTGTGGGACCTCGAGCGAGCATCAAGGTATTCTTCGAAACTCGTATGTTTGATTATAATTTGATGTTTTAAAATTATATATCTCAAGTTGTCATGCTTCTTGCCATGTACGGGCATTTGAGGTGAGCAATATCTCATAACCTGTTCAACCTCCACTGCTCGTCTCCAGTGTCTCGACTTGATGGCCTACCTGACCATCTTTGCTTGGCAGCTGAAGATCCCATTTGATCAAGGACGACTGGTCTCAATGACCTAGCTGGTCAACAATCGGTTACGGACCGCTATCGAACCACTGTCATCTTCCAAAGCCGGTCTTTGAGTCTGATGGAGCATGTCGGCTTGAAGATGAGTGTGTTGGGGAACGTAACCCCAACAGAGCAAACATTTCCTTGAGATGCAGTGCATCCAACGGGAGCTGGCGAACATGGTTAAGGAACGGGACCAAGTCCAGGAGCTCGCCGACAGTCTTCGGTCTAAAGCGGCTAATGCCGAAAAGCGGGTGCTCGATCTCACCGGGTAGGGTGCGAAGACCAAGTCCGACTTGGAGGCTCAGATCACAACCCTGCATGCAGAGTTGTACAATGTCGAGCAGGAGAATACCACACTCGACATTAAGATGTTGAAGATGCATACTAAATAGTACGCAAGGTCGTTATCTAACATTTCGTATGTATGTGCCTTTAGGGATGCCGTTTGTACCGCTCGATGAGTCTTGTCGGTCGACTTGGTAAATTGGTTGTGACTTCTCCTCCTTGCTTGAGAGATTCGAAGTGGTTGGTCCCCCTTCCGACGTGTAGCAGTTGCAGAGTATAGAAAATCGAGAGATGCATTTAGTAATTACAGTGAGTATAGAAAATCCGGAGATGCATCTAGCCGCCTATAATTTTCTTATGAGTGATACTTGGGCGTTCACAACTAATATTGTTCGATGAAAATAAACTTTCACCAATCTACACATGGCGGATTAACCATAAATCAAACAGACTCTAAAGTCTCATATCAATTTCTACAATACTTAACTAAGTGGTGTTTGCAAACTCTAAGATAATGTAGATTCACATATTTCCAAAAACTATGAGAAGTTACTTTTATAAATAAGTTATTCTAAAACTACTAAATACAGTTTGCTATTACGCTTTTAACAACTCGCAAGTTTTCATATACATTAAAAGATGGGGCATATATACTCATATAACCGAATAAGCAAACTCCCTATAAAAGAGGTATATCTATTTTTTTTTACTTGAATTAAAATTGAAGCATTACTTGAAGAGGAATTAGTTAATGAGTTATTCGAAATTAATTTCGAAAAATTAGTTGGCATTAGAAATATGAACTAGCATGCCTAGACAATGTTGATTAATTGCAATTGATTCTTTCTTACTTTTCACTATCAATTTGAATAATCATTTTCAACAAACTATATATCAAATTAATTTTATTTTAAAAATCTTTGATTTAACATTTATATTACATGCATAAAATAAAATCCGGATAACAAATATGTACTCTATAATTATTGAAATTTTACACGAGTTGAGTTAAATATTTTTATCTTAGATTATATAAATTTTATTGACTTTTAATATCATCTTATTAATCTTAGTATTTATGATGAATTTAGTACATAATTAAAAGTTATAATTATATATATATATATATATATATATATATATATCTTCATATATTTATGAAAAGTGGGTAAAAGAATAGTTAATAAATGTTAATTGGTAGGTGAGAAAATAAAATTAATTTATTTTTCTATTATAATTTATATCTCACATTACATGGTTAACATTAAAGTTTATAATATTCAATTAATGTATTGCAAGGGAAAGTTGCTAGTAATGATTTAAACCTAAAAAGAGAAATTACCACACCACTCGCCTGTAGGCATAGAAAAGACTCTTACAAAGAGGTTCACCTCGGAGTACGAGCACAAATGTTAGGACTCATGCTAGAGAGGTGCAACCCTCAAATCGTTCAGGAGCAACGGCCAAAGCGCCGCCGCCTCATCGACGAGATTTTGTCCGCCTTCACCGGCGCTGACCGTCCGTCTCTTTGGCGTCGGTTTTCTATCTCTTCGGTGAAATTTTGTCTGCCTTCATTGGCGTTGATCGCCCGCCTCTTCGGCGAGATTTTTTCCTCATTCATTGGCATTGATCCGCCCCCTCTTAGGCGTTGACTTTCAGCCTCTTTGGCAAGATTTTGCCCGCCTTCATTGGCATTGACCCGTCCGCCTTTTTTGCGTCGACTTTCCGCCTCTTTGGTGAGATTTTTTCCGCCTTAATTGGCGTTGACCCGTCCGCCTCTTCGGCATCGGCTTTTCGCCTCTTCGATGAGATTATGTCCGCCTTCATTGGCATTGACCCGCCCGCCTCTTCGGTGAGATTTTGTCCGCCTTCATTGGCTTTGACCCGCCCACCTCTTTGGCGTCGACTTTCCACCTCTTTAGCAAGATTTTTTTCTCCTTCATTGGCGTTGACCCGTCTGTCTCTTCGCCATCGGCTTTCCGCCTCTTCAGCAATATTTTGTCCACCTTCATTGACGTTGACCCGCCCGCCTCTTCAACATTGGATTTCTACCTTCTCGGCGTTGATTTACCCACTTTATCGACGTTAATCATCCAATCACGAGCGCTACAAGACTCATATACTAGAGGCACGGACCTCGATTACAACCCCGATATAAGTTCATAAACAGTTCGGCCGGATATGGCCGATGATGTACGCGCACTCCCCTAGGTCGCAACGTCAATAAGACGGCCAAATGTTGCAACTTCAATAAGCTGACGAAATGTCATATCCCAATTTTTCAAAGCTTTTAAAGGCAATTTAAATGGTAAATTATCCAAATTTTAAATAACTAAAAAAAAAACCGCGTGTGATACTATGTGCGATTTTCATACACTCAGTGTGTAACTTCCGAAAACAAAAACCCTACACGTACAACGGCCACCGCCGCCCACGGCGGGCGCCCACCGGTCGAGGCCGAGCACATGGAGGAGATGGCGAAGGCCTGCAACATCTTCGCGATGCTCTCAAATCCCAAAACGCTGGCCACGATTCTTGCACTTCATCCATCTGGTCGTGCTGCGTCGTCAGCGGATTTCCAGATTCTGACATTGTAAGGCCCATCTTCAGCGACAATCTCCAACATATTGGGCAAGGAAACTCATCCACAGCACGATTCAACGATGCCTGACCTTCAACGACCTTACCCTGACGCCGATGCATCATTTCCAGGTTTCTCAGAGCAAAACCCTAGATTGGTTGGGGCTGCGCGTGATGTCGCGCCTCAACCCTCACTTAACGACGCGAATCCTACGCGCTCAAAATCTGATCTTAATCAAATTGGGATGTATATCTCCCCTGTAATCTGACACTTTGAACGATGCATTCAGTTTGGCATCGTTTCCTACGATGGTTCAGGCTTCTAGGGTTCCTGCTGCTAGGATTGATAGGGTTGTACGTACTGATGGTAAGGTGACTGCTGCTGGTATGCAGTTTCATCAACATATGGCTACTGGTCCTACTGATAATAGGAAACTTGCTACTGGTCTTACTTGTATGGAAGTTAATTAAGTCCAACAACCTGGTTTTGCTCAGAACTCGGGGAATCAATCGTGTAAAATTTCATCTGGTTTATCTCAAGGTACTTTTGTGGATGTTTTAGTTCCTAAGAAACTGAATATTGTTCAGCCACCCGTTTGTAAAGGTGAATTTCTTTCGGTGAACATAGACAACGATGATTGGTAGGATGTTGCTAAAGCCAGGAGTTAAATTAATGCCTACCACCGAGCTTCAAGCTACGATTGATAAGGTTTGGCATATCAAAGGGCAATGGAGGTTTGTGACCTTGGGGAAGGGGTATTTCAGTATTCAAATCTCAGACCTCAAAGAGAGAGATAAAATCTTTCTTCGACGCTCCTGGCCATCTGATTTTGGGACTATGAGGCTTCAAAAATGGGTGTCGAAATTCAATCCGTATAAGGTTAGTTCTCCTATTGTGAATGTATGAGTTTGAATTTATGAATTGCCAATTGAATACTTTTATGTGCCCATTATTGAGAGTATTGCATCAGCCATTGGTCCCGTTGTAGAGGTAGATGAACGTACTCGAAACCGTACTATGTATCATTATGCTCGGGTATTAATTGAACTGGATCTTCATAAGGAAAATGAGTACAACATTATGTATAAGAGATCCGGACACTGTTCAATTGCTTCAGTAGGTTATGAACAATACCCAGAATTTTGCTCACATTGTCAGATTGTTGGTCATTTGATTGATAACTGTCGTTTTCATGGAGGAAGCCCACCTGATAAGCCGGATGACAATTCTAAACCCCCTCCTGGGAATGGCCCGGGCAAGGAACCAAAACAAAAGACATGGGCCATGAAGGAGTCCACGGATACAAGTCTTGACCCTGGTGGTAGCACAGTTAAGGACATTGAGATGCAGAAATTGGTTAAGATGATCTTCTACCTCCTTTTGATAAGATATGTGTTGTCTCATGAGGATTAGTGGATGCAGACACTACTGAGGTCAGCCCTGGAATGCCCGAACAGGTACTTGAAGAAGATATGGGGAGGGAAGACTACAATGCAAGATACGGAAAATTGGGAGCAGATATCATCCAAAAAGGCAGCTTCGCCTTCATATTCAGTACAAGTATCTCCTGCACCCATTTTCACCAACTCCTTTACCACCTTACTACCCCCTTCGGTAGCTTCGGAATCAGATACCAAGGTAGAGGCCACTCTGGACCCTACCTCAACTCCGGAACCCACCAAATCCTCCAGCAGATGGTCGAACATGTTAGATGAATAAAAAGAGTAAGATTCAATGGTAGTGAATTATGTGCAGAACAAAGGGACAGAGCTTACACCGGAAGAGCAACACTACTTAGAAGCCTCAGGGGGAAAGGTGTCTTCGAATGACCCTTTGGGTAAATTGATAAAGGTTAAACAGAAATAAGCTCGAAAGGAAGATAACAAGAGAAGACAAGACTACAATACACGACTGAAAGCAAAGAAGATGCAGGATGCCCTACAAGCTTCCTTATATGCTACTACAGCTGCTAGTCTTCGTTAGTTTGTTTTTATGATTCATGTTGTACTTATTTGGTCATCTGGTCATAACTGAAATCAATGTTCGCAACGAAAGTAATTAAATTCAAGACATTTTCAAAAAAGATAATTTAACCATAAGAAATTCTATCAAATTGTCTCAGTGTTAAACATAGCCCTTTAAAATAAAGTAATATAATTCAAAGCTACTAAACATGATGTCAAAACTCGAACCTCAATATTAATGTGAAATGAGAGTTATGCAATGAAATATTTTGCTCAAGTAAAAATGCTAAATAAAATCTCGAGGCAATCCACCTGCCATCCACCACACTCCATAATTGCTCTGCAAAATGTTAAAGATTGGGATGAACAAAACAACTAGCTCAGTGAGATTCCCTCACAATGTTATAATCAAATATAACACATAAATAAAATCATCAACTCAAATAACATGCATCATAATCATAAAAATGAGTCAAGCATACTACACATTTGAACTTGGACAACTTCACTTGGACAACCCTTTTTAATGACATCACTCCAAAGTATCACTTGGAGTGCAGTTTTACCTAATCAATTTTAAAAAAAAACTCTTAGAGAGCGGTTTTCAACCGCTCTCCAAACAAAACTCTTAGACAGCGGTTGATAACCACTCTCCAAAGTATACTTGGAGAGCGGTTTTAAACCGCATTCAAAATAGACTTTGGACAGTGGTTATAAATCGCTGTCCAATTGTTTTCCCCATTTCATTCCCTTATACGCGTACACAGAAGCTTAATTAATTCATACACGTTATTTTTCTCTCAAATTGCAAACCCTCCTCCATCGCGCGACATCCCCCTCTCCCTTGCACGCCGCCGCCACGGTTTGAAGCAGCCGCTGTCACGCCCTTGTCGCGCGCCGTCTGCCCTCTCACGGTAAGAATTAATCCTTAATTTGTTATATAGTTTTTGGATTTCCTTTTAGCCCTTGCTTTAGAGGTGAATATATAGGTTGTTTAAAGTAGTTTTTGGGATGTGAATGTTCTTGCAAATGTGTGGCTTAAGATGTGAATTTATATATTTTTGGGTTGGTTGATGATTTATGCTAATTTAGGGATGAACAATTGATGCACTCAAGGTGCTTGATAATATGCTTGTGTGAGGATTTAAGAATAAATATAGGATTAATACATTAGGATGAACAATTGATGCATTCAAGGTGTTTGATAATATGCTTGTGTGAGGATTTAAGCATAAATATAGGATTAATACATTAGGATGAACAATTGATGCACTCAAGGTGTTTGATAATATGCTTGTGTGAGGATTTAAGCATAAATATAAGATTAATACATTAGGATATATTTGGGTTATTGATTTGATGATTTGGTAAATGGATAGTGTGTTGCTTTAGATGATTGATGGTACATTAGGATACATTGCCTTGAGAAGTAACAAAACCTTAGGTACATGCAATATACAAACCTTAGGTACTCCCACATTCTATATGCAAGTTTTTGTAAGACTCATTTTGTGTATGTTTAAAAAATTGGAAGGATTTCATGGAAACCGAGTTCACACACAAGTGTTGTGAGTTGATTAGTTGATTAGGATTTGGAGTAGTAATCAAGTTATGTGGACGTTCAATTATTTTACCAATTAATTCATAAAGGTATAAACTTCAAAATTTGGTGTGACATCAATGTATTATCTCAAAATTAGAAAATTAAAATGAATGTAGATTAAGTATGGTTAGGTATGCATTTGTTTTATACATTAGGATTGGAATACTTTTAGGTTTAATACATTAGGATACATTGTCTTGAGAAACACTTCATATTGTCTTTCCTATAGGCATCTCTAGTTCTATATGGATCGAAAGTGGGTTCGAGCAGATAGAATATCAGATGAGTATAGGAATGGGGTGGAAGAATTTTGTAATCATGCAATTAGACACTGCACCGACTGTTGGGAAATTGAGTTTTGATGAAAGTTCCAAAACACCTGTAATAGAACCAGTCAGAACTGTTAGCTGACTGATGATCTAGATATCAGGTTAAGGTGACCAGTTGATAATTATTGTATAAAATAACTGATGTAACAAATAGGTCACATATTGAGGGGGAACTCAATATGAATAGGTCGTCTTGAAGAAGGTCAGAAAGTCAGAAGATCAGAAGATCAGACAAGTCAGAAGACCATAAGATCAGATAGTCAGATGATTAGGTAAAGACATGAAGCCGAAGAATCAGAAAACCTGAAGATCAGATGACTACCAAAAGAACAAGATCAGAAGACCAGAAGACCTACATCAGTCGAGTCTGCTAGTTGAGCTAAGACAACTTGCATCAGAAGACTCTACCAGGTAGACTGATCAGTTTTATCTGATCAGGTCAGCTCACACCAGGTGACAACTGATGGTGCACCAGATCATACTATGTCAATCAGACAAGAAGAATGTCGACATTAGTTGGTAAAACAAACACTGAATAAGTGTACTTGTTAACCAATGAGAACGAGACACGTACGTACGGAGCTGACAATGCGGGATTCAGCGCTGCATAATCAAACGCTAGAAAGGACAAACATACATGCTTTCGGCCATGCCATTCCTGAAGCACGTCACATCAAGCCTGCAAACTACCTAAAATAGCCTGAATTTCAAAGTTCTCTCCAACGGCTCTTTTGAATTCATGGTCTATAAATATGGGATCAACCTTCATAGTGAAGACACGGAAATTATCATCAAGCTCAAGCTACAACAATTTCCGCACGAAGAACATAAAATCAAGAAAATTTCTAAGTGTTCATCCCATTGTTCTTAACATAGAAATCTTATACTTTAGCTTTAGGCTACACATATACTAGGATAGATTTCCAGTTGGAACACTACAAATCTTATACCCAAACTCAAAAGTTAGGTTAAGTTTGTTTTGCAAGATTTCATACTAGGGTTTCTAGTTTCTGATTTCTGGGATTGGTTGAGTGAGAACTCTTTAAACATCTGTTGTACTGTGTTGGACTAACACATTAAACTAAGTCCAGTTGGTTAAGTTGGTGCCCCTGCTGATAGGGAAGAGTGGACGTAGGACTGGTTGTCCGAACCACTATAAAAATATTGTGTGCTTTATCTAATTTACTTGCTTTACACTATAGCACACTACCGGATTTGATATTGCATACATATTCTGAGTCTGGATCAGTTTTGCATCAAGCAACTGATCTGATCAGCTTGACACTTTGTCGTCTGATTGAAAACATAAGCGTAAATGATTCTACAAAACCGGTTTTTCACACGGGTTAAAACTTAGCTTCCGCACATCGCTTTAAACCGATAGACACCGAATCGATCCGCCCTCAGCGATCAAGAAGTTGATATCGATCCAAAATCGATCCACACGCACTCTGATCAGGCATACTTGCTATCACACCTGATCTTCACAAAAAGTTTTCAGAGGTCTATTTACCCCTCCTCTCTAGACTTTTGCCCTCACAAAAACCCGTTCGGGACCTACACTGACCATCGGTACATTTCATATCCTTGTTGGAAATGTATGAATGGAAAAACCGTTAGTGGTCGAGAAAGTTTGTTCGACCACTTGATGATTCACGGTATTGATAAAACATATACCGTTTGGACATCTCATGGTGAGATAAGAGATGGATGTAGCTCAAACAACCTAGGAACTGACTTTAGGTTTGAAGATACAGTGGATGCAGATAGTTTTGGAGATGTACCAACTGTTGATACATCGAGTGGGGATGACGATGATCTGCGAGATCACCCTTATATGTCAGAGAAGTTAAGGGACTCTGCTGGATTACCCCTTTGGCCCGGGTGTAAGAAGGCAACAAAACTGTCAGCTGTGTTGATATTGTTCAACTTAAAAGCAGCTAACCAATTGTCTGATGCGTGCTTCACAAGTATGCTGGAAGCAGTTGGTGGTCTATTGCTTGATGGAAATGTACTGCCTAAAAGAGCATATGATGCTAAACAAATGCTCAAGTCCATCGGGTTAACACATCAGAAAATTCATGCTTGTCCGGGTGATTGTATCTTATTTCGGAAGGAGTATGCAGACCTCGATGAATGTCCCAAGTGTGGGGAGAAGCGATATAAGAAAAATAAATCTCCCGCGAAGGTGATATGGTACTTTCCAATAATACCAAGATTCAGGAGAATGTATAGTAGCGTTGTGGATGCTAGAAATTTAACTTGGCATCATGATGATAGGATCAAAGATGGAATGCTAAGACACCCTACTGATTCACCCCAGTGGAAGACATTCGATGTCAGGCATCTAGAATTTGGCAACGAGCCACGACACTTACGTCTTGCACTCTCAACTGACAGAATGAATCCGTTCGGTATCCAAAGTACCAACCACAGTACATGGCCAGTGATTCTGTTAGTTTATAACCTTTCACCCGAGTTGTGCATGAAGCGCACTTACATGATGTTGTCTATGTTGATATCAGGACCCAAACAACCTGGTAACAACATAGATGTATATTTGACTCCTTTGATACAGGACTTGAAGCTCATGTGGGATGAGGGTGTCGATGTGTATGATGCTTGTAGAAAGGAGAATTTCAAGTTGAAAGTCATGCTGTTTGGAACTATCAACGACTTTCCTGCTTACGGGAATCTATCTGGATATAGTGTGAAGGTGGCCGATGCATGTCCTTGTTGTACCAAGAAGACACATCACATTCACTTGAGTCATTGTAGGAAGACCGTTTATATGGGACATAGGAGGTGGTTGGACCCAACGCATAAGTACAGAACAATGGCCGATGCATTCGATGGCACAATCGAGACAGATGAAGCACGTTTATTGTCAGGTTCGGATGTATTGAATGAGATGAAGAATATAAACACACAGTACGGAAAGAGCTTCACAAAAAGTGTCCCCACTAGCGGTTGGAAGAAGGAATCAATTTTCTTTCAATTACCCTATTGGAAAGAGCTATATGTTAGACACTTCATTGATCTAATGCACATTGAGAAGAATGTTTGTGCCATCTTGCTCAATACTATGCTAGCTTATAAGAAGTCCAAGGATGGTTACAATGCAAGAATGAATATGATTGATATGGGAATAAGAGCATAACTAAAACCTGTGCCTAGAGAAAGGGGTAAACCGTTCTTACCTCCTGCTGCACACACCTTGTCCAACAATGAGAGAAAAGAGTTAACTTCAGACACTAAAGGATGTGAAAGTACCAGAGGGTTATTCGTCCAACATACAGAGACTTGTATCAGATGATGGCATGAGACTGATGAATTTGAAATCGCATGACTAACATGTCATCATGGAGACTTTCTTGCCCATTGTAATACGTTCTATCTTGCCTGACAATGTGCGCATAACCATAACAAAATTATGTTGGTTCTTCAAGGCAATGAGTAGCAAGGTCATAGATCCTAGAAAATTGCTTAGTTTTCAGAGACAGATTGTGGGGACGCTCTGTCAGCTTGAGATGTATTTCCCTCCATCATTTTTTGATATAATGGTTCACCTAACCGTTCATTTGGTACACGAGACAAGGATGTGTGGTCCTACTCGTATGCAATGGATGTATGGTGTAGAGAGATATATGAAAGTGCTCAAAGGATATGTGATGAATATGTCCAGGCCGGAGGGATGCATTGCAGAACGCTATTTAGTAGAAGAAGCAGTCGAGTACTGGTTTGAATTTATTCCGAATATCGATGCAATTGGACTTCCAATTACCCGGTACACCAATAGGATGGATGATGAAGGCATTACCGGTGGTCAACCTGTAAGTGCTAGCATGGAGGAACTAACACGGATGCACTTGTGCGTACTTCACAACACGGTCGACGTGCTTCCTTTTATTAACCTGCACATGCAAGCACTTGCTGAGACATTTTCCACCAGAGATAGATCATGGATTGAGGTTGAGCACAATCGCACGTTTGTTGACTGGTTCAATGGTTATGTAGCAGATATGTTGTCACAGGATAAAGAATCGGTGAAAGAAAGAGTTAAGTGGTTATCCAGAATGCCTGATAGACATGTGTATTCATACAAGTGTTATCTTATTAACGGATACACATTTTATACCAGAGATCATGATGCCACAAGTACAATGCAGAATAGTGGGGTGTCCATTACTGCAACTGCAGGGGATAAATCGATTACTACTTACTTTGGACAGATTGTCAACATTTGGGAACTCGACTATGTTGTTCACCGCCAACCAATCTTCAAGTGTAGTTGGGTGAGGATCCCTAACGGGGTCCAAGTTGAAAGTTCTGGGTTTGTACGCGTTGATTTGAAGAATGTGGGATACAGAGATGACCCTTACATAATGGACAGTCAATGTCAACAAATTTTCTATGTCCCCGCCCCAGTTAATAAGAAATGGTCCATTGTGGTTCTGTCAAACAAATTTAACAATAGTTACCAGATTAGCGATCACGTCGATGAAGATGTTGACACAATCGATGATCCTTTTCAGAATTTCACTCATTTTGTACCCTCTTTCGATGATCCTGCAAATCCACGCCCGTACCAGAGAAAATTAGAGATGAGGATGAATATGGCAATCCGGATCTTGTTAACATTTATGGTCATGAACGAGAAAAGTCAACCAAAAAATGAAAAAGAAAAACAAGTGCTAAAAAGAAATGTACACTTTATTTAATGTTGTTTCTTCTTGTTTATTAAATGTTGTTTCTTCTGCTTTATTAAATGTTGTTTCTTTTTTTTTTATTAAATGTTGTTTCTTCTGGTTTACAGGATCATGTCTTATTTGCCCTATCTCGGAGATGATGGAGACTATAAAGATGATAAAGATTATCATGATGGACATTATCATGATGGAGATTATCATTGAGATGATGGCACATATGATCGACATCATACAGATGACTTGGGACAGGGTGACACTGATGCTCCCACCACTAGCAGCTCTGGGGAGAAGCGCACTAGGGGTATAATCACGATGGCTTCTTTGAAGAGAGCTCGTAGCAAGGGGAAAACAGTTCAGGTAATTTTATTACAATTGAACAGTTGAAATTGTAATTATATTGATTGATCGGTGAACATAATTAAATACTATGTTATTACATTTATCATTCAATGAGTATGGGCAGCCGATAGGAAAAGAGAGTGAGAAGTTGTCCTTCTACCTTGGGGCTGCAGTCAGGAGAGTTATCCTTATCGTGCTGCCAACCAAGGACCAAACTGGCTCATTTGAAGGAAGCGTTATGGGATGAACTTTCGGTATGTTAATTATATGCTTATGAAAGTTGTTGTATGATTACTAAATTTACTAAATTGTTATGTTATATGCGTATAGACTACATTCCTCGGTCTTGACCATTCAAATAAGAAGCAAATACTTATGCAAGCTCGGGTAATGGCCAAGAATTTTTTGTCTTGGCTGAGAAAAAACACACGAGACCCTATTACTGGTCATTACTCGCCTACGCTGCCTCCGCTCTATGAGAATAGCCCTATGGTGGCCCCGTACTGGGAGGAGTTTGTGCGTAAAGTTATGGCTGATGATTTTTAGGTAAAATTGATCAATGTCATTTCCTCTATTCCTAATGAACGATGTTTTTCAGTGTTTATCTTATTTCTATTACACTGTAGGATCAAAGTAAGAATAAATGCGAACAAGCTAAGGCGATGGAGGCGCGATATTGTGGATCTTCCAAAGGTTATGCACGCATAAGGGGAGATTTGGTGAGATCAAAATCCTAACTTTTAATTTTTTTTATATATTCACTTTTAATATATCTAATAAAAGGACACGTTCATCACTATCATAGAAAGAAGAAAAAAAGAAAGTTGGAGAGTGTGCCCCTGTTGTTACACGTTTCGAGTTATTTCAGGCTACCAGAAAGACTTGAAATGGGAATATTCCCGATCCCAGTACACAACGTATCATTGAAGAAGCGGTAATTTATCCATTAATTTATCTTTGAATTACAAACTATTATTTCTAAGCAAATAATTAAATAATAATCTTTTGTGATTCAGGAGCACATATATCTCAGACCATGACGCCCGACGACCTCTGCATTATCGATACTGATGATCTGCTTGGACGGGCTATGGGTTGTCAGGAGCATCCCGGCTGCTTACGAAGTACTGGATATGGCGTGACGAAGACATCATTGGAGATGACACCTGGTCTTACGGCCATGAATATGGTGGGTAGACTTTCGGAACAGGTTGCCATGTTGGCAAAACAGGTGGAACTTTTGAGGTCTGAGAGAAGATCGAGTCACGGGGGTAGTCGAGTGGAGCAAGCTGTGAAAATAGTGTCGCTGATGCTATATTTTCCGCTGATGCTAGGGATGACTTTATTGATGCACTTCAAAAAGTCTCTCAGGTATCAGATGTGTCTTGCATTTGTTTTAATTAAAGACTAGTATATTAAAATTTTCTAAATAAATATCTTATTACCTTTTGCTACCTTTATTTGGAGGATCCTACTCGGTTGGTGGCCACATGAACGTTGCACAATAATTCATGTGGAATGAGTCATGGTCGTCTCATCACTCCTGGTTTCGTGAGGGTCAAGCTCGATGATGCCGTCACAGTCGGAGCAGCGGTCGGGCACTTCATCGAATGGCCGAGCAACTTGGTCTCTCTCACCATGAAGGTAAAATATATGTTATTAAAGTTCATTATCTTATTTGTCGTTCTAAATAATGTTGCAAATTGATTATAGAAACTGCCGACACCACAAAAGCCTAAACTGCCGACACCACAAAAGGCTAAACAGAAATCAAGAGGTGTCGTAGACAGTCAGAGAGAGATAACGAGGGACTCCACTATTGGTGCATGTAGACTTGGTTATCCCTTGTCTGGAGACTTAGATCACGACTTCACTGTAAAGACTACGGTGAGCATGATGGTATCGTCCAATGCTTTCGATACCGTCACAGTTCCCATGATTGCTCACTTTCATCGGAATGCTTTTGAAGAATACATCATTCCGGAGCATGTGCTTGAAGTCTTGAACGACGAGTGGTTGAGTGCAACCACCATAACCTTTTACCTCAGGTATGTGTTTACTAATTCTCAGTATTTACTTTTTATATAGTTTAATTTTCTTTTTAAATAATATTAATTAGCGTATGTTGGTTAAAAATATTTGGGTGAGGTATATCTCTCCAGAGATGCCCGAGCATGTGGAATGTATTCCTTCGTCTCCCCCCAAGTGTCTTGCTTATTAGGTGATAGAGCACAGACCATGGAGGGGATAGTTGAACATATGTTGAGTCATACTGGGAGAGACCATCTCGTGTTTTGGCCAACAAATGTGAGGTGAGTACAATAAACATTTCGTTAAAATTTATATTCATAATATAATATTTGCACATATGCTAAATTTGCAGTTAATTTTAATATTCTTAATATAATATAGGCAACATTGGGTGTTGATCGTCATAAACATGAATACATTAAGTGTGTATTTTATGGACCCAACTGTGGATGGGGTGATTGCAAATCGCCCTGATCTCATGTCATATATGGAAGCGTAAGTTCATTTTTAATATTCTAATATAATGATTTGTTTTACTTTTAAAATTATGCATATTTAATCTATTTTTATTTTTTAATTATAATAATAATAGTGTGATGACTATGTATTGGAGTCGCCTTTCAAATCAAGGCTCAAGATCTAATTTCAATAAAGTGAGCTGGACAAACATTAAGGTAAATTTAATTTAGTAAATTATCAAATTAATAGAAAATAATCATAATTGTAATACGTGATTATAATTGCTAATCAACAAGTTCCGAGGCAACGAGATGGTGACCATTGTGGACATTTTGTGTGTTGCTACATTGAAGATATAATCTGCACTTCTCGAACGACCATTCCCCACAATGTAAGTAAATTTATCAATTTATTTAAATTATTATTGATTGAATAAAAATTCATACTATATATCTAACTATATTGATTGATCGTTGTTTGTAGTTTTTCTATGAACGTCTGCTCAAGTCTTACTCCAACAAAAGAATTGAGAAATGGAAAAGAGATTGGACGGAGTACCTTTACAATCGATTCTTGTATAATTATCAAGTAGGATAACTTTTGGTAGCATGTAATTAACTTATATATTTGTGATGATATTTCATGTTTTTGGTGTATTGGACATATGTTTATGATGTGTATGTTTATTTATTTCATGATGTGTATGTTTATTTATTTGATGTTTTGGTATTGGACGTATATGTATTATAGTGGTATAAGTTTTGGTTTTTGGTATTGTATAAACAAAATTTTTAAAATATAAAATAATTATAAAAAAAAAATTGTTATTGGACAGCGGTTAACCGCTGTCTATCCAATATAATAAAAAAAACTATTAAAAAAATATAAATATTAGACAGCGGTTGAAAACTGCTGTCTAAGGGATGGTCTTGCACTGCGGTTCAAAACCGCTGTCTAAGTCTTTTTTTAGACAACGGTTTTTTAACAGCTGTCTAAGCTCAGACAGTTGTTACTTGGAAAACACTTATAACTGCTATCTAAGTTCATTTTTAACAGCTGTGCAAAGCCAAATCTGTATTAGTGAAGAATTTTTTCCATCCTGAGTCGTATTGGCCAATTTGTATACAGTGGATCGTATTGGCCAATCTGTATACAGTGGATCATATTGGTCAATCTGTATACGGTGGAGTGACCCCAATGATCTTTTCCATCTTGGACCGTAGTCCCCGCAAGTTACAACGATATTTTCCATCGAAAGTAACCAAATAATTCAATATAACATTTCCACGTAAATCATGTAGCAAGCAACAATTAAATTCACATGAATATTTAAAAATAACAAAGCAAGTAAAAATTTCACCGCAAGTCTTGGTTAACCTTGTAAACACGTAAATTGGTTTTATGCATAAAATCGACGTCACCTAAAAATATTAGATACATGGTTTTAGGATTATTATAGTTCTGGATATTGAATAATTAGTAAGTTAATATAAAATTTAATGATATATATATATATATATATATATATATATATATATATATATATATATATATTCATCAATATTGATATTGATCAAATATATATACTTACATTCTAGGACTATTAAGTTAGTAAATAAAATATACAATCGCTTGGTTCTATCTTAAAAATATTAAGCAGACAACTTTGAATTAATAGAAATCAACTACTTGAGGCTGGATCAATGGTGTAAGAAAAAGAGGTATACATTCACGTGTATCTTTTTTTTTTTAAAAGACAATATTTCAAAACATAACTATATATACATATATATAATTAAAATACAATAATTAAATTACCTATGAAGAAGGAGGCGGCGGCGGTAGGGGAGGAGGAGGAGGCGTCGGCGGCGGTAGGGAGGAGGAGGAGGCGACGGCACGGTAGGGGAGGTGGAGGGTGTGACGCACGGCACGGTAGTGGAGGGCGGAGGTGGAGGGCGAAGCACATACGGCGGTAGGGGAGGAAGAGGGCGACGCGTACGTAACGGCAATGGAGGGAGGAGGTGGAGGCGACGGCCGAAAAAATGGAGAAGGGTTTTGGACGAGAGAGATGAGGGAATATCAGTGTGTAAATTAGAAATTAAAAACGCGATGGGGTGGGGCTCTGGTATAGGGCTGCAGAATCCATCCCTTGCAGAGCAGTTCAGAACCGCTCTCTCTTGCAGAGCAGTTCAGAACCGCTCTCTCTTGCAGAGCGGTTATGAACCGCTGTAATATCCACAATTTTTTTTAAAGCATATATATATATTTATTTTTATTTTATTTTGTCATTATATTAAAATTCTCAATCAATTTAGATAGAGATTTATTTGTAGTCCATAAGTTTTTCCCCTCTTTTCGTTTACGTTTTCTGAATTTAACATGAGTATTAATTTTTTTGACATTTCTTTTCGAACAATTAACTTTCAATTATCACAAAATGAAGTTTTATTTAATCTTTCAAGTTTGAAACGTCCAAATTAATATGGTCAATGAGTGATTTTAAATGACTCTAATCCCATTTATTTTTCAGCCAAAAATTTCTCATCTTCCCTCTTTATATACATATCTTTTAATTATTTATTTAACTTGTTCTTTTATAAAATTATTATATTTTTTATTATTTTGTAAGGATTCAAAAGCTCTTTTAATATTTAAATCCTATATTCCTTTATCTCATTCAAGCTCAAGCCCATCTTTTCATATATCTATATAAATGAGATTTTAATTTGTAATACTTATTTATTTAAGCCCAATTTAAATATTATTATTCTAATTCCCATTTATTCAAGTCCAAACTCAAATTCAATTTTAAGCCCAAGCGTAAGCCCATCTTTAATATATCTATATATATATGCTACTTTGCCCTAAAAAAAATTTATGCACCTCACAAATAATTCAACTCCTTTCACGGCTGATCCTTCTGCGGCAAACACCAGTAATTATTTTCTCTCTATCCTTCGTATTTTAAAAAAAAAAGAAGAATTCG
Source organism: Stenogyne calaminthoides (assembly GCA_037126765.1). Lineage (NCBI taxonomy): Eukaryota > Viridiplantae > Streptophyta > Magnoliopsida > Lamiales > Lamiaceae > Stenogyne > Stenogyne calaminthoides. The sequence goes on along the minus strand of JBBCBC010000007.1, from coordinate 22,205,924 downwards.
ATTATGGTGTCTTCATGATTTCTCAAGTCGCCTTCTCATTATTTCTTTTAGCATATATTTCGTCTCTTATTCTCCCTCGTTAACATTCCATGTATAAACTTTATAGAGCATTTGAATATGGTTGTCAGTATTGGGTATATGAGATTGATATTTTTTTAATTAAATAATTGTATAGTAAAAAGAATGAGGCATGTTATAGACGTCATTACTAGTTGTGAGTATGTGATTAAATTGAGGCCATTATTTCAGGATGTACAATTCAAATTTGGGGCACAGTTAGCATCAATGGATTTATTTATTTATCAAATTATGTGCTTCGGCTTTGGTAAAAGTTTAATAAAATTAAGGGCCTTCTTCATGAAAGGTTTGATTTAGTACGTGAATGTGATATATATGCTTAAAGTCTAATTGGAAGTCATGATCTACACTGATCTAGTTTATTTAGGAATTTGATCATTAGAGAACAATACATGGGTGTAGTAATTAGAAAGTTTATTTATCCAGCTTAGTACTAATTAAATTGTCCCAAGAATTTTACTGTGGATTTATATTATTTAAGTATTTATTTTCTAAGTAGATATAATTTTATTCTAGGTGACAGTATTCGCGACGAATAAGCTATAGATTTGCATCCATTTCGTCCACGACATTCATTTGAGGTGGGGTTTTATTGCTTTATCCTCTACAGTGGTTAGTAGAGCTCTATTGCATGTGTTATTCTTTATTTTATATTTTAAATAAATTGTTGAGTTATCTATTATGTGAATGCATTTACTATGTTATTCAAGTGGCGAAGTTATGTTGGCAAAGTCTAATAGCCAGGGGCCCTTATTGAGGTCTGGGGCCGACGGGTCTTCGGGTGTATCCCGCCGTGCTCGGAAAAGTCTAATAGCCAGGGGCCCTTATTGAGGTCCGGGACCGACGGGTCTTCGGGTTTAACCCGCCATGCTCACAAGTTTCTATGGCAAAGTTCTATGGCAAAGTTCTATGGCAAAGTTTCTATGGCAAAGTTCAATGGCAAAGTATCTATGACAAGGTTTATGTGGCAATGTGAATGTGGTTTACTAGTTGATTACTTAATTATTTATTTTTAACATTAATTCTGAATAACGTGGCTCCACTGTGTGTGCTTGCATGCTCACCCCAATATTTCCCCATTTCAGGTTGAGGAGTTGGAGGTCGAGGAGTGGTGATGGGAGACGAATTCTAGTATCAACTATACTCAAATAAATTATCAAAGTTTATGATTAACTAAATTTTTAGTATTTCTAGGGATTTTATTTATTTGTGAATTTCCTTTCAGACTTCAAAATTATTTGTATTTCCCGTTATTTAGTTAAGTTTTAGTACAATTGGTATTTTAAATTAATTTATATTCCAAGAAAAAATTAATGTTTATGCTTCCGCTGTTTGTCAAGTAAATTTGTTATTTAATAAGTTCGTAAGTCTTCCACTTCATATTTTATTATTATTGATGATTTTCAGCCGTTTAAATATAGTATTTTTAAACTAATAGTCGTTGTTCTTTATTGTTATGTATTTAAAATTCAAATTTAGTCGCGCTCAAGTTAGTTATTTTAACTACTTTTTAGAAAGTCCGTTTTATGAAAATATTGGGGCGTGACAACCGCATTCCAAGTGGAGGGTCTTGCAGAGCGGTTATCAACCGCTCTCTCTTGGAGCTTGCAGAGCGATTCTGAACCGCTTTTTAATTTTTAATTTTTTTTTAATTAAAAACCGCTCTCCAAGGGCGATTTTGGAGAGTTCTTTCTAAAAGGGCTCTCCAAGTGGAGCTCTCCAAGCTCAAGTGTGTAGTAATGATCCCACCGGAAATAAACTGTCTGACTGATAAACCAGCATTCTATCCCGAGTTCTTTTCAGATACTTTAGAATGTTTTTAACATCAGTCCAGTGTTGATTTCCTGGGTTACTTTGTGTTGGGATAAATTTAGTTTTGATTATTATGTCAAAACATCTTGTAATAGGACAAGCTAACTTGTATAGAAAACTTGTGTTTCTAGACTTAGTTTTATTCTTCTGAGTAACAAGTTGAGGGGAACTCATCAAGAGAAAAAATGAGGCCGATCGAATCTAAACGAGACCGATGAGTTCCATATAAACCGATGAAATGAACAAGAAGAACCATGCTAATTTGTGAAGAGAAAGTCTTGATCAAAGAAATGATGTAGTTACGGTGATCTGATCTTGATCTCTTTATCTTTGAATCGATCTGCAGATCGAAATCGATCTCTTTCTCTTGGTGAATTGATTCGGGCAGCTCAATCGACCCGCTGCGGTTAACCGACCGCAGCTTCAATCCCTGCGGTTAAATCGATTGCCAGCCGAATCGACGCTATCGGCTGACCGATATGCGATTCAACTCGATTCTTTATTGCGGCCGACTGACCAGTTCAACTTATCTCCAGGTTAACCGACCAAGTAGCTTCTAAATCGATTCGCAGCTTCAATCGATTCATTGCGGTCAACCGACCGACCAGCTTCAATCGACCGGCTTTATCTTAACCGGGCGCAGATTGATGCTTGAATCGATCTTTGTCTTGATGTTGTTGAATCGATCTTGATATCTTTGAACTAATTAATCTTGATCTTTGAGGTCGAATCGATGATGATGGATGATGAATCTTGATATCTTTGGCCGAATCGATGATCTCGATCTTTGAATCGATACTAATCTTTGAACCGAATCGATCTTGATATCTTTGGCGAATCGATCGACCAGACCGGACCCGGACCAAATCTGACCAAATTTCAAAGGACCGAAATATGCATACCAGATCTGAATAGCCGATCAAATCCGTTAGACACACAAAAAGCAAATTTGGACAATAAGAAGATAACAACACATATATGAATGTGACATAAAGTTTTTGCAAAACAACAAAGGTAATAGACAAAAAAAAAAGTTGGAAGATTATTAGTATGGATTTGAATATTACTCTCCAACGGTAATATTCAAATCCACACTATAAATACATTGCACTATCTTCAAAAGAAGATGATGGAGTTTGTTTTAAAGTGAAGATTAAAGCCAAATATTCAAGCATCTCCATTCAAGAACACAGAGCACACTACATATCCAAATTTACCCAAGAGTGTTCTTCAATAGATCTAAGCACAAATGTAATATCCTAAAGCTTAGAGAGATTTTCCCATCCTTAGCATTGAGGCTAAACAAATGTAAGGAAAATCTCAACCTAGTTGAAACCAAACAAACCTTACCCAAATCGGTTTGATAGGATAAGTTTGTAGGTGAGTGTGAACTTCGGTAAACATCTAAAGAATACCGAAAAGGGAGGGTAGGCAATCCCGTGAGGAGATAAGTCCCGTTTGAGTGTGAACTCGGTAAACATCAAGCAATCACGAAAGGGAGGGTAGGCGATCCCGTGAGGGTGATAAGTCACGTTTGAGTGAGAACTCGGTAAACATCTGTTGGTTAAGTTGGTGCCCCATGAAGGGAAGAGTGGATGTAGGACGAGTTGTCCGAACCATTATAAAATCATGTGTTCTTATTTGCTTTCATATTAACTGTCATACATACTTTAGCAAATCTGCATATCACATTCGAAAAAAAAAAAAAATTTAAGTCACCTCCCATTGAGATTTTACGAGTTTTAAATCGGGTTTTTCGGGACCAACACTTTGATATCTTGCTACCATGCCTACGGCGTAGCAGATATCTGGTCTCGTGCACAACATTGCATACATGAGGCTTCCTACTGCCGACGCATTAGGAATGTCTCTCATGTCATCTATCTCTTTTTGTGTTCTTAGGGCACATTTCTTTGGATAGATGGATTCCATGTCTGAAATGTACAAAACCCTTCTTAGAATCTTTCATGCTGAATCGCTTCAAAGCGGTATCTATGTATGAAGCCTACAATAAGTCTATCATTCTTTTCTTGCGATCTCGAGTGATCTTGATCCCATGAATATGACCGGTTTCCCCTAAGTCTTTCATATCAAACTGTTTTGACAGCCATACCCTTACGTCTGACAAAACCTTTAGTATTTAAATAGGATTTTGTGTAATTAGTATTTATTACTTTGATCTGTGTTGGGTTTAGAGTCAGATAGTGATTATATACTTTGCATTTTGGGCAATATTATTAATTACATGGCAATTGCTAAGATTTAATACAGAGCAACGTGTGTAAGAAAAGTCTTATATGATTTGTCCCCTTGGTGGGCTCAGAAGTTTTATCATACCAATCTTGCAAGTGGAATTAGTTTCCGGTATGGAAAATAATGTTGAGCTGTCTTTACTCCAAGAAAAAAGATATTAATTAGTATAAAACTTTTTAGTGGCTTAATTAATTAATGGACTAAATAATCTTAAACACGGAAAATAATAACCGGGAGCCGTATTATCGTAATATGGGTTAAGATGGATAGTGCAATATTAATTTTATAGTGGAGTAAATTAATATTAATGGGCTGAATAATATTGTGGCTCAATATAAAAAAATTTAGAGCCCATTGGAGGTCCAATCTTAATTCTCCTAAATGGCCCTCAAATAGCCCAATATAAGTCCAATTAATGAAAAGGAGAAGAAAATATTATCGCCTTATTTTTCTTGTAATTTTAAAAAATTATGGGACAAGGAGGAAAATATTTTCTTGAAAAGATTTTATGGAAAAAGATAAGTATTCTTGGAATACAAGATTATCCCATAAATTCAAGAAATAAAATCTTGTCTTCTTGTGCATTAAGATTTTCGAAAATCTTGTAGATAAGAGAGGAAAAGATCTTTTGTAATTATTAAGGAAATAAAATATATGAGATATATTCAAGATTATATTTTGGGAAGATACAAAGAAATTTCCTATAACCCTAATTAGGGCTCAAATTTCGCCCACCTCCTCATCTATAAATAGAGAATGAATTTTTCATCCCCAACACAATTACAGTCTTGGAAAAATTAGAAATCCACAACGGTGGTGAAATATATTTTTCGGTTTTCTCCTTTGTTAAAAATTGTTCGTGAGAGTCCTTCCACCAGATTGCGAGCAAAGACGTGGGACATATTTGAGAAGGTGTTTTGGGTTGATCCATCTACTCACGGTTGCCACTCTAAGAGGTACGTTTCGCGTAACTCCTAGATTCCGCATGTATAGGATTTACGTGAAATTACTTGTACGCATGTTGTTGTTGTTTTTAATTGTTATTTGAACTAATATATGAATAATTCATGCTAGTAATAATTAAAATAATTTAAATATCTATTTAATTGCATCTCTAATAGATCCGGGCACCCTATGTTAGTGTTAGTGTCCTAGAGACAATCTATTGTAAGGACATAATACTCGATGATATTCAGTTTGATTTAATATTATAGTTCACTTAATATTAATGTATGGCTATACATTTGTTTGAATATTATGTTTGATTGTTTGCATTTATTCATACAAGTGTTCTCATGAGTCATTGTTGTCATTGAGGTTGTGAGAACTTAGATGACTTAAGCATGATTCTCAAATAACCCCGATCAAAGATCATCAAGAATGGGATATTGATGATGCAACGTAGATTGGTGTTCGATCTGCATCATACTCTTAGAGAGTGTAGTAAGATCTCACTTACTACGAGATACTAGGCATCTCATGATGGATGCACAGATACCTTCGAGGGTATTGGTATACCCATCCGAGAAACCATTTGATGTAAGTCCACAATATGTGTCTACGGGTGTCTCGATTAGTGGGAGCGATGCGATACTCCCTTGACTTGAGGTCAATACGCACGACATGTATGGAGTGGTGAACTTTGACCATGACCGACGCTTGTACCCGTCTATGTGTAGATATGGCTTGGATTGGGTTCATCACAAAATGCATGTGCGTGGTAGTTGAGCCAAGAATAGGATTCATTCCTCAATGTGGATTTAGAGAGAATACCCATCTTCTCATCATAATTAGATCAAAGTCATCGGCCGATGCACGTCAACTTAGACTCTGTGGCTAAATGTGACATACATGATCAATTAGTGATTAGAGATAACATGATTAAGTTATTTGAATAGACACTTGTTGGTCCCGAAAAATCCGATTTAAAACTCGTAAAATCTCAATGGGAGGTGACTTTAAAATTTTTGCGAATGTGTTATGCAGATTTGCTAAAGTATGTATGACAGTTAATATGAAAGCAAATAAGAACACGTATTTTTATAGGTGTTCGAAGTCCAACTCCTACATCCACTCTTCCCTATCAGCAGGGGCACCAACTAAACCAACTGAACTTAGATTAATGTGTTAGTCCAACACAATACAACAGATGTTTAATGAGTTCTCACTCTCTCGAGACTTATCTCCCACACGGGATTGCCTACGCTCCCTTGCGGGATTGCTTCTTAACTACCTCACTTAACCACTAATTCTCTCTCAAGAAAGGGTTTGGGTTTGATGTTATTTCCAACTAGGTGAGATTTTCCCTTACATTGTTTTAGTCTTTAAGCTAAGGTTGGAAAAATCTCTTTAAGCTTATGATATGACATTTATGCTTAGATATAATGAAGAACACTCTTGGGTAAATCTGGATATTTAATGCTATGTGTTCTTGAATGGAGATGCTTGAATATTTGGCTTTAATCTTCACTTTGCAACATCCTCCATTAACTTCTTTTGAAGATAGTGCAATGTGTTTATAGTGTGGATTTGAATATTACCGTTGGAGAGTAAATTCAAATCCATATTAATAGTCTTCCAGTTTTTCTTTGTCATTTTGCATTGTTGCTTGCAGCTTTATGTCACATCCATATATGTGTTGTCATCTTCTCATTTGACAGCTTTTTGTGTGTCTAACGGATCTGATTTCAGCTCGCCTGATTACTGTTCATCTCTTCTGATTCTAGTCGCCTGATTTCGTCTGCATGCTACCTGATCAGTTTGCACATTACCTGATTAGAATGCACTCTACCTGATCAGATCGCATGCTGCCTGACAGATCGCACGCTACCTGATCAGATTGGATGTTGCCTGATCAGATTGCATTCTTCTTCTGATTTCTTCTCGCTTGATTTCTGATTTCTGCACAGCATTACATCAGTTTTTCTTCTTCACAAATCAGCATGCTTCTTCTTGTTCAACTCATCAGTTTATATAGAACTCATCAGTCTCGTTTCATTCTGATCAGCCTCGTCTTCTCTTGATGAGTTCCCCATCAACTTGTTACCTGTAAAAATACAACTAAGTTTTGAAACGCAAGCTTTCTATACAACTTAACTTGTCCTATTACAAGGTGTTTTGACATAATAATCAAAACTAAAATTATCCCAACAACACTTCATCATGTTCAAAACTTAATCGAGTATTCGCGAATGAAAGGAGGAAATCGTAATAGCCCATGTTTCAGTTACATGTAGTTGCACGTTTCTCGCAACGTACCTCATATATTGAGAATGCCTTATTTATTGTCTAGGGTTCAATTAAGACCGTTAGTTTGACTAATCGCTCGATATATGAGGGCCTATGGGTCACACAACAAGTAGTTCCCTTTTACGGATTATAGTTGGTTGATTAAATGTTAAATTGGATTTAATATTTAATTTATGGAGAATTAATTAATAATAAATTAATTTGGAATTAATTATTATTAATATTTAATTAAATTGAATTTAATTAAATATGATTCCCAATAATAATATATGGAATATTATTATAGGATTTAATATATATGGAATCAAATCCGTAGAGATTCGATATACATGAGAATTAAATTCGTAGAGATTTTATATGTAGGAAATAAATCTAAGACATTTATTCAAATAAAGATTAGAAATTTTATTTCCTAATCAGGTTAGCTTAAGACATAAGCTGGGTCTCTCCTATATATATGAACTTTTGAGAATTCATAAAACGGTTGTTCAATTTCTTCCCATAAAATCTAGAGTTAGAATTTCCTAGCAAATTCATCTCGGGATTCAATGCTGGCAAATCTATGCAAGTCTGTGAACGGGGATTACGTGGATACTATAGTAGAAAAATATGCGTACGATTTACTGTACGGTTTCTCTTTATGTTTATACGCATTCAATTATGCAATTGCGTGTTCGCTGTTGGTGAACTTTTTATTTCCATTGCACACATGTATTACGTGTTTACGTGCCTCTAAATTCCAACAGTGGTATCAGAGCTTCATGCTCTTGAATAATTGCATAATTATTATCTGATTATGGTTCGTTTATTTTTATTCGCACGCCTGCTTATTTTTCCATTCATAAGGTGTATCCTTTAATAATTGAGAAAGCTAGTCTATGGAATTCAAAGCAGATTAAAATTGCTTTAATAATTCTTTTGGCATCCGCCCACAAATTGCATTTGTTTGCTTAGGATGCCGGTTTTTATAAAAACCCACTGGTTTGCCTTGTTTGTTCCGTCTTACTCGCATCTATTGACCAAGGGTTTTGAACCCTAACCCAAATTTTGTGCGCCGCTCGTTCACGGCGGAGGCCCGCGGTGCGCCGCTTGAGGCGGCGGCTTGCGCTGCGCCTCGCGGCCACCGCGTGGACCCGCAGCTCGGTGCGGCGGCGGCGGGGTAGAAATCATTTGCGCTGGGTCTGTTTCATTTCGAAACCACGCTTCCCGGCTTCGAAGCTCGCGCCATGGCGGCGATTCGAACCAGGTCGCGGTGGTGTTCTTCGACACACCAGAAATTTTCGTGGCACGTCTCAATCACGCGCCGTCTTCGGCGGCATCGGTGGTGACGCGCCTGCTCATGTTTTTCACGGCGAATTAGATTCGACCCCTAGATGAATCAATGGTCCTTCTTCGCGATAGGAGGCGGCGATTCGGAGCCCTACCTTTCGATTCGCAGGCCACCACGTGTTTGGGGATGTTGATTCGATCCTCCCATGTTCTTTGGGGTTTTCTGCAATTGTAATTGATTAATTGGGTGGTTTTTCCACTACTGGTGTGGATAGAGCGGGGCGCTTGGCGTCGCACGTTTTATTTGACCAGCGGTGGTCTGAGCACGGCCGCTTCTTTCACAATTGTTGCTTAACTACTGTTTCGGATTCACCAAACCTTGTTTGTCGAATTTTGTTAAAATTTCTGATGAACACATGATTCAATTGTTGATGATGGTTGGTGAACATTGAAATTGGTTTTCCCTAGTTTGGGCGGTGATGCGAGGAGTGACTTGGGTGAAAATTGGATTTTCACCGGTCTCTCTTTGAGTAATTTTGAAAATTGCACTGAGCCCCTATATTTATTAATTAAAATTAAATTGGATTTAAATTTGTTAGAATTAATAAATTTGGGCTTTAATAAAATGTATTAGTTGAATTAATGACGGACCTAATTAATTGGATTAATTAAAGGCTAATATTAATAATGAATTTAATTATTAAATTTATTTTAAAATTAGATTTTAAAATTATGGTTTAAATAATTAAACGAGTTATTAATTCTCACTTGGTCAACAATTTAATTTAAATTCTGTTAACGCATTTACAGTCCGCATTATAACTGTTTGGGTAGACGACGCTCAATATTTATCGGACCGTATTAATTGTTTGGGTAGACGGCCATATATAAGTGTTAAGTCAAGTATAAAATCATGTTTTTTTAGAGGCCATTGGCCAATAATTCTTCAAATTTGATGTAGATTAACATGTTGGATCTCGATTAAGAATTAATACACCGCCTTTTTTAAAAACGTTCCTCACTAAAAATATGATTTTCTTATTAATTTGATAAGATGTCTTCCATCAAAATTAAAAAGAAACCCAGATTTTAGTTCGATAGTCTTAAAGACCCTCGCCTTTTTCGCTTCTGGATCTACATCTAACGGGACTTTTATAGGGACATGTAATGTCGCCAACGATGGTTGAAATCAACTTAACTTTGTTTATTTAAATTTCCAGTGAACAAAGGGTAAGGAACATCGGTCGAACTATGTTTGACAAACTAGGAATTCTTGATTTGCAATTGGTTTGGAGACCTACCAGGTTATGTTATTGAATGATCGACTTGCCATTTGATTATGATGGTAGTAATGTGGATCCTATTCCATTATAATTTATGTTTGATATAAATTAAATTTTTTTTAGATGAAGGTCGTCAAGTATGTGAAAATAATGGAGACAAAATAAACCCAAAAGAAAGGTCATTTTTATTTTGATTCTTTGAATATTGATCATAGGAATTATGTGTTTAATTCCGTTTTATTTTATTTCTCTTGGTTAGTTGAATCAGATAAATGTTGTTGAGATGTGTTTTGAAACAAACAAAATTGGCTAAACCAAATTTTTTCGACCGGCAAGACCAAAACATGTGTTTGGTCTTAAGGCAAAAAAAGATTGAAAGACGTGTTGACACGCCTATCCCTTACCCTTGCATCCGGTTTCCGAGGCAATCACGTTTAACGAAGAACTCAAAAGAAGCATCAAAAGGATGCTTCCCAGACTCGAATAAGGTGATGTTGTTCGGATGACTCCGAATGCATATAGGCAACATGAGAAAATGGGTCCTTCTATATCTTTGAAGATCTAAAGGATCTCTTTGATTCGAATCTCATTCGAGATTTATGAAGTGATGAGAGATCCGTTCGGATCTTAAGTTAGCCAAAGAAGGAAAGATTTCACCTCATGTGCTAATGATGATAGGCATAGTTGAGAAACTTGATAATTTAGGCATTGAGCTAAAAGACCAACGTTTTCATTTATGATATCCTTCAGTCGCTCCCGGATTCATATTTCAGCTTCATTATGAACTACAATATGAATAAGACGGATGCGACCATGCCTGAACTTCACAACGTGCTCAAGACTTTTGAGTTCACTATCACTAAGATGGTGTTCAAAGGAAGGAAATGGGTAAAACGAAAGATGTGTGTCCTCTACTATAAGTAGAAGAGGGCACTTGGAAGAAGGACTATATGGTTACGGTTTGCTAAAAAATAAGGCACTAGGTGCTTCGCACTAAAGACATCTATGTTTGTTATTAAGATAAACATGTTCATTAATAAATATTAATCGCTTGGTATTAGATATCTTAAATGTGGCTCTCACATTTGTGTGAATGAGAAGGGGCTTATGTGTCTTAGGACAGTTAGGGCGGGTGAAGTCGTCTTACACGTGAAAATGAAGCAAGAGTTGCTAACTGAACGTGTGGGGACTTATGTGTTAGACTACCATTTGGTTTTAGATTAGAACTTAATGATTGTCATTTGGTTCTTTCTATTACTCGCAACATGTATTTGTTGCATTATGGATATGATGTTCTTAATATACAAAATGAAAGACTCAAACTTAGTAATAATGAAAACTCGACTTACTTATGGCATTGTTAGAACTTGGTCATGTAAACGAGAAAGGAATTGCAAGGTTAAGAAAGTTAGACTACTTAACCCTATTTGACTTTGAGTCTTATGGAGATTGTGAATCTTGTCTCATGGGCAAGATGATCAACATACCCTTTTCTGGGAAAGGGGTGCATGCCAAAGAAGTTCTAGAGTTGATCTACAACGATGTTTGTGGACAATTATCCACTCTAGCTAGGGGTCACTTCGGACACTTCATCACTTTTACTGATGATTTCTCAAGATACGGATACGTGTATCTTATGAAACATAAATTTGAATCTTTTGAGAAATTCAAAGAGTTTAAGGTTGAAGTGGAGAAGTAACTTGGTAAGAGTATCAAGACTCCTCGATCAGATCGAGGAGGTGAATACCTTAGCCATGAATTCATTGATTACTTGAAGTTACATGAAATCCAGTCATAATGGACTCCTCCCGGAACACCTCAGATGAATGGTGTGTTCGAGAGAAGAAACTGAACCCTGTTAGACATGGTAAGGTCCATGATGAGCTTTTCCTCTCTTACGACATTCTCATGGGGATATGCATTACAAACCTCAATTTACATTCTGAATAGGATTCCGTCTAAATCGGTTGAGCACAAGCCATATGAACTATGGTGTGGCAAGAAGCCAACTTTTATACATATCAAAACATGGGGTTGTCCCGCGATTGTGAAAAGGATGCTTACCGACAAGTTGGAATCCAAAGGTGAAAAGGGTTACTTTGTGGGATATCCTAAGGAAACTAAATGATATTACTTCTATCTACTTGAGAAATAATCAGTGATTATTTCTAAGCAGACCAAGTTCGTCGAAGAAGACTATGTCTTTAAGGAACAAGGTCGTAAGCTAATAGAACTTGAAGAAATTCAAGAACCACAAATTAACAAAGAGACTGATATCTTGTCAAAGCAACATGACAAAGAATCAGTGGGAGCATTTAGCAACTTTCACGGTGGGAGTCTTTCACTAGGTGATCGTCTTTCAACCAGTGGGAGCGTAATTGGAGTATGTTTGCCAGTGCAAGAACCTCCAAGTGGGCTGAATGAGAACATCATAGTTCAATCTCCCTCCCAAGAGGTATCTAAAAGTGTAGCCCTTGAGGACTCTCCGGACATTGATGAAATCGATGCACCACAAAATTTTCACATTCCCGCCCAATAGGCATCTGAAAGTGTAACCCTTGAGGACTCTCCGGACATTGATGAAATCGATGCACCAAAAAATTTTCACGATCAGAATGTACAACCTGCACAACCACAGCTCCGTAAGTCAATTAGGAATCGTAATCTGCCCATTAGATACGGTTACCTCTTGGAGAAACTCGATAATATGGAATAGCGGATAAGGACGATCCTAATACTTATTCTGAAGCAATATCAGATATTGATTTAGGGAAGTGGCATGAAGCCATGAAATCCGAGAAGGACTCGATGTACACCAATCAAGTCTAGGACTTGGTTGAGCTGCCTAAAGGGGTTGGACACATATTTTGCAAATGGGTCTTCAAGCGTAAGACCAATGCAAATGGCAAAGTACAAACCTACAAAGCTAGGTTGGTGGTGAAGGGTTATAGTCAACGCGAAGGCATTGACTATGACGAGACCTTCTCACCAGTTGCAAAGATCAAGTCCATTAGAATTTTACTTGCGATAGCAGCACACTATGATTATGAGATTTGGCAGATGGACGTTAAAACAACCTCCCTCAATGGCAACATTGACAAAAAAATGTTTATGACTAAACCAGAAGGTTTTATATCTAAACCGAATTCTAATCTAGTATGCAAGCTAAAAATATCCATTTATGGATTGAAGCAAGCTTCTAGGAGTTGGAGTATCAGATTTGATGAAGCTATCAAGTCCTTTTGACTTCATCATTGATTCGGAAGATCCTTGCGTTTATCGTAAACACAGCGTGAAGAATATTGTTTTCAGAATCGGGTATGTCGATGGCATATTGATTTTGGGAAACAATATCCCGTTAATGCAGTCCATTAAAGATTTGTTGTGAAAGATTGCAGGAACATTGTGAAGGATCAGAAAGTGTTCGAAGACTAGACTTCGAATGTTGGGAACCAAGTTTGAAAACTTGAGGATGAAAGTTGATGAAACCATTTCATCATACAATGAAAGGATAAGTGAGATTGCTAATGAGTCACACTCACTTGGTGATCCAATTTTCAAACTCGATTAGTTCATAAGATACTTAGAACTGTTCCTAAATGATTTGATGCTAAAATATGTGCAATAGAAGAGGCTAAGGACATTGATTTATTGAGTCGAAATGAGTTGATTAGTATTTTGAAAACTTATGAGATTAACTCAAATTAGTTAGATGATGATAAACATGAAAAAGATAAAAACAAGAAAGTACTTGCTTTTAGAGGTGAAACTTCTGCTAATGTTGGAAAACATCCTTATGTTACTGAAGTTGATTCTGATGATGATGTTTCTGATTTATGTGATGAAACCTCATCTGTCCAAATAACTCCTTTGGAGGTAGAAGAGCTAAAGCAGGAGATGTTGCAGTAGTTCAGCACACTTTAACGCAAGATCTCTCACCTTTTTGATGAAACCAAAAAAGGGGGAAGAAGAAGGACGACCAGAAAATAGGTTAAAACCTCTGGAGAGAAGCAGGTCGGCCCGCTTGCTATGATTACTGTACCTGCTACTGCTCAGATACCTAAGAAAGTTGTTGCTGAGGTTCAGGATACAGAACTGGCTGAATTATTTACAACTATTGAAGAACACAACAAGCAACTTGAACTGGAAGACAAAGAGATGACTGAACAGAAGAAGACTCTGGGTGACATTGTTGCCAGAGTGGACAATATTGAAGATTTCTCTTCAACTGTTCAGAAGAGAATGGATGCTTCAGACCAAGCAAAGAGTCTGAAATTGGCCAGGCGTCTTGAGGCAGAAGAGGCTGTTGAACAAATGCAGAAGCCAAAACAACAGAAGAAAGCTCCATCTGCTAAGACTGTTGTTACACGGGCACAGCCGAGGACAACTGCCTAAATCAGAGAGGCAAAAGACGAGACCAAAAGGAAGAAGGTAGTTGAGGAAGCAATCAAGAAGAAGAAACTCTTGGATGCAGCGGGGCTTAGTAGAGCGTATGTTAGGAGGCAAAGAAAGAAAGCTGCTGCTGCTGCTGCTGAAGAGATTGATTGGGAAGAAAGAGCCCTGCCTGCTCCAGTATACAACATTCTAGTATGTCACCAAGACTTGACTGGTTAAGAAATGTCTACATCATTCAGAGAATACCAGAAGACCCAGACCAAGGTAGATTTGACGCAGACTTTCTCAACTGGCTGGAGATCAAATATGAAGATTTTTACAAGGTGATAATGGAGGAAGGGAAGATCATGACTCTGGTGCCCACTGCACCCAGAATTGAACCGATGATTCCTCCACTCTGACCCAATGGCACATTTGATCCAGTCGCCTTCAAGAACTACTTCTATGACTTCCTGGATAGAGGCGATATCGTTGAGCAGGACAGACAGAGAGATCTCTTGGATAGGATGTACAAGATTTTTTAGATCCCTCCAGTCAAAGAACAATAGTCCTGTAGCAATCAGAAGATAGTTTTTAAGGTCAGATAATAGGTATTTTATTTCTCTCTGTACTTGTAATATTTTCAGATTTTTAATGAGAAAACTTTACCTTTTTTATCTTAAGACAACTTCTCATTGTCTTCTGATTTTTGTTTGTATTCTTTACATTTCAGTTATCTATTTTTCTGATTAATGTTTTGGTTCCATCAAAAAGGGGGAAATTATTGGAAATTTATAGTTTTGATGGAAGTTTCAAAACACATGTAATAGGACTAGTCAGACTTGTTAGCTGACTGATGAACTAGAAATCAGAATAGGATGACCAGCTGAGATGTATAGACAACTGATATAATAGATAGATTACATATTGAAGGGGAACTCAATATGTATAAGTTAAGTCTTGAAGACCAGGTCAGATGATCAGAAGATCAGAAGATCACACTACGAAAAAAAACCCCCTTATTGTGACCCTTTTTAGTGACATCTTTAAATAAGTGTCACATTAATATACATATAATGACACTTCCATTGTTAATTACATATAGTGACGCTCTGTAATTATTTTCGGCTCCAATAGAACTAGGGTTCGATTCTCAGCGAACGCAAATATACTTTAATTATAGATATAGTGACGCTTATAAAATTGATAATATATAGTGACGCTTATGAAAGATATCTAAGTTTCCCGTAATATTTTTATGTAATCTCTTATTCTTTTTTCCTTAACTTCCATCCTTAATCTTCTCATATCAACGCCAATTCACCTTCTGATATTGTGAGAGGGTGATTCAATTTCCCCTTCACGTTACGCCCCACTCGTCGAATGTGGGAGCCCTAATTTGATTCCAGATTCAAGCCGGGAGCCCATGATTCAATTTCATATGCTCCTTCATCAGTTGAATAAAATGTCGCGAGCTCGGCGCCTAATCGCCGTCTTCTACCGCCATGACGCTGGATTTAACGGCGCAAACCATTGGCGATATCCTATTCTCTCGATTTGCATCCAATGAGGAGCTTCTCGCTTATTTGAATCGAGTCGTTCCTGACCTCCAACTGCCTCCATCTCTGCGCATCGCCCTTCAAGGCCTATTCCCTCTACTAGGATTTCCGAAGTTTCTAGGGGTTCAGACTTTGGCTGCGCCGGAGACTGCGCTGGAGAAATTTAGGGTTTCTTCACAATGTTTCGCTAGCGACAGAGGTGTGCCCTTACTGCCTGCCATCGCTTCTTCCCCCACTCAGGATAATTGTTCGATGGAGGATGCTTTTTCAGATACACAAGTTTCGTTCATCGATTTCGAAGGTTTCACATGCCAGGGCACAGATTCTGGTGATCCGGATTTATTCATATAGTTTATGCCCCTTCGGCGCGTGGAGGGCCGTCAATGAGCCACGCTGCTCGTACGGATGATGCAGGCCAGAATGCAGGCTTTACTGCTGATATTTTGAAACCCGGTGCTGCTGATGTTTCGATTCCCCTGGTATCTGAAGGTCCTATTACTGCTGCTTATAATGTGCAAAATTTTGTTGCTGATTTCGTGCAGGAGCAGCTACTTGACCAGTATCTATGCAGCAGGGGTTGTCGTTCATGCAGAATTTGACAAATTAATGCCTGCATCCCTGGTGCAGCAGCGATTGCCTACTAAACTCGCTGGTTCTGCTGCATTTGTGCAGCATAATACAGATGGTGCTGCTACTTTAGTGGAGAGAAACTGGAGCAACATCAGGCTCCTTTTATGGATGCAATGGCTAGATCAAATAAGAGGTTTCACAATATTTCTTATACCTTAAAGTTATGTCGTGTAATTATAGGGTAAGTATCTCTATGACAACGATTAACTCATTCTGTTTTTGGCTGTTTTATATTTTGCCAAAATTTATACTAATTTTAGTTCAGTCATTATATCCATTAGTAGATATTTAGATGTAGTTTGTACGTTTTTCTTGAGATAAAATTTGTTCTGCTTGTATTTGGACATCTTCTGTCATTATAAAGAAGACTTGAAGTCCAGAAGACTAAGAAGACTCGAAGATCAGAAGACTAGAAGTTATCAAGACCAGAAGACCTTCTTAAGACCTACATCAGATAACAACAGAAGAGTCAGTAAGTTATAACCAATGAGAGCGAGACACGTACGTATGGAGCTGACAGCACAGGACAAGGTGATTCAGAGTCAAACGGCTATAAAGGACGACGAAGCACGCTTTTGGTCATGCCGTCTCTGAGCACATCAACTCTATCCTGCAAGCCTACCTTAAATAGATCAAAATTCGAATTGCTCTCCAACAGCTAGTTTGATTTCGTGCCTATAAATATGGGATCAACCTTCAGAGTAAGGTTACGGAAATTATACACAAGCTCAAGCCACAAGCAATTTCCGCAAGAACACTGAAGATCAAGCAAATATTCTAAGTGTTCATCCCTTAGTTTCTTAGCAAGAGTTCTTATCCTTTAGCTTTAGGCTACTTAAATATTAGGATATAATTCCAGTTGGAAACATTACAAATCTTACCCCAAACCGAGTGTTAGGTTAAGTATGTTAGCAAGATCTCAAGCTAGGGTTTCTAGTCTTGATTTCTGGGATCAGTTGAATGAGAGCTCCATAAATATATGTTTGTACTGTGTTTGACTAGCACATTAAACTAAGTTAGTTTGGTAGTGAGAGCCCCTGCTGATAGGGAAGAGTGGACGTAGGACAAGTTGTCTGAACCACTATAAATCGTGTGTGCTTACATGTTTTACACTTATGCACACTACTGATTTGATAAACTACCATGCATATCCTAGGTAGAGATCAGTCTAGCACCAAGCTGCTGATCTGATCAGTTGGACACTTTGTCAACTGATCTGATCAGAAAACCTTAGGACTGTTTTCTGTAAAACTGGTTTTTCACACAGGTTAACTTTAAGCTTTCGCATAATCAGTTAAACGGATAGACACCAAATTGGTCTGCTTACCAGCTATTAGTAGGTTGGATATCAGTCTGTACTGATCACCTGCACTCTGATCAGTAAACTTGCAAATCACACGAGAAAGTTTCAAAAGTCTATTTAACCCTCCCCTCTAGACTTCTGCCTCACTGAAACCCATTCGGGACCTACAGTTTATGTCATTTACTTATGTTGGTTTGGCCTAAGTACACTGCTGATGTACTTAGTGTTTGTTTTTACTTTATGATTTGGTTGAATAGCAGTTGTTCTATGAATGATTATTATTTGTTACTTTCCTAGCACAAGTTCGGATGTTATTTTTAACATCAGGTGTGTTGTAGTAGAAAGGTCAAATTGGGGGAGTTTGTTGATGTTACACAAATGTTGTTCCATATGTTGGACAACATTCTACACAACATCATGAATTTGTCCTTTCTCATAACACTAACTCCATTTTAATAGATATGTTTTTCTATGTTTCCTAAATTGCAGGTTAATGACAATTCGGTTATATTATCAGGCAGTTGCATTGTGGATGAGTGAGAATAGAAAGATCATGGGTGGTTACACCAAGATCATGGAGTTGATGGTGGAGAGTTTCAAGGTTATCCAAACCGACTGGATAGGACAATGCAGTTGATTCCCAAAGTCTATAAGTACACTACATTGGTCGAAGAACAAGTTTGAGGAAAAGTGAAATATCATTTGCTCTACTCCAAACTTTAGAGACTAACATCTGAGACACAACCAAAAGTGTTTGTAACATCTAGGAGTGTGAGGGTCGATATTAGTCTATTTGTACTGGTCGAATGAATCCAATTCCCATCAATATTGATTTTATCTTATTAGATCAAGTTTTAGGTTGAATAAGATCACTAGTTACTTGATTGAATAGATTACTCTTGGTGTGTGGTTTTTCACTACACCTTTTAGGATCTTGTAAGAGGTTCTTGTGTATCTCACTACTTGTTATAGTGATGTTTTTAACCATGAGGTTCGTATAGTCTGAATTAAGACTATACAAAATTTTGAAATCTTTTGCATTGTGTTTTTAATACTTCCGCTATCATATGTTGTTTTACATGTTGCACAACATTTTCAACAACACTCTGAAAATACTCGCACACACACTTTCAAAGACCATCAGACAAGGGTACTTTTGGCTTACTCTAAGGAAGGACGTGATAACATATGCGAAGTCGTGTCACCAATGTCAAATTTTTGTGCCAACCATCCGAGTGGCACAAGAAGAGCTCGTGTCAACTTACAACTCGTGGCCATTCAAAAAGTGGGGGATCGGCCTAATTGGTCTTTTGCCCATGGCCCCAGGCAGTGTTAAGTTCACAGTGGTCGCGGTGGATTACTTCACCAACTTGGCAGAAGCAGAGGCACTAGCAATGATCGACCAAACCGCTATCATCAAATTCATTTGGAAGAACATCATATGTGGATTTGGGCTACCTACGCAATAATGACGGATAAGTAGAAGCAATTCGACAGTTTGGCCATTGATGCAGTTTTTGACAAATGGAAAATCACTAAACTATTTTTCACACCATACCATCCCCAGTACAATGGTCAAGTCGAAGCAATCAACAAGATCATCAAGCACACTTTGAAGACAAGAATCGAAGAACAGAAAGAAACGTAGGTCAACAAGCTACTGAGCATACTTTGGTCCTATAGAACAACCTGCAGAAATTTAATGGGCGAGACACCCTTCACGCTCGCGTATGGAGCAGAAGCAGTCATGCCTCTAGAAGTCAGCTTTTTGAGCTACTAACCTTGCACAACATCAACTACAACAACGATCAAGCCCGAGCTATAGAGCTCGACCTATTCGAAGAGAGAAGAACTAACTCGAATATCCGAAATGTGACTTACAAGCAAAGATCAAAGAGATATTTCAACTCAAAACCAAGATTCGACATTTTAAAAAAGGCGACCTTGTCCTGAAGCGAGCCCTTGGGATTCCCAAAGGTGTATTCCGCCCGACTTACGAAGCTCCCCTTAGGATAGCCAAGGTCTTATCCAATGGGGCATACGAGCTTGAAGACATAGACGGACCTCCGGCCTAATACCCTTGGAATGCGGCCCATCTTAAAAAGTACTATCAATGATGTAACATGTAATTAAAGTTCATGTTTATATATATCTGGGAAGACAAAACTCATATGAGAAGGTCTCATGCATGAGAAGGAGTACAACTTAGTAAAAATCAAACCTACCCCTCCTACAGTGTTAGAGCGCCAATGCCCAACTTATGCCCCGTTTACTGTGAGACCGTCTCATGCAAGTGTGTCTCATCTGGGTAAGGTTACATATATGCACATTAATTTTAGTTTGTTTAAGTATTCAGCCCTAAGGCAACAAGGTCGCAAACACGTAAGACGATCAAAGGATTCAAACATCTAGAAAATGCTAAGGCAACAAGGTCGCAAACACGTAAGATGACGAAAAGATTCAAACATCCAGAAAATGCTAAGGCAACAAGGTCACAAACACGTAAGATGACCAAAAGATTCATAACATCTGAAAAATGCTAAGGCAACAAGGTTGCAAACATATAAGACGACCAAAGAAAGTTCAAATGCATAAGCTTAAAAGAGAACAACACAAGTTGGAATCCAGATCATTTCATTAACATATGAACAAACAACCAAAAAAGTAAAAAAGACCACCAAGGGTCAAGAAAGAATTACAAAAGGACCGCTAAGGGTAAAAAAGAAATGTTAAAAACCGCGACGGAAGCAGATTAACATCAGCCGCCTTAATCTGAGGCATTTCCACAATAGTCTTTCTAGGGACCGTGTCGACTGGAAGATTCTCGGGCTGGGCAGGAGGAATCTCTTCGTCCTTGGTAGGGTCGTAGAGGTCGACTCCATCAGGCAGCATAGACAGATCTCTAAACTATTAGAATCGAGATTGGATAGGCAACATGGCCCCCTAGGCTGGAACATTGCAACGCAGGTAGGTCGTCAGGCCCTAAACCATCTCGTCTTTGATGGTATGAGGTTCAGCAGCCTTGTTGCAAGCTTCCCGAATGCACCCCGCCACTGCGCTAAGATAAGCAAAGCTGGATAGTTCCTTCAGCTTAAGCTCTATCTTCATATCTTTCATCTCGGCCCGAAGATGTTCGATCTCTGCATGTCCTCGGATTTGGTCTCTTTCCCCTTGAATTCCTCACCTTTCAACCTAAGCTACTCATCTCGCTCTTGTAGAGCAGTCTTTAGACTCGCCAAATCAGTCTGTAGCGAGGTAATGAGGTTGTCGCGAGTAGTCAACTCGGCGGTATGACGAGTGACATCCCCCTCAATATCGACGAGCTTCTTCTCAATGTTTTCAACTGTAATCCAAGAAATCTCACAGGCTCCGATGGCGATCACTTTCTCATTCATGGCCTTAACGCTCTCATCCAACGCTGTGTCGTGAGCTTCCTCCACCTTTCTAAGCTTCTCATCAAAGCCTTGATATTGTTCAACTACCTTCACCAAAAAGATGGACAAATGCCCAGCGAGGAGCGAAGATTCTCGGGGATGCTCTGGTTCTGGACATCACCCTCCAGGTGGAGCATTCAAGATCGAGCGGGAAGCTTAACAGCTCGCTGGAGATGAGAGAGCAAATTGTCTAAAGTTCAGACGGGGCGAGAGAAGAGATAATCCCACAAATGTTCAGATGAGCGCTCCCTTTCCCTAATAGCAGGTCGAGGTGAAGACCTCACCGAGGTCAATGACTGTGAAAAAGGCAGATTTACCTCATCGCGGTCTGCCAGCAAGACGATCTTCTGAACGTTTATGGACCTGTCTAGGGGAGGAGCAGCTTTATCACCGCAGGAAGGGCAACCTTAGCCCGACGAGGCTCTGGTCGACCACCCTCAGTATGAGCAGGTTCGTTTCGACCACTCATCGAGTGTCCTGACCCAGCTCGGCCACTCTCAGTCCGATTTGAGCCGGCAGGCTCACCATCTTTTTCTTGTTTCTTGCTTTGAGTGAGGTCGTACGAGCCTTTGTAGTTTCATTTGTAGTGGAGTAACAGCTTGCATGATCGCGGGTTCACGGGGACCAGCGATGGCGACGGTAATAAGAGAAGGTGCTACTGAATGGGAAAAGGCAAATTGTCAGCATCGACATCAATAATTTAAGAAAAATCATTACAATACATCCCAAAGTACATACAGTGTTGAGAGCTCGTAGATGGTTTGACCCAATAAGAAGGTCAGCGTCTTTTCGTTGCCAATCCTTATTTAAATTACCGAAGGAGCACTTTTTTCGAGTTTTCCGACAAATCTCGGTCAAGTGCGCTTGAAAAACTAGGTCGAGATCTTCGTCTTGTAGTTATTGGGGAATTAATTGTCTGGATCTATTCGGAATGATATTTAAATACAAATTTAATTCTTACAATTATTACTAACATGAATTAATCCTATATTAATTCAAATAATAATTTTAACAACAATCATGCATATAATATAATCACGTAAATCCTACGCATGCGGAATTTCTAGGAATTTACGCTGGCATACCTTTTGACGAATCAACGCGGAGAAGATGAGTACCCATTTAACGAACAAACCCAAAGTCCTTCTTAAGTATTCTCACGTCCTTGTCCGATAATCCGGTGGGAGGATGCTCACGAACAATTAACAAAAGAGAAAAAGTGTTGGTCCCGGTGCAAACGAGTCTTACACGTGTAAGGGGGGGGGAATACACGTGTTCAGTGATTTTAAAACTTTTTCTTACTGAGGTCAGCTTGGGTCAGATAATCCTGAAGATTAGGTTCGAGAAGCACAGATATCGCTCGAGTCAAAGTCTCTTCGAGATGTTGATCCCGAAATGCTTTCAGATACCTCGAGATAATCTCAACCGAGTCCTGAGTGTCGAGATCCCGAGTTGCTTGGATCGAGATAACTAACTTCTTGAATCCTCGGAAGAGAGTTCGGTTTGGTAACTATCTGTTCTAGCTACTTTCGGTAAAATCTTGAATGGTTGGCCCTTTAGTTTATACTCGTTTTTAAGCTTTCTTTGAAAACCTTCCCTTTATGAAATAGTGATTAGGTCAGTGATTCACTTATGCAACTTCATTGGAATGATTCCAACCGAATATCGATTGAAAAATATGCTTTCAAAATCAAGTCAATGCAATGATTAAGAAATGCAGATAAGGAAAGCAATAAAGAACACAACAATTATAGTGGTTCGAGACTCAAGCTCCTCGTCCACTCTCCGACTCTTGAGAGAAATTCACTATCAACTTCGAGCTTTACGACTACCTCGTAGTTTACTTACTCAACTTCGCCCTGAGTTTTTACGACTACTCCACGTAGTTTACTTACTCAACCCGACCTTGAGTTTTTCGACTACCTCCGTAGTTTACTTACTCAAATCACACACAAGCTTTGGACTACCCCTCAGGCTTACTAACTTCTCCTCTAGAGTTTTATGACTACTCCGCGTAGTTTACTAACTCTTTACAACTCTTCTCACCAACAAACACACTCCAACTACCTTCTCAAGGGTTTAGGGTTTGTCGGTTGGTTTCCAACTAGGATGAGATATCCTTTACAATGAAGCACAATGCAAAGGGTTAGGATATCTCGACTAAGCTTTGGATAT
Source organism: Stenogyne calaminthoides (assembly GCA_037126765.1). Classification (NCBI taxonomy): domain Eukaryota; kingdom Viridiplantae; phylum Streptophyta; class Magnoliopsida; order Lamiales; family Lamiaceae; genus Stenogyne; species Stenogyne calaminthoides. The sequence continues at coordinate 22,182,505 of JBBCBC010000007.1, read as the reverse complement.
GACTATCAAGCTAGGATTAGTTTAGTGAGCTCTCTTCAATATACAAGCACTTGGGAAATTCTAAGTTTTTCGAGTGCTTTAACTTTTGCAAGAATAAGTTTGAGCTCTTGAGTTGCGTATAAATTTCCCGTAACCTTACAATGTAGAGGGTCACCAAGATTTATAGGCATACACCAAGGTCACTCTTGAAAACTATCCATTTGGAGAGATAACCGTGAGTTTTTCCTCTTAAGGTGTGTGAGAAACGACTATATTTAGGGTTTGAACCTCCCTAACACGTTTTAGGCAAATAGCCTTTCATGTAGCCGGTCTTCACTTTTTGCAGTCTGGAACTTTGTACATCTGACATCTTTTTTCAATGACTTGTCCTTTGTCGATTAATCGGATGGTACGTAGTCGCTCTTCCTCTTTTTTTGACTTTTGTCTCCGGAGCTTAAGGTAGACACCTTCAATCTATCTTTTGGTTACAAACTCGAGTTTGATATAACCTTAACAACACTTCTGACTTAGTTCCTTTTGTCTGCATTTGAATGTCTTGGCAATATCTAACTTCTTAAGGAATCGCGATCTTCTCAATATTGCATCCTTCAGATAGATATATTTAGTGCCTCGGAACATTCAGGTTCATACTGAGTATTCAGTACATTACTGAGTCTTCAGTAATTACTGTGCCTTCAGTATTCTTGATCTTCAGTCTTCATTCTTCAGTCTTGTGTATTTAGAATCTTCTGATTCTTCAGGGTCTTCTGAGTCTTCAGGGTCTTCTGAGTCTTCATAGTTTATACTGATCGATGTCTTTGAGTCTTCGTCTTTGAGTCTTGATTTCTCGATATCTGCTCGAGTTCTTCGTCTCTACGAACCTATCCTGAACTATATCTGCTGACTATACATTTTGCAGATAACATCCTGAGTACTCTAAAACTGAATCCTGACTCAACTATCAAGATCATTCTAATCATGTCATACTCAGGGGTTTTGGGATCTTAATCAAAATCATATATATTAAATTCATCTCCCAACAATTTTCCCCTTTTTGATGATGCCAAAACCTATCTTGTTACAAAACATATAACCTATACTCAGGTTTCAGTTTATCCTATTACAAGATTGGTTGTCTCCCAACAATTTCTTAAATCAGAGAAACTCCTAGTAATTTCAGAGAGTCCCCAATCAATTTAAATTATTTAGCAATTTCTTCAGTAATGAATCTCTTTAATTGGTTCATTACCAAATACTTAAACAATTTCCCATAACAACCTACAATCAGTTTAGAGACATTCATTCAGCATATCAAAATAAAATACATGTAAATAAGATAATGAGATATTATCTTTTGAGCATAATGATAAATCTTCATTGATGATTGGTATCCCATTACAGATTACAATGAATTTATCAACAAAATCAAAAAGACAAAAATTTAAAGATTACAGAATCTTCTGAGTCTTCAGTCTTCAGTCTTCAGATTTTGGCTCTTCAATCTTCTGCTCTTCAGTTTGCTTCATTCTCAACTTCATCAGCGGGCACCTCCAGGTCGAACATTCCGAAAAATCTCTTCTTCAGCTCATTTCTTTCCTTGATGATGTCCGGACTGTTTCCTGTTAGACCCAACTGACCAGCATACTGAGCAATTTCTTGAGTGATGGCCTTTTCATTCACCAAGCCATTACCAAGTCTTGGAGGAGGATAGGAATATGGACCAGGGGCTACTATCTGTACCTCTCCTTCAACCGCAAGGTTAATCCAGCCCTGTAGATACTTTGGATAGAAGATAAGGAGATACTCAATGAATGCTTCATTCTGATCTGAGCTTTCCCCTCTCCATTCCCTGAGAACATCATAATTGAACCAGAAGGTTCTCTTGACTTCTTTCCACATATTGTTGAGTTTAATGGGCATCCATTTTTCAACGTGGGGCCACTTTAGTGCTTTTGATGTTCCTTTCCTCTTGCTCGCAAACTTCCTGAATTCACTCCTTCACTTCTGCTCTTCGTCTATCTTCTTTCTGATCACAGACGCTCCTGAGACCGAAGCAGCAGCTTTCTTAGCTTGTTCCATTTGGAGTGTCTTCAGATCATTTCTCGTGTTGAAGACTTTCTTCTGAGGTTGAGACTCAGATTCTTCTTTCTCTTCATCATCCAGAATCAGCTTTCTCTGGATTGGCTTAGAAGCCTTTGCACGCTTGCTTTCAGGTTGAACACCGCCCGAGGCTTTCCTCTTCATAGGCATTTTAGCAGCAGCCTGGCTTGTTCCAACCTTTGCTCTAGCACTCAGTTTTTCTTTTGTAACATCAAGCATGGTTTGCTTAGAAACTCGAGTGTAGATAGGCTTCTCCACCTGAGCAAATTTTAACTTCTCAGTAGCTTCGACTTCTTTTAAGGCTTTGGCTAGATTATACATTTCAGCATCTTTCTGAGCCTTCTTCTCCAAAGTACGTGCCATGAACTTTCTGAGGTCTTCACCTTCCTTTTTCCCCTTATTGGCACCGTAATTTGGAAGAAGTCTGGAGAGTGCTGTGTCCATGTGATATTGCTCTTTGCTCACACAATGAATCTCTCCTGCTATCTGATCTTGTTCGTCTTCCAGCCTCCTTAGATGGTTCTTGGCCACAGAAAATTCTTCAGATAAGTGGGCAAACTGGCCAGAGAGTGCTTCCTTGAACATCTCTGTCATCTTGGTCATGAGTAATGAGCTCATTTCCTCAACAACAGACTTGATTAGCACCTCATTCTTCTCTGCCAGTTTCACCTCTAGGAAATCAGAACTCTCCTGGTGTTTCTGCTTCAGTTCATCACTTAACTCAGCCTTGACTCCCTCCAGCTTCTCATTCAGCTTTTCTTCCATGGAGGTCATCTGGGTGGTCAGAGTGTTTTGAATTTGCACCAGCTCTGAATAGTGACCAAGACTATCTATCTTTTGAGCTTGATTGACCAACGTCTCTTCCATCTGGACAATTTTGATCATCATTGGCTCAACCTTCTCAAGTTTCTCCATCAAGGGAGTGAGATCAATCTCAGGAACCTTCTGCACCTTCTGTGCTATCTTATCATCCTGTGCTTCAGCTTCTTTCTGAGCTCCAGTCTCCAACTGAGCAGTTCTAGCTTCAGTCTGAGGTTGACCAATTTCAGGTTGATCAGCAATAGAAGTCTCCTTTTCCATCTGAGACTGATCCTCAGCATCTCCCTGTTGGTCCCCATCTCCATCTTTAGATTTGTCTCCGCTGCTCGGGGCACCAACTTCAGTTGCTCTCCTTGCAGCCAACTTCTTCTGAACCAGCTCATCAAAATCGGAATTTTTCATCCGGAGCTTTGTTCTCCTGAACCCTGAGAAGTTGGTTAGGAAGACTGTCTCCTCATTCCACCAGTCTTCCCCTCTGAATGCAGCAATATCAAGCATCTCGGGAAGAGTCTTATTGAGGATGAACACAGTTGTCCTTAATCTGAAGAAAACATCTTGTAGATCAGGGTATGAGCTGAGCTCAGGGTAGCGGTCAAGAATGAACCGTTCCCCCTTGCTCCTCCACTCGCCTTCTTCAGCTTCTCCCTTCTTCCATCTTGGGCTCTCTGGTTCAGTTGAAGCATCAGCTGAGGGATCGAGCAGTAGATCACTCAGGAGCTCATCAAGAATATTCTGCTCCTGAGCCTCAGCAGCATCTGAAGTTTGTGCAGTCAGGTCCTCAGTTTGCATCTGAGTGGGTTTTGAGGCCTGAGCTGGCATATCCTCAGTTTGAGTCTGAGTTGGCTCGTCAGTCTGAGCCTGCACATCTTCAGATCGACTCTGAGCTGGCTCTTCTGTCTGGGCCTGCACATCTGAGGTAGGCATCTCTGAGGTCTGAGCTCCTTTAAAAATTTCCTGAGAAATTTTATCTGAACTGAGCGATGTCTCGAGCACCTCAGAGAAGACCTGCTCCTCAGTTTGATCCTGTGTCCTAGAGATAATCTGAGCCAACACTTGCAATGGTGAACTCTGAGCAGTTTGGCGCTCCGGTTGAATCTCTTCAGAATCACTTCCATCTTCATCGGTGAGAACCATCAATCTTCTGCGTTTTGGAGCTAGATCCCTCTGTTTCAACATCTTTGCTCCCTGCTCCATCTTTGCCTCCAACAAAACCTTCCCCCTGGTTTGTTGGGTCTCTTTTTCAGCAACCACAGAAGGTGATTCTACCTTCTTTTCTCTCTTCCCCCTGAAGGTTTACTTCTTTGCAGCAATGGGTTTAAAGAGAATTTTGGACTTAGGGAATGAGGTCGAATTGACGAAGATATCCTCCTCCTCTCTGCACATCTCCAAAATATAAGCAATTTTGGTGGCATGGTGGATCTTGCCTTTGATTGAGATCGCCCCGTCAACCTTCCTCAAAACTTTGATCTGCTCACTCACCATCTGAATCAGGAATTTCAGCCAGTTGAAGTCAGTAGTGGATGAGGCCTCGATCGCCGCCATCAATCTGAGCTTCGGGGTACTGATCTGCTCAAAACTCCCCGCAAGACTCATGATGCACTTGCTCACAATATCCATCAAAACACGATATTGTGGCTTCAGGTGCCTTTTATGCAGTGTCGCCTCAAACTTCACAGGATTCTCAGCAATCCTATCTAAGTATTCCTGCTCTCTACCCGACATATACATCGTAGGATCCTCTCCTCTATCACAGAGCTCAAAAACATCATTCAAAATTTTTGGGGTTATGTACAAATCCCTCTCAAAATTGACGTATTTGAACGATTGCTCTAAATGTGATATGATAATCGAAGAATGCATACCATCTTCTTCATCTATCTTCAAGTTGTAGATGAATTCGATTACCTCTTTTACAAACTCCTGGTCTGGTCGGTTTGCGATTAGTTGGGTGAGTTTAGCCAGTCGAATCATATGCAGAGCCTTCTCTTCTGGCTTTGAGTTGGTTGTGCTTTCGAGTGAGACAACGAACTCGTACCACGGCTTGTTGGTTTCGGCTAATTTCTCGAACAAGGTTGGAGCCATTTTAGAGATTGATTGGAGAAGTGAAGCTTTAGGGTTTAGGAATTTCTGGGCAAGGGGATTTTTATTTGCAGAGGATTTGGGAATGAAGGGTTTGATAAAATTTTGGCTTGAAAGGCTTCTTAGGGTATATATAGCTTAGAGATCGTGGGGAATCGCTTTGGTTAGGTGAAAAACAACGGTTGAGATTCATATCCGAATAATCGGGTATACGAACCGACGATCTCCGAAAAGTAAGCCGCCAAAACATCCTCATTGGTCATTAATGTAGCAGAGCATTAAATGACTGTTGACCTTCTTCGAAATTTAAAACGATCCCGCCCATAAAACATTCCTCAGGTGTTTTGTATTTATTGCGAATGATTACTGAGCTTCACTTAAGCAATAAATGAGTCGCATGAGTCATTACTTCTTCAGACTAATTTTCCTCTATCAGTCTTCTTATCGAAATAATCGACTTTGATAAAATGTCAATATAATACCGAAAATCTTGAATTGGTTCAAGATATCTTTCTTAAAATCTTGGCCTTGATGAACTGAGTTCCTTGAGACTCAGTTCAGTATTTCCATTTTATCCTAAGCTTCTCAGTAGAATTCTGAGAAAACTTCATGCTTCAAAAACTTTCAATTTTTAGATTTTACTCTATACACCGGTTCTAACATCCCTAATTCAACCGAAAGTTCCTAAATCTTGATTCACCCAAAAGGTTTAGTCAAGATATCGACTCTCTGCTATCGAGATGAATTTTCTCCATCCTTATGTCCTTCTTCTCGACATGATCTCCGATGAAGTGATGTCCGATATCCACATGCTTGCATCCGGTGTGTGCAATACCGGATTTTGTGAAATAGCAATGACACTATTATTGTCACAAAATATTGGTACTTCATTGGCTTCAACTTTATAATCCCTTAATTGTTGTCTCGAGCGAAAGGATCTCGAGCACACGCCAGACTTCGCAAACCATGTATTCAACTTTGATAATCTTGGTTGCTCTTGAGGATTGTTTCTTCAAAACCAAGATATCGGCTTACTTCCTAAAATTGACAAGTTCTCAAGTGGACTTCTGTCAATTCTGCAACCTCCATAATCAACATCCGAGTAACCCGGAGTAATTCAAGGTTATCATCACCGGATACCATAATCCTCTATTCATCATGGCCTTTAAGATACTTGAAGATCTTTTTGGCGAAACTCCATGTGACTAGCCTTAGGATTAGCTTGGTATCTTGCACATATCCCAACAAAGAAATGTTATATCCGCCTACTTGTCGTGAGATAGAGCAATGATCTAATGATTCCTCTATAATCGATTATGACTTCTTGACGGCCTTGAAATCGAGATCCATCTTGTAGTTAGTATTCATGGGAATCCTAAGCGTATTTGCAATCTGTACACCATATTTGGCAATCGGATCTCGGTGTACTTTGCACGGTTGATGAATATTCCTTCCTTTGATTGTTTCACTTGAAGACCTAGAAAGAAATTCATCTCTCCCATCATTGACATCTCAAACTTGCCTTTCATCAGTGTTGAAAACTTCTCACACAGCTGATGGTTTGGAGATCCAAAAATGATGTCATCAACATATATCTGAACTAGTAAGATATCTTCCCCATCCTCTATCCTGAACAGAGTTCTATCAACAGTCCCTTTGACAAAACCATGGTCAGTAAGAAACTGAGAAAGAGTATCATACCATGCTCTAGGTGCTTGCTTGAGACCATACAAGGCTTTTTCTCGAGCACAGAAACTTGGCCATTCTGTTTTTGAAACCGGAGGTTGTTCCACATAAACCTCTTCTTTAAGCACACCGTTCAGAAATGCACTTTTCACATCCATTTGATAGACTGTGAACTTCATGTGGGCAGCATATGCAAGAAACAATCTGATGGCTTCTAGTCTTGCAACAGGTGCAAAGGTTTCATCATAATCCAAGCCTTCTTCTTGGGAATAACCTTGTCCAACTAGCCTTGCCTTGTTTCTTACAATGTTGTTGTTTTCATCTCTTTTATTCTTGAAAACCCACTTGGTTCCAATGACATTGTGCCTTCTTGGTCTATCTACCAGATCCCATACTTCATTCCTTGAGAATTGATTCAACTTTCATCTTGCATAGCAAGAATCCAATGAGAATCTTGTAGAGCTTCACCAATCTCGATGAGTTCTTTCTCCGATAGGAAGCGGCAGAGAATAGTGCACTTTCACCATGGAACCTTCTTGTTTTAACTCCTTCAGTTAGATCACCCACAATCGACTTGTAGGATGACCTATCTAACCATTTCCTTATTGATGTCCCCTTCAATAGTATCCTCAACATTTGAAATGTTAGGTTCGATTAAATCGATAAACTCGAGGGAACAACGAGCGGAGAAAAGGAAATCATCTTCCTCGGGAAATTCTATTGAACATTGTCGGAGACATTTGTTCCCCTTTGGTTGATAGATTCATAATTTGCCTCACCGTGACCACATCTTCATTGGCATTACATACCGAGTCCAATCGGTGTCTGCTCGTATTGGTCACCTTTGGAGTGTTGGTTTTCCCGAGTCTCACCATCCCGATTTCCATCCGAACTTCTTTATCTCGAGTCTGAGTCACTCAATCATAGATAGTGGTGACTTCTTCTTTTCGAGTTCGATGGATGATTTATCTTTCTGTTTCGTGGGCTTAATCTGGTGATCCTCTCGTCGGTTTATCTCGCATCATGTTCTGTTTCTTCCGAACACAAGTAGATTCATCAAAAAACAACATGAGGTGTTTCCTCCACAATAAGAGTCCTACAGCTTGTAAACTCGAAAGCTTTTATCGACTTCGAATATCCTAAGAATATTCCTTCATCGCCTTTTACTATCAAATGTTTTCAACTGATCTTTACCATTATTGTGTATGAAACACTTGCAACCAAACACACGAAAGAAAGAAACAAGAGGCTTCCTTTCATTCCAAAGCTCATAGGGTGTTTTGCCTTGACTCTTGGTCAGCATGGATCTGTTCTGAGAGTAGCATGCAGTGTTGACAGCTTCAGCCCAAAATCTTTTAGAAATATCGACCCACTTATCATTGTCATTGTCCTTGCGAACTTCTTTCGAGTTCTGTTTCCTTCTTTCAAAGAACACCATTTTGTTGAGGGTCCTTGCGGTGATGTTTCATGTGAAATTCCATTCTCTGCACAATAATCGATATGATATGATTTATAAACTTCGCCTCCTTTGTCGATCTCGATTTTGACCACACTCGATTTTTTCTCAATCTTGAGCCTTTTTAGTAACTCTGGCAGCTTTATCTGAGTCTCTTTCTTACTGAGTAAGAATATTACCCAAGTATATCTTGAGTAGTCATCAACTACTACCAATGTGTATTTCCTGCCATTAGTGCTCACTGGTGTTATAGGACCAAAAAGATCCATATGCAGTAACTGAAGTGTTCTGTCAGTAGAAACCTCTACTTTGCTTTTAAATGATGCTTTTACTTGTTTTCCTTTCTGGCATGCATCACAAGTATGTTCCTTACTGAACACTTCATTAGGCAACCCTCTCACAAGAGCTAATCTTGCAAGCTTGTTCAGGGTTTTGAAATTTAGGTGATTCATTCTTTTATGCCATAACCAACTGGTATCTGTGGAACTTTTAGCAACTAAACATGTATCTTTAGGAGTTGAACTCCAATCAGCAAGATACACATTCCCTTTTCTTGTACCAGTCAGTAAAACTTTTTGTGATGTATCATCTTTCACAAAACATAAGTTCTTAGAGAACTCAACATTAAAACCCTTATCACAGAATTGGCTAATTGAAAGCAAGTTATGCTTCAATCCAGATACATATGAAACACCATGGATATGAATCGAGTCGATTTCCAAAGTTCCATATCCTTGATCGTCCCTTGGAGTTATCTCCAAAAGTGATATGTGGGCTGTTTTGTTCAACATAGTCATTGAGTATCTTCTTGTATCTGTCATATGTCTTGAACATCCACCGTCAAGATACCATATATCGAGAGCCTTTTCATCTCTGCTCATCGATGCCATGTGATCTTTAGTCGATTCGGTGCCCTTGTTTTCCTCCCAAAAAAGCAGATCAATTCTTAGGTACCCAATTTGTGTAGGGTCCTACAAGGTTAGATGTACCTTTTCGGAATCCAAATCGCCTCGACAACTCTAATCACTTTAGAGTGGCTAATTTGTCTTCCATAAACATCAACATATACATCCACTACTCTGGGTGCCTTAGCGTTTTACAGATATGTGTGTGCTAGCTTTAGCATGAACATGGGCTTTTGAATTCTTCTTTGGTTCAGGCCTTCTGTTCAGATGCTTAGGCTTTTGTGCAGCCGGTCTAAATCTTTGATGACTCGGGTTCAGATAAACTTTACCTTTAGGCAAGTGGGGTTCAGGTTGTGCATCTTTGAAATGGTCTTTCAAAGATATCTTTGAGGACTTGGTCTCTTCGATTGAGAATGTCTCTGCTGAGTGTTTCTCATCCGAGGATTCCTCTCGATGGTTCGATGTGGAGCCTTTTCGGTTTGCATTCTTAGCCCGAGGCTTTGAAGTACTTGCAAAACTTTCCAATCGATCGCTTTCGTGTTTTCTAGCCTTTACCGAGGTTTGGGCTTTCTAACCCGATCATTCGGTTTTCTTGAGACCATAGGTCCTTTTCCTTGTCTACAACCTTGGGCATTACTTGATTTGAAGTGTAGGTGCCATTGGTTTTACAAAGATAGTCTTCTTGCTACTTGATGCGACATTCGAGATGACCTTGTGAGGTTCCCCGAATAAATCCCAATCCAGTTTTTATAGTGGCGGATCTCTGGTAACTCAATTTCATCTATTACATTAGATGCTTTATTCAATAGAGTTAACTTCTTCATGCACTATCCTCACAGATTCTGTAGAGTTTTATGCTTCTCGAGAGGTCATTGAACTTCGATTCCGATTAGTTGAATTTCTTGATGGATTTCTCTAGCTTTTTCGCCAGGGACATTATCAACTTCTCTTTCTCTCGAGAGTTGTACTTTCGAACATCCAGTTCATCAAGAGCTCCCATTAATTGAGAAGTGATTTCAATATTGCTAGAGTCTTTCCATTTTAGATTTTTCGACTTTCGATTCCTTATTCTCGCTCTTGAGTTCTATTTAGCGATTCTTGTAAAAAAAAGATAGTCCTTCATCGATTCTCAAAAGAATCCATCGGTCAAAATGATTTGTTTTTTTCGATGGAACATGAAAACTCTTGTGCTAGTAGTGTAGGAGCAACAACAGAGAAAAAAGAGTTTACCTCCTCAATGGCCATCGACAGATGTCATCACTTTCACTGTCTGAGAATATCTCATCTGAAGAGCTAGATCCCTCCTCAGAGTGTTCTTCTTCTACAACCATGGCCTTTTTTGCTTGAGAACTTCGGTCTCTTTTAGCTTGCCTTTCTCTTCTCTCCTTAGCACTCAAATCGACAATCATCTTTGAAGTGACCTTTCTTCGACAATTATAAAGATCTGTTGGTATCATCATCCCGATCATTTTCTTCTTTGGACTTGAAGTCTTTCCTCTTGGATGAAGATCCTTCAGCTTTCAGGTCCTTCTTCTTCTCAGTTGATCTGTCCTCAGGTTTCTTCTGGTACCTATGGTTCCTGTAATAGCTTTTGTATTTTCCAAATCTATTATTAAGTCTGTCAAACCTCCTTGCCATCGATCTTTAGCTTTTCCTCAAGCTCATCCCGATTTTTTGGCATGGGGTTCTCGAACTCTCTAGTTTTATGAGTTTTATCTTTGGCTTTTTAAAGCCACATTCTTACTTGATGAAGAATCATCTTTCTTTGTCGACCTTTTTTTTGATTTCTTATCAATTACAAATTCATAGGCTTTCATTTCGAGAAAGACTTGTTGATATGGCATTGAACTAATGTTCTTGGTGTTTTCAATCACCACTGCATGAATATCCGAGTTCTTAGAAAGACCTCTAAGAATTTTCAATGCCACTTCTCTTTGTGGATATTTCTTTCCAAGTGCATTTAGATCATTCATGATGCTAGTGAATCTGACTTCCAGTTTGTCTATTGATTCACCATCATCCATTTCAAAACTATCAAACTTTCCAATTGCTACTGGAAGTTTGTTTTCTTTTATATGATCTGTGCCTTGGCACATTACAACTAGTGTATCCCAAATCTCTTTAGCAGTATTACAGTGAGAGATCATTCCCATCACACCATCATCAATTGTACTGTATAGTGTGTCTTTTGCAATGTAGTCTAGATTAACTAACTTTCTCTCCTCAGGAGTCAGTTGGTCATCGACTTAGGAAATTCTCGCTCTAGGATCAATTCTCTCATCTTCGCTCCTCCGGATTCACCACAAGAAATTGGAATGGTCCTTGAGAAACCACTCTCCACATACGCTCATGTGCGGAATACGAGATGAGCTGCATTCTTCTCTCCCATAGATCATAGTTCTCCAATCGAGAAAATGGGAAGTTTTTAGAAGACATTTTTTCCGGTCTTTTGAAAAGTAAAAAGTTTCAAAGAAATAAGATCGATTCGGATAGACCACAAGTATTTTTGAAAATAAAACTTTGGTCAACAAAGCGGTGGTCAAGTTGAACCACCGCTTCGATACCACTTGTTGGTCCCGTCTGCAAACGAGTCTTAAACGTGTATGGGGGGATACACGTGTTCGATTTTTAAAACTTTTTTCTTCGAGGTCACTTTTGGGTCGATAATCCTCAAGATTAGGTTCGAGAAGCACAGATCGCTCTGAGTCAAAGTCTCATTGAGACAGTGATCCCGAAATGCTTTCGATACCTCGGATAATCCCAACAGAGTCCCGAGTGTCGAGAGATCCTGAGTTGCTTGGATCGATAACTAACTTATCAATCCTCGGAAGAGAGTTCGGTTTGGTAACTATCTGTTCTAGCTACTCGGTAATTGCTTGATGGGTTGGCCCTTTAGTTTATACTCGCTTTTAAGCTTTGGTGAAAACCTTCCTTTATGAAATAGTGATTAGGCTGTGATTCACTTATGCAACTTCACTGGATTGATTCCAACCGAATATCAGTGAAAAGTATGCTTTCAAAATCAAGTCAATGCAACAGTTTAAGTACGAGATAAGAAAGCAATAAAGAACACAACAATTATAGTGGTTCAGAGACTCAAGCTCCTACGTCCACTCTCCCTGACTCTTCAGAGAAATTCACTATCAACTTCTGAGCTTTCTGACTACCTCGTAGTTTACTTACTCAACTCGGCCCTGAGTTTTCTGACTACTCCACGTAGTTTACTTACTCAACCCGACCTTGAGTTTTCTGACTACCTCCGTAGTTTACTTACTCAAATCACACACAAGCTTTCAGACTACCCCTGTAGCTTACTAACTTCTCCTCTAGAGTTTTCTGACTACTCCGCGTAGTTTACTAACTCTTTACAACTCTTCTCACCAACAAACACACTCCAACTACCTTCTCAAGGGTTTGGGGTTTGTCGGTTGGTTTCCAACTAGGATGAGATATCCTTTACAATGAAGCACAATGCAAAGGGTTAGGATATCTCGACTAAGCTTTGGATATGACTATCAAGCTAGGCTTAGTTTAGTGAGCTCTCTTCAATATACAAGCACTTGGGAAATTCTAAGTTTTTTTAGTGCTTTAACTTTTGCAAGAATAAGTTTGAGCTCTTGAGTTGCGTATAAATTTCCCGTAACCTTACAATGTAGAGGGTCACCAGTATTTATAGGCATACACCAAGGTCACTCTTGAAAACTATCCGTTGGAAAGATAGCTTCGTGAGTTTCCTCTTAAGGTGTGTGAGAACCGACTATATTTAGGGTTTGAACCTCCCTAACACGTTTTAGGCCGGTCTTCACTTTTTGCAGTCTGGAACTTTGTACATATGACATCTTTTTCAGCGGCTTGTCACTGTCAGTGTCAGTATGGTACAGAGCTGTCTTCCTCTTTTTGACTTTGTCTCCAGTTAAAGGTAGACACCTTCAACGGCTCTTTTGGTTACAAACTCTGAGTTTGATATAACCTTAACAACACTTTTGACTTAGTTCCTTTTGTCTGCATTTGAATGTCTTGGCAATATCTAACTTCTTAAGGAATCACGATCTTCTCAATATTGCATCCTTCAGATAGATATATTCAGTGCCTCGGAACATTCAGGTTCATACTGAGTATTCAGTACATTACCGAGTCTTCAGTAATTACTGTGCCTTCAGTATTCTTGATCTTCAGTCTTCATTCTTCAGTCTTGTGTATTCAGAATCTTCTGATTCTTCAGGGTCTTCTGAGTCTTCAGGGTCTTCTGAGTCTTAATAGTTTATACAGACTGATGTACTGAGTCTTCGTGCAGAGAGTTTCTCAATATCACACTGAGTTCTTCAGAGTCTACAGAACCTATCCTGAACTATATCTGCTGACTATACATTTTGCAGATAACATCCTGAGTACTCTAAAACTGAATCCTGACTCAACTATCAAGATCATTCTGATCATGTCATACTCAGGGGTTTTGGGATCTTAATCAAAATCATATATATTAAATTCATCTCCCAACAAAAAGAAAATTATGTTTCACCACCTTTGTGGATTTCTAATTTTTTCAACTCATGTAACTGTGTTGGGGATGAAAAATTCATCCCCTATTTATACTACTAGGGTGGCCGATTTTTTTTTTTCAAAATTGGGATATGGGAAGATCTTTAATTCTTGTGCAAAAAGTAATCTTGAATATATCCAATATATTCTCTTTCCCATAAATAAATTTTCCACAAAAATCTCCTCCCTTATAAATAGCAATTTTTGAAAATTTAAGGAAGAAAGAATCAAGATTTGATTCTCTTGAATTTATGGGATAATCTTGTATTCCAAGAATACTTATCATTTTCCTTAAAATCTTTTCAAGAAAAATCAAGAAAATCTTTCCTTTTCTTCCCTTCCTATTTTTCAAAAATAATGGAAAAATAAGCAACAATAATTTCTTTTATTTTAATCACCTTTTTCAGTTATTGGACTTTATATTTGGGCTACTTGAGGGGCCTTTAGGAGAATTAAGATTGGACCTTCCAATGGGCTCTGAATTATCAATATTGAGTCACAATATTATTCAGCCCATTAATATTAATTAATTCACTATAAAATTAATATTGCACTATCCATCTTAACTCATATTACTGTAATATGGCTCCCGATTATTATTTTCTTTGTTTAAGATTATCCAGTTCATTAATTAATTCAAGCCACTAAAGAAGCTTTATATTAATTAATATCTTTTTCCTTGGAGTAAGGTCAACTCAACATTATTATCCATACCGGAAACAAATTCCACTTGCAAGATTTAGTATGATAAAACTGTTGAGCCCACCAAGGGGACAAATCACACAAGACGTACTTGCACACGATTCTCTGTATTAAATCTTAGCAATCGTCATGTAACTAATAATATTGTCCAAAATACAAAGTATTGAATCGCATTGATTCTCTACCCGACATGAATCAAAGCAATAATTATTAATTACACACGATCATATTTAAGGGACAGAGATTAAGAAATAACGAACCACTGTGGTCTAATTCTTCTACATTCAGTACTGACGAATTTATCCTCGTTGTAGGTCCTATTCAGCGCATCATAATGCACTAGTGTAATCTCTTGGTCAAGACAAGTCAATCTGAGCCTTACACTTCAACCTTTCACGATGGATTGTTCATTTCCATCTAGGTTGTGAATTTGTACTTATTTACAAGGGACTGATAATGTGATCTTCTGTGATCTGGTATCACCACATTAACTACAATGTAACTCGTACTATTATTTGAACACTTATGCAGAAATATATATATATATATATATATATATAACATTCATTCATATTTAAAGCAACAGTGATAAATAATTTATTTTCAGTAAATAAGATAGAAATTCAATTTGGTTATACAAAGTAAAAGCATACTTTCATGTATAACCCCAACAGTAGCGCTTTAGCCCCTACGCAAAGAAATCTAAGTTAAATTAGTACAAGAAGTTCTAGAGAAAATTTCAAAACATACATCGGCGATATCCGAAGTCGGTGGGGATCGGTATCCTTTGTGAGGTCAGAAGGTTGTCACATCCTAGTCAGAGCCATCAACAGCCACTCAGAATCAGATAGCTGGACACTAGATTCCAAGTAGTATCAAAGACATTTAATATTAGTACTTGTACATTAAATGCAGTAGCTAGGACTAGAGAAATAGGGGAACCACACACCCCATTTTGCAGTATAAATAGAGGCATTTATACTCATTGAGAAGATCCGATTATTAATAAGAAAAATGCTTTATCAGCTAACAAAATATCCCCTTGAGCATTTATTGATGAACACACTTATTGTTCTTCACAAATTCACAATCATTTGCATTTATTACTTATTTGATTAACTAAATTCCTAAGCCACGCTAAGCTAATCTTGCTCGATTATTTGGGTATCAACAAGCTCAAGGAAAGCTTTAGGAGGGCACATAAGAATTCACAAAGAAATTCAGCATGTTCTAAAAAAAGGCGGCAAACCCCAATATTATGTCGAAGAAATCGAATAGAACTCCTACTTGTATAGTGTGCGGTAAAGAATTACCTTCCGGTAAGTCCTTGTTTGGGCACATGAGGTCTCATCCAGAGGGACATTGGAGAGGAGTTTGTCCCCCGCCATCATGGACCACCACTCCTGAACCGGACATTGCTGGAGCAGTTGATCTAATGCAGTCGTTGATGGGTGGGCCGTTACTGCCAAGAGAGGCCGCAAGACGGTGTTGAAACAAAAGGAAGATGATGAACGGTTACGTGATTGTGTTTATCATTTCATGATGTTAGCCAATGGGAATGTAGTACAATATGATGATTAAAATCATGATACTATTATTGCTATTGCCCCGTGTGATGTGATTAATGGATCAGAACAACCAAGATGAAGAAATGGAAGAGAGTGAAGTTGATAAAAATCTGATGATGATTAGACGGTGGTGGTTGATAATTGTAAGTATAGGTGCAACACATTTGATGAATCATTCTCAACTCATCAAGCATTGGGTGGGAACCGTTCTAGCGCCCAAAAATTCAATGAAATCATACTTTCTACCAGTCCTATACAAAGCAGTCGTCCGTGCTGCAAAATGCTCGATTTTGAAGTCGATCTCAATCAGGAGTCTCGTCATGAATAGGAAGCTCAGTTAGTGTTCTACTCTTGTTGATCAATATGGTTATATATATACTAGTATTATAGATATTTGGTAGCATTTTTCTTTATTTTAGTAGCTTTGTTAGTTGGGATGATAAATTTTTGGTGGTTCTTTCGAGTGATGAATGATGGTGATGTGGTTTTTCATCGATCCATCTATTGATTAGTATGTACGTAGTGTAAAAGGAACTATCTTGGTTCTTTGTTTATTACTGTTTTTTAAAGTGGTTTTTAGGATATTGTCTTGTGTGTTCCATGGACATGTTCATACTTTAATCGAAGAGTTGCAAGAACATAAATTATTCATACTTTAATCGAAGAGATGCAGGAACATATATC
This sequence comes from Stenogyne calaminthoides, assembly GCA_037126765.1. NCBI lineage: Eukaryota > Viridiplantae > Streptophyta > Magnoliopsida > Lamiales > Lamiaceae > Stenogyne > Stenogyne calaminthoides. Next base: position 22,165,988 of record JBBCBC010000007.1, on the reverse strand, counting down.
AATGACTAAACAAACAATCATGATCTCTTCTACTTAGTCATTGATATATGTTATCATGATACTATTATTGCTATTGCCCCGTGTTATTATATTTTTTATAATTAATGATGAATTATAGTATTGTCGTCAATTATTCAATGTCAATTAATATTTTCTCTACAGATTTTTCAATAAAGAAAAGCCATGCCTACATAAAAATTGTTTACTATAATATATGTCAAATAAAATTTATACTGCTTCAATTTATTTATGCGTGTTTTAAATTATATAATTTTTATTTCACACTTCACGAAAATCAGTATAAGAGTTATTATATGAATAATGATATAAAAAATATATTACAAAATGTTGGGAAATTAGGGTCTGTCATACTAAATGAATGATTTTCTCATCAACAAATTATACCTGAGAATGTTGAGCAACATTTGTGCCTCTAAATAAAATACAATGGGCACTCATATTTGACAATCATACATGTAATTTAATTTTGCAGTATAATGAATAATGTGATCAATGGCATGCAACAACAATATATAACTTACCTTTTTTTTTATAGGAGAGATATGTTAAAGGTTTCACTAAAAATGAATCCACGATCTCAAATTGATTCATCCCATCACCACAAAAGTTGTCAAAGCTTGTAGTTATGAAACTGTAAAAAAAAAAAAATGCAACATCACAATGACTATAACAGAATTCCTTTAAACCCCTTTAAATTAATCTTGATAATGACTATAAAATATTTTGTATCTGGAATCACATTCTAAATAGACTTCATAAATGAAAGTCCATTTACAAAGATGTTAGAAATCAAGAATACTCACACCATAACAGAATTCAAGAATAAATTTCGTGAATTTACCTATAGAGCGTTAGAGAGAAACACAACAAAGATATATAAATATATGTAAATCAAATTAATTTATTTTCGCTGAGTTAGCAAGTGGAGTCCTCTTTCAGTATCTAGAGAAGCAATTGATTGTACAAACTTGTAAGTCTCTTCCCTATCATTATCAAAACAAACCAACTTCTCAAAAAAGGCGCACACAAGCCATGTGAGACAATTCTTGACCTATACACAACCTATTCACCCTGCCCAAGCCACCCAAGTCCATGCCAACCCCCTCCATACCACATAATGGCTTCTTGGTCTCATTTTGATCTGAAGTCCAAACTAATGAAACCTGCCTCAACTGTCTTTTTCCCTCAGAACCAGCTGTCTGCAGGCTGCGATTGCCTTTTTTTATCAGCCAAATATTCATTAATAATGATCTTACGAGTATGAGTGATACTCTTTCAGCAGAGGCATACAACAACCCACCATTACATGAGGTTGAGTATATGACTATATTTAACAGTCAAGCACCAATCTGTGATTGTTAACCTAGTCGCCGAAAACAGAGTTAAGACACATTACGTCTTTCACTGTGATTGCCATTGTTGACACTTGTTGTAACGTTGATTAATCCGGCTCCCGACCTGATTATGTGAACGGCTATCCGCCATGTCTATATCGTTTGGGATGACCTCGCCCGCGCCATGTAAGTCGCAAGGCGACTTAGAAGGTATGCAGGTCGGAGGCGACTTTAGCCCGAAGTCGGTGGAGGGATAAATATGGAAAAGATATGGGTAGTTAATGGTGCGGATATCGCGGAGCGTATGCACGGCAGGTTGATCCAGGAGTGGGATTCGCGCATTGACGAAGGAAACCCCGGCCTTGGCGGCCGAAACCCTATCAAGCCCGCGGAAGAAGCCCATGAAGACTCTTAACCTAGTTATTTGTCTATATATACTTTATGTATCTCTCATTGTAAAAATAGAGCAATCTTAGATCATTAGGCAGATAAAGAGTAATAAAATATTCCTGGCTTGGGAGCCCCCAGACGTAGTCTTATTCAAGAGACGAACTGGGTAATCAAATTTCAGTGTTGTTAGTTAGTTATCGCCATTATTCCTCCTTGTTTAATCATTAATACTTGTTGGCCGTGAGTTAAAAACCGGGTACAACAATTGGCGCCGTCTATGGGAAATTTCTATCAATTTGCTCCTAAATTCGTAGAAGATCCATCTCATACCAAATGGCGATCAACCAAAGCAACCCCACCAGACATGAAACTGATCCCCGTGATGGTGTCGATGCCTCTGTGAGCTCACAGCGCACCCGCCCCGCGGCTTCGTTGATCACTCCTGACTGGTGGAATCTGGTCCAAACACCAGAAGACGCGAAGGCCGTAATGGCCGTCCTCAACAAGAAACGCCTCGCCTTCGACGGTGAAGAAGAACGACCCCCGATCAAAAGGGCCGCCCATGATGCCGGAACTTCAAGGAATAAAGGCGACCTAGCCAGAAAGGGACGTTCAATGGGCCAACTGGCCTACGACCCGGCAAAGCACACTATCATCCGGAATCGTCGACTTCTGGAGAGACCACCGGTGGGGTCGGACAATGTGTTCAACCGGCTTGGGGATCTAGGTGTTCAAAAGGTCCCGATGGTTGTCGAGGATGATGCCCAGTCTCAGCCTCGACATGTTGATCAGGTGGAGCGCGACCTCGCGCTGGCTCTAAACATGCACCATTTAATCGAATTGCTTGGGGCTCGGTTCATCCCACCACGGGCGATCCTCCAGAGCCTTCTTCTTTTGGGGATCACCCGCGACGCCGAGTCGCGGCACTAACTCCGACCGTCCAAATGACTTCTAGAATGAGAGGAAAATCAAAATGGGCCGGCGGGAACAGACCATAACCTCATCATCCCAGATTCTCCACTCGGGGCAATGGTTACTCTGGCACCTACCTAGAGGAAGATCAGTATAGCGACCTTAGATCGCTACAGTGGGAACACAGATCCAAGGGTCCATGTGGCGAAGTATAATTCCTACATGGCCTCTGTGGCGCATCCGATGCAACTAAGTGTCGACTTTTTTCTTTGACTCTGAGCGACCAAGCTCACCAGTGGTTTACCTCGTTACCACCATTCTCGGTGGACACTTTTGAACAGCTCGCCAGGCTGTTCCTGACCCACTTCACAGCCCTGGCACCCTGACCTGCGACGAGGCAGCGCCTAATGAATACTCGGCAAGGGGAAACGAATCAGATCGGTCCTACATTGAAAGGATCGATAAACTCATCCTCGAGGGAGACCCCATAGGGGATGAGGCGAAATTGCTTGAGGCCATCTCTGGTCTCAGAAAGGGAACAAAAATATCGTGGCGCATGACCGCCGAATACCCGATTAGCTATGCTGACTTCCGGAGGCGAGCCAGCTACCTGATCCACACATCGTAACTTCTAGAGTCCTGATTATCCAAAGACAAGGAGGTCGCAGATCCAAAGAAAAGCTCCAAGAAAGCCGGGGGGCACTACAAGGCACCCGACAGCTTCAAGTCATTCGAAGAGAACATCCCAGTCAAGCTGATGGAAGCATTGGGCATGACTCCCGGACACGTTTACAATCAGATCAGAGAGCGGGAATTACTCCTCCCGCCTCGCCCCATCAAGAACAAAGGCAAGCTAAACCCCAACAAGTTCTGCCATTTTCACGAACAGGTAGGCCACTACACAAGTGAGTGCAAGGATCTACTCCCCCAACTCTGGAGGTTGTACGAAGATGGTTTGTTGGACGAGTTTGTCAAGCGACCTCAGAGGGATCATGATCGCCAACAGAGAGGTTGCCAACAGGCGGAGCCCATCCCCAGAAACGCCAACCAGGGAATTAGGCAGGGGGAACGACCTATCCCGCCTATGCCTGGGAACGCGGGAGGTCGCGTCATACATACCCTCTCCCCACTTGGGACAGTTGGAGGACTCTCTTCGACTTTGTCTTCCAAACGGAAGATGAAGGCCGAGATAAGGGAGATAGAGAATGCAAAAAAAATGGTGCTGCCAGTCTTTACAGTGGGAGAAGAAACCAGCACGATCGAATTCGGCGAGAAGGATAAAGCTGGAATAGTCTACCCGAATGTCGATCCCCTTGTGATCAAAGCAAACATCATCGAAACTACTGTGTGTCGGCTGCTAGTGGATGGGGGTGCCTTCTGCAATATTCCCTTCAAGAAAACTCTGGATCAGCTCGGGGACTATGATGTCTACATCACCCCATGCGACCACGTCGTGAAAGTCTTCGGTGATGCAACAGTGAAGCCGTCAGGGATGATTCGACTGGTCGTCGAATTAGTCTCTACTTTGAACAGTGAGATTAGGGCAACTAGGCTGTTAGATTTTCTAGTCGTTGACCTCCCAAGTTCCTATAATGGCTTTCTTGGGAGGCCGTTTGAGCATGAATTCGAGGCTGCGTCCTCAACTTTTTATTTTTGTGTGAAGTTCCCCACCAAGAGTGGGCTGGTCGGCACCGTTAAAGGTGACCAAGTTGATGCAAGAGGTTGTTTGATTTATCCTTCGTCTCTTTTCAATTCTGCATCGATATCTAGCAAACACATACTTGTAATAGATAGTGAGAAACAGTGTGAAGAATTGAATAACAAAAGAGCGAGTAAGAAAAGAAGTCACAGCGACCTCGACCCGAGAATGGGACCCGAACCGAAAGAGTTTCTGCTCGAAGTAGAGATCGATGACCCCCGACAAGATGCCTCAAAGGCCATCACAGGAGAAGATCTCGAGAAAGTCAAGATAGACCCATCTTGACCGGATCTAGAAGTAATCATAGGTTCCAAGATACTAGACGGCCTGAAGGGGGAAGTCATCGAATTTCTCAAAAAGAACCTAGACGTCTTCGCGTGGTCGCACAAAGACATGGTGGGGATCGACCCAAAAGTCGCATGTCATAGATTACACGTTGATCCAACTCGGAAGCCGATAGCCCAGAAAAGGCAAAATTCAGCCCAGAGAAGTATGCAGCTTTAGCGGAAGAGGTAAAGAAGTTGTTAGATAACAACCTAATCACACAGGTCGATCAACCTCAATGGGTGGCTAACGCTGTATTGGTGAAGAAGTCGAATGGAACTTGGCGACTATGCATTGACTTCACCGACCTCAACAGTGCTAGTCCAAAGGATTTCTTCCCCATGCCCCACATCGACCACTTGATAGACAACACAGTGGGTCATGAGATGATGTCGTTCATGGACGCCTTTGCAGGTTATCATCAGATAGCCATGCACGAGCCAGACCGGCAACATACCTCATTCCTGACGGAAAATAATGTCTATTGTTGGAAAAGAATACCTTTCGGTTTAAAGAACGCAGGGGCAACATACCAAAGACTGGTCAAACACATGTTTGCCGACCTCATCGGCAAATCGGTAGAAGTTTACGTGGATGATATAGTCATCAAGAGTCTGAAGTCGGAAGACCATCTTACACACTTGGCACCAACCTTTGACGTCCTGAGAAGATTCAACATGCGGCTCAACCCCAAGAAATGTAATATCGGGGTCAAATCTGGGAAATTCTTGGGACACCTGGTCAGCAAGCGAGGAATAGAGGCCAATCCCGTGAAGGTCAAGGGCATATTAGACATGGGAGCACCTCGAAACGTGAAAGAGATGCAGAAGCTCACAGGTTGCCTGGCCGCTTTGAATAGGTTCATCTCCCGAATGGGGGATAAGTTCAAGCCACTGTTCAACATAATCCGAAAGAAATCAAAGTTCGAATGGACACCCAAAAGCCAGGAGGCTCTGGATAAAATTAAAGCTTACCTGGCAAACGTGAGCATCCTATCGAAACCAGTTCCAAGGAAAAACTCTTCCTATACCTCGCAACCTCGGAAACAGCTTTGAGCGCGGTACTCGTCCGAGTAGAAGACATGAATGAATTTCCGATCTACTTTGTTAGTCAAACATTGAATGAAACCGAGCAGCGGTATCCGGTGCTAGAGAAACTGGCATACGTGCTGGTCATGAGTGTGAGAAAACTAAGGCCGTACTTTTTCGATCATCAGGTCGAAGTCCTCACCTCCACACCCCTAAGGAATGTCCTTCACCGGCCTGATACAACGGGTCGATACCTCAAATGGGCCATCGAGGTCGGACAATATAGAGTAACATACGCACCCCGACCTGCCATCAAAGCTCAGGCGCTAGCCGATTTCATCATCGAGCTTACCTTCCCCTCAGAGGCCGGGTGCTCAAGCAGCCCGCCATGGGAGTTATTTGTAGACGGGTCAGCTACCTCCCACAAATCGGGGGTCGGCTTGGTTCTGATAAGTACGGAGGGCATCTCTTTCCAAAAACGCCATCACCTTTGTGTTGAGATTATACAGGAACGTATGCTTTTACTTTGTATAATCAAAACTGAATTTCCGAGAAAAGAAAACGTTCATCAGACGTGAACGAGACACTTCTATGGCATCTAAGATTAGGTCATATAAATCTAAAGAGGATCCAAAGGTTGGTAAAAGACGGTTCTCTGGAGTTTCTCCAAGTTGAACCAATTCCAACCTGCGAATCATATTTGGAGGGTAAAATGACCAAGAGGGCATTTGGAGCCAAGGGGAATAGAGCCAAAGAAGTGTTAGAAATCGTTCACACAGATGTATGTGGTTCAATGTCAACCAAAGCAAGAGGAGGTTATGAGTATTTTGTCACTTTTATTGATGATTACTCAAGGTACGGTTATATTTTCCTTATGAAGCATAAATCTGCGACCTTTGAGAAATTCAAAGAATTTAAGGCTCAAGCAGAGAATCATAGGGAAAAATGTATCAAGTCTCTATGATTCGATCGTGGAGGCGAATACCTCAGCGATGAGTTTTTGAACTACTTATCTGATGAAGGGATTGCATCCCAGCTTACTGCACCCGGAACCCCTCAATAAAACGGGGTTGCAGAGCAAAGAAACATAACTCTTTTGGAAATGGTTAGATCTATGATGAGTTATGCGGATCTTCCCAAGTCGTTCTGGGGTCATGCCTTGGAAACAACATCCTACATTCTGAACTTGGTGCCATCCAAATCGGTTCCCAAAACTCCCAAAGAATTGTGGACCGGGCGCAAGCCTAGTTTGAGACACATGAGGATTTGGGGGTGTTCGGCCTACGTGTTGGACAAGGAAGCCAAAAAATTGGATCCTCGATCAGAATTAAGGTTGTTTGTGGGATACCCCGAGGGAACAAAAGGGTGTATGTTCTATGGTCCCGAAGATCAAAAGGTGGTAATAAGCACCCACTTTAGATTTTTGGAGGAAGACTATATGAACGAAAGAAGACCCAGAAGTGAGATTACCTTAAATGAGCTAAGGGGGCTAGCCTCAAGGCCAACTGTACAAGATGATATACCAAACGACACACTTACACAACCGGAACCTCGTCGTAGTGGGAGGGTTGTGAAACAGCCCGAGAGATTCATGGGAATAGGAGAGTCCTCGGACTTGATTCCCAGACAAGACGAATCAGACCCATGGACATATGACGAGGCAATCCAAGACAAGGATACAGATTCTTGGCAAACAACAATGAAAGCCGAAATGGGTTCTATGTTTCATAACAGAGTGTGGGAGCTAGTCGAACCACTTAATGGGGTCAAACCCATTGGTTGCAAGTGGGTGTATAAGAGGAAAAGAGGACCGGACACGAAGGTGGAAACCTTCAAAGCAAGACTCGTGGCGAAAGGTTATACTCAGAAAGAAGGGAAACTTTTTCGCCCGTAGCCATGCTTAAGTCCTTCCAAATTCTCTTATCGATTACTGCGCATCTCGACTTTGAAATCTGGCAAATGGATGTCAAGACAACTTTCCTTAACGGAAGTCTTGATGAAGAGATCTATATGCAACAACCCCAAGGCTTCATTGAAAAAGGCCAAGAACACCAAGTTTGTAAGCTCATGAAGTCCATATACGGACTCAAACAGGCATCTAGAGCTTGGAACCAATGTTTTGATCATGTTATAAAATCCTATGGGTTCGATCAAAACGAGTTCGAAAGTTGTGTGTACAAAAAGCGTGTCGGAACTGCATTGATATTCTTAGTACTATACGTAGATGACATTCTGATCATCGGGAAAGATGTAAAGGTGTTATCAGTCGTAAGGGCATGGCTTTCAAAACAGTTTGATATGAAGGACTTAGGGGAAGCCGCACATATCCTTGGGATCAAGATCACTCGAGATCGCAAGAAAAGGATGATAGGCTTATCGCAAGCTTCATACATAGACACTGTCTTGAAACGATTCAGCATGCAAGATTCCAAGAAAGGCTTCGTACCTTTCAGACATGGAATCCATCTATCCAAGAAAATGTGCCCTAAGATGAAAAAGGAGATAGATGACATGAGAGGCATTCCTTATGCTTCGGCTGTCGGAAGCCTTATGTATGCAATGATGTGTACGAGACCGGATATCTGCTTTGCCGTTGGCATGGTGGCGAGATATCAAAGTAACCCGGGGAAAGAACATTGGACGAACGGCAGTTAAAAATATTCTGAAGTATCTGAAAAGAACTCGGGATAGATTGTTAATTTATCAGTCAGATAGTCCAATCCCCATCGGCTACACGGACTGGGATTTCCAATCAGACATAGACTCCATAAAATCTACCTCCGATAGTGTGTTTTGCATGGGGGGAGGAGCCGTGACATGGAGAAGCGTCAAACAGAAATGCATCGCAGATTCTACCATGGAAGCCGAATATGTAGCTGCTTGCGAGGCAGCGAAAGAAGCAGTTTGGCTCAAGAACTTCCTAGTGGACTTGAACGTGGTTCCAAATTTGCCCAGCAGAATCACTGTTTATTGTGACAATGCCGGAGCAGTTGCAAATTCAAGGGAACCAAGAGCCCACAAAGTCAGCAAACACATTGAAAGGAAATACCATCTTATATGAGATATCGTTAAGAGAGGAGATATATATGTGGCAAAGATAGCGTCAGAAGACAACCTAGCAGATCCATTCACAAAGGGTCTGCCTCTGAATACATTCGAGAGACATGTGGAAGGAATGGGTGTCAAGACCGTTGCCAATCTGCTTTGAGTATAAGTGGGAGAAATTATTAGGTTCGTGTAGGTGACATTAGATGTCACGAATTAGGAACTACACGAGACATGTTGTACTATACTTAAAAGCAGACTTTGAGTATAAGTGGAAGATTGTTGGGATTATACTGGAAAGTATGCTTTTACTTTGTATAATCAAAACTGAATTTCGGACTTATTTACTGAAATAAATTGTTTATCACTGATGCTTTAAATATTATCGAATTTTACATATATTTACTGCATAACTGTTCAATAAATCGTACGTGTTACATTGTAGTTAATTTAGTGATACCAGATCACAGAAGATTAAATTAACAGTCCTTGTAACTAAAAGTACGCCATTCACGACCTAGATGGAAATGAACAATCCATCGTGAAAGGTTGAAGTGTAAGGCTCGGATTGACTTGTCTTGACCAAGAGATTACACTAGTGCATGACTGATGCACTGAATAGGACCTACAGGAGGACAAATTCTTCAGAACTGAACAAGGAAGAATTAGACCTCAGTGGTTCGTTATTTCTTAATCTTCGTTCCTTAAATAGGATCACGTGTGATTGGTAACTATTGCTTTGACTTATCATGGGTAGAGAATCAACGAGATTCAATACTTTTTATCTTGGACAATATTATTGGTCACATGTGATTGCTAAGATTTAATACGGAGAATCGTGTGCAAGTCGCTTGTTTGATTTGCCCCCTTGGGAGGTTCATAAGCTTTATCATACCAAATCTTGCAAGTGGAATTAGTTTTCGGTATGGATAATAATGTTGAACCGTTCCTTGACCAAGGACAAAAGATATTAATTAACGGAAAGCTATTTTAGTGGCTTGAATTAATTAATGGGCTAGATAATCTTAAACACGGGAAATAATAACCGGGAGCCATATTGACTGTAATATGGGTTAAGATGGATAGTGCAATATTAATTATGTAGTGGGATTAATTAATATTTATGGGCTTGAATAATATTGTGGCTCAATATTGATAATTCAAGATCCATTGGAAAGTCCAATCTTAATTCTCCTAAAGGCCCCCTGAGTAGCCCAACATATAGTCCAATAACTGAAAAAGGTCTTTAAAATAAAATAAATATTGTTGCTTATTTTTCCTCATAAATTTCGAAATTTATGGATAAAAGGGGAGAAAGATTTTCTTTGAATTTTGTTATGGAATGAAGATATGTATTCTTGGAATACAAGATTATCTCATTAAATTCAAGAAATGTCCCACTTGGTTATCCATAGGGAAATTTCAAAAATTTTGATAATTAAGGGCAAGAAAGATTTTCTTGATTTTCTTGAAAATATATTATGGAAGATATGTATTTCTTGAAATACAAGAATATCTCATAAATTCAAGAAGATCCAAACCTTGGAATCTTGCCTATAATTTTTCGAAATATGCTCCATAACAAAGAGTAGGTGGGATTTTGTGGAATATTATAATTATGGGAAAAAGAATATAGGAGATATATTCAAGATTTCTTGGAGATCAAGAAAAGATTTTCCCACATTATTTTTTGCCCAAAATTTCGACCACCTATGCTCTATAAATAGGGGATGACTCTTTCATTCTCAAGTACAATTCCATGTGCTAGAAAAATTAGTAAATCCACAAAAGGTGATGCAACATAATTTATTTTCCTTTTGTTAATTGTTCGCAAGTGTCCTACCACCGGATAGTCGAGCAAGGATTAAGGGACTTGTGAAGTTCTTTTGGTTAGTCTAATCAGCCATACCATTGCCGTCCCAAGAGGTACGTTCACGTAAACTCGTAGAATTCCGCATGCGTAGGATTTACGTGAATTAATTATATGCATGATTTGTTGTTGGATTATTATTTGAATTAATATAGGATTAATTCATGCTAGTAATAATTATAAGAATTAATTTTGTATTTAAATATTCACCCCGAATAGATCTGTGCAACTTATTCCCCAACACTTTGTCTTTCTCGCGACAAACAATGAGGCCGATATGAGGCACTCATCAGCGGCCTAGAGATGTCGACTGTCATGGGCGTCAAAAGACTGCAGGTTCACACAGACTCCCAGCTTGTACCTTGCCAAGTTTCGGGGGAATACGAGGCACGGGATGACAACATGGCAGCTTATCAAGAGATAGTAAAGATATTGTGTCAAAAATTCAAACAGGTCCATGTCAAACTAATTCCGAGGGAATAGAATTTGCGAGCTGACGCCTTAGCATGGCTAGCGACTTCCGAAGGATCACCAGAAATGAAGGATGTCACCATCACGACACTTTTCCACCCATCCACCGCACACGTGAGAGTCACAACCTTAGAAACCCCGACATCAAGCTGAATGACACCCATCATTGAATACTTGACAAGTGGTCTCCTGCCAACTGATCGGGTTCAAGCATGGCAGCTACAACTGCGAGCCGCGCGGTACACAATGATCAATGATGAATTATACAAACGAGGCTTCAGCACACCCCACCTTCGATGTATCACACCAGAGCAAGGGCAAGTTGTCCTACACGAAATACACGAAGGGGTATGCGGAAACCACACTGGAGGAGAATCGCTGGCCCACAAGACCACAAGGCAGGGATATTTTTGGCCAACTCTAAGGGTCGATGCTGTCATCTTCGCCCACAAGTGCCATAGATGTCAAATCTATGCCCCTTCCATCAAAGCCGCCTCAGAGGAACTTACAAGCATCCTCAGCCCTTAGTCATTCGCAAAATGGGGGATAGACATCATTTGGCCACTCTCAACACCTCCAGGCTCAGTCAAATACGCCCTGGTAGCGGTAGATTACTTCACGAAATGGGCCAAGGCTGAGGCATTGGTAACTATAGATCAAGATCACGTCATCAAATTCATATGGCGGAACATCATCTGCAGATTCGGATTACCGCAGGCGATCATATCTGACAATGGAAAACAGTTTGACGGCCTCAAAATAGACATTTATTTCAAAAAGTGGAAGATCACGAAGCTCTTCTCAACTCCATACCATCCCCAATCGAACGATCAAGTCAAAGTCGTGAACAAAATCATCAAGCACACACTCAAGACCAAGATTAAGGGAGGAAAAGGAAAATGGGCTAGCGAGCTCCCGGATGTGTTATGGGTATACAGGACGACCTGCAGAAATTCAACAGGAGAAACTCCTTACTCATTGGCTTTCGGAACCGAGGCAGTCATACCCGCAGAAGTCGATTTTCCCAATCTCCGTACAAGCCAGATCGCCTTCGACCACAACGACGAGGCCTTAGCCAGAAATCTGGACCTACTCGAGGAGAATCGTTTAGAGGCCAACATGAGAAATGCAAGATACAAGCAAAGGTCGGAGAGGTACTATAATTCTAAAGTACGACTTCGACGTTTCAAAGAGGGAGACTTGGTACTGAAAAAGGTATCCGGAGAGTCAAAGGGAGCCCTCGATCCAAACTGGGAGGGTCCATTCCAAGTCTCAAAGATCCTACCAAATGGAGCCTACGAGCTCGAGAAACCAGACGGTACCAAGGCCCAGTATCCATGGAATGCGACCCACCTGAAGAAATACTATCAGTAGGTTCGCATCCTTGTAAACAAATTGTATCAATCGATAATAATGATTCTCTCATTTCCAAATTCCTATGTTAAAACCAAGGGTGTCGCATAAAAAAGAAAAAAATAATAATATGTGAATCACCCGAGGTGCGACTTTCGACATACTGGAGGCAAAATCACAACCCGACGAGGTGTGATTTCCCCTGACTTTGTAAGATAACTAAAAGCAATATCCGAACAGCAAGTCGCATAAACAATAAGACGACGAGGATTAAGCAATAATTAAAGGTTGCATAAGAAAATCAAGTCGATACGGTGAAGGAATAAAAAAGATAATTTTCATTAATAAGATAAGGCCCGAAGGCCGGTACATGGGAAGATCAGCAAAAAAGGGAAATTTACATCTGCGAGCAAAACAAGAAAGATTTCATCAGGTCTCGGCCGGGCTAGTACTTGGGCCGTCAGTGGCCTCCCCTCCTGCAGCCTCTCTTCCGGTGACCTCTGGAGAAAGTCGGATCATTCCAAACGGAGTCCCGGGGATCGGTTCAGCAGAGCCCATCCGAGCCTCATTGGTGTCAAGTGTGGGGCGCACGATCCGGCTTGGGTTGGCGAAGAAAGATAGGTCGATGCCCATGTCTTCCAGGTCTTTGATCTCCAGCATGACACTGGGGGCAGAAGGGTTATCACGCACATAGTTAGACAACTCGGTGACAAATCCGCTGAGGTTGCCGGCTGGGTTCGCATTATGATATATATGGATGGCCCCGACGAACACCATCACGTACGCAAAGTTGGCATTCAGCTCCTCAGTTTTCTTAAAATGTGTCTCCCTGGCGACTAGCTCCTCCTTAGCCCCGGCCAATTTACCCTCGACTCTTGCCACGTTCGCCCTCTCCGCCGCGAGCTCACCCTCGACGTCCGCCAAGCGACCCTCGAGAGTTGAAATTCTTTGAGTCAGCTCAGAATTGGACGTCTTCAATGTCTTCTGGGTCTCGACTGCAGAGAGGATCTTCTTAGCTTGGTCGACAACACTTGCCTATGCCTTCCTCAAGTACCCGAGCTCCGTCTCCAACTGGGCACTATATTTCTCCAAAAAAGAGGGCCGCTTTATGGGAGTGAACAAGAGCTGAATACAAATTGTCCGTCACTTTCTGACGGCGGGCATTGGCGTGGTCAGTTTGTGTCCAGCCTCGGGGCAGATTTTGCAAGCCTCAGGAGAGGTAGGCAGGCCAATTTTCAGGGACCCCGGCCGGAACGAGCGAGGGCGACCTCAAAAAACTCAGAACCTCAGGGGAGAATTTGTTCGGCGTGTACTCCGGGATACAAAAGATACAAGTCATTAGTTAAGTAATGATAACAATCAAGATAATATGTGACCAGAGTTACTCGTTCACCCGGTCTGCATCCCAGCCCAGCCAGGAATCATCCTCCGGGAGACGACCTCCTTTCGGAGCCGAAGTGGGCTGTGAGGTCGGATGAACCAGCGACTTCCCAAGTCCCCGATTGATCTCCGATTGAAATGTGCTTATCTCCTCCCTCATCTTCTTCCGAATAGGCTCGGAATCCGATGGACCCGGCCCCTTGGAGTTCCTCTTTCCCTTCTCGGCGGCAGAGGGACCAGAAGGGGTCAAGCTTAGAGGAGGAGCATCAGTGGTCGTCACATGCCTCATCTGGCCAAGTACTGATTTCTTGCGAGTAGCCATCAAAGAGGCAGGCGGTTGACATCGGTAAATTGGGATAGTAGGAACTGTACACAGGGAAATCCGATCACACAATTCTCGTATAAAGCTTCTAAGTGGTGACAATTACTTACAAGGAATCTTGAGATGACGGGGATAAGTGTACAAGCCGGCCTTAAGACGGTCGAGCTCAGAGTTCAAGGCATTAACGTCTCGACAGCTCGGAGGGGTATCACAAACTAGGTTGAAAGCCTCCAACAAGTCCCAATACAGATCTGTAGAGTGAGGTGTGAACACTACAAAAGAAAAGGAGAATTAGATTAGTACGACCTCGGAACCAAAAGTATAAGATTTAGCGTGTTTAAATCAATTTGCATAGTCTGTCGGGACGTGTATAGGCAGAGTGCTTGTAGGATCCACAGACTCACACGCCCCTCCGATGAACCACCACTTTCTATGCCAGCCCTCGACTTTGTTGGGGATCCCACTTACGAGCTCCCTGCCCTTACGAAGTCGCACGTCATTGTAGCCGTCGGTTTGGGCAATGGGCGTCATCACATAAGATATTTCACCAGGGTTCGGCAACCAATATAGCCTGGCCTATCCTAGCACCGTCATGGTGGAGAGAATATAGCTATAACCGTTCTGAGTGATCTGCGTAAGGCTTTGGTTCCAGGCCGCGAGCAGATGAGAAACAGCCAGATGTAACGGGAATTGAATTCCGGCCTCCATGGTATGTTCGTTCACTGCAATCATCCTTAGTGGCGGCTGGTCAGCACTTTCGTCGAAGGTCGCTCCATAGAAGTGCACATCCCGGGGCACCTTGTATAAGCGACGAAGAGAACGCACATGTCGATCAGATAAGACCGACTGATATTTTTCGTGAGATGCCACAAAATCTGACATGACCGACTTCCGGTAGCTGCATTTAGGTCGCTTGTATGGAGCTCAAAGTTGGTAGGAGTTATAATCGAAGACCCGCTCAAAGGCTCCGTAATTTTGAGCCGGGGCAGAGGAACCCACTGCCGCCATCCTCTCCGACGCGGCGGCACGAAGAGGGCTGAGATTCAGTTCGGGAAGGTGAGTGATTTCCTCCAACTCCACCAAAAATTGCTCATCGTCATTACCCCCGTCGTCCTGATTATCGCTCGGGGCACCGGCCGTAGGGGATTCCCCCGCATCGACGGCAGTGAAACTAGAACCACGATGGTGGCAGAGCTGATCTAAGACAATGTTGTCCTCATCCGAGGATGACGGAATCGAGGGTCGAGGGGCAGAAGATGTTGTCGAAGGATCGGTAGCCATGGTGAAGAGTTGAGGGGGAATTGAATTTTTACCTGGGTCAATATTTGTCGGAATCTCGTGAAGCCCTGAAAAATCGCACTGAGTCTCAAGAATGGATGAAGGCAAAGAAGGGTTTAATAGCTCAAAACCCTCACCCTTTTATAGAAAATGGGAGGGGCCGAAGTGTAATTTGGGCAAACTACGGAACCGTTCAGAAAAATGAAGTCGCGGAGCTCGCGCGTGGTTAACACCGCGATCACCAGTTGGGCCAATTTGCGGCGCACGACGTCACTTACCTGCCTTGCCATCATGACAAATCCGTCAAATCTCTCGCGTCGATTCAAGGAATTGAGGTGACGATTTGCCTCCCCAAGAATGATGATTCGCTTCAGGAACACTTCCCAAGGTCGACTTGCCACAGGTCGATAGAATAACGAGTAAAGTCAAGGCCCCGACGCGAGCGCGTGACCTCGACTTGAGGGGCAATTGTTGTAACATGGATTAATCCGGCTCCCGACCTAAATATATGAACGACTATCCGCCATGTCTATATAGTTTGGGACAACCTCGCCCGGGCCATGTAAGTCGCAAGGCGACTTAGAAGGTATGCAGGTCAGAGGCGACTTCAACCCGAAGTCGGTGGAGGGATAAATATGGAAATGATATGGGTAGTTAATGGTGCGGATATCGCGGAGAGTATGCAAGGCAAGTTGATCCAGGAGCGGGATTCACGCATTGACGAAGGAAACCCCAGCCTTGGCGGCCGACGCCCTAGCAAGCCCGCGAAAGAAGCCCATGAAGAATCTTAACCTAGTTCTTTAGTCTATATATACTTCATGTATCTTTCATTGTAAAAAGAGAGCAATCTTAGATGTAGGTCCAGAACGGGTTTCGTGAGGGCAGAAGTCTAGAGGGGAGGGGTGAATAGACTTCTGAAAACTTTTCGTGCAAGATCAGGTGTGATGGCAGGTTGCTGATCGAGTCGAGTGAATCAATTTGGATGATATCAAACTTATTGATCGCTTTGTTGGCGGTCGATTCGGTGTCTATCGGTTTAAGCGATGTCTGGGAAGCTAGTTTTAACCCGTGTGAAAAAAACCGGTTTATGAGATCGGTTCTGAAAGTCTGTTTTCAATCGGATGACCGAAATGTCAAAATTGATCGGATCGATTATTGATCTTGGTGATCCTAACTTCGAAATATATATGCGGTTTAAAGCCAAGTTGTGTGCAATAGTGTAAAGCAGTTAAGAGCAAGTAAATACACACAAGATTTTTATAGTGGTTCGGACAACCAGTCCTACGTCCACTCTTCCCTATCACAAGGGGCACCAACTTAACCAACTGAACTTAGTTTATTGTGTTAGTCCAACACAGTACAACCAACAAATGTTTATAGAGTTCTCACTCAACCGATCCCAGAAATCAGAACTAGAAACCCTAGTCTGAAATCTTGCTAAACAAACTTAACCTAACTTTGAGTTTGGGTAAAGATTTGTTGTTTGTTCCAACTGGAATTCTATCCTAGTTTTGAGGTAGCCTTAAGCTAGAGGATAAGAATTATGTGCTAAAAACTAATGGGATGAACACTTATAAAAACTAAACTTGAATTTGTGTTCTTCGTGCGGAAATCTTGATATAGCTTGAGCTTGATGATAATTTTTGTATCTTCACTCTGAAGAGTAATCTCATATTTATAGACCTCGAAATCAAAGAGCCATTGGAGAGCAATTTGAATTTCAGGTTATTTTTGGTAGGTTGCAGGATTGATTTGACGTGCTTCAGGAACGGCATGACCGAAAGCGTGTATAGTTGCCCTTTCTAGCCGTTTGACTTGATATGCCATATCCTGCAATGTCAGCTTTGTACATACGTGTCGATCTCTTATTGGCTAACAAGGACACTTATTCGGCGTCATTGTAAGTCCAACAATGTTGACATTCTTCTGGTCTGATTTACACCGTATGTTTTGGATAAGTAGATAAGCTTATCACTCTGCTGACTTAGCTTAACTGATTGTTTTGAGTCTACTGATATGGTTGTCTTAAATTCAACCAATCGACTCTGTTGTTATCTTCATAGAGTAGGTATTCTGGTCTTCAAGTAAAGTCTTCTTATTTTCACTCTGAGATCTTAAACTCTTGATCTTTCTTTCGATCTTATTCTCGATCTTATTCTTGATCTTTCTTTGGTGATCTTCGCTCTTCGATCTTCCGCTCTTGATCTTACGCTCTTGATCTTTACTTGACTTGTGCAATTGAATTCCTCCTTAAGAGTGACCTAGTCTAATACATCAGTTGTCTAACATGTTTAGCTGGTTTCCTATCATATCATCAGTCGACTAACAGGTTCGACTGGTCCTATTACAACTGTTTTGAAACTTCCATCAAAACTATAAATTTCCCAACATTAGATCATTAGACAGATAAAGAGAAATAAAATATTCCTGGCTTGGGAGCCCCCAGACGTAGTCTTATTCAAGAGACGAACTGGGTAATCAAATTCCGGTGTTGTTAGTTTGTTATCGCCATTATTCCTCCTTGTTTAATCATTAATACTTGTTGGCCGTGAGTTAAAAACCGGGTACAACAACACTTCAACTACTCTTGTGGTCCATCTCAGTTTATGGAGACACTTATACACTGTGTTCTCACTCCCTGTCTCAAAACTCACATTCAAAAGCACAAAATAGTTCATCAATATTAAGAAATTGAGTGTCTTTCTCAAACTAAACTAATCAAAAGTTTGTAAAATAACTTTTATATATATATATATATATATTTTTTTTGAAAGAGTAAAATACCTTATATAGATTATTAAAAAAGCGGGAAAAGTGAATACTTTTTCTTCTATCACAATTCACATACAACAAAATATCAAAATTCATCAAGAAGAAGCATTATACATCATGCATTTTCAAATAGTATGAGAAGGACGATCACGATCAATCCAAATGGGCAAGTAATAGACTATCATATACTCCCTCCGTCCCTTAGCAACTTGCACACTTTCATTTTTCGTTCGTCCCTTACCAACTTGCACGTCTTAAAATGGCAAATAATCTCACAATCTCCACCCTACAATCTACACCCTCACAATCTCCACCCTTCATCCCCTTTGAAAAGTCAACAAAACACTAAAAAACTATTTTTTTTTCTTAATTTGTGTGCAAAAGCAAGTGTGCATGTTGGTGTTTAATCAGAGAAAACCATTTAACACATATTAGAACAATTCACATTATTTCATATAATAAACACCACTAGAATTCAGAATTTTAGCCGCAACAACAAACTAGATTACGCGCAATCGACATCTCATTCATAATTTTCAATTCAGCTCCTTAAATTTTATTTATCTCTTGCAACCCCACATATTCCTCCACTTCGTACATATTTTCTGCAACTCCAACACCACTACACCTGGTAAGAATTTACTCATCCAATCAACTATTGGGAAAAATATTTATGATATGCCAGGGATCTATGCGGGACGTAAATTAAATACGAATAAACATAAATTTAATCTTATGGGACAACTTGTACGTTGTTACTTGTAGGTCCCGAACGGGTTTTGTGAGGGCAGAAGTCTAGAGGGGAGGGGTGAATAGACTTCTGAAAACTTTTGTGCAAATCAGGTGTGAGGGCGCTTAACTTTGATCGAGTGTGAGTGAATCGGTTTGGGTGATAACCAACTTCTTGATTGCTGAAGGCGGTCGATTCGGTAACTATCGGTTTAACGATGTGTCGCGAAAGCTTAAGTTTTACCCGTGTGAAAAAAAGGTTTTGATAAATCGATTCCAAAGTTAATCTTTTAATCAGTTGACTGAAGTGTCAGGTTTGATCAGATCAGAAGCTTGGTGCTAACTGATCTCAACTTGGAATATATATGCGCTTTAAAGGTTGTGTGCGATTGTGTAATCAGTTAATCAACACAGTAAAGGCACACAAGATTTATAGTGGTTCGGACAAACCAGTCCTACGTCCACTCTTCCCTATCACAAGGGGCACCTACTTAACCAACTGGACTTTGTTTTATGTGTAAGTCCAACACAGTACACCAACTAGATGTTTAAGTTGTTCACACTCAACCGATCCCAGAGATCAGAACTAGAAACCCTAGTCTGAAATCTTGCTAAACAACTTAACCTAACTTGGGGGTTTGGGTAAGATTGTTTTGGTTCCAACTATGAAATCTTTTCTTAGTATAAGCGACCTAACACGTTAGATGAAAAGATTTCTATGCTAAGAACTTTATGGGATGAACACTTAATAAAAATTAATCTTCTTGTTCGTGTTCTTGTGCGGAAATCGATATTAGCTTGAGCTTCTTGATTGTTCAAAAGCTTTCGTTATTTCACTCAAGTGTGATCCCATATTTATAGACCTTGAAATCAAAGAGCGTTGGAGAGCAATTTGAATTTCGGGCTATATTTAGTAGACTTCTTGAGCTTGATGTGGCGTCTTGA
Source organism: Stenogyne calaminthoides (assembly GCA_037126765.1). Classification (NCBI taxonomy): domain Eukaryota; kingdom Viridiplantae; phylum Streptophyta; class Magnoliopsida; order Lamiales; family Lamiaceae; genus Stenogyne; species Stenogyne calaminthoides. The sequence continues at coordinate 22,146,115 of JBBCBC010000007.1, read as the reverse complement.
GAACGGCATGGCGAAAAGCATGATCTTGTATTTTATATCCGTTAGAGAGAAAAAGATCAAATCCCTTAAGTGTCGGCTCCGATCATACGTGTCTTGTTCTTATTGGTTAACGACGCGCTTTTCAAAGTTTGTTCTTCCAACTAAGGTTGACATTCTTCTTGTTCGGATCATAGGCGTATGATTAGGTGAAACATCGGTTTTCACGTGAGGTGACGATCGATGAATCGATCGATCTACGATAGAGTCTTGGTGCGGTTGACTTAGCTTCAACTAGCGGACTCGATGATGTAGGTCTTCCGTCCGATCTTCGGAAGTCATCGATCTTCAAGTATCTTGAGTTTGAGCTTTATGACTTCAAATTTGAGATATCGACTAGATCAGATCGATCTGATCTTCTGTTCTTTTCTAGCATTCTGGCCTGTCGGATATCAGCTGTCCTTTGAGTCTTCAGATCTGACCTATACATATTGAGTTTCCCCCTCAATATGTGACCTATCTATTTCATCAGTTGTTCTATACAATCATTATCAACTGGTCTCCTATAGCGAGTAATATAAACATCGATCGATCGACAGTCCGATCGTCCTATTACATGTGTTTTTGGAACTTTCATCAAAACTATAAATTTCCCAACAATTTCCCCTTTTGATGAAACCAAAACACTTTGAGAAACCAAATACTGATTGATAAAAAAAATAGAACAGTTAAGAGCATATAATCAGAAGACAATGAGACTTTGTCTTAGGATTAGAAAATAAACTTTTCTCATTAATAAAAGTTGATTACATGTTACATCAGAAAAGTTTGAAAATAAGAATAGTTGATCCTGAGTAGTCTTCTGATTCTTCACCCTTTAGGCTTGTATCCTTCTGGCATCTCTCTTTGATCTTGAGGTATGTTGAAAATCTGATAAAGTTTCCATTTGACATCATCGATCTGGCTGAGGATCGATTATGTCTGCGTTACATGCGGGATGTCAAAATAGAATCTTTGAAATGCCAGTCTGTCAAATTAGCCATCTGCCTTCTTCGAGTATTCCAACAGATCATACTCTTGGCGAGTTATTTTTACATTGATAAGCTTGGCCTCATTTTCTAGATACTTTATAAAATCTGGGTATTTATTTTCTAACCAGTTGAGGAATTCTTCATCAGGAGATTCTTCTTGTGGAACAAGATTAAGAACAAAGGCATCCAGAAGCCATTCACTCCTGATCTTATTCCATTCCTCAAATTTCTTAGCATCTTGCTGGCAGTTTTTTGGATGATCTCATCAACTCTTTTTGGCGGCTTAGGTTACGCACGGATTTTCCAAATTTTCCTTTCTTCACTCTCGTCGAAACTTCTTCTTCAGATTTTCTGCCTCTGCCATTTTTTCTGCCCTTCTTTCTTCTTGACTTTTTTCGGGCTTCTTGATTTCTCTGCTCTTTGGACATCTTTTTTTCAAAGAATCCGAATTTGTGATGTCCCTCAAGACTGTTATGTCGATTGGTTTCTCATTCATCCTTCCCCTTTTTGGTTTGATCAAAAAAGTAGTGAGGTGGGAGGTCGAGGGAACCAAAGTTGATCAAGATCGCCTGTTGAGATCTGCAATGATATGCCTTGAGTTTGAGCATTAGATTTGGAATCTTCGATATCGGCTTCGATCTTGGCAGATTCCATGGCGAGAGAGAGTGTTTTTATCGGTTTGTCAAGTTTCTCTTACATCAATTCTAGCTTGTCGATGAGCATCGAAAAAAAAACTTGTTGTTTATCCACCTGAGTCAGTTTGGCATCAACGGTCTTTATTAGTTCAGCTGACGCAGTGGATACTGTTTGGGAAAACTGATCTTTGATTGCCCCAATCTGGGAAATAGCCAATTCCCTTTGATCAGTTATTTCTTTGATGGCAATCTGCCTTTGATCAGCTATCAGTCCCTCAACTTCTTCTTTCAGGAGATCTTTGAGACAAGATTTGATCTCCTGAAGTTGATCAGTAGTGACGTTTGATGTTGGAATGTTGGGTGTCACTTGATATGATTCAGTTGTTTGTGCCTCAAGTGGTTGGTCATGAACTACAGCACCAGCTCCACTATCATCGGTAGTTCCTGCATCCTTCATGATGGCATCTGTTTGAGAGCTTTGTCGGCAGATCTCGATTAAATCTGTTAAAGCAACCCTAGCTTCCTATGGATCGAGCTTTGACGGATTTAGCGATTATCGGCTCAATTTGGTGATCCCACTTTAGCATTTTCCTCATGTCGAAATCGAAGTCTGCAAACTCATCCGCACCGCCCATCTGTTCAATAATTATTATAAAGTCTGAGAAGCTTTTTAAGCGAAGATCTCTCCAGGTGAGGATCTCCATAACTTCCTCTCTTATGGCAGGATGGGCGACCCGATTACGGATATAACTCATCAATTTCTCTTTTCGATTAGCATTACGATCAATTTCCCGGTTATGATCTTTGTCGATCTGGTCTCGAGAATTATCATCTAGATTGAACTTGATGAGATGTGGAAGGTTCTGGTTGTGCTTGAGTAAGCGGAAGTTGGGCGATCGGTTCGACTTGCGAGAGGTTACTGCTTTGTGGATCGCAGTGCTACGGTTCCACATCGGGTAAGCTTTACGGTTCGCGAACTGATGTAGTTTTCGGTTCGGGTGGAAGAATAGGAGAGACATGCTTTCGGCCCATTAGTCTGAGTGGTGAATCGGCTTTCGAGCTTGAGAAGAAGGAGATCGTCTCTTGTGCTTCTTCCTCGAGAATGATCTGGCGAGCTCTCGGCTTGGAGAAGCTTTGCCCGTCGATTTTTCACGATTTTTGTGTTATAACAGACCGATCTGGCGCTCTTTCTTCATCGACTCATCTTCAAGCATCGAGTCATGGAGGCTTGCCGCCTTCTTGACCTCTTCTCCCAGGCCTTCACCAGTTTTTTTTTTTCTTCCGGGGGGCATCCGGTGTTGACGGTTGCTTCCTTGCTTTTTCCTTTCTTTGACTTTGGGGGGTTGGCGCATATCATCGTCTGGTGGCCCAAAGATGACCAAGTGGTGTGAGAAAGGCCTTATAGGACTTCATCCAATCTGTTCCCCATTCGGCATTAGGCGGTTTATCTTTTCGAAATAAGCGCAACCTTGTTGAGATTGCTGATCTTTCTCTTCGAATATACCGCCTCGGTTCATTGACTCCAAATTTCTCATGTTCTTGGAAGCGAGAATGGCCTTCGAGAACCCGTGCGAATTGATGTTTTTGTCTTCATCAATTATTTCAAATCATCTTTGTACATTTTGACGGATGTAAGAGCATCTGGGCTGAATGCAATCCCCATAATTTTTTTTGACAATATGTCAAACAACAATCGGTATTTCCTCTTAAGCATTGGCACGACAAAACCTCGACGTATGATGTTTGTCGGCCTCTCTCAAAAGCTCTTTCGATCAAATCATCTTCGTTCTCCCTCGTAATGAAGCGGTAGATCCGTCCTTTTGGTAGAAATTTGAGCAGACGGGTTATATCATCATTCGTCGGTCGATTTCTTCTCCGATGGATTGCCGAGAGCGGTTTCATTTCCCGAACGTCCAGATCCACTCTTAAATTCCTTAGGAATTCTAGTGCTTCATCTTTGCATTCTTTGGATTGCGGTGAGCGTATAAAAAAAATCTCAAGGCTTTTTTTCACGAAATTTGCTCGACCTCCATGGATTCCGGATCTGAGTGATATTGAACTGTCGAACTTATCATCCACAATCTTTGTTGCCGCCCGCATAATTGCACATTATCTTTCCCATTCCGTGGGTGGCCATCTACAAAGGGATGGACCCGATTAAAATTGTGCATATATATATAAGAACATCACATATGCGGAAACCAAGAAACAATAAAGCATAACACAGGATAAAAACATTTAAGATCAATTGATTTAAAAATAAATACATCAAATAAACATAAATTACCAGATTCTGTTTTTCGGAAAGATGATTTTGAAACTTAGGAGAAACACTTTGAATCAGAGAGAAGTAATCTGGAGTTTTCAGAGAATAAATCGCAACTTTGTGAAATGGAAAACTCTGGTATGGTTTTTGATGATCTTTATAAAGATGAGGAGGGAAAAAGAAGACACGATTTGGAAGATCAACCGTTTGAAAAGATTAAACGCTCCAGATTAAGCGGTTTTGATCGTAGGGTCAGGAAAAGCACGTACGAAAACCTTTTGGATTTAAAAGCACATTTAGTAGCAGTTAATACATGTTCCCCACGTCCGCATTAAATGATTTGCAGGGAATACGTCACAAGGATAATGGGTACAAGAAAATGAATAATATCGATAAGATCCGATAAATAAGCAAAGGAACAAGAGAAAAGAAAGGCGTATCTGGTTGACTGATATTGTAATCAGTCAATACCACTTGTCCATGTTGATTTCACTTGTTGATCTTAGTATTCTGCCTAAGCCTTAAAATTTCCCAACTGATCCTTTTAACTGATCTTCTTCACTTGCATCGATTTGTTGAAGTTTCAAGCTCAACCGATCTTCCTTGAATCGTCGATTTCCTTCGATCCTCCTTGATCGGTTGAAGTTCCTTCAACCGATATTTACTGTTTTCCCATAGGCCGATGTATCGATTTGTTGGAGTTTCAAGCTCGGTGATCTTCCTCATCCGATCGACCAGTATGTAATCAGATTTTAGTTGACCTAATCTGATTCTTCTCAGATCAAGCCAATTCTTGGGATAAGTGTTACCGCCAAAACTTAGTCTAGAGTAGTAGCTTCTATTCCCTAAGTTGGCGCGATTTGACATGCGTAATTATTGTTTGAATCTCTCGATATGTCAATCCGCCGTAGATTTCTCAAATTATCAGTCGCGTGATTTCTACATCATGTCCTTTTTAGTGCGATTTCTCTAAAGGTTTTGAGAACTTCGAATTTGCATTTGCACCCTTGCTTGGTCTCTATAAATTGGACCAATGTTTTACACAACATAACCCATTCACCATACTTATCTTCTTTGTAAAATCATGCATTCTGGTGAACCCTTATTTCCGGTGAGACTTCCGGCAAATACCTTTACCCCTTTTTCAATGATTTCAGCTTCTCAAATCATCCTTGTGTGTCCCTTATCACTGTCTTCGTCGTCATCAAGGATTTCACATACAATCGTTGCCAAGCTTCTCTACCACCGAGGCGGCGGTTCTGCTATCGCAACTAAGAAGACACTTCTCCTAACCGTATGCACCTTGTGTGTCTATCGAGATGACGTAACCCGCATCAACAGACTCAGTCTGAAAATGAACATGAGTTTGATGTACGGTCTGCATCAGATAACAGCTGATGCCCGTATATCAACTCACCATTTAATGTTTGGAGAGCCCAATCGACTCTTTCTTAGGGCTCTGGCTTAAAAATCCTATCAAGGCATTGCCGCTCCAATTGGTTTTAGCTTCAGCTAACGGCTTTAGGATTTCTTTAAAGCCTCTCTCACCCTTGTTAAGTGGGGGAAAATGAGAGCATCAGATTTAAAATCTCTCTCTCTCCACTTCTTCAAGGGTTAGGATGAGGGTTTAGTGTTAAGGTCTAGGGTTTAGGGTTTATGTACTGACCTCCGGGTCCTCTTGTACTTGTATCTTGTAATGTAACCTGACCTTCGGGTCTTTATTAATGAAAATTTATGTTATTTCATTGTTGTGTAAAATTCCTGTATCCTTATGCGATTTTAAGCTTTAATCTTGTGAATACCACTTGTGAATCTTGTTAAATTTCAGCTTAATCGACTTACAAAGTATAACTGAACAGATTTAATCAGATAATCTTTTAAACGATCAGTTCATTTAATCTGATAAACTTTAAATCTGATCAGTACCTTCTCATATCAGTTCCTTGACTGATCTTCTGATCAGTTGAGATACCAAATTCAACTGATTTCACTTGAACTGATTAGTTTCTTAACCAGCTGGTTCTGGAGATCATTCCGTCAAACATTTTAGGTGCATTTTCTCCAAGATCCAGAAGCCCTAGCTCATTGCATAATTCTCTGAATTTGATCTCAACTAGTGGCTTAGTTAGAATATCAGCTTTCTGTATATCAGTATGAATCTTTTCCATTCTGATATTCTTCTTTTCAACATGATCTCTTATAAAATGGTGCCTGACATCCACATGCTTGCATCTTGTATGTAGAACAGGATTTTGAGTGATTGCAATAACACTATTACTGTCACAGAAAATAGGTACATTCTTAGCTTCAATGTTATAATCCCTCAGCTGCTGACTAAGCCAGAGCAGTTGGGAACAACAGCTTCCTGCAGCCATATATTCTGCTTCAGTAGTAGATGTTGCAACTGATGTCTGCTTCTTTGAAAACCACGAGATCAGTTTACTTCCTAAGAACTGACAAGTTCCTGAGGTGGATTTTCTGTCAATCTTGCAACCTCCATAATCAGAATCAGAATACCCACTAAGCTCTAGATTATCATCTGATGGGTAAAATAAACCAAGGTTTATTGTCCCCTTCAGATACTTAAGAATCCGCTTAGCTGCTTCTAGGTGACTTATCATTGGATTGCACGAAATCGCACATACACCCTCTTCGCGAAGGTTATATCTCGGTTCTGCTTTGGCGGTCGGTATAGTAGAGATCCAATGAGAGCCCTATATTCCTTCCGATTTGTTTTTCGACCATCCTCATCTGCGGATCCATCTTGAATCCAATCATCATAGGAATTTTGGCTTCCTTACAATTTTGAACTCCAAACTTAGCCAATAAATTCCTAGTGTACTTTGCTTGGCGATGAATATCCCTTCAGTACTTTGCTTTTACTTGAAGACCCGTAAAGTTTCATCGACCCATCATGGACATCTCGAATTTCCCTTGCATCGGTTCTTTGAATCTTTCACATAGACTTTTGTTGGGAGATCCGAAGATGATGTCGCCCACGAAATCAACCATCGAATATCTTTTCCATCTTCTATTCGAATAAGGTTACGTCCCATTGTTCCTTTAGTGAACCCACTTTCGATCAAGAACGAGAGAGTGTATCATACCAAGCTCGAGGAGCCTGTTTGAGCCATAGAGAGCTTTTCTTAGACGCACACACTGTTTGCCCTTTTCAAAGCACGGAGGTTGTTCGACATAAACTTCCTCTGCTAGTACCCGTTTAAGAAAGCACTCTTTACGTCCATCGATACCACATGAACCCTCTCGTGGGAAGAATATGCGAAAAAACAGCCGAATGGCTTCTAAAGCGAAGCGGCGGTGAAAAGGTATCATCATAATCAATTCCTTCTGATTGTGAATACCCCTTAGCAACAAGTCTTGCCTTATTTCTGGTGATGACGTTTTTCTCATCTCTCTTGTTCTTGAATACCCACTTCGTGCCAATAACGTCTTGATGACTTGGTCTGTCCACTAGTTCCCAAACTTGATTTCTCTCGAACTGTTCCAGCTCCTCCTGCATAGCTAGAATCCAGCTTGCGTCATGTAGAGCTTCCTCTATTGTTGTTGGTTCCTTCATAGACAGATAACAGCAATACATGGCACTTTCACCAATCTGATGTCTAGTTTTAACTTTATCAGATGGGTCTCCGATTATCAGATCAGTTGGATGACTGGTTATCCAGGTAGTTCAAAAACTCATCGTTGAGGTATTCGCCTCCACGATCAGATCGTAGAAACTTGATACTCTTTTCCCTATGATTCTCCACTTCGGCTTTGAACTCTTTGAATTTATCAAAGGTTTCCGATTTGTGTTTCATGAGGAAAATATACTCGAACCTTGATTAATAATCGATGAAAGTCACGAAATACTCAGTGTGAATGATTTGCAACACTTCTCTGGCTCTAGTCCCCTTGGCTCCAAATGTCCTCTTGGTCATTTTACCCTCTAAACATGATTCGCAAGTTGGAAGTGGTTCTAGTTGTAGGTCCGACAACGAACCATCTTTCACCAACCTTTGAATCCTATCAGATGAATATGACCTAATCTGAGATGCCAAAGAAGTTTCTCGTTCAGATTTTCTGAATGTTTTCTCTTATTGTTCGAAACAGTCGATGTGTTATAAGATACATTTTGTGAGTGGTGTGCACAGTTAATAGTATAGAGATTGTTCTGTAAAGTTCCATGACAGATAAACACATCGTTACGAAAAACAATAACTTGCTTATTAAAACGAACAGAATATCCATCTAAAAAATAGTTTAGAAACTGAAATAAGGTTTTTTCCGAAAAACAGGAACATAAAGAACATCTCTCAAAACTAAAATTTTGTCTTCAAAAGACAGGTGCACGTCTCCCACTGCTTCAGCTGCTACTCTCATAGCATCGCCCAGTGTAATGAGGATCTCACTTCCACTAAGTTGTCGAGTCATCTTGAACCCCTGTAACGTGAAACAAACATGATCAGTGGATCCCGTATCAACTACCCACGAATGGGAAGCATACGCCGCTAAACAAGTTTCAACAACTAGTGCGTGAGAATTACCTTTCTTTCTGGCCAGCTTGGGCTTGGAACAGGCAGACCTCCAGTGTCCTTTTTCACCGCACTCAACATTTCCTCTTACTTAGACTTTCATTTTTTATGTACGTTGAGCCGACTTGGTTAAGCCCCTTTGTCTTCTAATCATTCTTACCACCAATTGGCATAGAAGGAAAAGAAGACCCCTTTACAACCAAGTTTGTTTTCTTGCGCCCCATTTCCTCTTCAACCAATGTAAGAGCATTTACTAGATCATCTACAGTGAATTCCAAATCGCTCATTAGGTATTCTAGATAGAAGTGATCATAGCTCTTTGGCAGAGAATAGAGAATGAAATCAACTTTGGTTTTGAAATCACATTTTTCGCCAAGAATCTCGAGTTCCTAAAAAAGAACCATAAGTTTGAGAGCGTACTCCCTTGCGGTCGTTCCTTCTTCCATTTTTAGCTCGGCCATTTCATGCATTATGCTTCGGATTGCCATATGGGCCAGATATGCAAACATCGCTTCGAGATTTCGCATAATGTCTGCAGCTGATTCAAATCCTTGATGAAGGCGTTTTAACAAATTTGACATATGTGTCAAGATTGTGTCCTTCATCAATTCATTTGCCAACTCCCATTCAATATATTCCATCTCGTCCCATATACTAGCATCCTCAGCTGGTTTTTCGGGTTTTGGTGTGTCAAGCACCCATTTGGATCCTTGTGCAGTTAGGACAATCATAAGTTTTCATTTCCAATCAACATAGTTTTAACCACTTAGTTGATGATCTTTAAGTATAGCTAGCATACAGTTGATTAAAAGGTTGCGACATGCTGAACTGGAATAAATAATGATTGTATAAGCACACATAACCACATAATTTTGATCACATTATTCATATCAAAATCTCAAAACAATATGAATATGCATCAGCCGACATCTCAAAACAGTTTAAATAGGTCACGTGGGGTGATCTGTCTATTTAAACACATTCAAGTAGGTTACAAACAGGAACAATTACAAACCTTTAATTCACAATTAATAGTCGGCTCCCACTTGACCAAAATAAAATTGATAGGGACTTCGGGGAAGTATATGCATATCAATTTTATACCTAAGTAATAACCATGATTAAATACAAAATTATTACTTCGTTTTGAACGAGCCTCGAGGGGAGGGTCATCGTCGCCACTAATAATAATTCACAATCATCCTTTTGAGAATTTATTCATGTGAAATCTATCTTTTGGCTGTTCCGATTGGGAAATTTCTCCAAAAGAATTCACAAATAAATAAATCATGGAGGTCAAAATTGACGTAATTTTATTATCCGGAATAAAATTGTCAATAAAACATACTTAGTAATTTTCGAAAGTGAGATTTTTTTTTGACAATTCAAAATTCATGCAAACACATTAACAAATAATAATGCATGAAAATAAAACAAGCATCAAGACAAAATAAATCAAGTTGGACACATATATCCAACTGTCATGGTTTAAATTCCAAGTCTCGATGTTGAGAAATCGTCTCTTTATTGGCCTTCGTCGTTCATCTCGAAAGCTTCCACTGAAACCGCAACAATTCTTTAAAAAATATCCTCCGTTTTGGGTTGGATGACGTCCGGCAACGGGTAGCTCACGACCTAGAACGCGAGTCCGCGTGCGCCCCGTCTGAGGCCAGCCATCCCATGCCCGTCGCCCACGGCATAAGCATGTAAGGAGCATCGCCCGAACGCGTCCACGTGTTGGGAAATATGGGGTGCCCGGATGTAGGTCCGGAACGGGTTTGTGAGGGCAGAAGTCTAGAGGGGAGGGGTGAATAGACTTCTGAAAACTTTTGTGCAAATCAGGTGTGAGGTCGATTAACCCGATCAGTCTTGAAAGTGAATCAGTTTGGGCTGATAACCAACTTACTGATCGCCTGAAGGCAGATCAGTTCGGTAACTATCAGTTTAACTGATGTGTGCGGAAGCTTAAGTTTTACCCGTGTGAAAAACCAGTTTTGATAAATCTGATTCCAAGGTTAATCTTTTAATCAGTTTGACTGAAGTGTCACGTTTGATCTGATCAGAAGCTTGGTGCTAACTGATCTCAACTTGGAATATGTATGCGCTTTAAAGGGGTGTGTGCGATTGTGTAATCAGTTAATCAAAGCGGTAAAGGCACACAAGATTTATAGTGGTTCGGACTAACCAAATTCCCACGTCCCACTCTTCCCTATCACAAGGGGCACCTACTTAACCAACTGGACTTTGTTTTATGTGTAAGTCCAACACAGTACACCGACTAGATGTTTAAGGAGTTCACACTCAACCGATCCCAGAGATCAGAACTAGAAACCCTAGTCTGAAATCTTGCTAAACAACTTAACCTAACTTGGGGTTTGGTAAGATTGTTTTGGTTCCAACTATGAAATATTTTCTTGCGTATAAGCGACCTAACAAATTAGATGAAAAGATTTCTATGCTAAGAACTTATGGGATGAACACTTAATAAAAATTAATCTTCTTGTTTGTGTTCTTGTGCGGAAATCTGAGAATTGCTTGAGCTTCTTAATTGTTCAGAGTCTCCGTTTTTTCACTCTAAAGTGTAATCCCATATATATAGACCTTGAAATTAAAGAGCCGTTGGAGAGCAATTTGAATTTCAGGCTATATTTGGTAGACTTGTAGGCTTGATGTGACGAGCTTCAGAACGGCATGGCCAAAAGCGTGAATTTGTACTTTGTAGTTCTGAGAGAGGTAGCATCGAAATCCGCGAATTGCTTGGCTCCGATCATACGTGTCTTGTTCTTATTGGATAGCAGACTAACTTTTCAGAGTTATTCTTCCAACTAAGTTTGACATTCTTCTTGTTCAGATCATAGACGTATGATTAGGTGAAACATCAGATTTCACGATGAGTGACGACCGATCGATCTGGCGATCGATCTACTGATAGAGTCTTCAGTCTTAGGTTGACTTAGCTTCAACTAGCGGACTCGATGATGTAGGTCTTCCGTCCGATCTTCGAGTATTCGAGTTTGATCTACATGACTTCAAATTGATATATCATACTAGATCAGATCGATCTGATCTTCTGTTCTTGTCTTGCATTCCGGCCTGTCGGATATCAACTGTCTTTTGAGTCTTCAGATCTGACCTATACATATTGAGTTTCCCCCTCAATATGTGACCTATCTATTTCATTAGTTGTTCTATACAATCATTATCAACTGGTCTCCTATAGCAGGTAATATAAACATCAGTCAGCTAACAGGTCTGACTGGTCCTATTACATGTGTTTTTGGAACTTTCATCAAAACTATATATTTCCCAACAATTTTCCCCTTTTTGATGAAACCAAAACACTTTGAGAAACCAAAAAAAATAGTTGATAAAAACATAGAACAGTTAAGAGCATATAATCAGAAGACAATGAGACTTTGTCTTAGGATCAGAAAATAAACTTTTCTCATTAATGAATGTTGATTACATGTTATATCAGAAAAGTTTGAAAATAAGAACAGCTGATCCTGAGTAGTCTTCTGATTCTTCACTCTTTGGGCTTGTATCCTTCTGGCATCTCTCTTTGATCTTGAGGTACGTTGAAAATCTGATAAAGTTTACATTTGACATCATTAGTTTGCTGAAGATCAGTTATATGCGTTTTGCTCAGGATGTCGAAATAGAATCTTTGAAATGTCAGTCTGTCAAATGAGCCATCTGCCTTCTTCGAGTACTCCAGCAGATCATACTCTTGGCGAGATATTTTTACATTGATAAGCTTGGTCTCATTTTCCAGATACTTCAGAAAATCCGGGTATTTATTTTCTAACCAGTTGAGGAATTCTTCATCAGGAGATTCTTCTTGTGGAACAAGATTAAGAACAAAGGCATCCAGAAGCCATTCACTCCTGATCTTATTCCATTCCTCAAATCTCTTAGCATGCACAGCAGTTTTTGGGATGATCTCATCAACTCTTGCTGGCAGCTTAGGTTCTGGTACGGATTTTCCAGCCCTTCCTTTCTTTACTCTCGATCTAAATTTCTTGTTCAGATTTTCTGCCTCTGACATTTTTTCTGCCCTTCTTTCTTCTTGACATTTTCGGGCTTCTTCAGCTATCTGTTCTTTGGACATCTTTTCAGTAGTCTGAGTTTGTGATGTCCCTGCACCTGTTGTGTCAGTTGGTTTCTCACTCTGTCCTTCCCCCTTTTTGGTTTGATCAAAAAGAGTAGTGAGGTGGGAGGTCAGAGAACCAAAGTTGACTGCGATCGCCTTGTTGAGATCTGCAACAGAGATGCCTTCAGTTTGAGCAGTTAGATTTTGAATCTTTGATATCAGCTCAGTCTTGACAGATTCCATGGCAGTGGAGAGTGTTTTAATCAGTTTGTCAAGTTTCTCTTCTGTCAATTCTAGCTTGTCAGTGAGCATCAGAAAAGAAACTTGTTGTTTGTCCACCTGAGTCAGTTTGGTGTCAACGGTCTTTATCAGTTCAGCTGACGCAGTGGACACAGTTTGGGAGAACTGATCTTTGATTGCCCCAATCTGGGAAATAGCCAATTCCCTTTGATCTGATATTTCTTTAATGGCAATCTGCCTTTGATCAGCTATCAGTCCCTCAACTTCTTCTTTCAGGAGATCTTTGAGACAAGTTTTGATCTCCTGAAGTTGATCAATAGTGACGTGAGATGTTGGAATGTTGATTGTCACTTGATCTGATTCAGTTGTTTGTGCCTCCAGTGGTTGGTCATGAACTGCAGCACCAGTTCCACTATCATCGGCAGCTCCTGTATCCTTCATGATGGCATCTGTTTCAGGAGCTTTGTCAGCTGTCTCCAGTTCGTCCTGTTCCGGCAACCCTAGCTTCCTGTGGATCAGAGCTTTGACAGATTTAGCAGTTATCAGCTCAGCTGGTGATCCCACTTTAGCAGATTTCCTCATATCGAAATCGAAGTCTGCAAACTCATCTGCACCGCCCATCTGTTCAATAATTATTATAAAGTCTGAGAAGCTTTTTAATCGAAGATCTCTCCAGGTGAGGATCTCCAAAACTTCCTCTCGTATGGCAGGTTGGGCGACCAGTTCTGGGTACAACTCATCAATCTCTCTTTCGATTCGCATTCTGATCAATTTCCCAGCTATGATCTTTGTTGATCTGGACTCAGGAATTGTCGGTCCAGGTTCAGTTTGATGAGATGTGGAAGGTTCTGGTTGTGCTTGAGTATGTGGAAGTTGGCTGATCAGTTCGACCTGCGAGAGGTTATGCTTGCGTAAGCGGTGATTACGGTTCCTAGCAGGTAAAACTTTTACGTTCATGAACGATGTAGTTTCGGTTCACCCTTTGGCGGTGGAAGAATAGGAGAGTTATGCTCAGCAGCCATTAGTCTGAGTGGTGAATCAGCTCGAGCTTGAGGAGAAGGAGATCGATCGACTTGTGCGTCTTCCTCAGAATGACCTGGCGATCTTTCAGCTTCAGAAGCCTGCCCGTCTGATTTTTCACCTGATTTTGTTGTTGCAACAGACTGATCTGGCGCTCTTTCTTCATCTGACTCATCTTCAAGCATCAGAGTCATGGAGGCTTGCTTCGCCTTCTTCGGCCTCTTGTCCTGGGCCTTCACCAGTTTTCTTTTCTTCTTCTTGGGGGCATCTGGTGGGCCTTCTGGGGGGCTTTCACCAGCTCGAGCTGATTCGCCCGCATCTGGTGTAGAAGAAGTTGCTTTCTTCTTGCCTTTTCCCTTCTTTGACTTTGGGGGGGTTGGCCGCATATCATCGTCTGGTGGCCCAAAAATGACTGAAGTGGCTGTGAGAAAAGCCTTATAGGACTTCAGTCCATTCTGTTCCCATTTGGCCGTTGGCATTTTATCCTGTAAGATAACTGCAACCTTGTTGAGATTGCTGATCTTTTTCTTCAGAAATACTTGCCTCCATTCATCAACTCCAAATTTATCATGTTCTTGGAGCAGAATGGCCTTCAGAAACCCATGCCAATTGATGTTCTTGGCTCCATCAATTATTGCAGCCATGCTGTACAGTTTGACGGATGTAATAGCATCTGGGCTGAATGCAATACCCATAATTGTTTTTGACAATATGTCAAACAACAATCGGTATTTCCTCTTGAGCATTGGCTCGACAAAAACCCCGGACGTATGATGTTTTCGGCTTCTCTCAAGAGCTCTTTTTCGATCAAATCATCTTCGTTCTCCTCAGTAATGAGCAAAGTAGATTCGGCCCTTTGGGTAAATTTGAACAGACGAGTTATATCCTCATTCGACAGTCTGATTTCTTCTCCGGTGACTGTCGAAAGTAGTTCTTCTCCTAGAGCATCTGTATCCACTCTTAAATTCCTTAGGAATTCCAGTGCTTCATACTGCATCACTGGATTGCAGTGAGCAGCGCAAAATTTCTCAAGGCCTGCATTTCGCAGAATTTGCTCGACCTCCATGGATTCCGGATCCTGAGTGACATTGAACTGAACGGACTTATCATCCACAATCTTTGTTGCCAGTTCCGCATAATTGCACATTATCTTACCCATACCGTGAGTGATCATCTACAAATAAGATAGATTCGGTTAAAATTGTGCATTAATACAAAGAATATCACACAAGATACATCAAATAAACATAGATTACCAGATTCTGTTTTTCGGAAAATTGATTTTGAAACTTAGGAAAAATATTTTGAATCTGAGAGAAGTAATCTGGAGTTTTCAGAGAATAAATTGCAAGTTTGTGAAATGGAAAACTCTGGTATGTTTTTGATGAACTTTATAAAGACGAGGAGGGAAGAAGAAGACACGATTTTGAAGATCAACCGTTTGAAAAGATTGAACGCTGCAGATTAAGCGGTTTTGATCGTAGGGTCAGGAAAAAGCACGTACGAAAACCTTTTGGATTTAAAAGCACATTTAGTAGCAGTTATTACATGTTCCCCACGTCCGCATTAAATGATTTGCAGAGAATACCCACAAGGATAATGGATACAGTAAGGCAAATAATATCAGATCAGATCCGATAAATAAGTAAAGAACAAGAGAAAAGAAAAGCGTATCTGGTTGACTGATATTGTAATCAGTCAATACCACTTGTCCATGTTGATTTCACTTGTTGATCTTAGTATTCTGCCTAAGCCTTAAAATTTCCCAACTGATCCTTTTAACTGATCTTCTTCATTTGCATCTGATTTGTTGAACTTTCAAGCTCAACTGATCTTCATTGAATACGTCTGATTTCTCTTCTGATCCTCCTTGATCAGTTGAAGTTCCCCCTTCAACTGATATTTCTGTTCTTCTCATAGACTGATGTATCTGATTTGTTGGAGTTTCAAGCTTAGCTGATCTTCCTTATCTAATCAGCTTCTTATGTAATCAGATTTTAGTTGACCTAATCTGATTCTTCTCAGATCAAGCCAGTTCTTGGGATAAGTGTTACCGCCAAAACTTAGTCTAGGATAGTAGCTTCTATTCCCTAAGTTGGCGCGATTTGACATGCGTAATTATCGTCTGAATCTTTCGATATGTCAATCCGCCGTAAATTTATCTAATCATCAGTCGCGTGATTCCTACACGCTGTCCTTTTGGTGCAGATTTCTCTAAAAGGTTCTGAGAACTCGAATTTGCATTTGCACCCTTGCTTGGCCTCTATAAATTGGACCAATTGTTTTACACAACATAACCCATTCACCATTCTTATCTTCTTTGTAGAATCATGAAACCTGGTGAACCCCTATTTCCGGTGAAACTTCCGGCAAACACCTTTACCCCTTTTTCAATGATTTCAGCTTCTCAAATCAACCATGTGCGTCCCTTATCACTGTTTTCGTTATCATCAAAGATTTCACATACGATTGTTGCAAAGCTTCTCTACCACCATGGCGGCGGGTCTGCTGTTGCAACTGAGAAGACACTTCTCCTAACCGTATGCACCTTGTGTGTCTATCGTTATGATGTAACTACCATCAACAGACTTAGTCTGAAAATGAACGTGAGTTTGATATGCGATCTTGATCAGCCAACAACTGATCTTCGTATATTAACTCACCATTTAACAGCTGGAGAGCCCACTGACACTTTCTTAGGGCTCCTGGCTTAAAAATCCTATCAAGGCCGCTCTCGCTCCATTTTTCTTGATCTTCAGCTTCTGCGAGCGCCTTGGAATTTTTTTTTAAAACCACTTTCACCCCTTGTTAAGTGAGGGAAAATGAGAGCATCAGATTTGAAATCTCTCTCTCTCCTTCACTTCTAGGGTTAGGATGAGGGTTTAGGGTTATAGGTTTAGGGTTTTTGGTCATTACTTATGTATTGACCTCTGGGTCTTCTTGTACTTGTAACTTGTAATGTAATCTGACCTTCGGGTCTCTATCAATGAAAATTTCTGTTATTTCATTGTTGTGTAAAATTCCTGTTTCCTTATGCGATTTTAAGCTTTAATCTTGTGAATACCACTTGTGAATCTTGCTTGTTGAATATCAGCTCAATCGACTTACAAGGATGTAAAATATCCTAACTGATTTAATCAGATATTCCTTTAAAATTGTGTGTTTCCTTTAATCTGATAAACCCTAAATCTGATAACTTGTAAAACTGATCAGTTCCTTTGAATCTTGTTGAAATTCAGCTTAATTGACTTACAAAGAATAACTGAACAGATTTAATCAGATAATCCTTTAAACGATCAGTTCATTAAATCTGATAAACTTTAAATCTGATCGGCATATTCTCATATCAGTTCCTTGACTGATCTTCTGATCAGTTGAGATACCAAACTCAACTGATTCCTTTCAGCCTGGTTAGTCTCTTAACCAGCTGGTTCTGGAGAACAATCCATCAAACATTTTAGGTGCATTTTCTCCAAGATCCAAAAGCCCTTAGCTCATTGCATAATTCTCTGAATCGATCTCAGCTAGTGGCTTAGTTAGAATATCAGCTTTCTGTATATCAGTATGAATCTTTTCCATTCTGATATTCTTCTTTTCAACATGATCTCTTATAAAATGGTGCCTGACATCCACATGCTTGCATCTTGTATGTAGAACTGGATTCTGAGTGATTGCAATAAAGACTATTATTCTTTGTCACGAAAAATAGGTACATTCTTAGCTTCAATGTTGTAATCCTCACCGCCGACTAAGCGGAGCAGGTTGGGAACAACGACTTCCTGCACCATATATTCTCGCTTCAAGAGTGGATGTTGCAACCGATGTCCGCTTTTTGAAAACCACGAGATCGGTTTTACTTCCTAAGAACCGACAAGTTCTGAGGTGGATTTTTTCATCAATCTTGCAACCTCCATAATCGTAATCGAATACCCACTAAGCTCTAGATTATCATCGATGGGTAAAATAAACCAAGATTTATTCGTCCCCTTCAGATACTTAAGAATCCGCTTAGGCTAGCTTCTAGGTGACTTATCATTGGATTTGCACGAAATCGCACATACACCTCATCATGAGGTTATATCCGGTCTGGCTGGCGATCGGTATAGTAGAGATCCAATGAGAGCCATATATTCCTTCCGATTTGTTTTCGACCATCCTCATCTGGATCCATCTTGAATCCAAATCATCATAGGAATTTTGGCTTTTTTACTATTTTGAACTCCAAACTTAGCCAATAAGTTCCTAGTGTACTTTTGCTTGGCGAGATGAATATTCATTCATACTTTGCTTTACTTGAAGACCCGTAAAGTAATTCATCGACCCATCATGGACATCTCGAATTTCCCTTGCATCGGTTCTTTGAATCTTTCACATAGACTTTTGTTGGGAGATCCGAAGATGATGTCGCCCACGTAAATCAACCATCGAATATCTTTTCCATCTTCTATTCTCGAATAAGGTTACATCCATTGCTCCTTTAGTGAACCCACTTTCGATCAAGAACTGAGAGAGTGTATCATACCAAGCTCGAGGAGCCTGTTTCAGGCCATAGAGAGCTTTTCTTAGACGGTACACCTGGTTGCTCTTTTCAAAGCCTGGAGGTTGTTCGACATAAACTTCCTCTGCTAGTACCCCGTTTAAGAAAGCACTCTTTACGTCCATCGATACCACATGAACCCTCTGTAGGCGTATATGCCGAAAACAAATTTAATGGCTTCTAGACGAGCGACTGGTGCAAAGGTCTCATCATAATCAATTCCTTCTGATTGTGAATACCCCTTAGCAACAAGTCTTGCCTTATTTCTGGTGATGATGTTTTTCTCATCTCTCTTGTTCTTGAATACCCACTTTGTGCCAATTACGTCTTGATGAGTTGGTCTGTCTACACTTGATTTCTGTCGAACTATTCCAGCTCTTCCTGCATTGCTAGAATCCAGCTTGCGTCTTGTAGAGCTTCCTCTATAGTTGTTGGTTCCTTCATAGACGGATAACTTGAATACATGGCACTTTCACCAATCTGATGTCTAGTTTTAACTTTATCAGATGGGTCTCCGATTATCAGATCAGTTGGATGACTGGTTATCCAGGTCCTTCTGTTCTGATTTGCGTTGGTTTGGAGAACATCGTCCGTTTCTGATAAAATTTCATTACTAGCGATTGGGAGTGGTGCAGAGTTATGATCCACTTGATAAGAACAAGTCTCAGCTGATGTTGGACTCATCATGTCTTTCTTTATTGTTAATCGGGAACTTCAGTGTTCCCCTCGAACCGAATAGTTCGGTTGATACTGTCTCACCAGACGGCTTCTTCACCAACAGTTTTTTCGTACCTTAGGATCCGAATGATCCGTGAATCGACTAGATCTGGAATGTATACCGTTACGGTTTCTGATTCTTTCTCCTTGATCATTAGCTGATCCATTTTCTGAGCATCAGGTACTTGTTGATCAGGTACATCTTGTTCTGAGGCAGATTTCTCTTGATCAGAAGATGCTTCATCAAAGACTACATGGGGTGTTTCTTCCACAAGTAGGGTTAAATGCATTGTAGACCACGAAAGCCTTGATAGATGAGGAATATCCTAAGAATATACCCTCATCGACTTGGCTTCAAAGGTTTTCAACCCGACTCTTCCCATTGTTGTGTAGGAAACACTTACACCCAAAAACATGGAAGTAAGAGACACGAGGTTTTACGTCGCCCTTCCGATTCATAGGGCGTTTTGTAGTGAGCCTTAGTCGAAGACATCCGTTACGAGTATGGCATGCGTGTTGATTATTACGCCCGAAACGGTTTGGTATTGCATGTTCAAATTTAACATCGTCGGCGAAACTTCTTTGAGAGTTCTGTTCCTCCGTTTCATTATTCCATTTTGTTGTGGCGTCCTTGCGGTGATGTTTCATGCTATATACCAAACTTAGAGCAAAAATCAAGAATAAAAGAGTTCGAAATTCATACCTTTTATCGATCGATTTTTACTACGTTGACACCCTTTCTCATTTTGTAATCTTTTTAGCGGCTTCGGGTATCTTCGTTGTCGCCTCATTCTTCTTATGTAAGAATATAACCCGGTAAAACTTGGAGTAGTCATCCACGATTACGAGTGTATTTCGTCGTTGAGATCGACCGGTGTAATCGGTCCGAATAGATCCATATGAAGCAACAAGAAGATTGGATGCCGGTCCGGAATTCCTTAAATGAAGCTTTGACTGTTTTCCCTTCCGACATGCGATACATGTCCGATCCTTTGAAAAATACTTCATTCGGAAGTCCTTCCACTAGAGACATCCTTGCAATCTTATTAAGAGTTTTAAAGTTCGGATGGCTCATTCTTTTGTGCGAGCCAATCGCTACTTTTGGAACTCTTGACAATCGGGCATGCATTTCTTGGGCAACTGCTTCCAATCACCGTGTAGATCGTCCCTTTCCTTGAACCGATTAGCAAAATCATTGAGTGGCTCGATTCTTGATAGTGCATTGGTCGGTCGAGAACTCAACACCGAATCCGTTGTCGCAGAAAATTGTGAAACCGATAATAGGTTGTGCTTTAGACCTTCGACATACGAGACTCCATTATTTGTACATCATCATTCTCTAAGGTTCAACCCTTTGGTATAACCAAAGTTATCATCACCGAAGAGTACACGCTGGCCTTTCGTTCTATGTATGAAAGCCGAGGAGGTGCTTGCTTCTGTCATGTGCCTTGAGCATCCACTATCGATGTATCGGATAGTTGCTTGCACACCTCCTTTGTTGGCGGACCACGATCCTGCAGACCAAATCGGGCTTTAGGTACCCTTTTGGATTGGGTCCCGGGGTTAGGATAAGTTTTGGGGATCCATACAAACGAGCACTTCTATTGTGATCGGTTAGATCGAAGGCCCGATTTGTCTCCCATACCTATCAACATAATCATACGTCTCAGATATGCTTTCTCGATTTGTATGATTATTAGTGTGAACCTTGGATGACTTAGAAGACTTGGGATTTATCTTTTTCGTTTGTCTTCTTTTTTATCCATTAATGGTTCGGTCTGCGACCTAGATTTACGATTATAGGGGTAGGTACGATTGCTACCATCAAAAGATTCATATCTTTTCGGCATAGGTGGTTTTTGCGCGGTTTACGAAGCATGCTTATTAGGCGGTGACCTTGATTAGGTCTCAGATTGGACTTCCCTTTTACGGGTTTGTCTTTTTCGATACGATCTATTGATCGAGTTGAGGTCTCTTCGAAAGAATCGGGTTCTTCTGTTGATTCCTCGGTGATGCTTTTACCGATTAGGGTCCATTTTACGTTCCCCTTACGGTTAGGCACTGCTCACTCAACCGGTCTTTTTTTCCTTATTAGATACATGTTTGGCTTTTGGTGTATCTTTGTCGAAACTTCGTCTGATTACACCTTTTTTGAGATGAATCGGTAGGGGCTTTTGAGGATGTGGAAGGGTTTTCATAGCCAAGTCCCTTCTTATTAATCGTTGTTCGAAATAGGTGTTCATGTCTTGAACAGGTTTTAGATGATTTTGTGAAAACCTCTATTTTCTTCGCAGATTATCCTCGATGATTTCGGACTTTCATGCTTTTGGAACAACTCATCGAATTTTGCTTGAAGAATTTTGAAGTCATCGAACTTCTTTGTTTGTTAATTGCCGGTGATCTTTGATCTGCTTCTCCGATCGAAGCCTTAACTTTCGAATGTTACATTCCTCGGTTGCCTTCGGCGGTTTAACAGAATTGAAGTTCGAGAGACTTTCTTGAGATCATTCTCTTTAGCAAGGTGATTATTTCTAATTCTCGGCTTGTCATTTTCACTTCCACTATAGCATAAGTGTCTCTTTGCATTGGCGAGATCCTCAAGCAATTGCTCTCGTAGAAATTGCAGTCAATCTCCCGGCCGGTGTGCTAATGATAGCGGTGTGTAAAGCGAAGCGAAGCGGGTTTGGAGGTTACCTCCAGTTGGTCCTCCTGGCCATCAGGCGAGATCTCATCATCGTCTAGAGAATATCGGATCTTCATTTTCATAGAAGTCAAAAGCACTTGTCCGATCGCCCGATCTTCTCTGAGGAGTATCCTGAGTCTTCAGAGGGCAGATAGGAATCGTCAATTCCTGACATATCAGCAACCATGGCTCTTACGTCCCTATATCGTTTGCTCTCTTACATTCCTCTTTTCTTCCCTTTCTCTTGGCGTCGAGTGCAGGCGTCTGCGCTATAGTGACTGGCTTCTCCGCGGTTGAAACCGCGCTCCTTGATCCACGAACCTTTCCTTCGGGTGAATCACTCCGTCTGTATGACCTATCGGTGACTTCGCTTTTTCGATAGTAGTCCGAGCTTCTTACATCTGATTGGTTATCTCTTCCTTCCTCAGTCTGACTATCTCTTTTCCTTTCATCTCTGTGATCCCTCCGATCATCAGATCTGGTTCTTTCTGGAGATCTGTTGGCTGATCTCCTATCTCTTCCTTGGCTATGTTGATAGTCCTTATAAAATCTTCGATACTTACCAAGTTGGACGTTTGACTTCTCAAGCTTCTACGGTAGCGAAGCGTCTGATACTGCCGACTCACTATATTCCCAACAGGGTTCGTTGGCCTTCGTTCTCTTCTTTGGTTTGCCTTAAAAGCAATCGATTTTGAAGTTGAGGCTTCGTGGGCACCTCATCTTCATCGAACATTTCTCTTTTCAATCAAATCGAACTCGTGAGCTTTAAGGCTCAAGAACAAGTTACTTGGCTTCATTTTTTAAATGTCTTGGCAATCCTTGATTCTGCGTGACCTTCATGTCCCATTTCTTGGTGAGAGACCTTAGGATTTTGTAGTTGATATCTTTATCGGACATCTCTACCAAGTTCTCGAAGCTTGTTTATAGACATTGTAATCCTTCCATCGAGTTCGTTGATGGTTTTAGTTTGAAAACATCTTGATTTTTTCGAACTTTACCGGTTAAACTTGTAGACGGTATCTTTTATCTGTTCATTTCCCTCGCATATCTCAAATGCAGAGTATCCCACATTGTTTTCGCAGTTTTGAGATACTTAATCTTTTCCTTGGTGACCTTATCCATGGTTTTCATGATAATATGCCTCGCGATAGTATCTAGAGTATCTGACTTTCTTTCTTCTGCATCCATCAAGGCTGGGCTTTTTCGCACAAGACTCCCCGGTGCAAAGTCTGGATCTCCTCCAACTGCAGGGTTGTCGTAATAAATGATGATGGGTCCTCTTTCGATGACTTCCATCATTCTGCCGCTTATCGAACCTAGATGGTTGGACATATATATGGCCCAATCTGCATACTCATCGATTGAGAACTTTGGCAGATCATGATACATACCTGAGGTGTTATCCATGCTGAGTGGTTTTGGAAAATGAATGAGTTTTAAAAACGGTTTTTCAAGATCAGTTCAGTTGACCACAAAGATTCTTCCTTAAGAATCGATGATACACAAAGTCAGTGGTCTGTAGAACCAACTGCTCTGATACCACTTGTAGGTCCCGAACGGGTTTGTGAGGGCAGAAGTCTAGAGGGGAGGGGTGAATAGACTTCTGAAAACTTTTGTGCAAATCAGGTGTGAGGTCAGTTAACCTGATCAGAGTGCGAGTGAATCAGTTTGGGCTGATAACCAACTTACTGATCGCCTGAAGGCAGATCAGTTCGGTAACTATCAGTTTAACTGATGTGTGCGGAAGCTTAAGTTTTACCCGTGTGAAAAACCAGTTTTGATAAATCTGATTCCAAGGTTAATCTTTTAATCAGTTTGACTGAAGTGTCACGTTTGATCTGATCAGAAGCTTGGTGCTAACTGATCTCAACTTGGAATATGTATGCGCTTTAAAGGGTTGTGTGCGATTGTGTAATCAGTTAATCAAAGCGGTAAAGGCACACAAGATTTATAGTGGTTCGGACAAACCAGTCCTGCGTCCACTCTTCCCTATCACAAGGGGCACCTACTTAACCAACTGGACTTTGTTTTATGTGTAAGTCCAACACAATACACCGACTAGATGTTTAAGGAGTTCACACTCAACCGATCCCAGAGATCAGAACTAGAAACCCTAGTCTAAAATCTTGCTAAACAACTTAACCTAACTTGGGGGTTTGGTAAGATTGTTTTGGTTCCAACTATGAAATCTTTTCTTGCGTATAAGCAGCCTAACAGCTAGATGAAAAGATTTCTATGCTAAGAACTTATGGGATGAACACTTAATAAAAATTAATCTTCTTGTTCGTGTTCTTGTGCGGAAATCTGAGAATTGCTTGAGCTTCTTAATTGTTCAGAGTCTCCATTTTTTCACTCTAAAGTGTAATCCCATATATATAGACCTTGAAATCAAAGAGCCGTTGGAGAGCAATTTGAATTTCAGGCTATATTTGGTAGACTTGCAGGCTTGATGTGACGAGCTTCAGGAACGGCATGGCCAAAAGCGTGAATTTGTACTTTGTAGCCGTTACAGAGAGGTAGCATCGAAATCCCGCAATTGCCGGCTCCGATCATACGTGTCTTGTTCTTATTGGATAGCAGACTCACTTTTCAGAGTTATTCTTCCAACTAAGTTTGACATTCTTCTTGTTCAGATCATAGACGTATGATTAGGTGAAACATCAGATTTTACCTGATGAGCTGACCTGATCAGTCTGAACTGATCAGTCTACCTGATAGAGTCTTCAGGTGCCGGTTGACTTAGCTTCAACTAGCAGACTCGACTGATATAGGTCTTCTGGTCTGATCTTCGAGTATTCAGAGTTTGATCTACATGACTTCAGCTGAGATATCAGACTAGATCAGATCGATCTGATCTTCTGTTCTTGTCTTGCATTCCGGCCTGTCGGATATCAGCTGTCTTTTGAGTCTTCAGATCGGACCTATACATATTGAGTTTCCCCCCTCAATATGTGACCTATCTATTTCATCAGTTGTTCTATACAATCATTATCAACTGGTCTCCTATAGCAGGTAATATAAACATCAGTCAGCTAACAGGTCTGACTGGTCCTATTACATGTGTTTTTTGGAACTTTCATCAAAACTATAAATTTCCCAACACCGGATCTATTCGATGTGTATTTAAATACATATTTAAATTATTCAATTAATTACTAACATGAATCAATCCGAAATTAATTCAACATAATAATTAAATAAGCAACAACAACATGTGTGCACGTAATTCACGTAAATCCTAAGCATGCGGAATCTAGGAGTTACGAGATTACATACCTCTTGTAGAGACAACCATTGAGACGATTGATCAACCCAAAGTGCCTTCTCAAATATGTCTCATGTCCACGAACGTAATCCGGTAGAATAATTCTCACGAACGATTTTAATAAAGGAGAAAACTAAAAATATATGCCACCACCTTTGTGGATTTTTAATTTTTCCAACACATGGAATTGCATTGGGGATGAAAAATTCATCCCCTATTTATAACATAAGGGGTGGTCGAAATTTTTCCCTAAAAAAGATATGGGAAGATCTTTAATTCTTGTACAAGAAGTAATCTTGAATATATCCAATATATTTTATTTCCCATAAATATATTTTCCACAAAATCTCCTCCCTTATTTATAAGTAATTTTCGAAAATTACCTATTAATGGGGAAGGAAAAAGATATTTGACATATCTTGAATATATGGGATAAACTTGTATCTCAAGAATACTTATTCCATAAAATTCTTTCCACGAAAATCAAGAAAATCTTTTCTCCCTACTTCTTAATATTTTCAAAAATATTGGAAAAATAGGGCAATAATATTTTCTTCTCCTTTTCATTAATTGGAATTTAATTGGGCTATTTGAGGGGCATTTAGGAGAATTAAGATTGGACATTCAATGGGCTATGAAACTTTAATATTAAGCAAAAATATCATTCAAGCCCATTAATATTAATTTATTCCACTATAAAATTAATATTGAACTATCCATCTTAATCCATATTACGATGCTTCAATAATATGGCTCCCGGTTATTATTTTCGTGTTTAAGATTATTTAGTCCACTAATTAATTAAGCCACTGAAAAAGCTTTATATTAATTAATATATTTATCCTTGGAGTAAAGACAGCTCAACATTATTATCCATACCGGAAATAAATTTCCTCTTGCAAGATTTGGTATGATAAAGCTTCTGAGCCCACCAAGGTGACAAATCAAGCAAGATGTGCTTGCACACGATTCTCCGTATTAAATATTAGCAATCGTCGTGTAACTAATAATATTGCCCAAGATATAAGGTATCAAATCACGTTGATTCTCTTCCCATCATAAGTCAAAGCAATAGTTATTAATTTCACATGATCCTATTTAAGGAACGTATATTAAGAAATAACGAATAACTGAGGTCTAATTCTTCTATATTCAGTACTGAAGAATTTATCCTCCTGTAGGTCCTATTCAGCGCATCATAATGCACTAGTGTAATCTCTTGGTCAAGACAAGTCAATTTGAGCCTTACACTTCAACCTTTCACGATGGTTTGTTCATTTCCATCTAGGTTGTGAATTTGTACTTAGTTACTAGGAACTGTTAAATTGATCTTTCGTGATCTGGTATCACCAAATTAACTACAATGTAACACGTACTATTTATTGAACAGGTATGCAGTAAATATATATAGCATTCAATCGTATTTAATGCAACAGTGATAAATAATTTATTTCAGTAAATAAATAAAAAATTCAGTTTGGTTATACAAAGTAAAAAGCATACTTTCAAGTATAACCCCAACACCGCGCCCCCATGTCGCCCAGCCCTGCCCGCATGTGCGCCTCGCTTGCGCCCATGCGCGCGCCCGCGTGCAGGACCGCCCCGTCCAAGTTCAGCCCGCGCACCTTGCGCGCATCCACCTCGCCTCGTACGCGACAGCCTAGCGACGTGTGCATCTCCTTGGCTCGCATACGTCCGGGCACTTGGACGTCCGTCTTTAACTCTCCGTCTCCATCATCGTTCTCGATCCGATTATAATTTATTTACAAAAATAAATAAACCTAGATCTAGACTGGTCTATTACATTGAACAAATCAAACAAATTCTAATTTACTCGTGGATTTTCTCATGAGAAAAATAAATCCGAACGAATCGAATTAAAAACCAATAAATTATTTGCATGCATGTAAATAAGCACATTATAATACCATGACAATTGGATACCTGCAAAACAGATCTAACAGTTCTACTATTCAATTTCAATTTTAATAAACAACAATTTAAATTACAGTTTAAAAGATCAAAGCTCGAACCAGGGCTCTGATACCAGGTTTTGGGATACTATATGCCAGGATCTATCGAGATGACCTCATAAACACAAATTTAAATTAACGATTATTACTAGCATGAATTTACCTACGTGAATTCAAAAAATAATCAATCGAACAACATGATGCAAATAATAATACACGTAAAAGTTCCTAGCATGCGGAATTTCTAGGAGTTTACGTAAACGTACCCGTTGGAGAGACGATCTGAGACAGACAGGATCAGGTATCTGGCAACCAACTAAAAGTCCTTCTCAAGTATTCTCAAGTCCTTGCTCAACAACCTTGGTGGAAGGTTCTCCAATGAACAATTATAAAACAAAGGAAAATCAAATAATTTGTTGCACCACCTTTGTGAATTTCTAACTTTTCGAACTCATGGAATTGTTTTTGGGATGAAAAAATCATCCCCTATTTATAATAGGGGGTGGGGGGCCGAAAATTTGAGCTAAAATAGGGTTAGGAAAGATCTTTTCTTGATCTCCAAGAAATCTTGAATATATCTCATATATTCTTCTATCCATGTGTATTTTTTTCACAAAAATCTCACACTCTTATTTAGCCACTATTTTCGAAAATAATAGGGTGGATTTGCAAGATTGGATCTTTCTTGAATTTATGAGATATTCTTGTGTTCCAAGAATACATATCTTTCTCTATAAAAATTTTCCAAAAAAATCAAGAAAATCTTTCTTCCCTTTTATTTCTCTATAATTCGAAAATTACTATTAAAGAAACCAAGTGGGATATTTCTTGAATTTATGGGATAATCTTGTATTCCAAGAATACTCATCTCCTTTCCATAAAATCTTTTCAAGAAAATTCTTCTCCTTCTTTTCCTTTAATATTTTCAAAATTTTAAGGAAAAATATGCAACAAAGAATTTAATTTATTTTAAGCATCTTTTATTTATTGGACTTTAATTGAGCTACTTGATGGACCTTTAGGAGAATTAAGATGGACCTTCCAATAGGCCTCTGAATTCCAATATTGATCCACAATATAATTCAGCCCATTAATATTAATTTATTCCACTATATAATTAATATTGCACTATCCATCTCAACTCATATTACGGTAATATGTCTCCCAATTATTATTTCACGTGTTTAAGATTATTTTGTCCATTAATTAATTAAGCCACTGGAAAGCTATATATTAATTAATATCTTTATCCTTGGAGTAAGGACAACTCAACATTATTATCCATACCGAAAAATTAATTCCACTTGCAAGATTTGGTATGATAAAGGTTCTGAGCCCACCAAGGGGACTAATCATGCAAGACTCTCCAAGCACACGATTCTCTGTATTAATTTAGCAACTGTCATGTAATTAATATTATTGCCCAAGATATAGGGTATCGAAGTCGCAGTGATTCTCTTCCCATTTATAAGTCAAAGCAATAATTACTAATCACACACAGTCCTTATTAAGTGACAGAGATTAAGAAAACAACCACTGAGGTCTATCTCTTCATCCCATAAGTCAGTGCGAATGAGTTTATCCTCTCTGTAGGTCCGCTTCAGCGCATCAAATGCACTAGTGTAATCTCTCGGTCTAGACAAGCTAATCTGAGCTTTACACATCAACTTCTACCAATAGATTGTTCAGATATATCTAAGTTGTGTAACACGCACTTATTTACAAGGGTCTGTTAACGTGATCTTTTGTGATCTGGTATCACCACGTTAACTACAATGTGACACATGCTATTCTATGAACGGTTTGCAATAAATATATATAACATTCAATCATATTTAAAGCAACAGTGATAAATAATTTATTTCAGTAAGTAAGTGTTTAATACATAGGTTATACAAAGCAAAAGCATACCAGAAATCTGCAGACCAGATTCCTGCATACCAGAAATCCGAATACCAGAAATCAGGCGAGCTGAAATCAGAAGAGCTAAACAGTAAACAGGCGTGCTGAACTAATCTGTTAGATACACAAAAAGTTGGCCAATGAGAAGATGACAACACATATATGAATGTGACATAAAGCTGGAAGTAACAGTGCAATAGGACAAAGAAAAGCTGGAAGATTATTCATATGGATTTGAATTTACTCTCCACTGTAATATTCAAATCCACACTATAAATACATTGCACTATCTTCAAAAGAAGATAATGGAGGATGATGCAAAGTGAAGATTAAAGCCAAATATTCAAGCATCTCTATTCAAGAACACAGAGCATTAAATATTCAAACTTACCCAAGTGTGTTCTTCATTATATCTAAGCATAAATGTCATATCCTAAGCTTAGAGAGATTTTCTCAACCTTAGCTTAAAGGCTAAAACAATGTAAGGGAAAATCTCACCTAGTTGGAAATAACACCAAACCCAAACCCTCTCTTGAGAGAGAATTAGTGGTTAAGGGAGGTAGTTAAGTAGGCGATCCCGTGAGGGAGATAAGTCCTGTAGGCGATCTCTTGAGGGAGATAAGTCCCGAGAGTGAGTACTCATTAAACATCTATAGGCAATCCCGTGAGGGAGATAAGTCCCGTTGAGTGAGAGCTCCATAAATATATGTATGGTGGTATGCCTAACACCGTAAACTAAGGTTTCCTTTGGATTAAGGAAGTGCCCCATGAAGGAAGGAGTGGATGTAGGAGGCGTTCTCCGAACCACTTTAAAAATACATGGGTTCTTATTTGCTTTCATATTAACTGTCATACATACTTTAGCAAATCAGCATAACACATTGTAGGTCCCGAACGGGTTTTCGTGAGGGCAGATGCCTAGAGGGAAGAGGAGAATAGACTTCTGAAAACTTTTGCGTGAAATCAGGCGTGAATAGCAAGTTGTCTGATTAGAGTGCGTGTGAATCAGTTTGGACTGATATCCAACTTACTGATCGTCTGAGGGCAGATCAGTTCGGTGTCTATCAGTTTAACTGATGTGCGAAAGCTAAGTTTTACCCGTGTGAAAAACCAGTTTATTAAATCAGAATTCTAAGTTATCTGTTTTGAATCAGATGACAAAGTGTCAAACTGATCAGATCAGTTGCTTGGTGAAAATTTGATCCAGACTCAGAATATGCATGTAACACAGAAACAAGTAGTGTGCAAGATGTGTAAAGCAGGTAAATCAGATAATGCACACCAAAATTTTTATAGTGGTTAGGACAACTTGTCCTACGTCCACTCTTCCCTATCAGCAGGGGCACCAACTTAACCAACTGGACTTAGTTTAATGTGTTAGTCCAACACAGTACAACAGATGTTTCAAGAGTTCTCACTCAACCAATCCCAGAAATCAGAAACTAGAAACCCTAGTCTGAATTCTTGCTAAACAAACTTAACCTAACTTTTGGTTTGGGTATAAGATTTGTTGTGTTCCAACTAGAAATATATCCTAGTATTTGGTTAGCCTAAAGCTAAATGATAAGATTTATGTGCTAAGAACTATGGGATGAACACTTAGAAAATATTCTCGATTTTGTGTTCTTCGTGCGGAAATTATGTTTGCTTGAGCTTGATGATTATTTCCATAACCTTACTATGAAGGTTTGATCCCATATATATAGGCACGAAATCGAACTAGCCGTTGAAGAGAAATTCAAATGTCGGTCTATTTAAGGTTGGATTGCAGGCTTGATGTGACGTGCACAGAGGCGACATGGCCGAAAGCATGTAAGTTTGTGCTTTCTAGCCATTTGACTGTGATCCGCCGAATCCCGCACTATCAGCTCCGTACATACGTGTCTCATTTCTGTTGGTTAACAAGTACACTTATTCAGTGTTTCCTTTACAAACTAAGGTTGACATTCTTCTTATATGATAAGCTCGTATGACTTGGTGAATCTTGGGTTGTCACCCGATTGAGCTGACCTGATCAAATAAGACTGATCAGTCTACCTGATTGAGTCTTCAGATACAAGTTGTCTTAGCATAACTAGTAGACTCTTCTTCATTCTTCTGATGTAGGTCTTCTGGTAGTCATCTGATCTTCAGCTCTTCTGAGTCTTCAGCTTCATGTCTTTACCTGATCATCTGACTGTCAGATCATCTGACTTATCTGATCTTCTGACTTGTCTGATCTTCTGATCTTTTGACTTGTCTGATCTTCTGATCTTCTGACTTGTCTGATCTTCTTCAAGAGTTAACCTATACATATTGAGTTCTCCCTCAATATGTGACCTATCTAATACATCAGTTGTCTATACATCTCAGCTGGTCATCCTATCCTGATTCTAAGTCATCAGTCAGCTAACATGTCTGACTGGTCCTATTACAATCTGTTTTGGAACTTCCATCAAAACTACAAATTTCCCAACAATTTCCCCCTTTTTGATGGAACCTAACACTTTAATCAGAAAAACAGATAGCCAATAATGTAAATAATAGAGATAACACACAGTTCAGAAGACAATGTGAAATTGTCTTAGGATCAGGAAGATAGAGTATTTCATTAAAGATATAAGTGTTTACATGTACAGAAATGTCTATCAGCAGATCCTAAACTGGTCTTATGATCTGTTGTTTTCAATACTTGAATTTCTGGAGCCCTTCAAGAATATCAAACACTTTGTACATCCTCTGCATCAGAGCAGCCATTCGATCCTTCTCAATGATCCCTCCTTTCTTGGAAAAATCATAATACAGCTTCTTAAAGGCAATAGGATCAAGAGTTTTGTTCGGTCTGAGAGGTGGCAAGAGAATTTCTAATGGGGGAGCCTCAGGAATTAGGTTCATCGTCTTGCCCTCTTTAATTACGATCTCAGAGAATTCTGGATATTTGGTTTCCAGCCAACTTCTGAATTCATCATCAAATTCTCCTTGATCAGCAGTAATGGGAATTTTCTCCAGAATAAACACATCACATAACCAGTCTGCTCGAATCTTGTTCCATTCTGGTATCAGATCTTCTCGGGCAACCAGCATGTCTTTCACTGATGCAGGTAAGGCCCTTTCTTCCCAGACAATGTCCTCATCAACAACAGCCTTCTTCCTTTGTCTTCTTACATAGCTAATGTGAAGACCTTTAGACTCAGTCAGTTTCTTCTTTTTGATGGCAGCATCGATCACTCTCTGCCTGGCTTTCTGCTCTTCTAACTGTGCTGGGGATATCTGAGACTTGGATCGTGTCTCAATCTGCTTCTGGGTCTAAGTAAGTACCTTGACCTGCTTACCCTTGGCTTTTTTCCTTTTCTTGGCTTCTGCCTCAGCTGTTTCCTCTTCCTCAAGTAACTGCTTTGCCAGCTCAAGTCTCTTGGCCTGATCTTCAGATTCGTACCTTTTCTGAATGTTTTGAAGAGAAATCTTCTATCTTATCTACTCTGGCAACAACCTCAGATAAGACAGACTTTTGTTCATAAATGTCCTTCCCTTGAGCTTGAATATCTTCCCCATGCTTTTCAACTGTCTGATAAATTTTCACCAGTTCGGTGTCAGGCACAGAAACAGTTGATACAATTTCTGGCATGGCAGCAGTTGGTGCAGATGGAGATGGTGCAGATTTTCCAGCAGTTGGCAAAGTGCCCGCAACAATTAACTACATCTGTTTTTCTGCCTCCTCTTCCCCCTTTTTGGTTGCATAAAAAAGGTTTGTTAGCCTGAGGTTTAGTGCTCTGAATTGATTCAGCATTTCATCCTTGAGCTCCTCAACTGCTAACGGGGTGATCTGCAGTGTGGAAGATGAGGGTTCAGGGCCCAACAATCTGTTCAGACCAGCTTCAGGTGACATCTTGGCCCTGAGAATTGATCCCTCAAATCTCTTCCACCCTGCATCAAGACAAGTATATGTCCTCTCCAGAGAAGACCAGACACTTTTCAACAAAGTTCCAAGATCAGAGAGCATTGATACTTGTAACGATATCTTCTCTGTGACTGGATCAACTCGCTTCATCACAGAGGCAATAATGTTATCGTGCATACTCATCAGTTTGGCTGTAGTCAGTTTTCTCTCTGCATCAACCAGAGCTTGTTGCTCTTCTCTGAACCTCTTCATCAGGTCAGTTGCCAAAGTGTTGAACTGTGTTTCAACAGCGGCCTTTACCCCATCTTGAATATTCTTCGAAAGACGATCTAGGGTATCGGCATCTAAGGAAACAACCTTGCCATATGTTGAAGCCTCACCAGATAGGGTCACATCTGCAGCACCCAAATCTGGTTCATCGCCAGCTTGCTCATCACCATGAGCCCAGTAAGCTTCCTTCTCTACCTCAGCAATGCCAAACTTCTCGTGAATCAACCATCTGATGTCATCATTTGAGGCTAATTCAGCTACACTGCTCACTCCAGTATTCTCCATACACCTCGTTTCTAGATCTACAAAATACTCAGATCCGAGAGCTTCCATCAAGATCAGAAATTCTTCAATACCCTTCAGACGGATATCCCTCCAGAAGATAATCTCTTCAATCTTCGGTTAAAGACCTGGATGGTTAATCAGATCCGGGCAGATCGTGTTCAGATAAGCTTTTACCTATTGCTTAAGAATGAACAACATAGGATCCTCGGTGTCTGACTCTGGGGATTCCAGAACAATCCTAGTGTTGAACGGATTGTGGGTAAGAGAGACATAGAGGTCAGATCTTGGGATAACTTCTTCAGGGGCCTGTTTCTCAACCCTTTCTGTTTCCTTTGAAATCGATTCTGATGGCTGATCTAGTGTGAGAGTGGGAATTTGTGGTTCACTGGGTGGGGTAGATTCTATTTCTGGTTATTTTGGAGTTGGCTCAGACTGAGGTTGAATCTGGGTTCAGAGGCAGTTTGGGGTTGGAGATTGTGATTTGGCTGGTGATGGTGATGGTGATTTGGATGTGGGTGTAGGTGATTTTTCCCTTCTGAATACTGTACTAAGGGGTACAGAGTCTGAGGGTGACTGCTCCCCAGTTGGCTCATATTCTACTCCTTCTCCTTCTCCTTCTGCCTCACCTTCTCCTTCAGTCATCTGCTCAATTTGCTCCTCCTCTGATTCAATGTGAATCAGCTCCTCAACTTTCTCTGCCTCAGCTGGTTCAGGTCCAGCTTCCTCCATTGCCACCTCAGAAGGTTGTCCAGGTGACTTCTTCTGAAGAGTGGTAATCTTCTTTTGGCGCTTTTCTGCCTCATCTGGTTTCTTGGTTAGTGACTATCGTTTCAGCGTCTTCTTGGGAGTGGCCTGTTCCTGCGTTTCTGACTGGAAAGAAGACACAGTTGTCTTAACTTCTTTTCCTTTCCCTTCTCCTCTTTGTCTTAGCACATATGGAGCTGGGTCATCGTCAGATTGGCCTGGTAGAGGTTCACCTTTTCCCAGAATGGCCTTGAACTTTGCCAGATATACTTTCTTTCCATCATCATTCCACTCGAAATTATCAGGCAATTTATCCGCAAGGATGATAGAGACCTTGTGAATAAACGAGCACTTTGAAGTCAGAAAGACTTCATTCCTCTCATTTATGGAAAATTTCCAATTCTCCTTCATCAATCTGGCCTTGAACATCCCTAACCAGTCAACATCATTGGCTTTCTTGATAATAGCAGTCATGACACCCTGCTTGTGTGAAGTGATGGCATCAAGATTGTAAGTTAAGCACAAAATCACCTTGGAAACAATCTCGAACAAGAGTCGATATTTCCTTTTGAGATGAGGGCACGAATATTCACAAGCTGGTCTCGATTCGCCGGTCTTCATAATTCGGCCTGTAAAAACCCTTTCTCTCCTAGTTCAGTAGTGAATGTTTTCGGAGCAATACTTCCTTGTCGAAGACCAAATATCCTCCGTAAATCATTATCAGTCACTACAATCTTCGTTCCTCCAACAGATGAAATCATCTTTTCATCATCATCCTCTTCTC
This sequence comes from Stenogyne calaminthoides, assembly GCA_037126765.1. NCBI lineage: Eukaryota > Viridiplantae > Streptophyta > Magnoliopsida > Lamiales > Lamiaceae > Stenogyne > Stenogyne calaminthoides. Next base: position 22,111,285 of record JBBCBC010000007.1, on the reverse strand, counting down.
TCCTAAGATTGTACAGAAACTCCAGAGCTTCATATGGGTACACAATGTCCTGGTGACGATAGCAGAATTGCTCAAGTCCACAGGCTCGAAGGCACTCTAGAATTTCAAGCGACTCAGGGTCAGAGGTGACTGAGAAAAGGATAAATTTCTCATCAGTGATGTCCTTCTTCATTGATGCGAAATTGCACATCTTCTTACCTTGTCCATCGCGTGCAATGAGTTGTGTCATTTCTGTGAAATCAAGCAATTTTAGGGATGAGATTGAATAAGTTATTCAATAAGTATAGTAAAAAAAATACCCTAATACACTAATCATATATCTTAAGCACGGACTCATATTAAGACAAGTATGCATTATGATAAATCAAGAACAATACATTACCACAACAAGATTTATTTCCAGAATTTTAGTAACACAGTTTGTAAGCATAAACAACCATTTTGACAACCAATGATACCAAAAAAAAATAAGTAACAACATATTCACAAATTTACCAGGTATCGATTCAAAGATTTTGAAAGATGAAAGATGAATCGATTGAGAGTTCGAAGTAAATTTGTTCGCAAAGTTTATCTCTCAAGAATTTGGTAAGCTTAGAAGTGTAAAAGTTTTTTTTGGAAACTGGGCTAGGGTTTTATATAGTGCGAGGGAAAACATTTTGCACAACTCCCCATAAATACTCAAGTATCTGTGTTTTGAAATCAATGGCTGAGATTAGGCGGTCGTAAAGTATTTTAATCGTGTGGTTGAGAAAATTGATCCGCTCGTATTTTGGACGCGAAAAGTGCAATAAATATTATTAAATACATATTCCCCACGTCCGCATTTAATGTTTTGCAGTGTGTGCGTCATGAAGTAAAGCCAACAGTAATAATAACATTTAAATAGATAAACTCAGACAATATGAATCAGATAAGGTAAAGCAGATAATGTAAATCAGAAAAACGTATTTGTTGCAAGGGGAAATAACCCGCCCTGAGGAGGGCCGGGATTAGACCGTCTTATGGTTAGCTTATCATCCGACTCCATCCAGCTAGAGCAAGACGTGAAGCGACTTCGGAAGGTCGGTAAGTCGCTAGAAGTTTGGGAAGCTACGCAGGTCACGGGAGCGACTTGGGATAGCAAAGAGGTTGCGAAGCGACTTGAAAAAACCTGGAAGTCGGGATCGATTAGGTCTCAAGTTCAGTTGAAGATAAACATGGAAAAGATTCGGGTAGTTAGTGAGGAGGATTTCTCGGAACATAACCAGGGTAAGTGTACCTGTGAACGCGACTTACGGGACAAGAAAGGAAATCCGAACCTGGCGGCTGAAACCCTAGGTTGGTCCACGAGAAGAAGCCCACGAAGATTGTAACCCTAGATCTGTGTCTATAAATATAACTTGCATTGTACATCGTAGGAGATCGAAATCTTAGGACCCTAGGTAGAAATCATGTGTTATTTATTACTTTCATCATTATATTGATCGGAGTCATATCAAATTTTCTATTTGTTTGTCGGTAATCAAACCGGGTACAACAGTATCTGACTGATTGATATTGTAACCAATTAGTTACCACTTGATCTGATCTGACTTCTTTGATTTTTGTCGATCTTACTGTGTAACCTTAGCAAATTTTCCCAACAATGTTTTATCTCTCAGATCAGTTTCCTTCTGATCTAAGAAACCCTAGTCAGTTGAAGTTCCCCCTTCAACTGTTATTCCTTTTCTGATCAGTCTCTGATTGATCTTCCCTAATCAGTTCAGGTTCCATTTCTCATCTGATCCTTCTTTTCTGGTCAGTTTCTTAACCAACTGGTCCTGGAGACCAGTCCACCAAGGATTTCTGGTGCACTTTCTCCTAAGTCCAGAAGTCATATCTCATTACATAGTTCTCTGAATCTGACTTCAGCTAGTAGCTTGGTTAAGATATCAGCTCTCTGCTTATCCGTATGGATCTTTTCCATTCTGATATTCTTCTTTTCCACATGATCTCTTATGAAGTGATGTCTGACGTCCACATGCTTGCATCTTGTATGTAGAACTGGATTCTGAGTGATTGATATAACATTATTATTGTCACAGAATATGGGCACGTTCGTAGCTACAATGTTATAATCCCTCAGCTGCTGACTAAGCCAGAGCAGTTGGGAACAACAGCTTCCTACGGCAATGTATTCTGCTTCAGTAATAGATGTGGCAACAGATGTCTGCTTCTTTGAGAACCAAGAGATCAGTTTGCTTCCTAAGAACTGACAAGTACCTGAGGTTAATTTTCTGTCTATTATGCAACCTCCATAATCAGAATCAGAATACCCAGTAAGCTCTAGATTATCATTTGATTGGTAGAATAAACCAAGGTTTACTGTCCCCTTCAGATACTTAAGAATCCGCGCTGCTTCCAGGTGGCTTTACATCGGATTTGCCTGATATCTGGCAAATACACCTACTGCAAATGTTATGTCTGGTCTGCTGGCAGTCAGGTATAGCAATGATCCAATAAGAGCCCTATATTCTTTCTGATTAGTTTTCTGACCATTTTCATCTAGATCCATCTAGAATCCAGTCATCATAGGAATTTTGTCTACCTTACTGTTCTGAATTCCAAACTTAGCCAACAGATTCCTAGTGTACTTTGCTTGACAGATGAATATCCCTCCTGTATTTTGTTTAACTTGAAGACCTAGAAAGTAATTCATCTGACCCATCATGGACATCTTGAACTTCTCTTGCATCAGTTTGCTAAATCTATCACATAAGCTTTTGTTAGGAGATCCGAAGATGATATCGTCCACATAGATCTGAACCATCTGAATGTCTTCACCATCTTCTATTCAGAACAAGGTTCTGTCTATGACTCCTTTAGTGAATCCACTCTCCACCAAGAACTGATATAGTGTATCATACCAAGCTCTAGGAGCTTGTTTCAGGCTATAAAGAGTCTTTCTTAAACGGTACACTTGGTTACCTTTTTCAAAGCCAGGAGGTTGTTCAACATAAACTTCCTCCGCTAGTACCCCGTTTAAGAATGCACTCTTTACATCCATCTGATACACAGTAAACCCCCTGTAAGCAGCATATGTTAGAAACAGTCGAATGGCTTCTAGGCGAGCAACTAGTGCAAAGGTCTCATCATAATCAATTCCTTCTGATTGTGAATACCCCTTCGCAACAAGTCTTGCCTTATTTCTGATGATGACATTATTCTTATCCCTCTTGTTCTTGAATACCCACTTGGTGCCTATCACATCTTGATGAGTTGGTCTGTCTACCAGTTCCCAAACTTGATTCCTCTCGAACTGCTCTAATTCTTCTTGCATGGCTAGAATCCAGCTGACATCTTGTAGAGCTTCTTCTATTGTGGTATGTTCCTTCAAAGACAGATAGCAACAATACATAACACTTTCACCAACCTGATGTCTAGTTTGGACTCGGGCATTAGGATTGTCGATTATCTGATCAGTCGGATGGTCTTTCAACCAAGTCCTTCTTTTCAGATGTATATCAGTTTGGACATTTTCATCCTCTTCTGATATTGAGTCACTAGAGGTTGGGGGTGGTACAATAATAGGATCCACTTGGCATGGACAAGCCTCAACTGATGTTGGAATCATCATATGCTGATGTATGTCCGCCGGAGCATCAAGTGTTCCCCCTGAACCAGATGGTTCAGTTGTTACTGTCTCAGCTGTACCAGCTTCTTCATCAACATTTGTATGTACCTTAGGGTCTGATTGACCTGGTGAATCATTAAGATCAAGATTAGGAACATACACTGTTACGTGATCTGATCCCTTTTCTTTGATACTTAACTGATCCATCTTTTGAGCATCAGGTACTGGTTGATCTGGTACTTTTTGTTCTGAGGCAGATTTCTCTTGTTCAGAAGATGTATAATCAAAGACCACGTGAGGTGTCTCTTCCACAACTAGGGTTCGCCTGTTGAATACCCTGAAAGCTTTACTAGTTGAGATATATCCTAAGAATATACCCTCATCTAACTTAACTTCAAAGATTTTCAACTAACTTTTCCCATTGTTGTGAATAAAACACTTGCACCCAAAAACATGAAAGTAAGAAACACGAGGTTTTCTGCCCTTCCACAGTTCATAGGGTGTTTTGAAGTGAATCTTAGTCAGAGAACATCTGTTCTGAGTGTGACAAGCAGTGTTGATAGCTTCTGCCCAGAAACGGTTTGGAGTTGCATGTTCAGCCAACATTGTGTGAGCAGCTTCTTTAAGTGTTCTGTTTCTCCGTTCTGCTACGTCATTCTGTTGTGGTGTTCTGGCGGCTGATGTTTCATGCTGTATACCAAACTCACTGCAAAATCAGTTATAAAAGAGTTAAGATGTACCTTTATCTGATCTGATTTTCACAATACTGACACCCTTCTCATTCTGCAATCTTTTGAGCAGCTCAGGTATCTTTGTTGTAGTTTCATTCTTCTTATACAAGAATACAACCCAGATAAACTTGTAATAATCATCCACGATTACCAGAGTGTATTTGCGTCCGCTGAAACTAAGTGGTGTAACTGGTCCAAACAAATCCATGTGGAGCAGTTGCAGTACTCTGCCGGATGTTGGTCCTGGGATCCCTTAAATGAGGCTTTAACCTGTTTTCCCTTCTGACATGCGACACATGTCTGATCCTTAGAGAATACCTCATTCGGGAGACCCTCAACCAGAGACATCCTTGCTATCTTGTTAAGAGTTTTAAAGTTCAGATGGCTCATTCTCTTGTGTTAGAGCCAACTGCTGCTTGTGGAACTCTTAACAATCAGGCATGCATTTCTTGGACAATTGTTCCAATCTGCAGTGTAGATCGTTCCCTTTCTAGAACCAGTTAGCAAAATCTGTTGAGTAGCTCGATTCTTGATAGTGCATTGATCAGTTGAGAACTCAACATTGAATCCGTTGTCGCAGAATTCTGAAACAGATAACAGGTTGTACTTTAAACCATCGACATATGAGACTCCAGTAACATGTACATCATCATTCTCTAAGGTTCCGAATCCTCTGATAAAACCAAAGTTATCATCACCAAAGAGTACACGTGGGCCTTCTTGTTCTATGTATTAACTGAGGAGATGTTTGTTTCCAGTCGTATGTCTTGCGCATCCACTATCTATGTACCAGATAGTTGCTTGTACACCTCCCTTATTGACCAAACCCACGCGATCCTGCAATCAAATCAGGTTTTAGGTACCCCTGTAGGATTGGGTCCTGAGGGGTTAGTGTTACCTTTCGGGATCCAAACAAACAGAGCACTTCTATGGTAATCATCAAGATCAGAAGGCCTAATTTGTCTCCCATAAGTATCTACATACTCATATATTTCTTCATGTGCTTTCTGGTCAGTACGATTATGAGTGTGAACCTTGGATGAATCAGAAGACTTGGGGTTTTCTGATTAGTCTGTCTTCTTTTAATCCAGTGTGGTTCAGGTGCAGATGTCCTGAATTTCTGGTTGAAGGGATAGGTACGACTGCTACCATCAAAAGATTCATATCTCTTTTGCACAAATGGTTTCTACAGTTTACCCTTAGCATGCTAGTTAGGTAGCTTGACCTGATTAGGTTTCAGATTGGACTTTCCCTTGCGAGATTGTTCTTTCTGATTCCTAATCTATTGATCAGGCTGAGGTCTCTTCAGAAAACAGTGTTCTTCTGTTGATTCATCGGCTGATGTTTGATCAGTTGAGGTCCATTTCTATTCCCTTTCTGATCAGGCACTCGCCTTTCCTGTTCAACAAGTCTTTTTCCCTACTTTGATACAGATTTAACATATCGTGTATCTCGTCCAGAAATCTTCCTAGATTCACTTTTGGACTATGAACCAGGTTGGACATATGAGGGTCCATAAGGGCTATCAAACTCAATACCCTTCTTATCAGTTGGCTTCCGAAAGTAACTTGTTATTTCATCAACATTTTTAGAAGCTTTTCCAAAAATCTCTACTTTCTTTCACAAACTGTCCTCACTTTGTTTTAGACTCTCATGCAGTCGGAAGAGTATCAAACTTAGCTTGGAGGATTTTGAGATCATCAGCTTGTTGTTTGTTGATAGCTTGTTGTTCCTTAACCAGTTTACCCTGATCAGAAGAGCTGACTTTCAGAAACTCCAGTTTTGCAGTCATATTCTGAACAGTCTCAACCGATTTCAGTTCAGCAGCTTTACTTGCAGCATTATCCTTGACAAGCTAAATGTTCTCAGCCCTTAGCTTATCATTCTCAGCTTCCACTATAGTATAAGTGTCTGCTGCATTAGAGAGATCATCAAGTAATTGCTCATTATAGAGCTGTAGGTTAATCTCTTCAGCAGGTGTGCTCAGCACAACAGGTGTGGAAACAGAAAACACAGAAGGTTTAGAGGTTACCTCAGTTTGATCAGCATCCTTGGCCATGAGACAGATGTCGTCATCAGATGAGAACATCAAATCATCGAAGTCGTCGACATCATCAGTAGTGGTCATCAGGCAAAAGTCTTCTATAGATGAGTAACCAGAATCATCTGAAGGCAGATATGAGTCATCTATCCCAGATGTATCAGCAACCATGGCTTTCCTGTCTCTGTATCTTTGCTCTCTTCTGTTACACTTATCTTCTCTTTCTTTTGGAGTCAGGTCAGGGCAATCTGCACTGTAGTGACCTGGTTTTTGATAGTTGAAACATGCTCCAAGTTCCACGAAATTTCTTCTGCCAGGTGAATCATTTCTTCTGTAGGATCTGTCAGGTGACTTCCTAGTTTGCCTGTAATCAGAATTCCTTCTATCTGATCTGTTGTTTCTTCTATCATCAGAACGATCATCTCTCTTCTTATCTTCTCTGCGGTCATCTCTATGAGCATCTCTTCTGTCATCAGAATGATTCCTCTCTTGTGATCTATAAGTAGATCTCCTATCTCTTCCTCTGCTGTTCTGATAGTCTCTATAAAATATCCGATATTTTCCCAGTTGGACGTTGGATCGTTCAAGTTTTCTGGTCAGCAAAGCAATCTGTTCAGCCTGACTCATGATATTTCCAATTGGTTCAGCAGACTTCGAACTGCTGCTAGTAGCCTTGAATGCAACTACTTTTGATGTGGCAGGTGTAGCTTCAGCAGGTGTCTCATCTTCTTCTTCTTGACCTCTTTCAATCAGGTCGAAATCATAAACCTTTAAACTGAGAAACAGGTTGATTGGCTTCATCTTAGCAATATCTTGGCAATCCTTTATCACCGTTACTTTCATGTCCCATTTTTTGGTCAAGGACCTCAAGATCTTGTAGTTGATGTCTTTGTCAGACATTTCTCGTCCAAGTTCACGAAGTTTGTTGACTTACATGGTGATTCTTCCATCTAGCTGATTTATGGTTTCATTTGGCAACATCTTGAGTTTTTTAAACTTTACCAGTTTAGCTTGCAATCTATTGTCCTTAATCAAATCGTTTCCTTCGCACATCTTAGCAAGAGTATCCCACATCTACTTAGCAACCTTGAGATATTTGATATTCTCACGTGTTATCTTGTCCATCGTCTTCATGATGATATGTCTGGCCACAGTATCTAGATTGGACAATTTCCTTTCCTCGGCATCCATCAGTGAAGGACTCTTTCTGATTCTGGCTCCAGTTGGATATTCTAGATCACCTCCTTTAGCTAGGTTGTTGTAATAGATGATGATGGGTCCTTGTTCAAGAACTTCCATCATTTTGCTGCTTATCGCACCCAGATGGTTGCTCATGAGTATGGTCCATACATCATACTCATCAATAGAGAACTTAGGCAGATCATTATGCATACTTGAAGTATTATCCATGCTGAATGTGAGTTTTGTAAACATATGTACTTTTAAAACAGGTTTTTCAAGATCTGTTCAAGTGACCACAATGGTTCTTCCTCAAGAACCGATGATACTCAAAGCCAGTGGTCCGTAGAACCACTGCTCTGATACCACTTGTAGGTCCCGAACGGGTTTTTTGTGAGGGCAGAAGGCTAGAGGAGAGGGGTGAATAGACTTCTGAAAACTTTTGCGTGAAATCAGGCGTGAATAGCAAGTTATCTGATTAGAGTACATGTGAATTAGTTTGGACTGATATCCAACTTACTAATCGCCTAAGGTCAAATCAGTTCGGTGTCTATCAGTTTAACTGATGTGCGGAAGCTAAGTTTTACCCTTGTGAAAAACCAGTTTGTTAAATCAGAATTCTAAGTTATCTGTTTTGAATCAGATGACAAAGTGTCAAACTGATCAAATCAGTTGCTTGGTGAAAATCTGATCCAGACTCAGAATATGCATGTTATACAGAAACAAGTAGTGTGCAAGATGTGTAAAGCAGGTAAATCAGATAATGCACACCATAATTTTTATAGTGGTTTGGACAACTTGTCCTACGTCCACTCTTCCCTATCAACAAGGGCACCAACTTAATCAACTGGACTTAGTTTAATGTGTTAGTCCAACACAGTACAATAGATGTTTCAAGAGTTCTCACTCAACCAATCCCAGAAATCAGAAACTAGAAACCCTAGTCTAAAATCTTGCTAAACAAACTTAACCTAACTTTTGGTTTGGGTATAAGATTTGTTGTGTTCCAACTGGAAATCTATCCTAGTATTTGGTTAGCCTAAAGCTAAAGGATGAGATTTTTGTGCTAAGAACTATGGGATGAACATTTAGAAAATATTCTCGATTTTGTGTTCTTCGTTCGGAAATTCTGTTTGCTTGAGCTTGATGATTATTTTCGTAACCTTACTATGAAGGTTTGATCCCATATATATAGGCACGAAATTGAACTAGCCGTTGGAGAGAAATTCGAATTTTGGTCTATTTAAGGTAGGATTGCAGGCTTGATATGACGTGCACAGAGGCGGCATGGCCGAAAGCATGTAAGTTTGTCCTTTTTAGCCGTTTGACTGTGATCCGCCAAATCCCGCATTGTCAGCTCCATACATACATGTCTCATTTTCGTTGGTTAACAAGTACACGTATTCAGTGTTTGCTTTACCAACTAAGGTTGACATTCTTCTTGTCTGATGAGCTCGTATGACTTGGTGAATCTTGAGTTGTCACCCGATTGAGCTGACCTGATCAGATAAGACTGATCAGTCTACCTGATTGAGTATTCAGATGCAAGTTGTCTTAGCACAACTAGCAGACTCTTCTTCATTCTTCTGATGTAGGTCTTCTGGTGTTTTGGTCTTGATCTTCTGGTAGTCATCTAATCTTCAGCTCTTCTGAGTCTTCAGCTTCATGTCTTCACCTGATCATATGACTATTTGATCTTCTGACTTGTCTGATCTTCTGACCTGTCTGATCTTCTGATCTTCTGATCTTCTGACTTGTCTGATCTTCTTCATGACTTAACCTATACATATTGAGTTCTCCCTCAATATGTGACCTATCTAATACATCAGCTGTCTATACATCTCAGTTGGTCATCCTATCCTGATTATAAGTCATCAGTCAGCTAACATGTCTGACTGGTCCAATTACAATCTGTTTTGGAACTTCCATCAAAACTACAAATTTCCCAACACACATTCACAAAAATTTAAAGTCACCTCTCATTGAGATTTTACGGGTTTTAAATCGGGTTTTTTCGGGACCAAGAAGTGGTACCAGAGCAGGAGTTCAAAAGTTCACTAGCTTTTAATGTGACCACCTGAACTGATCTTTTTAAAAACCCATTTAGTTTAAAATGCATAAATTTTATAAAATTCATGGAGGCTGACAATCATCTTCCATTTAAAAAAAACGCATCAAATATTCTTCATCATTTCACTTAGTTTTGGAATCATTATCGAAAAGGGGGAAATTGTTGGGATAATTTTAGTTTTGATTATTATGTCAAAACACCTTGTAATAGGACAAACTAAGTTGTATAGAAAGCTTGTGTTTCTAGACTTAGTTGTATTCTTACAAGTAACAAGATAAGGGGAAACTCATCAAGAGAAGACGAGGCTGATCAGAATAAAACGAGACTGATGAGTTCCATGTAAACTGATGAGCTGAACATGCTGTTGACGGCCAAATAATTTACGAATTCTGATGTGGCTTGTTGAATTTGACCACCAAACAAATAAGAAATTGAACAAGAACACTGCGGGAAGAACCGTAGTTCTTCCCTGAAATGTGGGCGTAGGTATATAAGTGGAATGAGGGAAACATTCCAGAGTCTTTTTCTTACAATGAAAGGTGAGGTCCTTTATATAAAGAGGACCAGCACGACAAATCACAAGCACGATAAATAGTTAAGTAAGACAAATCGTTAAGCACGACAAATCGATAAGCACCACAAGTCATGTGCATAAAGCATGACAAAACATATGCGTAAGCACGACAAATCACGTGGTCTCGGTGGGACCTGCTGACGTGTGATAATTTATCCTGCTGACGTGTGATAATTTGTCCTGCTGACGTGTGATAAATCTGGTGATGTTGACGTGTGATATATCTAAGCACAACAATAGCCCCCAAGATCGGGCTGTGACGTTGTTTAGAGCTCGATCTTGTTTCATGTCTCGACCAAATTTTAACTTTTATTGCATCTGCAGTCGCATTGTTTACCTCCGAGCTTGCTCGGGTGTCGTATAAGATCTTGATCGTTCAGAATGAGCCCCTGCATAGAGGATCTTACCTTCTCTCGTCATCGATCTAGTCTGTGCTCGTACTTCGAGATGAGCCCCGTTATACGAGTCTTTTCTGTGCTTGTACTTTGAGGGGAGCCCCATCATACGAGTCTTTTTTGTGCTCGTACTTCGGGGGAGAGCCCCATCGTATTTAGCCTTTTTTTCTCTGCTTTCGTGCTTGGAGAGAGCCCCGTCAGACTGAGTTTTTTTTCAGGCTTTGTACTTGGGAGCCCCATCGTATGAGTCTTTTTTGTGCTCAGATTGCCGGGAGAGCCCGTCAGATGAGTCTTTTTTTCTACTTTCTTTGCTGGGAGCCCCATCAGATGAGTCTTTTTTCAGGCTCGTATTCGGGGAGCCCCACAGACGAGTCTTTTTTTTTCAGGCTCGTGCTTTGGGGAGAGCCCCATCAGATCTGAGTCTTTTTTTGCTCGGCTCAGACTTCGGGAGAGCCCCTCGTCAGATGAGTCTTTCTTTCTCAGGCTTTCGTATTTTGGGGGAGAGCCCCCACATCTGAAGTCTTTTTTTGGCTTCGTTACTTGGGGAGCCCAATCAGACGAAGTCTTTTTTTCTGTCTTTCGTACTTGGGAGCCTGTCAGACGAAGTCTTTTTTCTTCAGATTTAGGGGAACCCCGTCGTCTGAGTCTTTTACAGACTTTCCGTGCCGGGAGCCCCATCGACGAAGTCTTTTTTGCTTCTGGTGCAGATGGGGGCCGCCCCACGATTCTTTTTTCAGGCTCAGATTTCGGGAGAGCCCCACAGATGAAGTCTTTTTCAGGCCCAGACGTGGGAGCCCCACAGATGAAGGGCTTTGTCTTTCGTACTTGGGAGCCCCGTCAGACGAAGTCTTTCAGGCTCGTGCTTTGGGGGAGCCCCACAGACTGAGTCTTTTCCGCGTCCCTACTTGCGGGAGCCCCATCAGACGAAGTCTTTTTTCAGGTTCGCAGACTTCCTGAGAGCCCATCAGACGAAGTCTTTTCAGACTTTCGTGGGAGAGCCCCGTCAGACGAAGTCTTTTTTCTCAGGCTTGTACTTGAGGAGAGCCCCATCAGACGAAATCAGGTCAGACTTTCAAATGGGGAACCCTAAAATAACGAAGGCTTTTGGCTTTCGTGACTGGGAGCCCCGTCAGACGAAGTTTTTTTTCAGGTTTCGTACTTTGGGGAGCCCCATCGCATAAGTCTTTTTTTTTAGCTCTTACTGGGGAGAGCCCCGGTCAGACGAAGTCTTTTTCTCGTGCTCGTACTTCATGGGAGAGCCCCGTCGTATGAGTCTTTTTTGTGCCCGTACTTCCTGGGAGAGCCCCGTCGTACGAGTCTTTTTTGTGCTCGTAGACTTCTGGGAGAGCCCCGTCAGACGAAGTCTTTTTTAATGCTCAGATTTCGGGGGAGCCCCCGTTATCACCCAGTCTTTTTATGCCCGTGGGAAAATGGTCTTTGGGGGTGGCTGTCGGAGAGAGCCATTTGGGATCCTGCTCGAGACGAGCAGGTCTTCAGAGATGGCTCATCGGAGAGAGCCGAATGGGATCCTGCTCGAGATGAGCAGGTCTTCTGAGATGGCTCATGAGAGAGAGCTGAATGGGATCCTGCTCGAGATGAGCAGGTCTTCTGAGATGGCTCGTGAGAGAGCCAGAGATACTTGAGGGAGCTAGGAGAGTTTGTTCTCATCGTCGACCACTTATGGCCGAGCAGTTTGCGACTTTCCTCTGTCCAGATCGTCTTACTAGTTGTGCGATTTATAGGAGTAAATTTTGCTCTCGTGGTCGACCACTTACGTCCGAGCAGTTTGCGACCTTTACCCTGTATAAATCATCTGACTGACTGTGTGGTCTCACAAGAGAGCCAAAGTCGATGAAGGCAAGTAGGTTAATGCTGATAGAGGCGGACCGGTCACGCCGAAACAAGGGGCCAACATCTCATCTCCGAGAAGGAGGAGAATACTTTTCTAAAACGGCAGACTGGACATTGACGAGGTAGCAGAAAGCTGACGCCAAGGAGGCGGGCTGGTCATCGTTGTGCAAGGCGACGATCTCATCGCCGAGAAGGCGTAGAATACTTTGCTAAAATGGCGGACTGGACATCGCCGAGATAGCGGAAAGCCAACGCCGAGGAGGTGGGCTAGTCATCGATGTGAAAGCCGACGATCTCATCACCGAGAAGGCGGAGAATACTTCGCTAAAATGGCGGACTAGACATCGCCGAGATAGCGGAAAGCTGACGCCGAGGAGGCGGGCTGGTCGTCGCTGTGCAAGCCGACGATCTCATCGCCGAGAAGGTGGAGAATACTTTGCTAAAACGGCGGACTCGACATTGCCGAGATAGCGGAAAGCCGACTCCGAGGAGGCGGGCTGGTCGTCGCTATGAAAGCCGATGATCTCATTGCCGAGAAGGTGGAGAATACTTTGCTAAAACGACGGACTGGACATCGCCGAGATAGCGGAAAGCCAATGCCGAGGAGGCGGGCTGGTCATCGCTGTGAAAGATGACAATCTCATCGCCGAGAAGGCGGAGAATACTTCGCTAAAATGGCGGACTGGACATCGCCGAGTTAGCGGAAAGCCGAAACCGAGGAGGTGGGCTGGTCGTCGCTGTTAAAGCCGATGATCTCATCGCCGAGCAGGCGGTATTGCCAGCGCCGAGTAGGCGGGCATAATCATCGCCGAAAAGGCGATATTGCCTGTGCCGAATAGGCGGGCATAATCATCGCTGAATAGGCGGGCATAATCGTCACCAAAAAGGCGGTATTGCCTGCACCGAATAGGCGGTCATAATCGTCCCCGAAAAGGCGGTATTGCCTGCGCTGAATAGGCGGGCATAATCGTCGCCGAAAAGGCGGTAGTGCCTACGCCGAATAGGCAGGCATAATCGTCGCCGAAAAGGCAGTAGTGCCTACGTCCAGTAGGCGGGAATAATCATCGCCGAGAAGGCGGTATTGCCAGCGCCGAATAGGCGGGCATAATCGTATACGTGGCTTTTTTGTAATTTGGCCGGTAGTGCCCATTTTCTTCTGAATGAATTCGAACATTGTGTTTGTCTATGCCCGCTCCTGACTTCTTTCATTTTTGATTGTCTTATTGATGTTGCAATCAGTTGATCGTCTTATTTAGGTGCGACCAGATGGGTTAACTTTATGAACCCCCCCTTTCTTGGTTCGCGATCGTCTTATTTAGGCTCGATCACTTTGTACTAGGGCCGTCTTATTTAGCTGCGACCCCGCACTCATCACCCGCTTTTGCTGTGGGTATCTGTAAGTACGAGTCATCTTTTGCGACTGCGTACCCATTACTCGCTTTTTGCTGCGGGAATCAGAGTACCAACTCGTTTGTCAGGTGAACATAGACTTGGGCTCGTTCATCTTTGTTCGAGTCGCCCGGCTTAGGTGCGACCTCTTCGTAGGCACGGGCAATACAAATGAAAATAAACGAATGAATGAAAAGCCACGAGGACATAAACATAATAAACCTGGTGGAGTGGGTAAAAGGACTACCCATAGATTCTTTGAGTAGCTCGCGAGGCTCCGGGTGCTCGTCTAATTTTCTTCTCCCGAACTGCTGGCGCTGCATTTTTTTATTTATTTTTTTACTTGGGCCAAAAAATCGGGCCCAAAAATTAAACAACCAACAGCCCAGGCCCACATTCATGAAATAAGGCCAGCTACTTGGGCCCCAATATTAATTAAATCCGGGCCCAAAATTTTAATTAAAATTGGGCCCATAAAATGGGTATTAAACCCAAGCCAAAACCCCAGCCCAACAATTATCCTGGCCCAGTAGGTTTTAAAAACTTCCACGCGTCCAGAAAACGATCCGAAACTCTTCCAACCCCACGTGTCCAAAATTCTTCAACTCGGCACCGCACCACTCTGTTTCGCCGTGATATTGTGCTTCGCCGTGGAGCGGCGACAGTGTTGGTACGATGATGGGACCAGGGCGATGGCGACGCTGGTGGCTTGCGAAAAATCGCGGTGGGGGTGTCAGCTGGAGGTGTCGGCTACCGGATATGAGGTGAAAGCCAGCGCTGCAATTTCGTGGCGAGGTGGTGCAAGGCCGAGTCGATTTCGGGCGGATGCGGTGCAGCGATCGATTTTGGGGTAGAGGTGGTGGCGGCTCGGTGGCTTTCCCCGAGGAGCGGCGACGGTGCTGGTGGCAGAGGCGGTGCCGCGGCGTCGATTTTGGAGCAGAGGCGGTGGCGGCGCGGTAGCTTTTTCGCCGAGGAGCGGCGACGGTGCTGGTGGCAGAGGCGGGTGGCGCCGAGTCGGTGATGGCTCGCGGTTGCTCTACTTTATTTGACGAAGATGGTGATGGCGGCGGTGGCCTTCGGTTAAGCTCGAAGCTGTAGCGGCGGAGGTAAGGCAGTGCAGCGTGATTCACGGCGGTTGGCTTGAGATCCACCGGCCGTTTCCCCTCTCTTTCTTGTATGTATCTGTATATGTCTATGTGAGTTTGTGTATGTTGGATTTTTTGAGGGATTATTGAGGAATTTTTTGTTGGTGGTGTTCTTGAGATTTTTTGGATTTGGATTCGAAAATTCGATGTTGTTCTTGACGAATTTTTCAATAACACCCTCCTTCTAGCGCCAATTGTTGACGGCCAAATAATTTACGAATTCTGATGTGGCTTGTTGAATTTGACAACCAAACAAATAAGAAATCGAACAAGAACACTGCGGGAAGAACCGTAGTTCTTCCCTGAAATGTGGGTGTAGGTATATAAGTGGAATGAGGGAAACATTCCAGAGTCTTTTTCTTACAATGAAAGGTGAGGTCCTTTATATAAAGAGGACCAGTACGACAAATCACAAGCACGACAAATCGTTAATGTTGGGAGATGAATTTAATATATATGATTTTGATTAAGATCCCAAAACCCCTGAGTATGACATGATCAGAATGATCTTGATAGTTGAGTCAGGATTCAGTTTTAGAGTACTCAGGATGTTATCTGCAAAATGTATAGTCAGCAGATATAGTTCAGGATAGGTTCTGAAGACTCTGAAGAACTCAGTATGTTTCTGAAGTATCCGAAGACTCAGTGTGAAACCGAGATACTGAAGACTCAGTAGGATACTAAGGTACTAAAGACTCAGCACGAAGACTCAGTACATAAGTCAGTATAAACTATAAAGACTTAGAAGACCCTGAAGACTCAGAAGATTCTGAAGACACAAGACTGAAGACCGAAGACTGAAGATCAAGAATACTGAAGGCACAGTAATTACTGAAGACTCAGTAATGTACTGAATGCTCAGTATGAACCTGAATGTTCCGAGGCACTGAATATATCTATCTGAAGGATGCAATACTGAGAAAATCGCGATTCCTTAGAAAATAGATATTTGCCAAGACATTCAAATGCAGACAAAAGGAACTAAGTCAGAAGTGTTGTTAAGGTTATATCAAACTCAGAGTTTGTAACCAAAAGAGCCGTTGAAGGTGTCTACCTTTAACTGGAGACAAAAGTCAAAAAGAGGAAGACAGCACTGTAACATACTGACACTGACAGTGACAGGTCGCTGAAAAAGATGTCAGATGTACAAAGTTCCAGACTGCAAAATGTGAAGACCGGCTACGTGAAAGGCTATTGCCTAAAACGTGTTAGGGAGGTTCAAACCCTAAATATAGCCGTTTCTCACACACCTTAAGAGGAAACTCACGAAGCTATCTCTCCAACGGATAGTTTTCAAGAGTGACCTTGGTGTATGCCTATAAATACTGGTGACCCTCTACATTGTAAGGTTACGGGAAATTTATACGCAACTCAAGAGCTCAAACTTATTCTTGCAAAAGTTAAAGCACTCGAAAAACTTAGAATTTCCCAAGTGCTTCTATATTGAAGAGAGCTCACTATACTAAGCCTAGCTTGATAAGAATTATCCAAAGCTTAGTCGAGATATCCTAACCCTTTGCATTGTGCTTCATTATAAAGGATATCTCATCCTAGTTGGAAACCAACCGAGAAACCCCAAACCCTTGAGAAGGTAGTTGGAGTGTGTTTGTTGGTGAGAAGAGTTGTAAAGAGTTAGTAAACTACGCGGAGTAGTCAGAAAACTCTAGAGGAGAAGTTAGTAAGCTACAGGGGTAGTCTGAAAGCTTGTGTGTGTTTTGAGTAAGTAAACTACGGAGGTAGTCAGAAAACTCAAGGTCGGGTTGAGTAAGTAAACTACGTGGAGTAGTCAGAAAACTCAGGGCCGAGTTGAGTAAGTAAACTACGAGGTAGTCAGAAAGCTCAGAAGTTGATAGTGAATTTCTCTGAAGAGTCAGGGAGAGTGGACTTAGGAGCTTGAGTCTCTGAACCACTATAATTGATGTGTTCTTTATTTAGAAAGCATATTTTTCACTAATATTCAGTTGGAATCAATCCACTGAAATTGCATAAGTGAATCACAGCCTAATCACTATTTCATAAAGGGAAGGTTTTCAGCAAAGCTTAAAACGAGTATAAACTAAAGGGCCAACCATTCCGCACGACTGAGTAGCTAGAACAGATAGTTACCAAACTGAGAATGCAGGCTCATCTGTATTCCAAACATGAGCGTATGTGGAGAGTGGTCTCTCAAGGACCATTCCAATTTACTGTGGTGAATCCCAGAGGAACAGAAGATGAGAGAATTGATCCCAGAGCGAAATTTCCTAAGTCCGATGACCAACCGACTCTGAGGAGAGAAAGTTAGTCAATCTAGACTACATTGCAAAAAGACACACTATACTGAGACAATTGATGATGGTGTGATGGGAATGATCTCTCAACATGTCTGGCTAAAAGAGATTTGGGATACACTACTTAGTGAATGTGCCAAGGCGCACAGATCATATAAAAGAAAAATAAACTTTCGATTAAGCAATTGGAAAGTTTGATAGTTTTGAAATGGATGATGGTGAATCAATAGACAAACTGGAAGTCAGATTCACTAGCATTATGAATGATCTAAATGCACTTGGAAAGAAATATCCACAAAGAGAAGTGGCATTGAAAATTCTTAGAGGTCTTTCTAAGAAATGAGATATTCATGCAGTGGTGATTGAAAACACCAAGAACATTAGTTCAATGCCATATCAACAAGTCTTCTCTGAGTTGAAAGCCTATGAATTTGTAATTGATATGAAATCCAAAAAGGCTGACAGCAAAGATGATTATTCATCGAGTAAGAATGTGGCTTTAAAAGCCAAAAGATAAAACACAGAAAACTAGAGATTCGAGAACCCCATGCCAAAAATCGGGATGAGCTTGAGGAAAAGCTAGACGATGGCAAGGAGGTTTGACAGAGACTTAATAATAGATTTGGAAAATACAAAAAGCTATTACAGAACCATAGGTACGAAGAAAAACGAGGACGATGATCAACTGAGAAGAAGAAGGACCTGAAAGCTGAAGGATCTTCATCCAAGAGGAAAGACTTCAAGTCCAAAGAAGAAAATGATCAGGATGATGATACCAACAGATGTTATAATTGTCAGAAGAAAGGTCACTTCCAGTATGATTGTCCAGATTTGAGTGCTAAGGAGAGAAGAGAAAGGCAAGCTAAAAGAGACCGAAGTTCTCAAGCAAAAAAGGCCATGGTTGTAGAAGAAGAACACTCGAGAAGGGATCTAGCTCTTCGGATGAGATATTCTCGAGACGGTGAAAGTGATGACATCTATCGATGGCCATTGAGGAGGTAAACTCTTCTTTCTCTGTTGTTGCTCCTACACCAAAGACAAGAGTTTTCAAGTTCCATTTATAAACAAATCATTTTGACTGATGGATTCTTTTGAGAATCGATGAAGGACTATCTTTTTTTTACAAGAACGCTAAATAGAACTCAAGAGCGTAATAAGGAACCGAAAGTCAAAAATCTAAAATGGAAAGACTCTAGCAATATTGAAATCACTTCTCAATCAATGGGAGCTCTTGATGAACTGGATGTTACGAAAGTACAACTCTCGAAGAAAGAGAAGTTGATAATGTCCCTAATCGAAAAAGCTAGAAAATCCATTTGAAGAGATTCAAATAATCGAATCGAGTTCAATGACCTCTCTCGAGAAGCATAAAACTCTACTGAGATCTGTGGAGGATAGTGCACGAGAAGAAGTTAACTCTATTGAATAAAGCATCTAATGTAATAGATGAAATTCGGAGTTACCAGAGATCTGCCACTATAAAAAAAGCTGGATTAGGATTTATTCGAGGGAACCTCACAAGGTCATCTGAATCTTTGCATCAAGTAGCAAAGAAGACTATCTTTGTAAAACCGAAGGCACCTACACTTCAAGTTGAAGTAATGCCCAAGGTTGTAGACAAGGGAAAAGGACCTATGGTCTCAGTAAAACTGAATGATCAGGTTAGAAAGCCCAAACCTCAGGTAAAGGCTAGAAAACCCGAAAGCGATCGATTGGAAAGTTTCGAGCAAAATACTTCAAAGCCTCGGTAGCTAAGAATGCAAACCCGAAAGGCTCCACATAATTGAACCATCGGAGGAATCCTCGGATGAAAACACTTTCAATAGAGACATTCTCAACCCGAAGAGACCAAGTCCTCGATATCTTTGAAAAGACCAGATTCAATCTGAGACAACCTGAACCCCACTTGCCTAAGGGTAAAGGTTATCTGAACCTGAGTCATAAAAGATTTAGATCGGCTGCACAAAAGCCCATGTTCATGCTAAAGCTAGCACACATACACAGAAAACTGCTAAGGCACTCAAAGTAGTAGATGTGTATGTTGATGTTTATGGAAGACAAATTAGCCACTCTAAAGTGATTAGAGTTGTCAGGCAGATTTGGATTCCGAAAGGTACATCTAACCTTGTAGGACCCTACACAAATTGGGTACCTAAGAATTGATCTGTTTTTCAGGAGGAAAACAAGGGCACTAAACTGACTAAAGATCACATGGCACTGATGAGCAGAGATGAAAAAGCTCCTGATATATGGTATCTTGACAGTGGATTTTCAAGACATATGACAGGATACAAGAAGATACTCAGTGACTATGTTTAACAAAGAGGCCCACAGATCACTTTTGGAGATAACTCCAAGGGACAGACTGAAGGATATGGAACTTTGGAAATCAACTCAGTTCATATCCATGGTGTTTCATATGTATCTGGATTGAAGCATAACTTGCTTTCAATTAGCCAATTCTGTGATAAGGGTTTTAATGTTGAGTTCTCTAAGAACTTATGTTTTGTGAAAGATGATACATCACGTAAAGTATTCTTGACCGGGTACAAGAAAAGGGAATGTGTATCTTCTTGATTGGAGTTCAACTCCTAAAGATACATGTTTAGTTGCTAAAAGTTCCACAGATACCCGGTTGGTTATGGCATAAAAGAATGAATCACCTAAATTTCAAAACCACGAACAAGCTTGCAAGATTAGCTCTTGTGAGAGGGTTGCCTAATGAAGTGTTCAATGAGGAACATATTTGTGATGCGTGCACGAAAGGAAAACAAGTAAAAAGCATCATTTAAAAGCAAAGTAGAGGTTTCTCTTGACGACACACTTGATTCTTTGCATATGGATCTTTTTGGTCCTATAACACCATGAGCACTAATGGCGGGAAATACACATTGGTAGTAGTTGATGACTACTCAAGATATACTTGGGTCATATTCTTACTCGATGAAAAAGAGACTCGAGATAAAAAAGTCGTCGAGTTCTTGAAAAGGCTCGATATTGAGAAAAATCTGAGTGTGGTCAAAATCGAGATCGACAAAGGAACCGAGTTTATAAATCATATCATATCGATTATTGTGCGAGAGAATGGAATTTCACATGAAACATCACCGCAAGGACCCTCAACAAAATGGTGTTCTTTGAAAGAAGGAATGAACTCCGAAAAAGTTCAAAGGACAATGATAAATGAAAGGTGATATTCTAAAAAAGATTTTGAAATTTGAAGTTTGTCAACACCGCATGCTATTCTCGAGCAGATCCATGTTGACCAAGAGTCAAGGCAAAACACCCTATGAGCTTTGGAATGAAAGGAAGCCTCTTGTTTCTTTCTTTTCGTGTGTTTGTTTGCAAGTGTTTCATACACAATAATGGTAATGATCGATTGAAAACATTTGATAGTAAAAGGCGATGAAGGAATATTCTTAGGATATTCGAAGTCGATAAAAGCTTCGAGTTTACAAGCTGTAGGACTCTTATTGTGGAGGAAACACCTCATGTTGTTTTTGATGAATCTACTTGTGTTCGGAAGAAAGCAGGAACATGATCAAAATGAACTGACTAAGAGGATCACCAGATTAAGCACGAAAGCGAAAGATAAATCATCCAATTTGAACTTTGAAAAGAAGAAGTCGGTCACATCCTATGATTGGAGTGACTCGGACTCGAATAAAGAAGTTCGGGATGGAACTCGGGATGGTGAGACTCGGAAAACCAACACTCCAAAGGTGACCAATCTGAGCAGACACACGATTCGGACTCGGGTATGTGATGCCAATGAAGATGTGGTCACAAAATTGAGGCAAATTCTGAATCTATCAACCAAAGGGGAACAAATGTCTCTGCAATGTTAAGAATATAATTTCCCCGAGGAAGATGATTCCCTTTCTCTCCTTAGGTTGTTCCTGAGTTTCTTGATTTAATCGAACCTAACATTTCAAATGTTGAGGATACTATTGAAGGGGAACATCAAGAAGGAAATGGTTAGATAGTCATCCTACAAGTCGATTGTGGGTGATCTAACCGAAGGAGTTAAGACAAGAAGGTTCCATGGTGAGAGTGCACTATTCTGCTTTGCTTCCTATCGGAGAAAGAACTCTGCTTTGAGATTAATGAAGCTCTACAAGATTCTTATTGGATTCTTTGCTATGCAAGATGAAATGAATCAATTCTCAAGGAATGAAGTATGGGAGTTGGTAGATAGACCTGAAAGGCACAATGTCATTGGAACCAAGTGGGTTTTCAAGAATAAAAGAGATGAAAACAACAACATTGTAAGAAACAAGGCAAGGTTAGTTGCACAAGGTTATTCCCAAGAAGAAGGCTTGGATTATGATGAAACCTTTACTGTTGCAAGACTAGAAGCCATCAGTTGTTTCTTGCATATGTTGCCCACATGAAGTTCACATCTATCAAATGGATGTGAAAAGTGCATTTCTGAGCGGTGTGCTTAAAGAAGAGGTTTATGTGGAACAACCTCCACGGTTTCAAACAGAATGACCAAGTTCTGAGGCTCAGAAAAGCTTTGTATGGTCTCAAGCAAGCACCCAGAGCATGGTATGATACTCTTTCTCAGTTTCTTACTGACCATGGTTTTGTCAAAGGAACTGTTGATAGAACTCTGTTCAGGATAGAGGATGGGGAAGATATCTTACTAGTTCAGATATATGTTGATGACATCATTTTTGGATCTCCAAACCATCATCTGTGTGAAAAGTTTTCAACACTTATGAAAGGCAAGTTTGAGATGTCAATGATGGGAGAGATGAATTTCTTTCTAGGTCTTCAAGTGAAACAATCAAAGGAAGGAATATTCATCAACCAGGCAAAGTACACCAGAGATCTGATTGCCAAATATGGTGTACATAATTGCAATCTGATTAGGATTCCCATGAATACTAACTACAAGATGGATCCCGATTACGAAGGCAAATCGATAAGCCATCTTTTGATTATAGAGGAATCATTGGATCATTGCTCTATCTCACGTTAAGTAAATTTGGATATAACATTTCTTTGTTGGGATATGTGCAAGATACCAAGCTAATCCTAAAATTAGTCACATGGAAATTTGCCAAAAAGATCTTGAAGTATCTTAAAGGCACAGTGAATAGAGGATTGTGGTATCCAGCTGATGATAACCTTGAATTAACTGGTTACTCAGATGCTAATTATGGAGGTTGCAGAATTGACATGAAGTCCACTTCAGGAACTTGTCAATTTCTAGGAAGTAAGGTGATATCTTGGTTTTCGAAAAAAACGGACCTCGATGTGACCAAGATCTTTGGAAATTTGAATACATGGTCACGGAGGAAGGCTGTTGTGCTTTCGATTCTTTGGCTCAGACAACAATTAAGGGATTATAAAGTTGAAGCCAATGAAGTACCAATATTTTGTGACAATAATAGTGCCATTGCTATTTCACAAAATTTCGATTATTACACACCGATGCAAGCATGTGGATATCGGACATCACTTCATCGAGAGATCATGTCGAGAAAAAAGGACATAAGGATGGAGAAAATTCATCTTGATAAGCAAAGAGTGATATCTTGACTAAACCTTTGGCTGAATCAAGATTTCAGGAACTTTCAGTTGAATTAGGGATGTTAGAACCAGGTGTATAGAGTAAAATCTGAAAAATTGAAGATTTTCAGATGCATAAAGTTTTTCTCAGAACTCTACTGAGAAGCTTAGGATAAAATGGAAATACTAAACTGAGTCTCAGGGAACTCAGTTCTTGAAGGTCGAGATTTTCATTAGCATCTTGAACCAATTCAAGATTTCGATTATTATCTTGACATTTTATCAAGGTCGATTATTTTCGAAGAAGCGATAGAGGGAAATTAGTCTGAAGAATTAATGACTCATGCGACTCATTTATTGCTTAAGTGAAGCTCAGTAATCATTCGCAATAAATACAAAACACCTGAGGAATGTTTTTGGGCGGGATCGTTTTAAATTCCGAAGAAGGTCAACAGTCATTGAATGCTCTGCTACATTAATGACCAATGAGGATGTTTTGGCGCATTACTTTTCGGAGATCGTCGGTTCGTATACCCGATTATTCGGAGATTAATCTCAACCGTTGTTTTTCACCTAACCAATGCGATTCCCCACGATCTCGAAGCTATATATACCCTAAGAAGCCTTTCAAGCCAAAATTTTATCAAACTCTTCGTTCTCAAATCCTCTGCAAATAAAAATCCCCTTTGCCCAGAAATTCTCAAACCGTAAAGCTTCATTTCTTAAATCAATCTCTAAAATGGCCCCAACCTTGTTCGAGAAATTAGCCGAAACCAACAAGCCATGGTACGAGTTCGTTTTCTCACTCGAAAGCACAACCAACTAAAAGCCAGAAGAGGAGGCTCTGCATATGATTCGACTGGCTAAACTCACCCAACTAGTCGCAAACCGACCAGACCAGGAGTTTGCAAAAGAGGTAATCGAATTCATCTATAACTTGAAGATAGATGAAGAAGATGGTATGCATTCTTCGATTATCGTATCACATTTAGAGCGATCATCCAAATACGTCGATTTTGAGAGGGATTTGTACATAATTCCAAAAAATCTTAATGATGTTTTTGAGCTTTGTGATAGAGGAGAGGATCCTACGATGTATATGTCGGGTAGAGAGCAGGAATACTTAGATAGGATTGCTTTGAATTTCAGAAGTTTGAGGCGACCTTTGCATAAAAGGCACTGAAGCCACAATATCGTGTTTTGATGGATATTGTGAGCAAGTGCATCATGAGTCTTCTTGGGGAGTTTTGAGCGCATCAAGACCAAGCTCGGTTGATGGCGGTGATCGAGGCCTCACCCACCACTGACTTCAACTGGCTGAAATTCCTGATTCAGATGGTGAGTGAGCAGACCAAAAGTTTTGAGGAAGGTTGACGGGGCGATCTCAATCAAAGGCAAGATCCACCATGCCACCAAAATTGCTTATATTTTGGATATGTGCAGAGAGGAGGAGGATATCTTCGCCAATTCGACCTCATTCCCTAAGTCCAAAATTCTCTTTAAACTCATTGCTGCAAAGAAGCAAACCTTCAGGGGGAAGAGAGAAAAGAAGGTAGAATCACCTTCTGCGGCTGCTGAAAAAGAGACCCAACAAACCAGGGGGAAGGTTTTGTTGGAGGCAAAGATGGAGCAGGGGGCAAAGATGTTAAAACAGAAGGATCTTGCTCCAAAACGCAGAAGATTGGTGGTTCTCACCGATGAAGATGGAAGTGATTCTGAAGAGATTCAACCTGAGGGTCAAACCGCTCAGAGTTCACCATTGCAAGTGTTGGCTCAGGTTATCTCTAGGACACAAGATCAGAATGAGGAGCAGGTCTTCTCTGAGGTGCTCGAGAGATCGCTCAGTTCAGATAAAATTTCTCAAGAAATTTTTAAAGGAGCTCAGACCTCATAGATACCTACCTCAGATGTGCGGGGCTCGAGACGGAAGAGCCCATTTCGAGTCGATTTGAAGATGTCTTGGGCTCAGTCGACAAGCCAACTCGGATGCAAACCGAGGACTGGCACAAACTTCGATCTCTTTCTTGAGGCTCGGGAGCGTAATATTCTTGATGAGCTCTGAAAGTGATCTCTTCGCTTGATCCTCACCGATTCTTCAACTGAACTAGAGAGCCCGAGATGGAAGAAGGGAGAAGCTGAAGAAGGCGAGTGGAGGAGCAAGGGGGAACGGTTCATTCTTGACCGCTACCCTGAGCTCAGCTCATACCCTGATCTGCAATATGTTTTCTTCAGATTAAGGACAACTGTGTTCATCCTCAATCAGACACTTCCCGAGATGCTTGATATTGCTGCATTCAGAGGGGAAGACTGGTGGAATGAGGAGACAGCCTTCCTGACCGACTTCTCAGGATTCAGGAGGACAAAGCTCAGGATGAAAAACTCCAATTTTGATGGGCTGGTTCAGAAGAAGTTGGTTGAGAGGAGAGCGACTGAAGTTGGTGCCCCGAGCAGCGGAGACAAATCTAAAGATGGAGATGGGGACCAACAGGGAGATGCTGAGGATCTGTCTCAAATGGAAAAGGAGACTTTTGTTGCTGATCAACCTGAAATTGGTCAACCTCAGACTGAAGCTAGCACTCTTCAGGTACCTTTTGGCACTATTAACAATTATGCCAAAGTTACTGAAAGTTCTATCTTTAGTTCTGAATTGTCGATATCTGGCACTAAGGCTCGATTAGACCGGAGCTCGGGACGGTCAAGAACAGGATGATCAAACAACACAGAAGGTGCATAAGGTTCCTGAGATTGATCTCACTCCCTTGATGGAGAAACTTGAGAAGGTTGAGCCAATGATGATCAAAATTGCTCAGATGGAAGAGACGTTGGCCAACCAAGCTCAAAAGATGGAAAGTCTTAGTCACTCTTCAGAGCTGGTGCTAATCCAAAACACTCTGACCACCTAGATGACCTCCATGGAAGAAAAGCTGAATGAGAAGCTTGAGGGAGTCAAGGCTGAGTTAAATCTTTGAATCGGCGAAAACACCAGAGAGTTCTGATTTCCTAGAGGTGAAACTGGCAGAGAAGAATGAGGTGCTAATCAAGTCTGCTGTTGAGGAAATGAGCTCAGTGCTCATGACCAAGATGACAGAGATGTTCAAAGAAGCACTCTCGGCGGTTGCCCACTTATCTCAAGAATTTTCGTGGCCAAGAACCATCAAAGGAGGCTCAAGACGAACAAGATCGAGATAAGGGAGAGATTCATTTGTGTGAGCAAAGAGCGATATCACATGGACACAAAGACTCTCCGGACTTCTTCCAAATTACGTGCCAAGAAGGGGGAAAAGGAAGGTGAAGACCTCAGAAAGTTCATCG
Organism: Stenogyne calaminthoides; assembly: GCA_037126765.1. Classification (NCBI taxonomy): domain Eukaryota; kingdom Viridiplantae; phylum Streptophyta; class Magnoliopsida; order Lamiales; family Lamiaceae; genus Stenogyne; species Stenogyne calaminthoides. The sequence goes on along the minus strand of JBBCBC010000007.1, from coordinate 22,085,212 downwards.
CATGTACTTTGGAGAAGAAGGCTCAGAAAGATGCTGAAATGTATAATCTAGCCAAAGCCTTAAAAGAAGTCGAAGCTACTGAGAAGTTAAAGTTCGCTCAGGTGGAGAAGCCTATCTACACTCGAGTTTCTAAACAAACCATGCTTGATGTCACAAAAGAGAAACTGAGTGCTAGAGCAAAGGTTGGAACAAGTCAGGCTGCTGCTGAACTGCCTATAAAGAGAAAAGCCTTAGACGTTGTTCAACCTGTAAGCAAGCGTGCAAAGGCTTCTAAGCCAATCCAGAGAAATCTGATTCTGGATGATGAAGATAAAGAAGAATCTGAGTCTCAACCTCAGAAGAAAGTCTTCAACACGAGAAATGCTCTGAAGACACTCCAAATAGAACAAGCTAAGAAAGCTGCTGCTTCGGTCTCAAGAGCGTCTGTGATCAGAAAGAAGATAGACGAAGAGTAGAAGCGAAGGAGTGAATTCATGAAGTTTGCGAGCAAGAGGAAAGGAACTTCAAAAGCACTAAAGTGGCCCCACGTTGATAAATGGATGCCTATCAAACTCAACGATATGTGGGAAGAAGTCAAGAGAACCTTCTGGTTCAATTATGATGTTCTCAGGGAATGGAGAGGGGAAAGCTCATATCAGAATGAAGCATTCATTGAATATCTCCTTACCTTCTATCCAAAGTATCTACAAGGCTGGATTAACCTTGCGGATGAAGGAGAGGTACAGATAGTAGCCCCTGGTCCATATTTCTATCCTTCTCCAAGACTTGGTAATGGCTTGGTGAATAAAAAGGCCATTACTCAAGAAATTGCTCAGTATACTGGTCAGTTGGGTCTAACAGGAAACAGTCCGGACATTATCAAGGAAAGAAATGAGCTGAAGAAGAGATTTTTCTGAATGTTTGACCTGGAGGTGCCCACGATAAAGTTGAGAATGAAACAAATCAAGAGCGTAAGACCAAGAGCCAAAATCAAGATCAAGATCAAGACTCGAAAGATTCTGTAAATCTTTAAATTTTTATCTTTTTGATTTTGTTGATAAACTCATTGTAATCTGTAATGGGATACCAATCATCAATGAAGATTTATCATTATGCTCAAAAGATAATATCTCATTATCTTATTTACACGTCTTTTATTTTGATATGCTGAATGAATGTCTCTAAACTGATTGTATGTTGATAAAGAGAAATTGTCTGAATATGGGGAAATTGTTTAAAGTATTTAGTAATGAACTACTTAAAGAAATTCATTACTGAAGAAATTACTGAATGATTTAAATTGTTAAGAGTTTCTCTGTTTTTAGAAATTGTTGGGAGACAACCAATCTTGTAATAAGATAAACTGAAACCTGAATATAGGTCATATGTTTGTAACAAGATAGGTTTTGGCATCATCAAAAAGGGGGAAATTGTTGGGAGATGAATTTAATATATACGATTTTGATTAAGATCCCAAAACCCCTGAGTATGACATGATCAGAATGATCTTGATAGTTGAGTCAGGATTCAGTTTTAGAGTACTCAGGATGTTATCTGCAAAATGTATAGTCGTGAGATATAGTTCGGGATAGGTTACAAGACTCAAGAACTTCGGTATGTTTAAAGTATCCGAAGACTCGATTAGAAACCGAGATCTTTGAAGACTCGATGAGGATCTTGAGGAACTAAAGACTTCAAAGACGAAGACTCGGCAAAGACATCACCAAGAAAACTATAAAGACTCGAAAGACCACAAGACTCGAGAAGACCACGAAGACTCAGAAGATTCTGAAGACACAAGACTGAAGACCGAAGACTGAAGATCAAGAATATCAAGGCGGCACGAGAATTCTTGAAGAGTCGATAATGTCTTGAATGCTTTCGATATGAACTCAATGTTCCGAGGCAATCAATATATCTATCTCAAGGATGCAATACTGAGAAAATCGCGATTCCTTAGAAAATAGATATTTTCCAAGACATTCAAATGCAGACAAAAGGAACTAAGTCAGAAGTGTTGTTAAGGTTATATCAAACTCGGAGTTTGTAACCAAAAAGAGCCGTTGAAGGTGTCTACCTTTAACCCGGAGACAAAAGTCAAAAAGAAAAGACAAAGATCAGAACATCTTGACAGCAATCGACAAAGGATTATTCGTCAAAAAAGATGTCGGATGTACAAAGTTCGGTATCGCAAAATGTGAAGACCGAACTCGTGAAAGGTTATTGCCTAAAACGTGTTAGGGAGGTTCAAACCCTAAATATAGCCGTTTCTCACACACCTTAAGAGGAAACTCACGAAGCTATCTCTCCAACGGATAGTTTTCAAGAGTGACCTTGGTGTATGCCTATAAATCTTGGTGACCCTCTACATTGTAAGGTTCACGGAAATTTATCACATAACTCAAGAGCTCAAACTTATTCTTGCAAAAGTTAAAGCACTTTCGAAAAACTTAGAATTTCCCAAGTGCTTCTATATTGAAGAGAGCTCACTATACTAAGCCTAGCTTGATAAGAATTATCCAAAGCTTAGTCGAGATATCCTAACCCTTTGCATTGTGCTTCATTGTAAAGGATATCTCATCTAGTTGAAACAGCAGAAACCCCAAACCCTTGAGAAGGTAGTTGGGGTGTGTTTGTTGGTGAGAAGAGTTGTAAAGAGTTAGTAAACTACGCGGAGTAGTCAGAAAACTCTAGAGGAGAAGTTAGTAAGCTACAGGGGTAGTCTGAAAGCTTGTGTGTGTTTCGAGTAAGTAAACTACGGAGGTAGTCAGAAAACTCAAGGTCGAGTTGAGTAAGTAAACTACGAGGTAGTCAGAAAACTCAGGGCCGAGTTGAGTAAGTAAACTACGAGGTAGTCAGAAAGCTCAGAAGTTGATAGTGAATTTCTCTGAAGAGTCAGGGAGAGTGAACGTAGGAGCTTGAGTCTCTGAACCACTATAATTGCTGTGTTCTTTATTGCTTTCCTTATCTGTGCTTAACTGTTGCATTGACTTGATTTTGAAAGCATACTTTTCACTAATATTCAGTTGGAATCAATCCACTAAAATTGCATAAGTGAATCACAGCCTAATCACTATTTCATAAAGGGAAGGTTTTCAGCAAAGCTTAAAACGAGTATAAACTAAAGGGCCAACCATTCCGCACGACTGAGTAGCTAGAACAGATAGTTACCAAACTGAACTCTCTTCTAAGGATTCAGTAAGTTAGTTATCTGATCCAAGCAACTCGGGATCTCGACACTCGAGGACTCGGTTGGGATTATCCGAGGTATCTGGCAAGCGGCTTCGGATCACTGTCTCTGTAGACTTTGACTCAGAGCGATCTGTGCTTCTCAGAACATAATCTTCAGGATTATCTGACCCAAGCTGACCTCAGTAAGAAAAATTTTTAAAATCACTGAACACGTGTATTCCCCCCCCATACACGTGTAAGACTCGTTTGCACCTGGACCAACAGTTAAGCACGACAAATCGTTAAGCACGACAAATCGATAAGCTGAATCCATACTTTTGCAGCTATTTCAGGCTGGTTGTCTTCCTCTCATTGGTCCACGTCATTGGTCCACGTCAGCTGTAGCTAATTCAAATCCATACTATTCTGTAGCTTTTTGCAGCTTTTTCAGGCTGGTTGTCTTCCTCTCATTGGTCCACGTCAGCTTAATTCTAACGGCTATAATCTTTAGTTTCTTCTGAGTCTCAGGATCTTCAGTTCCATCTGAGCCTTCAGGTTTATCTGAGCCTTAGTGTCTATCTGAGCCTTCAGGTTTATCTGAGTCTCAGTGTCTTTAGTGACATCTTTGAGTCTTGATTACTTCATGAGTCTTGATTTTCTCTGAGTCTTGATTTCTTGATAACTTCTTGAGTCTCTGGTTTCTTGATTGACGGACTTCTCTTGGCCGGACCTTATGCGAGCGAGCATCTTGACACTTTCGAACTTCTGCGTTCACTCTTACGAATTCAAACATTCTGACCCTCAGGTCACATTTCCTCACTGACCCTCGGTCCACTTATTTCGAGCTATCCGATTTCTTCTTGCACGATCGATCGGCTCGGACCGATCGGATCAACACTCTTCGAGATCAACATATCGGGGATAGCATCGGTCGATTTTTATCGAGGTTAGCATATTAGATTATCATATCTGATCTCGATCACGTCTGATCTTGATAAGTCTCATCTGCTAATCTTCTGATCTGCAACCTTCTCTTCTGATTTGCTGGTTTTAGCTTTTCTTCACATCTGATTTGCACAACTCATCAGTTAACTCCGGAACTCATCTTACTCATCTGATCTCGATCAGTCTCATCTGCAGCCTCGTCTGATCTCGATCATCTACTTCTGATTTCGTGAGTTCCCCCTCAACTTGTTCTTTCGTTCCCCCTTAACTTGTTATCTGTAGATTAGCTTCAAAAACACAAGTTGATAATGTTTTGGCATAATTCATCAAAACTAAAATATCCCAACAATTCCCCCCTTTTTGATAATGACGCCAAAACATTAATATATATGCATTTATACAGAGATCGGGTTTTTGTTTAAAAAGATTAGTTCAGGTGGTCACTTTGAAATCAGTGAACTTTTGAACTCCCGTTTTTGAAAAACCAATGTGCGCGGAAGATACCATGTAATGCATATAAACAGGGGTGAGGGCAGAGTGATTCCAATTTTTTGCTTTTAAAACAATGTGTGTGTTTTGCTTATAAACAAATGCATATGGCAAGTAAGAACATAAAGCAGTAAAGAACACAAGATTTTATAGTGGTTCGGAGTCCAACTCCTACATCCACTCTTCCCTATCATCAGGGGCACCAACTTAACCGACTGGTCTTAATTTACCGTGTTAGTCCAACACCCAACAGATATTTATCGAGTTCACACTCAAACGGGACTTATCTCCCTCACGGGATCGCCTACCCTCCCTTTCGGGATTGCTAGATGTTTACCGAGTTCACACTCACCTACAAACTTATCCTACCAAACTGATTTGGGTAAGGTTTGTTTGGTTTTCAACTAGGTTGAGATTTTCCCTTACATTTGTTTAGCCTCAATGCTAAGGATGGGAAAATCTCTTTAAGCTTATGATATTACATTTGTGCTTAGATCTTTGGTAGAACACTCTTGAATATATGCATGTATTTCTTGCTCTGTGTTCTATGGTGGAAATGCTAGATGATTTGGCTCTGTAGCTTCAATGGTGTTTTCACGCATTTCACACACTTCCACACCAAATAATGAAGGAAGAACTTGTATTTATAGTGTGGATTTGAATGTGACCGTTGGATGGAGTCACATTCAAATCCATACTATTCTGTAGCTTTTTGCAGCTTTTTCAGGCTGGTTGTCTTCCTCTCATTGGTCCACGTCAGCTGAATTCTAACGGCTATAATCTTTAGTTTCTTCTGAGTCTCAGGATCTTCAGTTATATCTGAGCCTTCAGGTTTATCTGAGCCTTAGTGTCTATCTGAGCCTTCAGGTTTATCTGAGTCTCAGTGTCTTTAGTGACATCTTTGAGTCTTGATTACTTCGAGTCTTGATTTCTTGATAACTTCTTGAGTCTCGGGTTTCTTGATTCAACGACTTCTCTTGGCGGACCTTATGCGAGCAGGCATCTTGACACTCAAGCTTCTTGAGTTCGGCTCTTACGAATCGGACATTCTAACCCTCAGTCACGTTTACTCATTTGACCCTCGGTCACTTGACTCGAGTATCGATTTCTTCTTGATCGATCAAATCATTGATCGGATCAACACTTCTTCAGATCAACATATCGATAGCATCGAGTCGATTACATCGAAGTTAGCATATCGACATCATATCTCGATCTCGATCACGTCGATCTTGATCGGTCTCATCTGCTTTCATCTTCTAATCTCGCAACCTTCTCTTCTGATTTGCTTTGGCTTTAGCTTTTCTTCACATCTGATTTGCACAGCTCATCAGTTAACTCCGGAACTCATCTTACTCATCTGATCTCGATCAATCTCGTCTGCAGCCTTGTCTGATCTCGATCATCTACTTCTGATTTCGTGAGTTCCCCCTCAACTTGTTCTTTCGTTCCCCCTTAACTTTTTATCTGTAGATTAGCTTCAAAAACACAAGTTGATAATGTTTTGGCATAATTCATCAAAACTAAAATATCCCAACAATTTCCCCCTTTTTGATAATGACGCCAAAACATTAATATATATGCATTTATACAGAGATCAGGTTTTTGTTTAAAAAGACCAGTTCAGTTGGTCACTTTGAAATCAGTGAACTTTTGAACTCCCGCTCTGATACCAATTGTTGGTCCCGTTTTGAAAAACCCATGTGCGCGGAAGATACCATGTAATGCATATAAAACAGGGGTGAGGGCAGAGTGATTCCAATTTTTTGCTTTTAAACCAATGTGTGTGTTTTGCTTATAATCAAATGCATATTGCAAGTAAGAACATAAAGCAGTAAAGAACACACGATTTTATAGTGGTTCGGAGTCCAACTCCTAAATCCACTCTTCCCTATCATCAGGGGCACCAACTTAACCGATTGGACTTAGTTTACCGTGTTAGTCCAACGCCCAACAGATGTTTACCGAGTTCACACTTGTTGTGTTCGATATAATAATTCAGTATTAATCGAACACGTAAGAGCGACACGTGTAATATTTATTAAAATAGTCATGCCCAATGGACAAGTGGGCTCGCCGTCCGTCGACCAAACAAGTTTGTTCGACCAGCTCGCCACTTGTCGCCCAAAACAGACATACTCGCCACCTAGATCAGGAAAGAATGAATCAAATAAGCTAAGTCAAAAGGACTCAGACCAACCTGAGGGCTCAGACAAGTCTGAGCCCACGAACAAATCTGAGGACTCAGACAGCCAAAATGCTCAGACTATCCTGAGGGGTCAGTATGCTCGCATATTCTGAGGGTCAGTATGCTCGGTGCTCAGACATCTTGAGGGTTCAGATATCCTGAAGACTCAGATCACCTGAAGGGTCAGTATGCTCGGTGCTCAGACATCCTGAGGGTTCAGATATCCTTAAGACTCAGATCACCTGAAGGGTCAGTATATTCGGTACTCAGACATCCTGAGGTCTCAGATATCCTGAAGACTCAGATCACCTGAAGGGTCAGAGTGCTCGACACTCAGATATCCTGAAGACCCAAACATCCCGAAGACCCAGACATCCTGAGGGCTCAGTATGCTCGAGGAGGACAGTATTCCAGCATAAAACTGACATGGTTAAAGGGGCGAACAAAGCATCCACCCGAGCAAAAGGTTGATTTGGACGACCAAAAGAGTGTCTTACAGACAAGCAAGCTCAAAGATTAATCTAGAAGACGAAGTTGGGAACATGGCAATATTACCCGAATTCTTGCATGGCTCGGAGTCTCCAGCTCCTGCTTGCCAACCCAGCTCATGCTTGTCGGAGTGCTATAAATAGAAGAAAAAACAGCAAGAGAAAGGTTCAGAAATTTCCCAGAGAGGTGAGGTTACAAAAAAATTCGAGTGATTATCCACACATACAGGAACCCTAGCCCTCATATGCAAACTCTCCAAATCATCTTCATCTGTAACGATTCATCTTCATAAGGTGTATCAAATATTGTACGTGTAAAGCTCGCAATACCACATCGTGGCTTGGTATGCCCCCAGAGTAGTCATTTCTTGACGAACTGGGTCAACAAATTCATCCCATTTACAGTTTATTTTACACGTGCATGTTTTGTTTGTGAGTCGTTTCCGAATTAGCCACATCATATTCCCCAAATAAAATGACTCGCGACAACACTCAAACGGGACTTATCTCCCTCACGGGATCGCCTACCCTCCCTTTCGGGATTGCTAGATGTTTACCGAGTTCACACTCACCTACAAACTTATCCTACCAAACTGATTTGGGTAAGGTTTGTTTGGTTTCCAACTAGGTTGAGATTTTCCCTTACATTTGTTTAGCCTCAATGCTAAGGATGGGAAAATCTCTCTAAGCTTAGGATATTACATTTGTGCTTAGATCTAGGGTAGAACACTCTTGAATATATGCGTGTATTTATTGCTCTGTGTTCTATGGTGGAAATGCTAGATGATTTGGCTCTGTAGCTTCAATGGTGTTTTCACGCATTTCACACACTTCCACACCAAATAATGAAGGAAGAACTTGTATTTATAGTGTGGATTTGAATGTTACCGTTGGATGGAGTCACATTCAAATCCATACTATTCTGTAGCTTTTTGCAGCTTTTTCAGGCTGGTTGTCTTCCTCTCATCGGTCCACATCAGCTGAATTCTAACGGCTATAATCTTTAGTTTCTTCTGAGTCTCAGGATCTTCAGTTCCATCTGAGCCTTCAGGTTTATCTGAGCCTTAGTGTCTATCTGAGCCTTCAGGTTTATCTGAGTCTCAGTGTCTTTAGTGACATCTTTGAGTCTTGATTTACTTCTTGAGTCTTGATTTTTCTCACGAGTCTTGATTTCTTGATAACTTCTTGAGTCTCGAGTTTTCTTGATTCAATGAGACTTCTCTTGGTGGACCTTATGCGAGCGAGGCATCTTGACACTCGGGCTTCTTGAAGTTCAAATCTTTCCGAATTCAAACATTACGACCCTCGGTCACATTTACTCAATTGACCCTCGGTCACTTGACTCGAGCTATCCGATTTCTTCTTGCACGATCCGATCGGCTTTTGATGATCGGATCAACACTTCTTCAGATCAACATATCAGGATAGCATCAGGTCAGTACATCAGGTTAGCATATCAGATTATCATATTTGATCTCGATCACGTCTGATATTGATCAGCCTCATCTGCTCATCTTCTGATCTGAACCTTCTCTTCTGATTTGCTGGCTTTTTAGCTTTTCTTCACATCTGATTTACCTGACTCATCGATTAACTCCGAACTCATCTTACTCATCGATCTCGATCGGTCTAAATGCACAAACCTCGTCTGATCTCGATCATCTACTTCTTATTTCGTGAGTTTCCCCTCAACTTGTTCTTTCGTTCCCCCTTAACTTGTTATCTGTAGATTAGCTTCAAAAACACAAGTTGATAATGTTTTGGCATAATTCATCAAAACTAAAATATCCCAACAACACCAAACCCAAACCCTTTCTTGAGAGAGAATTAGTGGTTAAGTGAGGTAGTTAAGTAGGCGATCCTGTGAGGGAGATAAGTCCCGTAGGCGATCCCATGAGGGAGATAAGTCCAGAGAGTGAGAACTCATTAAACATCTATAGGCGATCCCATGAGGGAGATAAGTCCCGTTGAGTGAGTGGTCCATAAATATATGTATGGTGGTGTGCCTAACACCGTAAACTAAGGTTTCCATTGGATTAAGGAAGTGCCCCATGAAGGGAAGAGTGGATGTAGGAGGAGTTCTCCGAACCACTATAAAAATATGTGTGTTCTTATTTGCTTTCATAGTAACTGTCATACATACTTTAGCAAATAAGCATAACACATTCGCAAAAATATTAAGTCACCTCCCATTGAGATTTTACGGGTTTTAAATCGAATTTTTTCGGGACCAACAACTATAAATATTTAAACGGTAGAAATGTGAAAACGTACGGTGAAATCGTCCTCGATTGTGAAATTCTTCCGCTACACAATATGTACTTCAAAAATGATTTTCGTCTCTATCTACATAAGCTTTGGTGTTGTTTTTTGAAAAAAAAAATGAGTTGGTTCGACTGTTTTGTGTAAAAAGAAACTGCTGGTTTTTTTTACAGAAATATAGCAACGGATTTAGAGACGGTTTTAAAAACCATCGATATTCTATGATGGTAATAACCGTCGCTATTTTCGACGGAATTAGCGACGGATTTCAAAAAACCATCGGTGAAACCGTCTAAATCTATCGCTAAAAACAGAAATTAATAAATAAAAAAAAGAAATTAAAATTGTTCAACATAAAACAAATAAAATTAAAATTGTTCAATCAATCATACAATAAACAAAAAATTAAAACTTAAACAAAAATCACAAATTGTTCAGAAAATAAAAAATTGTTCAAATAATTAAAAATAACAATATGTAAATTAAAAATCTTCTAAATTGGATCTGCCCTCCAAACAGCCACAATTGAGTCTCATACATCCGACCCAAGTTCTTCTGATAGGTCAAGCCCTTCATCCCTCCATGCACCATGCCACCTGTGCATCTGCTCATGGTACTGTCGATGAGCAACCTTACAAAATGCCTTCGGTTTTGAGATCGGGCTTCCACGTAGTTTGTTTCTATATTTTGAATATAATACGATAAATTAATTATAATCAATATATATTGAAATAAAATATAAATTCAATTTTATACCGTAAACTCCTCAAAATACATTTGACGCCTGTCAGTTGGCACGTATTTTCAACTGTGAGCGTTGACAGCAATTCCCACACATCTGATGTTGTGTTTGACTATAGAGGCAGCCTCGTGACCGGGTACAATACTAACACATTAAAAAATAAATACATAATTAATATTTAATATTAAACTAATTATATAATTAAACAAAAAAAACACTTCCTCTCCATTGAAGAGGTTGATAGACAAACGGGATGAACCTAGGACGTTATTACCACCTTTAGCACTCATCTAAATGAAATATGAAATTTATAAATTAATTAAATTATATATAATACAACTAATTATAAATAAATAAATGGATAAAAATTAAAATATTTATAGTTATATCGAAAAATACAGATTAATTGACTCGTTCGCGTACACAACTCGTTCCTTTATGACGAAATCAATTGAATATTATGTTGGCCGTGGGGGGTATTTATAATATTGGATTTAGCGACGGATTTCAAAAATCCGTCGATAAAAGGGGGCCCAATTAATGACAGAGGTGCCCCAACGGTCGGGATTCTTCGTTTTCTGCACCATTTAGCGACGATTCACTAAAACCATCGCTATAACAGTCGCTAAAATCGCCGATTCAAATTAACCGTCGCTAAATCATCGCAATCAGCGACGGTTCACTAAATCATCGCTAAAAGTGGTAGATTTGACCATTTGACCGTCATCGTCACTAAATCCGTCGCAACTTGCGATGGATATTTTAACCATCGCTAATTTCCGTTGTTAAAACCCGCTTTTTTGTAGTGTAAGAATTTGTCATATGAGCTATCACATCACTTTATGATTTACTACATCATCTTCTATATTATTTGCATTATATAGATTATAAATAGATTCCTCGTCCAGTTTTGTTTTCATATTTACATTCTAAGCATTTATTATTATTTTGTTTGATTGTTGGGTAGTTGAGTAAACAGTAAACCACATAATAACCCTAGAACCTGAGTCAAATAAATCAAGAATGAACAAGTTTAATTTGATATATATCTAAAAGGGACACATTAAAATTTATAAAAAAACATTTAAAGTGATAAAAGGTTCATGTTTCAAATATGAAATTACATTTTTATACATGTAATACTAGCATGTAACCCCACGTACTACGCGAATTTTAATTTTTTTATTAATTAATTTAATTACAGGTATAATTTTTATATTTTAATATTATTTTTGTATATTTTCATTCATTTTTTATTCTAAATTACTTCCTCCCATTAAAATTAGATGTCATACTCGTTTCAGTCTTATATATTATTTACATAATACTCCACATATCATTTTTTACATTTTCACCCATCATTATCTCATATATACCCCTAATGATTATATAAATATTTTAAAAGACTAAAAATACATTAAGAAGAATGAGAGGGAGTAATTTAGAATAAGAAATGAATGAAAATATGCACATATAATATTAGAAAAAAAAATTACTTCTATAATTGAATTAATCAAACTAATTGAATATTTAAATTATTTAATTTAAAATTAATGATATAAAAACTATTTTCAATCTCGTGTAGTGTAGTATATTGGGTTATATGCTAGTGATATTTAAAAGGAATAAAAAAAAGTATAAATTTATAAATTATGGAGTATGTATTTAATATAAATTAATGTATATATTTTGAAGATGAAGTATTTTAAATATAGCAACCACATAAATTGTGGATGATTCATAATTAATAGATTAGAGGTAATTGGAAGGTAAATATCAAAATTAAATAAATAAATAACTAAAATTAAAAAAAATAAAATTAATAATAATATTATAAATAACTTCTCAAAATTTTGAAATAAAGTCATCATATGAATTGGATGTGATTCGTCTTTAGTATATAGGAGATATAAATAACATCAAAACTTATAGATCAGACGAAAAAATATTCAGAACTTGCATATAAAAGAAGAACAAACTATACATTGATAGGTTTGCAATCTATAACCTAAATACTTTTATATTTCTAAAAAGCCTTTAAAAAAAAGTGAAGATTGTCTTTGCAGATACATTTTTCAACTTTCCAAATACTGCACTTGCAATGGAAACCCTTGATCAATCATATTCCACAAATTTGTTGATTAAATAAACGAACAATATCAATGAGAATAGAATAGACTGGAAGAAACATCGAATGAAGATTGAAAGAACTAATACTTCGCATGAAGAAAATATTATTTTTACCTTAATCCACAGATAAGAATGGAAGTAGATGAATCTACATAAGAGATGACCAAAATTATAAAAAAGCTGAAAAATAAAAAGGACCAAAAAAACTGATAGTGAACACAATGTCAGGAAAACAGACAGAAAAAAAAAAAAAGAGAATGAATAGAAAATGAATTATAGATGTGACAATTTATAGAAATTGAAGACACAATCAACGGTTCAATGCACACTCAAATTCAGGAGATTAGAGAGATTTGAAATGGAGACATGAGAATTTATCATGTGAGCTATCACATCACTTTATGATTTACTACATCATCTTCTATATTATTTGCATTATATAGATTATAGATAGATTTCTCCCTCAGTCTTATCTTCATATTTACATTCTAAGCATTTATTATAATTTTGTTTGACTGTTGGGTAGTTGAGTAAACAGTAAACCACATAAGAACCCTAGAACCCGAGTCAAATAAATCGAGAATGAACAAGTTTAATTTGATATATATCTAAAAGGGACACCATAAAATTTATTAAAAAAACATTTAAAATCATAAAAGGTTAATGTTTTAAATATGAAATTACATTTTTATATATGTAGCACTATCACGTAACCCCGCGCACTATGCGGGAATTAAAATATTTTTTGTTGGTCCCGGTGAAAACGAGGCTTACACGTGTATGGGGGGGAATACACGTGTTCAGTATTTTAAAACTTTTTCTTCGAGGTCACTTGGGTCGAGATAATCCTCGAAGGTTAGGTTAAAGAAGCACAGATTGCTCGAGTCAAAGTCTCTCGAGACAAAGTGATCCCGAAATTCCCGTAAACCTCAGATAATCCCAACTGAGTCCTGTGTGTTAGAGATCCTGAGTTGCTTGGATCAGATAACTAACTTACTGAATCCTCAGAAGAGAGTTCAGTTTGGTAACTATCTGTTCTAGCTACTCGATCGTCTTGGAATGGTTGGCCCTTAGTTTATACTGCTTTTAAGCTTTCTTTGAAAACCTTCCCCTTATGAAATAGTGATTAGGTTGTGATTCACTTATGCAACTTCAAATTGATTGATTCCAATCAATATCGATGAAAAGTATGCTTTCGTAAATCAAGTTAATGCAACGATTAAGCACGAGATAAGGAAAGCGATAAAGAACCACAAAGATTATAGTGGTTCGGAGACTCAAGCTCCTACATCCACTCTCCCTGACTCTTCAGAGAAATTCACTATCAACTTCTGAGCTTTCTGACTACCTCGTAGTTTACTTGCTCAACTCGGCCCTGAGTTTTCTGACTACTCCACGTAGTTTACTTACTCAACCCGACCTTGAGTTTTCTGACTACCTCTGTAGTTTACTTACTCAATCACACACAAGCTTTCAGACTACCCCTGTAGCTTACTGTTGGTCCCGGTGGGAAAACCTATTTTGCGCGTGTGGAAGCAAGACGTTTTAACTTCGGTGCATATAAAACAGGGATGAGGGGAGAGTGCTCCAATTTTTTTTTAAACTTTTGAGCTCGTGTGTGTGCTTTGCTTATAAACGAATGCGTATGACAAGTATAAACATAAAGCAGTAAACAACACAGCAATATATAGTGGTTCGGACAACCAGTCCTACATCCACTCTCCCTCTCTAGGGAAATTCCTTCAAACGGGACTTATCACCCTCCACGGGATTGCCAATAGATATTTACCGAGCTCACACTCGAACTGGACTTATAACCCTCTCTCGGGTTCGCCTCGGGACTTATCACCCTCCACGGGATCGCCTACAGATGTTTAACGAGTTCACACTCCAACGGGACTTATCACCCTCACTCGGGTTTGCCTAACAACTACCTCACTTCACCACTGGGTTTGGGTTTTGGTGTTGTCTCCAACTATGGTGAGATTTTCCCTTACAATGGTTTAGCCTCAATGCTTGGGTTGGGAAAAATCTCTCTAAACTATGATACATCATGGGTTGTTTAGATTGATTTCTAGAACACTCTTTGAATATATTTGTATATCTATAGATTTGTGTTCTAGGGTGGGAATCTTTAGCTATAACGCTCTTTGGCTCTGTAGCATTGTTCTTATCTTTTTTTCGCACTTCCACACTCGATAATGAAGGAAGAACTTGTATTTATAGTGTGGATTTGAATGTTACCGTTGGAGAGAGTTACATTCAAATCCATACTCTTCTTTATAAGTTCTGCAGACTTTTCGGTGGTTGTCTTCCTCTCGTTGGTCCACGTCAGCTGGATTCCAACGGCTATATTCCTCAGCTTCAGTGCCTCGGAACATTCAGGATATACTGAGCATTCGGTATATTCTTGAAGTCTTGATAATTCTTGTGCCTTGATATTTCTCTGAGTCTTGAGTTCTCTGAACCTTGATTTTCTCTGAGCCTTGGTTTCTCTGAGTCTTGAGTTCTCGGTATCCTCTTTGAGTCTTGATATCTCGATTTCTTCTTGAGTCTTGAAAACTAACTTTTATTCTATATCTGCTGACTATACCTTTGTGCGAGATAATATCCTGAACACTTTCTCTAAACCCCGAATCTGATTCATCTATCAAGATTATCTGAACATGTCATACTCGGGGTTTTTGGGATCTAATCAAAATCCTCTTTATTAAATTCATTTCCCAACAATTTCCCTTTTTTGATGATGCAAAAACCTATCTTGTTACAAACATATAACCTATACTCAGGTTTCAGTTTTTTTTATTACAAGAAAGGTAAATCTCCAATCAATTTAAAAACATTCAACAAATTTCTTTAGTAATGAATCTTTTCTAAATAGATCATTACTAAATACTTAAGTAATTTCTTATAGCATCATATAGTTTCCCTTATATATGAGCATATAATCAGATCAGAGACATTCAATCAGGCATATCTAAATAAAAGACATGTAAAAAAAAAGATAATGAGGTATTATCTTTGAGCATAAAGATAAAGGTTTCATTGATTGTATGTTATCAGTTACAGATTACAATGAACTTATCAAAGAAATAAAGACACAAACATAAAGAATTGCAAGTCTTCAGTCTTGGTCTTCAGTCTTCCGTCTTCTGCTCGACTCCTCATTCCTCTTCTTCTACGCACCTTGTCTGATCAGGCATACTGATACTCATGCTGACTGAGTTCAGTTTCTTCTGATTTCAGACATCCTGGCCCTCAGGTCTCTTTTGCTTACTGACCCTTAGGTCACTTGACCTATACTGAGTCTCAGTCCACTTTATTTACTGAGCCTTCAGTATTCCTTTTCACTCATGCTATCTGATTTCCTTTTTGCTTGATCTGATCAGTTCGACTGATTAGATCAACACATCTTTAGATCAACATATCAGAATAGCATCAGGTCATCATATCAGGTTAGCATATCAGGTTTATCATATCTGATCTCGATCACGTCTGATCTTGATCAGTCTCTTTCGCTCATCTTCTGATTTGCAACCTTTTCTTCTGATTTTGCTGGCTTTAGCTTTTCTTCATTTTCTGATTCTGCACAGCTCATCAGTTCACTCCGGAACTCATCTAACTCATCTGATCTTGATCAGTCTTGTCTGCAGCCTCGTCTGATCTCAATCATTTACTTTTGATTCCATGAGTTCCCCCTCAAGTTGAAGTTCCCTTTTCAACTGATATAGACCGATATATCTGATTTGGTGAAGTTTTCAAGCTCAGCTGATTTTCTTCATTTGATCAGCTTTGTATGTAATCAAATTTTTGTTGACCTAATCTGATTCTTCTCAGATTAAGACAATTCTTGGAAAATGTTACTGCCAGAACTTAGTCTAGAGTAGTAGACTCTCTTCCCTAAGTTGGTGCGATTTAACATGCGTAGATATCGTCTGATACACTCGATATGTCAATCCGCCGTAACTTTATCCAATTATCGGTCGCGTGATTTCTACACGCTGTCCTTGTGATGCAATTTTTTCTAAAATAGGCTTTGAGAACTCAAATTTGCATCTGCACCCTTGCTTGGCCTCTATAAATTGGACCAATGTTTTACACAACATAACTCATTCACCATACATATCTTCTTCGTAGAATCATGTATCCTGGTGAACCCTTGTTTCTGGTGAGACTTCCGGCAAACACATTTACCCCTTTTTCCATGATTTCATCTTCTCAAATCAACTCTGTTCATCCTTTTTCTTTGTTTTCATCATCGCCAACGATTTCACATCGATTGTTGCAAAGCTTCTCTACCACCACGGGCGGCCGAACTTTCTTTGTTGCAACCGAGAAGACACTTCTCCTAACAAATATGCACCTTGTGTGTCTATCGTTATGACGTGACTACCATCAACAGACTTAGTCCGAAAATGAGCGTGAGTTTTGATATCGATCTTGATCAGACAACGGCTGATCTTCCTATATCAAACTCACCCTTTAACAGCTGGAGCGCCCTTTTACTCCTCCTTGGGGCTCCTGGCTTAAAAATCCTATTAATGCCGCTCTCACTCCCTTGGAGAGTCCATCGGGTTCATGGCATAGGATTACCTTTTCAAGCCTCCCTCACCTTTAAGTTAAGGGGGAAAATGAAGCATCGATTTAAAATCTCTCTCTTTCCTCCTCTTAATCACCCCCCACAATAGATCGGGTTTGGGTTTGGATGAAGGTTTAGGGATATGGCTTAAGGGTTTAGGGTTTAGAGTTATGTATTGACCTCCGTTTTTCTTGCATTTGTAACTTGTAATGTAACGACCTTGGTCTTTATCAATGAAAAGTTCTATTATTCCATTGTTGTGTAAAACTTTACTCGTTTCCTTGGTACCGCTTGTTGATATCGGATCGGAGATAGGTTTTTAAAAGAATGATCTGCTTTCGGTAAAAAACATTGAAAAAAGTAATCTTTTGAGCACCTGCTTTCTGATACCACTTGTTGTTGGTCCCGAAAAACCTATTTTCTTGCGTCTGGAAGCAAGACGTTTTAACCGGTGCATATAAAAAAGGGATGAGGGAGAGTGCTCCAATTTTTTTTTAAACTTTTGAGCTCGTGTGTGTGCTTTGCTTATAAAACGAATCGTATGACAAGTATAAACATAAAGCGATAAACAACACAAAGAATATATAGTGGTTCGGACAACCGGTCCTACATCCACTCTCCCTCTCTAGGAAATTCCTTCAAACGGGACTTATCACCCTCCACGGGATTGCCAATAGATATTTACTGAGCTCACACTCGAGGCCCGGACTTATAACCCTCTCTCGGGTTACGCCTCGGGACTTATCACCCTCCACGGGATCGCCTCTGAGATGTTTAACGAGTTCACACTCCAGCGGGACTTATCACCCTCACTGGGTTTGCCTAACAACTACCTCACTTCACCACTTTGGGTTTGGGTTTTGGTGTTGTCTCCAACTATGGTGAGATTTTCCCTTACAATGGTTTAGCCTCAATGCTAAAGTTGGGAAAATCTCTCTAAGCTATGATACATCGTGGGTTGCTTAGATTGGGTTCTAGAACACTCTTTGAATATATTTGTATATCTATAGACTTGTGTTCTAGGGTGGGAATGCTTTGGCTATAACGCTCTTTGGCTCTGTAGCATTGTTGCTATCTTTTTCGCACTTCCACACTGATAATGAAGGAAGAACTTGTATTTATAGTGTGGATTTGAATATTACCGTTGGAGAGAGTTACATTCAAATCCATACTCTTTTAGTAAGTTCTGCGCTTTTTCCAGTGGTTGTCTTCCTCTCGTTGGTCCACGTCAAATTTGGATTCCAGCGGTATATTCCTCGGCTTTAGTGCCTCGGAACATTCAGGATATCTTGAGCATTCATTATATTCTTACCGAAGTCTTGATAATCTTGTGCCTTGATATTTCTCACGAGTCTTGAGTTCTCTGAACCTTGATTTTCTCTGAGCCTTGGTTTTTCTCGAGTCTTGAGTTCTCGATATCCTCTTGAGTCTTGATATCTCGATTTTTCTTGAGTCTTGAAACTAACCTGTTCTATATCTGCCGACTATACACGGTGCAGATAATATCCTGAACACTCTAAAACTGAATCCTAATTCATCTATCAAGATTATCCTGAACATGTCATACTCAGGGGTTTTGGGATCTAATCAAAATCCTCTTTATTAAATTCATTTCCCAACACTTACTAACTTCTCCTCTAGAGTTTTCTGACTACTCCGCGTAGTTTACTAACTCTTTACAACACTTCTCACCAACAAACACACTCCAACTACCTTCACAAGGGTTTGGGGTTTCTCGGTTGGTTTCCAACTAGGATGAGATATCCTTTACAATGAAGCACAATGCAAAGGGTTAGGATATCTCGACTAAGCTTTGGATAAATCTTATCAAGCTAGGCTTAGTTAAGTGAGCTCTCTTCAATATAGAAGCACTTGGGAAATTCAAGGTATTTCGAGTGCTTTAACTTTTGGAAGAATAAGTTTGAGCTCTTGAGTTGCTTATAAATTTCCCGTCACCTTACAATGTAGAGGGTCACCAGTATTTATAGGCATACACCAAGGTTACTTTTGAAAACTATCCGTTGGAGAGATAGCTTCGTGAGTTCCCTCTTATGGTGTGTGAGAAACGGCTATGTTTAGAGTTTGGCACTCCCTAACACGTTTTAGGCAATAGCCTTTCATGTAGCCGGTCTTCACTTTTTGCAGTCTGGAACTTTCGTACATCTGACATCTTTTTCAATGACTTGTCCTTTGTCGATTATCGATGGTAGTCTTTAATGTCGTCTTCCTCTTTTTGACTTTTGTCTCCGGTTAAAGGTAGACACCTTCAACAGCTCTTTTTTGGTTTACAAACTACGAGTTTGATATAACCTTAACAACAACTTGACTTAGTTCGTTTTATGCGCATTTGAATGTCTTGGCAATATCTAACTTTCTAAGGCATCGCGTTTTTTCTCGATGTTGCATCCTTGAGATAGATATATTGATTGCCTCGGAACATTCGAGTTCATCTTGAGCATTGATTACATTCTTGAGTCTTGATGAATTCTTTGTGCTTTTCGATAATCTTGATCTTGATTTCTCGGTCTTGACCTTGCGTATTCAGAGTCTTCTGAGTCTTCAGGGTCTTCTGAGTCTTCAAAGTCTTCTGAGTCTTTAGATTTATCTTGGTGATATCTTTGAGTCTTCATCTTGAGTCTTGATTTCTCGGTTTCATCTTGAGACTTGATATCTTTAAAACATCTTGAGTTCTTGAGTCTTGAACTTATCCTGAACTATATCTGCTGACTATACATTTTGCAGATAACATCCTGAATACTCTAAAAACTTAATCCTGACTCATTTATCAAGATCATTACTGAACATGTCATACTCAGGGGTTTTGGGATCTTAATCAAAATCATATAATCTTTTATTAAATTCATCTCCCAACAATTTCCCCCTTTTTGATGATGTCAAAACCTATCTTATTCTGAGACATATAACCTATACTCGGGTTTTGATTTTATCCTATTACAAGATTGGTTATGTCTCTCAACAATTGCTTCAAAGAATGAATCTCTCAACAATTTCATCACCAAACAATGATGTCGGGCATATCAAATATAAAGTCATGAAAAATAAGATAATGAGATATTATCTTTTGAGCATAATGATAAATCTTCATTGATGATAAGTGTACCATTACATATTACAATGAATTTATCAGACAAAATCAAAAAGACAAAAATTTAAAGACTACAAAATCTTCTGAGTCTTCAGTCTTTAGTCTTGATTCGGCTCTTGGTCTTACTCGCTCTGTTTGCTTCATTTTCGATTTCATCGATTGGGCACTTCCGGATCAAACATTCCGAGAATCTCTTCTTGACTCATTTCTTTCTCTCGATGATATCCGGGTTTTTCGATTAGGCCCAATGACCAACGTCTTGAGCAATTTCTTGCGTAATGGCCTTTTCATTTACCAAGCCATTACCAAGTCTCGGAGGAGGATAGGAATATGGACCCAGGGCTACTATCGTACTCCACCTTCATCCGCAAAGGTTAATCGACTTTGTATATACTTTGGATAAAAGGTGAGAAGATGTTCAATAAAAAGCTTAGTTACGTGCGAGCCTTCCTCTCCATTCCACGAGAACATCATAATTGAACCGGAAGGTTCTCTTCACTTCTTCCCACATGTCGTTGAGTTTAATGGGCATCCATTTATCAACATAGGGCCCACTTCAACTTTTCGATGTTCCCTTCCTCTTGCTCGCAAACTTTCTGAAGTCACTCCTTCGCTTCTGCTCTTCGTCTATCTTCTTTTTACGATCCGCGAAGTTCACGAGGCCCGAAGCGATATCTTTCTTAGCTTGTTCTTTTTGGAGTGTCATCAGAGCCTCTCTGGAGTTGAAGACTTTCTTCTGAGGTTGAGACTCAGATTCTTCTGCATCTTCCAGAATCAATTTTCTCTGGATTGGCTTAGAAGCCTTCGCACGCTTGTTTACAGGTTGAACAACGCCCAAGGCTTTCCTCTTCATAGGCAGTTCAGCACCAGCCTGGCTTGTTCCAACCTTAGTTCTAGCACTCAGTTTCTCTCTTGCAACCTCAATCTTGGTTTGCTCAGAAACTCGAATGTAGACAGGCTTCTCCACTTGAGCAAATTTCAACTTCTCAGTAGCTCCGACTTCTTTAAAGGCTTGGGCTAGATTGTACATTTCAGCATCTTTCTGAGCCTTCTTTTCCAAAGTACGTGCCATGAACTTCACGAGTGCACCTTTTCCCCCCTTCTTGGCACCGTAGTTTGGAAAAAAGTCTGGAGAGAGGCGTGTCCATGTGATCTTGTTCTTTGCTTACACAATGGATCTCTCACCTTTAGTGATCTTGCTCATCTTCCATTCTCCTAATGTGGTTTTTAGCCCGCGAGCAGTTCTTCAGATATGTGGGCAAACCGGCGGAGAGAGCATCTTTAAGCATCTCTGTCATCTTGGTCATGAGCACCGAGCTCATTTCCTCAACAAAGCAGATTTGATCGTTCATTTTTCTCTGTCGGTTTCACCTCTAGAAATTCGATCGACTCACGGTGCTTTTGTTTCATTTTGACACTTAACTTTCTGCGTTGACTCCTCCAGAACTTTTCATTCAACTTTTCTTCCATGGAGGTCATCCGAGTGGTCGAGTGTTTTGTATCTGCACCGATTCAAGAATGGCTAAGTCCTTCCATTGTCGAGCTTGATTGGCGGCGTTGCTTCTATCTGAGTAAGTTTGATCGACATTGGCTCAATCTTCTCAAGTTTCTTCATGACGGGGTGAGATCAATCTCGGACCTTACGCGCATTACATGTTGTTTGATCATCCACGAGCTCCAAAAATCCCGAGCTCCGGTCTCCAATTGAGCCTCGGTCGATTATCGGACATTTGAAATTAAAGGTAGTACTTTTCGGTAACTCGGCATAATTATCAATAGTGCCAAAAGGTACACGAAGAGTGCTTGCTTCCGATCTGAGTTGATCGACTCTGAAGTCTCTTTTTTTTGTTTTGAGGCCGATCCTCGGCATCTCCTGTTGGTCCCCATCTCCATCTTTGGATTTGTCTCCATTGCTCGGGGCTCAACCTCGATTTCTTTCTTCTCGGCTAACTTCCTCGAACCGGCTCATCAAAATCGAATTTTTTCATCTGAGCTTTGTCATACGAACCACGAGAAAATCGGTCGGAAAATTTGTCTCCTCATTCCACGGTCTTCCCCTCTGAATGCGACAATATCAAGCATCTCGGGAAGAGTCGATTTAGGATATACTGTTTATCGTCATGTCCCGAAGAATATATCTTCTGGTCGGGGTATGAGTTGAGCTCGGGGTCGGTCAGGATGAGCCGTTCCCCCTTGCTCCTCCACTTTCGCCTTCTTGACCTCGCCCTTCTTCCCACCTCGGGCTCTACGGTTGATAGAAGTTTAATTTAAGGGATCAAGCATTATGTCACTCGGGAGCTCATCAGTACATTTTGCTCTGAGCTTGATAGTATCTGAAGCTTGTGCATTAGTCCTCGGTTTGCATCTGAGTGGGTTACGAGGCTGGTGGCATTTCCCAATATGTAGTGCGAGTTGGCTCGTCGGTCGAGCTGCACATCTTGATTGACTCTGAGTTGGCTCTTGATCGAGCACGCACATCTGAGGTAGGCATCTCGATGTCGAGTTCCTTTAAAATTTCTGAGAAATTTTATACGGGCCAGTGATGTCTCGAGCACCTCGGAGAAGACACCTCCCTCGATCGATCCTGTGTCCTTGAGATAACTGAGCGGCCACTTGTAATGGTGAACTTTGAGGCGGTTTGGCCCTCGGGTTGTCTCTCCTCCGAAATCATTTGCTACCATCGTCGGTGAGAACCACCAATCTTCTGCGCTTTGGGCGAGGTTCTTACCTTCATTATTTTTTGCTCCTTGCTCCATTTTTGCCTCCAATGAACCTTCCCCTGGTTTGTTGGGTTTTAACTTTCTCGGCCAGAACTGCGAAGGTGATTCTACCTTCTTTTCTCTTTTCCCTCGAATGGCTTGCTTCTTCACATCAGTGGGCTTGAAGAGAATTTTGGATTTAGGGAATGGGGTTGAATTGGCGAAGATATCCTCCTCCTCTCTGCACGTCTCCAAAATATAGGCAATTTTGGTGGCATGGTGGATCTTGCCTTTTATCGTGATTTCCCCATTGACTCTTTTTATGATCTTGGCTTGCTCCGACACCATCTGGACTAAGAATTTCAGCCAGTTGAAGTCAGTGGTGGGAGATGCCTCGTCGCCGCCATCAATCTGAGCTTGGGTACTAATGCATTCAAAACTCCCCATGAGACTCATGGCGCTCTTCTTTCACAATATCCATCGGCCTGCGATATTGTGGCTTTAGGTGCTTCTTATTCAAAGTTGCCTCAAACTTCACAGGATTCTCAGCAATCCTATCTAGGTACTCCTGCTCTTTACCCGACATATACATCGCAGGATCCTCTCCTCTATCACATAACTCAAACACATCATTCAGATTTTTCGGGATAATGCACAACTCCCTCTCAAAATCGACGTATTTTGATGAGTGCCCTAGATGAGATACGGTAATCGAAGAGTGCATACAATCATTTTCATCTATTTTCAAATTGTAGATGAATTTGATTACCTCCTTTACGAACTCCTGGTCTGGTCGGCTTGCGACTAGATGGGTAAGTTTAGCCAGTCGGATCATATGCAGAGCCTCCTCTTCTGGCTTTGAGTTGGTTGTGCTTTCAAGTGACACAGTGAACTCGTACCATGGCTTATTGGTTATGGCTAATCTTTCGAACACGGTTGGGGCCATTTTAGAATGTGATTGAAGAATGTGAAGCTTTAGGGTTTTGCGATTTCTGGGCAAAGGGGATTTTAGTTTGAGAACGAAGGGTTTGATAAAATTTTGGCTTGAATGGCTTAAAGAGGTATAAATAGCTTTAAGATCATGGAGAATCGTGTTTGGTTAGGTGAAAAGCAATGGTTGAGATTAATCTCCGATTAACCGGGTATATGAACCGACGATCTCCGAAAAGTAAGCCGCCAAAATATCCTCTTTGGTCAATAATGTGGCAGAGCATTAAATGACTGTTGTCCTTCTTCGGAATTTAAAACGATCCCGCCCAAAACATTCCTCAGGTGTTTTGTATTTATTGCGAATGATTACTGAGTTTTACTTAAGCAATAAATGGATCACATGAGTCATTACCTTTTCAGACTAATTTCCCTCCATCAGTCTTCTTGAAAGTCTTGACCTTGATAAAATGTCGATATAATCTTCGAAAATCTTGAAAGGGTTCAAAGATCTTCTTGAATCTTGACCTTGATGAATCTGAGTTTCCTGAGACTCAGTTCAGTATTTCCATTTTATCCTGAGTTTCTCAGTAGAATTCTGAGAAAGCTTCATGCATCTGAAAAATCTTCAATTTTCAGATTTACTCTATACACCTGGTTCTAACATCCCTAATTCAACTGAAAGTTCCTGAAATCTTGATTCAGCCAAAGGTTTAGTCAAGATATCGACTCTTTTACCCTATCGGTATGAATTTTCTCCATCCTTATGTCCTTTTTCTCGACATGATCTCCGATGAAGTGATGTCTCGATATCCACATGCTTGCATCGGTGTGCAATACTGGGATTTTGTGAAATAGCAATGGCACTATTATTGTCACAAAATATTGGTACTTCATTGGCCACAACTTTATAATCCCTTAATTGTTATGCGAGCGAAAGAATAAAACCTGGCGACTTCCTGCTGCAGACCATGTGTATTCACTTCGGTAATCTTGGTTGCTCTTGAGGTCTGTTTCTTTGAGAACCAAGATATCGGTTTTGCTTCCTAGAAATTGACAAGTTCTGTTGTGGACTTTTGTCAATTCTGCAACCTCCATAGTCGACATCGAGTAACCGGTTAATTCAAGGTTATCATCAATTTGGATACCATAATCCTCTATTCATTTGTGCCCTTAAGATATCTCGATATCTTTTTGGCGACCTCCATGTGACTAGTCTTAGGATTAGCTTGGTATCTTGCACATATCCCAACAAACAAATGTTATATCGGCCTACTTGTAACGTGAGATAGAGCAATGATCCAATGATTCCTCTATAATCGGTATGATTCAGCGATTTGCCTTACGAATCGGGATCCATCTTGTAGTTAGTATTCATAGGAATTCTAACGAGTTGCAATCTGTACACCATATTTGGCAATCGGATCTACGGTGTACTTTGCACGGTTGATGAATATTCCTTCCTTTGATTGTTTCACTTGAAGACCTAGAAAAGAAATTCATCTCTCCCATCATTGACATCTCAAACTTGCCTTTCATCGGTGTTGAAAATTTTTTCACACACGGTGATGGTTTGGAGATCCAAAAATGATGTCATCAACATATATCTGAACCGATGAATATCTTCCCCATCCTCTATCCTCGAACGAGTTCTATCAACAGTTCCTTTGACAAAACCATGGTCGATGAAAGCGAGAAAGAGTATCATACCATGCTCTGGGGTGCTTGCTTGAGACCATACAAGGCTTTTACGAGCACAGAAACTTGGTCATTCTTTTTTGAAACCGGGAGGTTGTTCCACATAAACCTCTTCTTTGAGCACACCGTTCGAAAATGCACTTTTCACATCCATTTGATGGTATCATGAACTTCATGTGGGCGACATATGCAAGAAACAATCGATGGCTTCTAGTCTTTGCAACAGTGCAAAGGTTTCATCATAATCCAAGCCTTCTTCTTGGGAATAACCTTGTGCAACTAGCCTTGCCTTGTTTCTTACAATGTTGTTGTTTTCATCTCTTTTATTCTTGAAAACCCACTTGGTTCCAATGACATTGTGCCTTTACGGTCTATCTACCAACTCCCATACTTCATTCCTTGAGAATTGATTCATTTCATCTTGCATAGCGATAATCGAATAAGAATCTTGTAGAGCTTCATTAATCTCGTGAGTTCTTTCTTTCTCCGATAGGAAGCGAGAATAGTGCACTCTCACCATGGAACCTTCTTGTCTTAACTCCTTCCGGTTAGATCACCCACAATCGACTTGTAGGATGACTATCTAACCATTTCCTTCTTGATGTTCCCCCTTCAATAGTATCCTCAACATTTAAAATGTTAGGTTCAGTTAAATCAGCAAACTCAGGGAACAACAGAAAAGGAGAAAGTGAATCATCTTCCTCAGGGGAAATTCTATTGAAACATTGTCGAGACATTTGTTCCCCTTTGGTTGATAGATTCAAATTTGCCTCATTTGTGACCACATCTTCATTGGCATCACATACCGAGTCCGAATCGGTGTCTGCTTGATTGGTCACCTTTGGAGTGTTGGTTTTCTGAGTCTCACCATCCCGATTTCCATCCCGAACTTCTTTATCTGAGTCTGAGTCACTCCAATCATAGATAGTGACTGACTTCTTCTTTTCTGGTTCATTGGATGATTTATCTTTTTGTTTCAGGCTTAATCTGGTGATCCTCTTAGTCAGTTCATCTGCATCATGTTCCTGTTTCTTCTGAACACAAATAGTTTCATCAAAAACAACATGAGGTGTTTCTTCTACAATAAGAGTCCTCTGATTGTAAACTCGAAAGGCTTTCTTGACTTGAAATATCCTAAAATATTCCTTCATCGACTTTACTATCAAAGGTTTTCAACTGATCTTTACCATTATTGTGTATGAAACACTTGCAACCAAACACACGAAAGAAAGAAACAAGAGGCTTCCTTACATTCCAAAGCTCATAAGGTGTTTTGCATTGACTCTTAGTCAGCATGGATCTATTCTGAGAGTAGCATGCATGTTGACGGTGTTGGCAAAATTTTAAAATCTTTTAGGAATATCGACTTGGTATCATTGTCCTTGCGAACTTCTTTTTCGAGTTACATTTCCTTCTTTCAAAGAACCACCATTTTGTTGAGGGGTCCTTGCAGCTGATGTTTCATGAGAAATTCCATTTGTTGCACAATAATCAGATATAATATGATTTATAAATTCAGTTCCTTTGTCAGATCTGATTTTGACCACACTCAGATTCTTCTCAATACTGAGCCTTTTCAGTAACTCTGGCAGCTTTATCTGAGTCTCTTTCTTACTGAGTAAGAATATGACCCAAGTATATCTCGAGTAGTCATCAACTACTACCAATGTATATTTCCTGCCATTAGTGCTCACAGGTGTATAGGACCAAAAAGATCCATATGAAATGGCCGAAGTATTCTTTTCAAGAGAAACCTCAACTTTACTTTTAAATGATGCTCTTATCTGTTTGCCTTTCTGGCATGCATCACAAATATGTTCCTTACTGAACACTTCGTTAGGCAACCCTCTCACAAGAGCTAATCTTGCAAGCTTGTTCAGGGTTTTGAAGTTTAGGTGATTCATTCTTTTATGCCATAACCAACTGGTATTTGTGGAACTTTTAACAATTAAACATGTATCTTTAGGAGTTGAACTCCAATCAGCAAGATACACATTCCCTTTTCTTGTACCAGTCAGTAATACTTTCTGTGATGTATCATCTTTCACAAAGCATAAGTTCTTGGAGAACTCAACATTGAAACCTTTATCACAGAATTGGTTAATTGACAGCAAGTTATGCTTCAATCCAGATACATATGAAACACCATGGATATGAATCGAGTCGACTTCCAAAGTTCCATATCCTTGATCATCCCTTGAGTTATCTCCAAAAGTGATCTGTGGGCCTCTTTGTTCAACATAGTCACTGAGTATCTTCTTGTATCCTGTCATATGTCTTGAACATCCACTGTCAAGATACCATATATCAGGAGCTTTTTCATCTCTGCTCATCAGTGCCATGTGATCTTTAGTCAGTTCAGTGCCCTTGTTTTCCTCCTGAAAAACAGATCAATTCTTAGGTACCCATTTTGTGTAGGGTCCTACGAGGTTAGCTGTACCTTTCGGAATCCAAATCTGCCTGACAACTCTAATCACTTTAGAGTGGCTAATTTGTCTTCCATAAACATCAACATACACATCTTCTACTCTAGGTGCCTTAGCAGCTTTCTGTGTATGTGTGCTAGCTTTAGCATGAACATGGGCTTTTGAATTCTTCTTTGGTTCAGGCCTTTTGTTCCATTGCTTTGGCTTCTGTGCAGCTTGTCTGAATCTTTGTTGACTTGGGTTCAGGTAACCTTTACCCTTTGGCGAGTGGGGTTTAGGTTGCCTGTACTGAAATATGGGTCTTTTCAAGATCTCGATGACTTGGTCTCTTCAGTTGAGAATATCTCTGCTGAGTGTTTCTCTTCTGAAGATTCCTCTGATGGTTCAGTGTAGATCCTTTCAAGTTTGCATTCTTAGCCTGAGGCTTTGAAGTACTTGCTTGAAATTTTCCAACTGACTGCTCAGGTTTTCTAGCCTTCACCTGAGGTTTGGGCTTTCTAACCTGATCATTCAGTTTTACTGAAACCATAGGTCCTTTTCCCTTGTCTACAACCTTGGGCATTACTTCATATTGAAGTGTAGGTGCCACTGATTTAACAAAGATTGTCTTCTTGCTACTTGATGCAGCATTCAGATGACCTTGTGAGGTTCCCCCTGGAATGTATCCCAATCCAGATTTTATAGTGGCAGATCTCTGGTAACTCTGAATTTCATCTATTACTTTAGATGCATTATTCAATAGAGTTAACTTCTTCTGTGCACTATCCTCACAGTTCTGTAGAGTTTCATGCTTCTCAGAGAGGTCATTGAACTTAGTTCTGATTAGCAGAATTTCTTCAGTGGATTTCTCTAGCTTTTCAGTTAGGGTCTCTATCAAACTTCTCTTTCTCTGAGAGTTGTACTTTCAGAACATCCAGTTCATCAGTAGCTCCCATAAATTGAGAAGTGATTTCAGTTTTGCTAGAGTCTTTCCATTTTAGATTTTCAAATTCGGTTCCTTATTACGCTCTTGAGTTTTATTTAGCGATCCTTGCAAAACAAAGATAGTCCTTCATGATTCTCAAAAGAATCCATCGGTCAAAATACTTTTTTTCGGTGGAACTTGAAAACTCTTGTGCTAGTGTAGGAGCAACTACTGAGATGAAAGAGTTTACCTCCTCAATGTCCATCGACGGATGTCATCACTTTCCTTTGTCGAGAATATTTCATCCGAAGAGCTAGATTCCTCCTCGGGGTGTTCTTCTTCAAAGAACCATGGCCTTTGAGAACTTGATCTCTTTTTAGCTTGTCTTTCTCTTCTCTCTTTAGCACTCAACTCGGACAATCATCTTTGGAAGTGACCTTTCTTCTGACAATTATAGCATCTGTTGGCATCATCATCCTGATCATTTTCTTCTTTGGACTTGGAGTCTTTCTTTTTGGATGAAGATCCTTCAGTTTTTAAGGTCCTTCTTCTTCTCGGTTGATCTGTCCTCGGGTTTCTTCTGGTACTGTAGTTCCGTTAAAAGCTTTTGTATTTTCCAAATCTATTATTAAGTCTGTCAAACCTTCTTGCCATCGGTCTTTAGCTTTTCCTCAAGCTCATCCCGATGTTTGGCATGGGGTTCTCGGACTCTTTAGTTTTGAGTTTTATCTTTGGCTTTTAAAGCCACATTTTTACTTGATGAAGAATCATCTTTCTTTGTCGACCTTTTTTGGATTTCTTATCAATTACAAATTCATAGGCTTTCAGCTCAGAGAAAACTTGTTGGTATGGCATTGAACTAATGTTCTTGGTGTTTTCAATCACCACTGCATGAATATCCCATTTCTTAGAAAGACCTCTAAGAATTTTCAATGCCACTTCTCTTTGTGGATATTTCTTTCCAAGTGCATTTAGATCATTCATGATGCTAGTGAATCTGACTTCCAATTTGTCTATTGATTCACCATCATCCATTTCAAAAACCGTCAAACTTTCCAATTGCCACTTTGAAAGTTTGTTTTCTTTTTATATGATCGTGCCTTGGCACATAACAAATAGTGTATCCCATATTTCCTTAGCAAGATATTACGGTGAGAGATCATTCCCATCACACCATCATCAATTGTCTTTGTATAGTGTGTCTTTTTTTGCAATGTAGTCTAGATTGACTAACTTTCTCTCCTCGGGAGTTAGTTGGTCATCGGACTTAGGAAATCTGCTCTAGGATCAATTCTCTCTTCTTCTGTAATTCTGGGATTCACCACAGTAAATTTGAATGGTCCTTGAGAAACCACTCTCCACATACGCTCATGTTTGGAATACAGATGAGCCTGCATTCTTAGTCTCCATAGATCATAGTTCTCTACTGAGAACATGGGAAGTTTTTTAGAAGACATTTTTCTGATCTTTTGAAAAGAAAAAAAATTTGACAAAAATAAGATCGATTCGGATAGACCACAAGTATTTTTGAAAATAAAACTTTGGTCAACCAAAGTAGTGGTCAAGTTGAACCAACGCTCGATACCACTTGTTGGTCCCGTGAAAAAGCAGTCTTACACGTGTGTATGGGGGGAATACACGTGTTCAATGTTTTTAAAACTTTTTTTTCTTCGAGGTCGACTTGGGTCGGATAATCACGAAGGTTAGGTTACGAGAAGCCTGTTGCTCTGAGTCAAAGTCTCTTGAGACCGATGATCTGGAAATGCTTTGAAACCTCGGATAATCCCAACCCCAGTCCTCTGTGTGTCGAGAGATCCCGAGTTGCTTGGATCGATAACTAACTTCTTCAATCCTCGGAAGAGAGTTCGGTTTGGTAACTATCTGTTCTAGCTACTTTCGATCGTCTTGAATGGTTGGCCCTTAGTTTATACTCGTTTTAAGCTTTCTTTGAAAACCTTCCCCTTATGAAATAGTGATTAGGCTGTGATTCACTTATGCAACTTCAATTGGATTGATTCCAACCCGAATATCGATTGAAAAGTATGCTTTTCGAAATCAAGTTAATGCAAGCGATTAAGCACGAGATAAGGAAAGAAATAAAGAACACAGCCCGATTATAGTGGTTCGGAGACTCAAGCTCCTACATCCACTCTCACTTGACTCTTGAGAGAAATTCACTATCAACTTCGAGCTTTACGACTACCTCGTAGTTTACTTACTCAACTTCGGCCTGAGTTTTACGACTACTCCACGTGGTTTACTTACTCAACCCGACCTTGAGTTTTACTTTACCTCCTCCGTAGTTTACTTACTCAATCACACACTAGCTTTGGACTACCCCTCAGTAGCTTACTAACTTCTCCTCTAGAGTTTTACGACTACTCCGCGTAGTTTACTAACTCTTTACAACACTTCTCACCAACAAACACACTCCAACTACCTTCACAAGGGTTTGGGGTTTTCTCGGTTGGTTTCCAACTAGGATGAGATATCCTTTACAATGAAGCACAATGCAAAGGGTTAGGATATCTCGACTAAGCTTTGGATAAATCTTATCAAGCTAGGCTTAGTTAAGTGAGCTCTCTTCAATATAGAAGCACTTGGGAAATTCAAGGTATTTGAGTGCTTTAACTTTTCTGAAGAATAAGTTTGAGCTCTTGAGTTGCGTATAAATTTCCCGTCACCTTACAATGTAGGGGTCACCCGGTTTATAGGCATACACCAAGGTTACTTTTGAAAACAATCCGTTGGAGAGATAGCCGTGAGTTCCCTCTTATGGTGTGTGAAAACGGCTATGTTTAGAGTTTGGCACTCCCTAACACGTTTTAAGCAATAGCCTTTCATGTAGCCGGTCTTCACTTTTTGTAGTCTGGAACTTTTCGTTACATCGACATCTTTTTCAAATGGCTTGTCCTTTGTCGATTGTCGATGTGGTCTTTGTAAATCTTCCTCTTTTTGACTTTTGTCTCCGGTTAAAGGTAGACACCTTCAACGGCTCTTTTTGGTTACAAACTCGAGTTTGATATAACCTTAACAACACTTGACTTAGTTCGTTTTGTGCGCATTTGAATGTCTTGGCAATATCTAACTTTCTAAGGCATCGCGTTTTTCTCGATGTTGCATCCTTGAGATAGATATATTGATGCCTCGGAACATTGAGTTCATCTTGAGCATTGATTACATTCTTGAGTCTTGATGAATTCTTGTGTGCTTTTCGATAATCTTGATCTTGATTTCTCGGTCTTGACCTTGCGTATTGAGTCTTCGAGTCTTGAGGTCTTCGAGTCTTGAGTTTTAAAGTCTTTAGATTTATCTTGGTGATATCTTTGAGTCTTCATCTTGAGTCTTGATTTCTCGATTTCATCTTTGAGACTTGATATCTTTAGAAACATACTGAGTTCTTCAGAGTCTTCAGAACTTATCCTGAACTATATCTGCTGACTATACATTTTGCAGATAACATCCTGAATACTCTAAAAACTGAATCCTGACTCATTTATCAAGATCATTACTGAACATGTCATACTCAGGGGTTTTGGGATCTTAATCAAAATCATATAATCTTTTATTAAATTCATCTCCCAACATTTTTTTATTAATTAATTTAATTATAGGTATAATTTTTATATTTTAATATTATTTGTGCATATTTTCATTCATTTATTATTCTAAATTACTTCCTCCCATTGAAATTAGATGTCATACTCGTTTTATTCTTATATATTATTTACACTAGTTTAATGTTAGCGTGTTACGCAGTTTTCTAATTAAAAATTACAACATTTTCAATAAATAATATATTTAATAATTAAAAATATAAATATGTGCATAAATGCATTAAATATGAATTAATAATTATTTAAGGTGTATATTAGTAAATTTTCTTAAACCTTGGAATAAGATTATTGTGTCAAGTATTATTTATTCATTTTAATATGAAGTTGAAACCTACAAATCAAAACAAAATAAATCAACTAAGAAAAAAACTAATAAATCAATTACTATGTAATAATGAAAAAAAATAAAAGTGAATGAATTATGTTGGTCCCGGTGCAAACGAGTCTTACACGTGTATGGGGGGGAATACACGTGTTCAGTGTTTTTAAAACTTTTTCTTACTGAGGTCAGCTTGGGTCAGATAATCCTGAAGATTAGGTTCTTAGAAGCACGAATCGCTCTGAGTCAAAGTCTACTAAGACAAAGATCTGAAATTTCTTTTCGAAAACCTCGAGATAATCCCAAACCGAGTCCTGAGTGTCGAGAGATCTGAGTTGCTTGGATCGGATAACTAACTTCTTGAACCCTCGGAAGAAATGCGTTCGGTTTGGTAACTATCTGTTCTAGCTACTCGGTTGTCTTGAAATGGTTGGCCCTTAGTTTATACTCGTTTTAAGCTTTCTTTGAAAACCTTACATTTATGAAATAGTGATTAAGTTTGATTCACTTATGCAACTTCGGTGGATTGATTCCAATGAATATCGATGAAAAGTATGCTTTTCAAAATCAAGTCAATGCAACAAATAAGCACGGATAAGGAAAGCAATAAAGAACACAAAGAATTATAGTGGTTCGAGACTCAAGCTCCTCGTCCACTCTCCCCAACTCTTGAGAGAAATTCACTATCAACTTCGAGCTTTACGACTACCTCGTGGTTTACTTACTCAACTTCGTACCGAGTTTTTACGACTACTCCACGTGGTTTACTTACTCAACCCGACCTTGAGCTTTATTTACCTCCGTGGTTTTACTTACTCAATCACACACAAGCTTTCGGACTACCCCCAGCAGCTTACTAACTTCTCCTCTAGAGTTTTTTTCGACTACTCCGTGTAGTTTACTAACTCTTTACAACACTTCTCACCAACAAAACACACTCCAACTACCTTCACAAGGGTTTGGGGTTTCTTGGTTAGTTTCCAACTAGGATGAGATATCCTTTACAATAAAGCACAATGCAAAGGGTTAGGATATCTCGACTAAGCTTTGGATAATTCTTATCGGGGCTAGGCTTAGTATAGTGAGCTCTCTTCAATATTGAAGCACTTGGGAAATTCTAAGTTTTTTCGAGTGCTTTTATCTTTTACAAGAATAGGCTTGAGCTCTTAAGTTATGTATAAATTTCCCGTCACCTTATAATGTAGAGGGTCACCCGGTATTTATAGGCATACACCAAGGTCACTCTTGAAAACTATCCGTTGGAGAGACGACCCGTGAGTTCCCTCTTGTGTGTGTGAAATGGTTATATTTAGGGTTTGAAACGCTAACACTTTCTAGGCAATAGCCTTTCATGTAGCCGGTCTTCACTTTTTGCGATCTGGAACTTTTGTACATCGACATCTTTTTGAGAGACACATCCTTTGTCGATTATCGATATGGTGCGATGTTGTCTTCCTCTTTTTGACTTTTGTCTCCGGTTAAAGGTAGACACCTTCAACGGCTCTTTTTGGTTACAAACTCGAGTTTGATATAACCTTAACAACACTTCGACTTAGTTCCTTTTATGCGCATTTGAATGTCTTGGCGGATATCTAACTTTCTAAGGAATCGCGATCTTCTCGATGTTAAATCCTTCGATAGATATATTGATTGCCTCGGAACATTCGAGTTCATCTTGAGCATTGATGCCTTCTTGAGTCTTGATAATTCTTTGTGCCTTGATATTCTTGATCTTTAGTTCCTCGGTCTTGATCTTTGTGTCTTGAGTCTTACGAGTCTTGAGGTCTTCTGAATCTTTGTAGTTTATCTTGGTGATGTCTTTTGAGTCTTCTCGTGAGTCTTGATTTACTCGGTATCCTCGAGTCTTGATAAACTATCTGAACTATATCTGGCGACTATACATTCTGCAGATAACATCCTGAATATTCTAAAAACTGAATCCTGACTCAACTATCAAGATCATTCTGAACATGTCATACTTAGGGGTTTTGGGATCTAATCAAAATCATAAATCTTTATTAAAATTCATCTCCCAACAATTTTTCCCCTTTTTTGATGATGCCAAAAACCTATCTTGTTACAAACAAATAACCTATACTCGTGTTTTGATTTATCCTATTACAAGATTGGTTGTCTCCCAACAATTTCTTAAATCAGAGAATCTCTCAACAATTTCAGAGTTTCTCAACAGTTTAATCATTCAACAATTTCTTCAGTAATGAATCTCTTTAACTAGTTCATTACCAAATACTTAAATAATTTCTCCCTTATCAACATACAATCGGTTCAGAGACATTCATTCAGGCATATCAAAATAAAAGACATGTAAATAAGATAATGAGATATTATCTTTTGAGCATAATGATAAATCTCCATTGATGATTGGTATCCCGTTACATATTACAGTGAGTTTATCAACAAAATTAAAAAGACAAAATTTAAAGATTACAAAATCTTCTGAGTCTTCAGTCTTCTGATTTTGGCTCTTGATCTTCTGCTCTTGATTTGCTTTGCATTTCTCAACTTCATCAGCGGGCACCTCCAGGTCAAACATTCCGAAAAATCTCTTCTTCAGCTCATTTCTTTCCTTGATGATGTCCGGACTATTTCCTGTTAAACCCAACTGACCAGCATACTGAGCAATCTCTTGAGTAATGGCCTTCTCATTCACCAAGTCATTATCAAGTTTTGGAGGTGGATAGGAATATGGACCAGGGGCTACTATTTGTACCTCTCCTTCATCCGCAAAGTTAATCCAGCTCTGTAGATACTTTGGATAGAAGATAAGAAGGTATTCAATGAAAGCTTCATTCTGATCTGAGCTTTCCCCTCTCCATTCCCTGAGAACATCATAATTGAACCAGAAGGTTCTCTTGACTTCTTCCCACATATCGTTGAGTTTGATAGGCATCCATTTATCAACGTGGGGCCACTTTAGTGCTTTTGATGTTCCTTTCCTCTTGCTCGCAAAACTTCACGAAATCACTCCTTCGACTTCGCTCTTCGCCTATCTTCTTTTTACGATCCACAGGCGTTCACGAGACCAAGGCGGCAACTTTCTTAGCTTGTTCTTCTTGGAGTGTCTTGAGCATTTCTCGTGTTGAAGACTTTCTTACGAGGTTGAGACTCGAGATTCCACCGGGTTGTTCTGTTTCTTCATCATCCGAATCGATTTTCTCTGGATTGGCTTAAAGCCTTTGCTCGTTTGCTTTTCGGTTGAACAACGCCCAAAGGCTTTCCTCTTCATAAGCGATTCGGCGAATACTGGCTTGTTCCAACCTTTGCTCTAGCACTTTCGGTTTCTCTCTTGCAACATCAAGCATAGCTTGCTTTCGAAACTTCGAGTGTAGATAGGCTTTTCTACTTGGCGAACTTTAACTTCTCGGTAGCTCAGAGCTTCTTTAAAGACTTTTGCTAGATTATACATTTGACATCTTTACGAGCCTTCTTCTCCAATGTACATGCCATGAACTTTCTCGAGATCTTGACTTCCTTTTCCCCTTCTTGGCACCGTAATTTGGAAGAAGCACGGGAATCTTTGTGTCCATGTGATATTGCTCTTTGCTCACACAAATAACTTCTCCTCGCTATCTCGATCTTGTTAATCTTCCACCTCCTTAGATGGTTCTTGGCCACGAAAAATTCTTCTTCAGATAAGTGGGCAAACCGGCCGGAGAGTGCTTCTTTGAACATCTCTGTTATCTTGGTCATGAGCATTGAGCTCATTTCCTCAACAACCAGAACTTGATTAGCACCTCATTCTTTTCGCGCGTTTCACCTCTAGGAAATCGAGAACTTTCCCGTGTTTATGCTTGAGTTCATCACTTAACTCAACCTTGACTCCCTCCAGCTTCTCATTCAGCTTTCCTTCCATGGAGGTCATCTGGGTGGTTAGAGTGTTTTGAATTTGCACCAGTTCTGAAGAGTGACTAAGACCGTCCATCTTTTGAGCTTGATTGGCTAACGTTTCTTCCATCTGAGCAATCTTGATCATCATTGGCTCAACCTTCTCAAGTTTCTCTCTCAGGGGAGTGAGATCAATCTCGGGAATCTTCTCAGACCTCTGTGTTGTCGATCATCTTGAGCTCCAACTTCATTCGAGCTCCGGTCTCCAACACGCCCTCGGTCTGAAGAGTACTATCAACATTCTGGTGTTGACTAGATCCAGGTTGATCAGCAACAGAAGTCTCCTTTTCAATCTGAGACTGATGCTCAATATCTCCCTGTTGGTCCCCATCTCCATCTTGAGATTTGTCTCCGCTGCTTGGGGTACCAACTTCAGTTGCTCTCCTCTCAGCCAACTTCCTCTAAACCAGCTCATCAAAATCGGAGTTTTTCATCCTGAGCTTTGTCCTTCTGAACCCTGAGAAGTTGGTCGACGGTATCTCCTCATTCCACCGTCTTCCCCTCTAAAGCAAAGAAATATCAAGCATCTCGGGAAGAGTCGATTGAGGATAAATCTGATTGTCCTTAATCTGAAGAAAATATCTTGCGGTCGAGGGTATGAAATTTGAGCTCGAGGTATCGGTCAAGTATGAACCGTTCCCCCTTGCTCCTCCACTCGCCTTCTTCAGCCTCGCCCTTCTTCCATCTCGGGCTCTCTGGTTCATTTGAAGTTTACGCTAAGGGATCAAAAGTAGATCCTTTCGAGGAGCTCATCAAGAATATTACGCTCCCGAGTCTCGGCTGACATCCCGAAGTTTGTCTTGGTCGGGTCCTCGGTTTGCATCTGAGTGGGTTACGAGGCTGGGTAGTATATCCTCGGTTTGAGTCTGCGAGTTGGCTCGTCGATCTGAGCTTGCACATCTTGAGAATGACTTCGAGCTGGCTCTTCTGTCTGAACACCGCACATCTCGAGGTAGGCATCTCTGAGTCTGAGCTCCTTTGAAAATTTCTGAGAAATTTTATGCTCTCTTGGCGATGTCTCGAGCACCTCGGAAAAAACACGCTCCTCGGTCGATCCCGTGTCACCGGAGATAACTGAGCCAACACTTGTAATGGTGAACTCGGCGGTTTGGCCCTCGGGTTGAATCTCTTGAGGATCACTTTCATCTTCATCGGTGAGAACCACCAATCTTACGCATTTTGGAGCAAGATTCTTCCTGTTTCATCATTTTTGCTCCTGCTCCATCTTTGCCTCCAACAACACCTTCCCCCTAGTTTGTTGGGTCTCTTTTTCAAAGAAGCTGCGAAAGGTGATTCTACCTTC
This sequence comes from Stenogyne calaminthoides, assembly GCA_037126765.1. Lineage (NCBI taxonomy): Eukaryota > Viridiplantae > Streptophyta > Magnoliopsida > Lamiales > Lamiaceae > Stenogyne > Stenogyne calaminthoides. The sequence goes on along the minus strand of JBBCBC010000007.1, from coordinate 22,047,334 downwards.
TTTTCTCTCTTCCCCGATGACCCTTCTTCCTTGCGTGAATGGGTTTAAGGAGAATTTTGGACTTAGGAAATGGGGTCGAATTGGCGAAGATATCCTCCTCCTCTCTGCACATCTCCAAAATGTAAGCAATTTTGGTGGCATGGTGGATCTTACCTTTGATTGAGATCGCCCGTCAATCTTCCTCAAAACTTTGGTTCTGCTTTCACTCACCGTCCCGAATCGGGAATTTCAAATGGTTGAAATCTGTGGTGGGTGAAGCTTCTATCGCCGCCATCAATCTGAGCTTGAGGTACTTATCTGCTCAAAACTCCCCAAGAAGACTCATGATGCACTTGCTCACAATATCCATCAACACACGATATTGTGGCTTCAGTGCCTTTTATGCGATGTCGCCTCAAACTTAACAGATTCTCGGCAATCCTATCTAAGTACTCTGCTCTCTCTACGACATATACGTCGTAGGATCCTCTCCTCTATCACGAGCTCAAAAAACATCATTGATTTTTGAACTATATCTGAGATCCCTCTCAAAATTGACGTATTTGGATGACTGCTCTAAGTGTGATCTGATTAACTTAGAATGCATCTGACCCTCTTCATCTATCTTCAAATTCTGATGATGAATTGATTACCTCTTTCACAAACTCACAGTGCAGTCGGTTTGTGACTAGTTGGAAGTGAGTTTAGCCATCGAATCATATCGCAGAGCCTCCTCTTACGGCTTTGAGTTGGTTGTGCTTTCAAGTGAGACAACGAACTTCGTACCACGGCTTGTTGGTTTCGGCTAATCTCTCGAACAGGGTTGAAGCCATTTTAGAGTTTGATTGAAGAAGTGAAGCTTTAGGGTTTGGAGAATTTTTGGGCAAAAGGGGATTTTTAATTGCAGAGGATTTGGAAACGAATGGTTTGATAAAATTTTGGCTTGAATGACTGATTGGGGTTTATATAACCTTGAGATCGTGGGGAATCGTGTTGGTTAGGTGAGTAACAACGGTTGAGATTAATCTCCGATTAATCAGGTATACGAACCGACGATCTCCGAAAAGTAAGCCGCCAAAACATCCTCATTGGTCATTAATGTAGCAGAGCATTAAATAACTGTTGACCTTCTTCGGAATTTAAAACGATCCCGCCCAAAAAAAACATTCCTCAGGTGTTTTTATATTTATTGCGAATGATTATTGAATTTACTTGAGCAATAAATGGATTGCATGAGTCATTACTTCTTCAGACCAATTTCCCTCTATCAGTCTTATTGAGTACTGATCTTGATAAAATGTCGATTATAATCTTGAAAGTCTTGAATTGGTTCGATATCTTACCGAAGAGTTTTACGAGACTCGATTCAAGATTTCCATTTTATCCCGAGCTTCTCGAAGGATTAAAGAAAACTTCATGCATCTGAAAACCTTCAATTTTTCAGATTTTACTCTAAACACCTAGTTCTAGCATCCCTAATTCAACTTAAAGTTCTTGAAATCTTGATTCCGCCAAAGGTTTAGTCAAGATATCAGCTCTCTGCTTATCAGTATGAATTTTCTCCATCCTTATGTCCTTCTTCTAGACATGATCTCTGATGAAGTGATGTTTGATATCCACATGCTTGCATCTGGTGTGCAATACCAGGTTTTGTGAAATAGCAATGGCACTATTATTGTCACAAAATATTGGTACTTCATTGGCTACAACTTTATAATCCCTCAATTGTTGTCTGAGCCAAAGAATCTGCGTGCCGCAAAGACTTCCTATATACCATATATTCACCCGGTAGTACTTGTTGCTCATCGAGGTCTGCTTTCTTCGAAAACCAAGATATCGACTTGCTTCCTAGAAATTGACAAGTTCCTGAAGTGGACTTCACACAATTTCTGATCCTCCATAATCGACATCCGAGTAACCACTTAACTCTAGGTTATCATCACCGGATACCATAATCCTCTATTCACCGTGCCCTTAAGATATTTCAAGATCTTTTTGGCGGATCCATGTGACTAGCCTTAGGATTAGCTTGGTATCTTGCACATATCCCAACAAACAAATGTTATATCCGGCCTACTTGTCATGAGATAGAGCAATGATCCAATGATTCCTCTATAATCGATTATGACTTCTTGGTTTGCCTTGAAATCGGGATCCATCTTGTAGTTAGTATTCATGGGAATCTAACCGCATTGCAATCTGTACACCATATTTGGCAATCGGATCTACGGTGTACTTTTTGCACAGTTGATGAATATTCCTTCCTTTGATTGTTTCACTTGAAGTCCTAGAAAGAAATTCATCTCTCCCATCATTGACATCTCAAACTTGCCTTTCATCGGTGTTGAAAACTTTTTCACACGGTGATGGTTTGGAGATCCAAAAATGATGTCATCAACATATATCCGAACTAGTAAGATATCTTCCCCATCCTCTATCCCGAGCGAGTTCTATCAACAGTTCCTTTGACAAAACCATGGTCAATGAAGAAACCGAGAAAGAGTATCATACCATGCTCGGGTGCTTGTTTAAGACCATACAAAGCTTTTCTTAGCACAGAAACTTGGTCATTCTTTTGAAACCGGGAGGTTGTTCCACATAAACCTCTTCTTTAAGCACGCCGCTTCGAAATGCACTTTTCACATCCATCCGATAGAATGTGAACTTCATGTGGGCAAAGATATGCAAGAAACAATCGATGGCTTCTAGTCTTGCAACAGTGCAAAGGTTTCATCATAATCCAAGCCTTCTTCTTGGGAATAACCTTGTGCAACTAGTCTTGCCTTGTTTCTCACAATGTTGTTGTTTTCATCTCTTTTGTTCTTGAAAACCCACTTGGTTCCAATGACATTGTGCCTTTACGGTCTATCTACCAACTCCCATACTTCATTCCTCGAGAATTGATTCATTTCATCTTGCATGGCAAGAATCCGATGAGAATCTTGTAGAGCTTCACCAATCTCGATGAGGTTCTTTCTCCGATAGGAAGCGGCGAGAATAGTGCACTCTCTCCATGGAACCTTCTAGTCTTAACACCTTCAGGTTAGATCACCCACAATCGGCTTGTAGGATGGCTATCTAACCATTTCCTTCTTGATGTTCCCCTTCAATGGTATCCTCAACATTTGAAATGATAGGTTTAGTTAAATCAAGAAACTCGAGAACAACAAAAGCGAGAAAAGGAATCATCTTCCTCGGGGAAATTCTATTCGAAACATTGTCGAGAGACATTTGTTTCCCTTTGGTTGATAGATTCAAATTTGCCTCACCGTGACCACATCTTCATTGGCATCACGTGCACAGTCCGAATCGGTGTCTGCTCGGATTGGTCACCTTTTGGAGTGTTGGTTTTCCCGGTCTCACCATCCTCGATTTCCATCCCGAACTTCTTTATCTCGAGTCCGAGTCACTCCAATCATAGATAGTGACCCACTTCTTCTTTTCGAGTTCGATGGATGATTTATCTTTCTGTTTCAGGGCTTAATCTGGTGATCCTCTTAGTCAGTTCATTTGCATCATGTTCTGTTTCTTCCGAACACAAACAGATTCATCAAAAACAACATGAGGTGTTTTATCCACAATAAGAGTCCTACATTTGTAAACTCGAAAGCTTTACTAACTTCGAATATCCTAAGAATATTCCTTCATCGACTTTTACTATCAAATGTTTTCAACCGATCTTTACCATTATTGTGTATGAAACACTTGCAACCAAACACACGAAAAGAAAAGAAACAAGAGGCTTCCTTTCATTCCAAAGCTCATAAAGCGTTTTGCCTTGACTTTTTGTCGAGATGGATCTATTCCGAGAGTAGCATGCGGTGTTGATGACTTCAAATTTCAAAATCTTTTAGGAATATCGACCCGACTATCATTGTCCTTGCGAACTTTTTCGAGTTATGTTCCTTCTTTCAAAGAACACCATTTTGTTGAGGGGTCCTTGCGGTGATGTTTCATGTAGAATTCCATTTCTTTGCCAATAATCGAAATGATATGATTTATAAACTTCGTTTCTTTGTCGGATCGATTTTGACCACACTCAGATTTTTCTCAATCTTGAGTCTTTTTCATGAATCTCGCGACTTTATCTCGAGTCTCTTTCTTCTTGAGTAAGAATATGACCCAAAGTATTTCTTGAGTAGTCATCAACTACTACCAATGTGTATTTCCCGCCATTAGTGCTCACGGTGTTATAGGAACAAAGCAGATCCATATCAAAAGTCAAGTATTCTCTCGGTAGAAACTTCTACTTTGCTTTTAAATGATGCTTTGACTTGTTTTCCTTTAAAGCGCATCACAAATGTGTTCCTTCTTGAACACTTCATTAAAGCAACCCTCTCACAAGAGCTAATCTTGCAAGCTTGTTCAGGGTTTTGAAGTTTAGGTGATTCATTCTTTTATGCCATAACCAACTGGTATTTGTGGAACTTTTAACAATTAAACATGTATCTTTAGGAGTTGAACTTCAATCAGCAAGATACACATTCCCTTTTCTTGTACCAGTCAGTAATACTTTCTGTGATGTATCATCTTTCACAAAGCATAAGTTCTTGGAGAACTCAACATTGAAACCTTTATCACGAAATTGGTTAATTGACAACAAGTTATGCTTCAATCCGGATACATATGAAACACCATGGATATGAATCGAAGTCGACTTCCAAAGTTCCATATCCTTGATCCGTCCCTTGAGTTATCTCCAAAAGTGATCTGTGGGCCTCTTTGTTCAACATAGTCACTGAGCATCTTCTTGAATCCTGTCATATGTCTTGAGCATCCACTGTCAAGATACCATACATCAAGAGCTTTTTCATCTCTGCTCATCAGTGCCATGTGATCTTTCATCAGCTTAGTGCCCTGGTTTTCCTCCTGAAAAACAGATCAATTCTTAGGTACCCATTTTGTGTAGGGTCCCTCTGAGAGGTTAGTTGTACCTTTCGAATCCAAATCTGCTGACAACTCTAATCACTTTAGAGTGGCTAATTTGTCTTCCATAAACATCAACATATACATCCACTACTCTGGGTGCCTTAGCGTTTTTACGTATATGTGTCTAGCTTTAGCATGAACATGTGCCTTAGAGTTCTTCTTTTTGTTCAGGCCTTACATTCGGATGCTTAGGCTTTTTTTGCAAAGGCCCTAAATCTTTGATGACTTCGGGTTGAGATAACCTTTACCCTTAAGGCAAGTGAGGTTCGGGTTATGCATCTTTTGAAATCTGGTCTTTCAAAGATCTTCGAGGACTTGGTCTCTTGATTGAGAATGTCTCTGCTGAGTGTTTCTCATCCGAGGATTCCTCGATGGTTCGATGTGGAGCCTTTCGGGTTTGCATTCTTAGCTTTGAGGCTTTGAAGTACTTGCTCGAACCTTTCCAATCGATCGCTCGGGTTTTCTTGCCTTCACCGAGGTTTTGGGCTTTCTAACCCGATCATTCGGTTTCTTTTTGAGACCATAGGTCCTTTTCCTTGTCTACAACCATGGGCATTTCTTGATTTTGAAGTGTAGGTGCCATTGGTTTTACAAAGATAGTCTTCCCGCTACTTGACGCAAAGACATTTAGATGACCTTGTGAGGTTCCCCACGAATATATCCCAATCCAGTTTTATAGTCACAGATCTCTGGTAACTCAATTTCATCTATTACATTATATGCATTATTCAATAGAGTTAACTTCTTCTGTGCACTATCCTCACAGTTCTGTAGAGTTTTATGCTTCTCAGAGAGGTCATTGAACTTAGTTACGATTAAATTTGAATCTCTTGATGGATTTTTCTAGCTTTTTCGATTAGGGACATTATCAACTTCTCTTTCTTTGAGAGTTGTACTTTCGTAACATCCATTCATCAAGAGCTCCCATTAATTGAGAAGTGACTTCAATATTGCTAGAGTCTTTCCATTTTAGATTTTTCGACTTTTCGATTCCTTATTCTCTCTTGAGTTTGATTTAGCGATCCTTGCAAAAGCAAAGATAGTCCTTCATCAGATTCTCGAAAAGAATCCATCGAGTCAAAATGATTGTTTTTCGGTGGAACTTGAAAACTCTTGTCTTAGTGTAGGAGCAACAACAGAGAAAGAAGAGTTTACCTCCTCAATGGCCATCAGACAGATGTCATCACTTTCACTGTCTGAGAATATCTCATCTGAAGAGCTAGATTCCTCCTCAGAGTGTTCTTCTTCTGCAACCATGGCCTTTTTGCTTGAGAACTTCTGGTCTCTTATAGCTTGCCTTTCTCTTCTCTCCTTAGCACTCAAATCCGGACAATCATACTCTGGAAGTGACCTTTCTTCTGGCAGTTATAGCATCTGTTGGCATCATCATCCTGATCATTTCCTTCTTTGGACTTGGAGTCCTTTCTTTTGGATGAAGATCCTTCAGCTTTCAGGTCTTTCTTCTTCTCAGTTGATCATCCTCGGGTTTCTTCTCCGGTACTGTGGTTCCCCGTAATAGCTTTTGTATTTTCCAAATCTACTATTGAGTCTATCAAACCTTCTTGCCATCGGTCTTTAGCTTTTCCTCAAGCTCATCCCGATTTTTGGCATGGGGGTTCTCAAACTCTCTAGTTTTATTGTTTTTTATTTTGGCTTTTAAAGCCACATTCTTACTCGATGAAGAATCATCTTTCTTTGTCGACCTTTTTTGGATTTCTTATCAATTACAAATTCATAGGCTTTTCAAATTTCGGAGAAGACTTGTTGGTAAGGCATTGAGTTAATATTCTTGGTGTTTTCAATCACAACTTTGCATGAATATCCCATTTCTTAGATAGACCTCTAAGAATTTTCAATCTGAACTTCTCTCTGTGGGAATTTCTTTCCAAGTGCATTTAGATCATTCATGATGCTAGTGAATCGACTTCCAGTTTGTCTATTGATTCACCATCATCCATTTCAAAAAACCGTCAAACTTTCCAATTGCCAATCGAAAGTTTGTTTTTTTTTATATGATATGTGCCTTGGCACATAACAAAATAGTGTATCCCAAATCTCTTTAGCAAGATTTACGGTGAGAGATCATTCCCATCACACCATCATCAATTGTGTTGTATAGTGTGTCTTTTTGCAATGTAGTCTAGATTGACTAACTTTCTCTCCTCGAGAGTCGGTTGGTCATCGGACTTAGGAAATCTGCTCTAGGATCAATTCTCTCATCTTCCGTTCCTCGATTCACTACAATGGCCCGGAATGGTCCTTGAGAGACCACTCTCCACATCACGCTCATGTTTGGAATCTGAGATGAGCCAAAGCATTCTCGATCTCCATAGGCCATAGTTCTCCACTGAGAACATGGGAAGTTTTTTAGAAGACATTTTTCTGATCTCTTGAAAAATAAAAAGTTTCAGCAAATAAAATCAGTTCAGATAGGCCACAAGTATTTTTGAAAATAAAACTTTGGTCAACACAGCAAGTGGTCAAGTTGAACCACTACTCTGATACCACTTGTTGGTCCCGGTGCAAACGCGTCTTACACGTGTATGGGGGGAATACACGTGTTCAGTGTTTTTAAAACTTTTTCTTACTGAGGTCAGCTTGGGTCAGATAATCCTGAAGATTAGGTTCTGAGAAGCACGAATCGCTCTGAGTCAAAGTCTACTAAGACATGATCCTGAGCTGCTTTCAGAAACCTCAGATAATCCCAACTGAGTCCTGAGTGTCAGAGATCCTGAGTTGCTTGGATCAGATAACTAACTTACTGAACCCTCAGAAGAGTACGTTCAGTTTGGTAACTATCTGTTCTAGCTACTCAGTTGTGCGGAATGGTTGGCCCTTAGTTTATACTCATTTTAAGCTTTGCTGAAAACCTTCCGTTTATGAAATAGTGATTAGGCTGTGATTCACTTATGCAACTTCAGTGGATTGATTCCAACTGAATATCAGTGAAAAGTATGCTTTTCAAAATCAAGTCAATGCAACAAATAAGCACAGATAAGGAAAGCAATAAAGAACACAAAGAATTATAGTGGTTCGGGAGACTCAAGCTCCTACGTCCACTCTCCCGACTCTTGAGAGAAATTCACTATCAACTTCGAGCTTTACGACTACCTCGTGGTTTACTTACTCAACTTCGCCCCGAAGTTTTTCGACTACTCCACGTAGTTTACTTACTCAACCCGACCTTGAGCTTTCTGATTACCTCCGTAGTTTACTTACTCAATCACACACAAGCTTTCAGACTACCCCTGTAGCTTACTAATTTCTCCTCTAGAGTTTTCTAACTACTCCGTGTAGTTTACTAACTCTTTACAACACTTCTCACCAACAAAACACACTCCAACTACCTTCACAATGGTTTGGGGTTTCTTGGTTGGTTTCCAACTAGGATGAGATATCCTTTACAATAAAGCACAATGCAAAGGGTTAGGATATCTCGACTAAGCTTTGGATAATTCTTATCAGGCTAGGCTTAGTATAGTGAGCTCTCTTCAATATTGAAGCACTTGGGAAATTCTAAGTTTTTCGAGTGCTTTTATCTTTTACAAGAATAGGCTTGAGCTCTTAAGTTAGTTGCGTATAAATTTCCGTCACCTTACAATGTAGAGGGTCACCAAGATTTATAGGCATACACCAAGGTCACTCTTGAAAACTATCCGTTGGAGAGACAACCTTCGTGAGTTCCCTCTTGTGGTGTGTGAAACGGCTATATTTAGGGTTTGAAACTCCCTAACACTTTCTAGGCAATAACCTTTCATGTAGCCGTCTTCACTTTTTGCGATCTGGAACTTTTGTACATCCGACATCTTTTTTTCGTTTTGTCCTTTGTCGATTAATCGATGATGGCGATGTTGTCTTCCTCTTTTTGACTTTTGTCTCCGATTAAAGGTAGACACCTTCAACGGCTCTTTTTGGTTACAAACTCGAGTTTGATATAACCTTAACAACACTTCGACTTAGTTCCTTTTATGCGCATTTGAATGTCTTGGCGGATATCTAACTTTCTAAGGAATCGCGATCTTCTCATGATTGCATCCTTCGAGATAGATATATTCAATTGCCTCGGAACATTCGGAGTTCATTGAGCATTCAAGACTCTTGAGTCTTGATAATTCTTCATGCCTTGATATTCTTGATCTTTAGTTCCTCGATCTTGATCTTTGTGTCTTGAGTCTTACGAGTCTTGAGGTCTTCCCGAATCTTTGTAGTTTATCTTGACCGATGTCTTGAGTCTTCTCACCGAGTTTTTCGATTACTCAAGATCCTCATGAGTCTTGATAACTATCTGAACTATATCTGCTGACTATACATTCTGCAGATAACATCCTGAATATTCTAAAAACTGAATTCTGACTCAACTATCAAGATCATTCTGAACATGTCATACTCAGGGGTTTTGGGATCTAATCAAAATCATAAATCTTTATTAAAATTCATCTCCCAACAAATTATAATATAAAATACTTTTGCCACGAAAAAATTGTTAAGATATACATAAGAGCAATTATAAGATAAAATTCCTTTCAAAAAAAAATTATAAAATAAAATTATTTATTAAGAAATTAATTGAATATAATTCACACTAAGATAAAATACATTTAGAATGAATATTTTATTTATCTATCTTAAATTAAGTAAAACAAAAATTGTCGAAAGAAATATAAATGAATAATATTATATAGTTAAATAAAACATAAAGTAATAAATTACATATTTTATAACATTCACACATATTTTAAATACCTAAATAATTAAAAATTAATTATACACAAAAACTTTAAGTTTCATGACACGTAGGATTCTTTTATAAAAAGAACCAAATAGAAAAATGACATGTGTACTTAAATATTTCATTGAATGACACATAAGTTAAATTAACACGGAGTTGACACATCATGAAAAAAAAAATCTATTAGTATATAGAGGGATAATACATATCATTTTGACATTTTCACCCATCATTATCTCATATATACCCCTAATGATTATATAAATATTTTAAAAGACTAAAAAGATATTAAGAAGAATGGAAGGGAGTAATTTAGAATAAGAAATTAATGGAAATATGCATATATAATATTAGAAAAAAAAATTACGCCTATAATTAAATTAATCAAACTAATTAAATATTTGAAGTATTTAATTTAAAATTAGTGATATAAAAACTATTTTCAATCTCGTGTAGCGTGGTACGTTGGGCTACATGCTAGTGATATTTAAAAAGAATAAAATGGAGTATAAATTTATAAATTATGGAGTATGTATTTTATATAAATTAACGTATATGTTTTGAAGATGAAGTATTTTAAATATAACAACCACATAATTTGGAGGTGATTTATAATTAATAGATAAGAGATAATTGGAAGGTAAATATCAAAATTAAATAAATAAATAACTTAAATTAAAAGTTAATAATAATATTATAAATAATTTTCCACAAAAATTCAGAGATTTAAAATGAAATCGTCATATGAATTGGGGTGATTTGCACTTAGTATATAGGAGATAGTTGTTAAATAAAATCTAAATATTTTAGTTTAATATAATGACAACCTAGTGTGAAAATTTTTATAAAAAAAAAATACATTGTTGTCGCCAGTTGGGATTGAATTCAAGTCGCACGCATGCCAATCACAAGCGCTAACCACACTACCACAATTATTTAGTGTTACTTAATTGAGGCTTTCCGTATAATAACTAATATGATTTTCGTATAATAACCAACAAAATTTATTTTGAAAAAATATTGTCATTATCAGGATTCGAACACGAGTCACAAAAAATGTTGGAAAATATCACTAACCACTGTACTACTAAATGTTAACATTTTGTTTTATTAAGGCTTTATACATAATTACTCATTAACTTGTTTTAATTAAAAATATGTGAAAACTCATTTAATAAAACTAAAGGAACTACACAAGTTCACCACTGTCAAGAATCAAAATTGGGTTATCAAAGTTACGGAATTTACCACCATACTATGAAAACCTGATGTGCTAAAATTGAAATTTTATATATAATAAATAGTGTGTATTCATTTTAATTATGTATGTAATTTTTAATATATTTATTACAATTCAAAATCAATCATCGATTGATGAATAAAAAATATAGCTAATTCTAGTTATCTAATTGATTCAAATATATTAAAAAAATATTTTTATTAATACTTCTATTTATAAATTGTAAGTATAGTATATTCAAAATCGTGTTTTTTTTTTGTAATATTATATGTTTTGTATGTAATATTTTAGTTTTGATTAGATAACATTCATAACTTATCTTTTTTTTTTTAGATTGTAATATCGTTATATATTTGTGTAATACTATTGTGTTATTTCCTATAATACTGTTATGTTTTTCTTATAATATTGTTTCAGTTTTTTATTTGAAACCAAAGTATAAAGTGTTAATTATTGATATTATGAATTTTAATACTACTTCAATTATGCATTTAATACACTTCAATTTTTATTTTTTTTATGCAATACGTTTATATTACTACATGTAATACTGCTATGTTTTGCATGTAATATTGTTTTAATTTTGCATCAAATCTAGAGAATAACTTAATTTTAAAATTTTACTGTTTTAATTTTGCATCAAATCTAGAGAATAACATAATTTAAAAAAAAAAATTGATTTAAAAAATTGCATCAAATCTAGAAAATAACTGAATTAAAAAAAAGAAATTGATTTTAAAAAAAATATAATAAATCTTCACCAAGCAGGTTCGAACCCGCGCCTAACAACTAGAAAAAAAAAATTGTCCACCATCGAGCTACTAGGTATGATGCTTGAACTTATCCCTTATTTGTTTTTCTTTACTGACTTTTAAATTTTTTTGATTTAAAAAATAAAAATAAATCTGAGCTAAGCAAGGTTCAAACCCACACCTAGCAACCATAACAAGAAGCCACTGACCACCAAGCTACAGGCCCATATTATGCTTGAAATTGTCACTTATTATTTTTATCTAATGTTATTGTCCACCAAAATAGATATGTTGAGATATTTTAGTTTTGATTATTTATGTCAAAACATTATGTATTTGTCAACTTGTATTGTTTAAGTTCATTTCTACAGGTAACAAGTTGAGGGAGAAGTGAACAAGTTGAGGGGGAACTGGTCTGAAGTTTCCTGAGAAAATAGGCCTGGAGATAAGTGGTCTGAATGGAAAATAGGCCCGAGGAAAAGTGGTCTGAATGGAAGAAGACTGAAACCCAAAACCGTTGAATATCAGAATGGCCTGAACGAGAAGTGTTGAATGTTGAAATGGTGAAATCCTGAGTGCTGGAATCCTAAATTCTAAGTGTTGGAATCTCAAATTACGAGTCTTTGGAATCAAATTACGAGTCTTTGAAAATGAATCTGAGTCTTTGAGTGTTGAGTGTTGAGTTACGAATCTTTGAAATGTTTGAAATCCTCGAACAACGAACGCGAAAAATCTGAACGTTGAATGTTGATTTCAGAAGGCCTGAATACTGACGTGGACCAATCAGATGTGGTCAAAAAGCCTGACAAAAAGCTGCAGAAATTACAGAATAGTATGGATTTGAATGTGACTTTCTTCAACGGTAACATTCAAATTCACACTATAAATACAAGCTCTTCCATCATTTTAAGGGTGGAAAATGATATCAAGCTAAGAGCCATATCTTCAAGCATTCCCACCATAGAACACAAATCTGTAGATATCCAAAATATATTCAAGAATGTTCTAAACCCAATCTAAGCAACCAATGATATATCCTAAGCTTAGAGATATTTTCCCAACCTTAGCATAAAAGGCTAAACCATTGTAAGGGAAAATCTCAACTTAGTTGGAGACACCAACCAAACCCAAACCCTCTTGTTAGGTAGCTTGTGTGTGATTGTTGGAGTTGTAAAGAGTTAGTAAGCTGCAGTTGAGTTCAGCCAGAAAGCTCTAGAGAAGAAGTTAGCAAGTTGTTTGAGACAGTCTGAAAACTTGTGTGAGTTGAGTTAGTAAGTTGCGGTGTAGTTCAACTTGAAAACTCGTAGAGGAAAGTTAGTAAGTTGTAAGAGTTCAGTCTGAAAGCTTGAGTCGTCGTCATAAGGAATTTCCCTGCGGATAAGGGAGAGTGGACGTAGGAGCTTGAGTCTCCGAATCACTATACTTTGTTGTGTTCTTTATTGTTTTATGTTCTTACTTGTCATATGCATTTCGTTATAAGCAAAACACATCGTTTAAGAAGAAAAAAATTTAATCAACATTCCCCCCTCCCCTTTTTTCATAAAATTAAATTATTTTTGGGACCAACAACTGGTATCAGAGCAGGTGTTCTAAAGACCACTAATTTTGATAATTATTGTTTTCTTTTAAAGAAAAGTTGTTTGTGGTCACCTGAACAGATTCTTTTTTTTAAAAAAAAAAGGGATGAGAAATTTTGTTTTTGGAAGCATTTTTAATGGTTTTTGGCATCGTTATCAAAAAGGGGGAAATTGTTGGGATATTTTAGTTTTGATTATTTATGCCAAAACATTATGTATTTGTCAACTTGTATTGTTTATGTTCATTTCTACAGGTAACAAGTTGAGGGGGAAGTGAACAAGTTGAGGGGGAACTGATCTGATGTTTCCTGAGAAAATAGGTCTGAAGATAAGTGGCCTGAATGGAAAATAGGTCTGAGGAAAAGTGGTCTGAATGGAAGAAGACTGAAGTCCAAAACCGTTGAATATCAGGATGGCACGAGCGAGAAGTCTTTGAATCTTTGAAATCTTTGAAATCTAAGTCTTTGGAATCACAATTAAAGTCTTTGGAATCTTGAATTCTCGAAGTCTTTGGAATCTTGAATTACGAGTCTTTGGAATCTGAATTTGAGTCTTTGAAATCTGAATTTAGTCTTTGGAATCTGAATTACGAGTCTTTGAAAATTTGAATCTGAGTCTTTGAGTGTTGAGTGCTAAGTGCTAAGTCTTTGAATCTGAATCTTTGAGTCTTTGAGTGTTGAATCTGAATCTGAGTCTTTGAGTCTTTGAAGGTGAGTCTTTGAATCATGAGTCTTTGAAAAACTGAATCTGAGTGCTAAGTCTTTGAGTCTTTGTGAGTCTTTGAATCTGAGTATTAGTCTTTGACTCTTTGAAAGGCCGAATCTTTGAAATGTTGAAATCTGAATCTTTGAACGCCAATCTTGATTTTAGAAGGCCTGAATGCTGACGTGGACCAATCAGAGGTGGTCAAAAAGCCTGACAAAAAGCTGCAGAAATTAAAGAATAGTATGGATTTGAATGTGACTTTCTTCAACGGTAACATTCAAATCCATACTATAAATACAAGCTCTTCCATCATTTTAAAGGTGGAAAAATGCTATCAAGCTAAGAGTCGTATCTTCAAGCATTCCCACCATAGAACACAAATATGTAGATATCCAAAATATATTCAAGAATGTTCTAAACCAAATATAAGCAACCAATGATATATCCTAAGCTTAGAGAGATTTTCTCAACCTTAGCATAAAAGGTTAAACCATTGTAAGGGAAAATCTCAACTTAGTTGGAGACACCAACCAAACTCAAACCCTCTTGTTAGGTAGTTTGTGTGTGATTGTTGGTGTTGTAAAGAGTTAGTAAGCTACAAATTGAGTTCAGCCAGAAAGCTCTAGAGAAGAAGTTAGTAAGCTGTTTGAGACAATCTGAAAACTTGTGTGAGTTGAGTTAGTAAGCTGCAGTGTGGTTCGGCTGAAAAACTTCGTAGAGAGGAAAGTTAGTAAGTCAGAGGAGTTCAAATCACGAAAGCTTGAGTCGTCGTCGTAAGGAATTTCCTGCGGATAAGGGAGAGTGGGCGTAGGAGCTTGAGTCTCCGAACCACTATCTTTTTGTTGTGTTCTTTATTGATTTATGTTAACTACTTTTATATATCGTTTAGATTATATAAGCAAAACACATCGTTTAAGAAGAAAAAAATTTAATCGCCATTCCCCCCTCCCCTTTTTTCGTAAAAGTAAATTATTTTTTGGGATCAACAATATATTTTCATACAATAGAATATGTCTAGTGTGAAAATTTTCAACTTTTTTTTTTGACGGCTTGGAAAAAATTAACTACAATCTAAAATTTTAGGTAAAAAATTTAAAAAAGAAAAAGTGCTTTGTACATGGTCAAAATTTCTAATTTGAAAATGTAATTTGGTGGCAAATTACAACTCATTAACTTGATGGAAAAATAAAAAATGTATTTTATATATATACAAGATTTATTCCGGAAATGAAAAAAAATCTCCATTTACATAATTGATATGTTACTTAAAACGATTTAGGTCTTCATTCATTAGATCACAAGATTATTGGTGAAATCATATAAAATTCAAAGAGTTTATCGAAAAGGAAAAAAAAATTGATTTTTTTTTAATTTAGGAAAAGATATTTATGTCTTTTTGGATTGTCAGCTTTTGTCACCACGCAATCTATACGATGATTGGTGCGACCCATTCAGGATAAATTGAATAAAGAATACGAAAGGCTAATAAAGACAAATAATGGGACCCACCCATAGGCTGAATTTCCAACCCCCAACCTGTTACCAAAACTATTAAAATCCATCACTCTCAAAAACACATATATGTAAACAAGGCTGTACAAAATGGTAAGTATGGAAAAATACTAATTTATCTAAACTTTCACAAAAATTATTCTATTACGATAATATTTCTGTTTTAATTATCTTTTCAGTTTTCAACATATAAGATCATCATTTCATACATTGAATTTATATATTAAAATGCGTGTTACTAAAATAACAAACTGACAGCTTTGACTACAAACTCTACTCTTACTACAAAAGTCCACTCTCTCACTTGTTTTGAGTTTATCCATTTAAAAAATTCGATGATTTAAACCCAACATCTTCTCTCAAAATAGAACCAATCGGTCTCTCTTCTCGTCTACACTAATACTGTGGAGGAAAAAGACTAATACTGTAGAGAAGAAAGAGTAATACTGTGGAGGAAAGAAAATGGCTGGTGGTGGAATGATGGACGCAAAGGGTGGAGCAAGGGCTCATCTTTATGAATACAGAATCACGCCTTACTTTGTTTTTGCCTGCATCGTGGGTTCCTTGGGGGGTTCCTTGTTTGGCTATGATCTTGGTGTTTCTGGTTTGTTCTCTCTCTTTGATGATTTAAAGATTTGAATTTATTTGGGTCTTCTCACTATTGTCTTTTGCCCTGAATCTGACATAATTAAGGAGAATTTCATTTTGCTTATTTTCAAAATGGAGTATGGAAGAATTACAGAGGATTTGATTGCGTCAAATAGTCCAATGATATAGGCCAATTGAATCTTGATTTCATTTTATTATGATATTATCGATAAGCTTTATGAATCGGCAGTGTCTTGCCGTGCGACTGATTTGCATTTTATGCGTATTGTTTAACAGTATTAGTTGTCTCATTATAAGATATTAGTTGTTTTGTATTCAAAATGAAATTGATATAGGCCAATTGAATCTTGATTTCATTTATTTATGATATTATCGATATGCTTTATGAATCGGCAGTGTCTTACCGTGCGACTGATTTGCATTTTATGTGTATTGTTTAACAGTATTAGTTGTTTTACTATAAGGTATTAGTTGTAAAGATGCACGATTAAACTGGTTTACGCAAGGCCAACTCTTGCGAATCGTATTTTTCGTCATGATTTCGTTAATATTTGGATATGGCATGAAGTATTCAAAATAATTTCTTCGATGAATTGGTTTTTGACGACAGGGGGCGTGACTTCGATGGACGATTTTCTAAAGGAGTTCTTCCCTAGTATCTACGAAAGGAAACAGGAACATCTCAAAGAAACGGATTACTGTAAATACGACAATCAGATCCTTACTCTCTTTACCTCGTCTCTCTACTTTGCTGCTCTCGTTTCTACATTCGCGGCGTCCCATGTGACCAGAACCAAAGGCCGGCGCGCCAGCATCATCTGTGGATCAATCAGTTTCTTTCTAGGATCAATCCTCAATGCATCTGCTCAGAACATCACAATGTTGATCCTTGGCCGAATTCTTCTCGGTATAGGCATTGGATTCGGCAACCAAGTAAGTATATTGTCCAATGAAAACATGTAATACCTTTTAGTTAAACAACTAATACTATTTAAAATGCACTTGAGTTGCACGGTGAAATTGGTACATAGTAACATTTGGGTGCACGACTAATATTGTTTAATGGAAAAAACTAATATTGTTCAGTGAAAACAACTAATACATTTTAGTAAAGCAACTAATACCCTTCATAAATGCACTTTTGTTGTCCACAGGCAGTCCCTCTGTATCTCTCAGAAATGGCACCAGCAAAGATAAGGGGAGCGGTTAACCAGCTCTTTCAACTAACGACGTGTTTGGGAATCCTGATAGCTAATTTTGTGAACTACGGAGTCGAACGAATCCATCCATGGGGATGGCGATTGTCTCTCGGTTTAGCTGCAGTTCCAGCTACAGTTATGTTCGTCGGTGGACTCTTCCTTCCAGAGACCCCCAACAGCCTGGTCGAACAAGGACGGTTAGAAGAAGCTCGAAGGATCTTAGAAAAAGTAAGAGGCACTCCAAAAGTTGAAGCAGAGTTTCAAGATCTTGTGGATGCAAGCATTGCAGCTAAGGCTATCAAGAACCCGTTCCGTAACCTTCTGAGAAGGAAAAACCGACCCCAGTTGGTTTTAGGAGCAATCGGGATTCCAGCTTTTCAACAGCTTACCGGGAATAACTCCATTCTGTTCTATGCCCCGGTTATATTTCAGAGCTTGGGGTTCGGATCGAGAGCGTCCCTGTATTCATCGGTTATAACGAGTGCAGCTCTGGTTGTGGCCGCACTCATATCTATGGCTTTTGTTGACAAGTTTGGCAGAAGAGCCTTCTTTCTCGAAGCTGGCTGCGAGCTCATTTTCTGCTTTGTAAGTTGATACTCCCTACATGACATACAGTGTGTTTCGGTAGCAAAAATACCATTTCATATTGTATACCGTACCCAAAATGTCGGTATATAAAATTGCATATTGATACCATATCGAATTTTTTGGTATAGCTAAATTTCGGTACTATATGTAAAAATACATATCGGCAAAAATTTCGTATACCGGATTTTCCACACCTAAATTTTGGTATATATTACATACCAAAATTTCTGTATGGTGAAATTTATATAGTGGTATTGATATGCATTTTGAAATGGTATACATGTTTTTGACAGAACTATCGATTTTTTCCCCTTAAAATTTGAATCAACATTCAGCTGCGTATCGAAATATTTTGGTACAGAACCATATTGTACTGGAAAAATCGATATTTTCAGAGTTTGTCAGTATGTAGTACACTGAATTTTCAGTATTTTTTCCCCATTCGCAAAATTTACTATTAACTTCTACAATCACTTTTTTTCCCAAAGCTATGAGGATTAGCTTTAAAAAAAATTGATTCTGCTATAATTTGTGGCGTATTTCTTATAACATGAATTTCACATTGTTTTAAAGGTTGCGGTTGCCATCACATTGGCCCTGAAATTCGGAGAAGGGAAAACGATACCTAAAGGGACGAGCATCTTTCTGGTGATAGTGATCTGCATATTTGTGCTGGCTTACGGAAGGTCGTGGGGCCCTCTGGGATGGCTAGTTCCGAGCGAGCTTTTTCCCCTGGAAACGCGGTCTGCAGGGCAAAGCCTAGTGGTTTGCGTGAACATGATTTTCACAGCGTTGATAGCTCAGTGTTTCCTAGCGTCGTTGTGCCACCTCAAATACGGCATATTCTTGCTGTTTGCGGGCTTGATTTTCATCATGACCTGCTTTATCTACTTCCTGTTACCGGAAACAAAGCAGGTCCCCATTGAGGAGATTTATCTCCTGTGGCAGTCTCACTGGTTTTGGAAGAGATACTGCGAACCTGAGGGTGATGCAGAAAATGCTGTCAAAACATAAATTGATAGAATTAGTACAGTCTGTTTTAGAACTCCAAAAAGTGCTCTGGAAACAATTATTTTTAAAGCTGTTAGATACAGCTTTTTAAAAAAATAAGTGTCTTTACCTTTTTAATTGAGTTTCAAAACACTACCTTAATCTACACCATTTTCTACTTGCTTAGTTGATACTTTACTCCTATTATATACATGTACGTGTGAGACGTGTTGGAAACGTTTTGTTATATCATGTGGGAAACTAAATATGCCTACCATGTTTATGAAATGTCGCTATTTGGGGGAAAATATTCTGTCTAATCTCTCCATGTTGTACTCTCTTTCCATGCCGAATTAGCTTCATGATTCATACAAAATCAAATTGAGTAACACTTGATGGATGCACTTGTTGTATTGTGTAATTGATGCAAAATTAATATTGTTAAATGAAAAATCTAATATTCATTTTGTTTTGAATTCAATTGAACATTTACCAAAAAATCATATTTCGAATTCGATTGAGCATTTTCTAAAGTGTCAATAAAGCAACTCAATCAACTTAAATTTTCCCCTCCAAATTAAATAAGTATCTCCTTGCAAACAGTAAATGTTCAATTAATTCTGGGACGAATGAAGTATTATTCAGTGAAAACAATTGATACTAGTCAGACACACGTGTATTACGCGTGACCATCTCATTAATACCCCTACGTATATATGTTGTTGGTCCCAAACAATACTTGGATAGAGCGTTCCGAAGTCTAGAAGGGGGTTGAATAGACTTCGTATGCCCAAAATAATTTTTCATCAATCAAGGCTAAGTATACGTAGGTAGAAGACTTGATGTCTTCTAGATCGGAGAATAGCTAGTTTTTCAAAGGTTTAACTATCAAGTGCGCAAACATTTTTGTAACGATGAAGACCATTTTTGATAAATTGATTAACACAAAAAATAATAAATAAAATAGATAAAGTGCACACAAATTTTATAGTGGTTCAGAATTCAACTCCTATGTCCACTCTCCCTTTCATCAAAGGGAATTTCATTAACAAACTCACTTACGTCCTGGAATTGACAAGTACCAGTAGAGGTGGCAAAATGATCGACCGACCCACCAGGCCAACTTCAAATTTTGGCCGGGCTGGGCCGGGCCCAATTTTTAGCGGGCCTCCAATGTCAAAGTCCATCCCGTCCCTAGGCAGGCCACCGGACCAACGGGCTAATATAACCCTTTTTTTAATAATATTTTTAAATATTAGTTTTAGAGTTTTAAAAAAAATACGGTTCGCCTTTTAATTTTTTATATACCGAAAAGACCTCATATTGCATCAATAATATTAACACAAACCCGGGGATTAGAGAGAAATACATAATTCTAGAACCGCCCATTTGTGCTTAACTAATAAGTAAAACAATATATTTTTTTAAATTAAGTTAATATATTTTTAATGACACAACAATTTTTTTTTTATACATGCCAATTATTTTTTTGTAATTTAATATTCTGTACTTGCATCAGAGTAAATTCATTAGTAATCAAAACAACCCTCATGCCTCAATAAACCTTTCTTCCTTAGTCAAGTCACTATTAAAATAATAATATCCAATTAGTAAAATAAGTAAATAAAATGGTGCCATCAGGGTGGAAGTTATTGAACCTAAGTAAAGAGAGAATTTGATATTTACTCAAGAGAGAGAATTGAGACAAGAAAGAAGGCAAAAAGGCGCACGACAGTTAAAGTCAATAAAAAAAAAGGGCCAGGCCAAGCCCGGCCCGAGCCCAGTGGGCTAGTCGAGCCAGGCCAAATAGGCCAGGTTCTTTTCGGGCCATCAAAAAAAAGGCTCATCCCAGCCTATTTCTCGGGCCACAAGGGTCGGGCCCATTTGCCAC
This sequence comes from Stenogyne calaminthoides, assembly GCA_037126765.1. Classification (NCBI taxonomy): domain Eukaryota; kingdom Viridiplantae; phylum Streptophyta; class Magnoliopsida; order Lamiales; family Lamiaceae; genus Stenogyne; species Stenogyne calaminthoides. Next base: position 22,026,634 of record JBBCBC010000007.1, on the reverse strand, counting down.
CTCTAAGTACTAGTTCCTAGTTTCAATGCAACCCTATCGAACTTCAAACAGTCGTTCAGGGCAAACACTCAAACTATATTGAAATGATAAGTTGTGAGGTTTTTTATTTCCAACTTCTTCTAAGCTAGATTATGTGTGTAAGCTCTAAAGTGAGTGTGTACAGATATTGTGTGTTTTCTCTTGTGTTTTTCTCGTCGTGTTCCGTGTATATTCTGTGATATGTATCTATTACATTCACACTTGAACTATTTATAGATGATGATTAGGACTAGTAGTTGGAGCGCTAGCCGTTTGTGTTGGAATTTAGAGGCACGTAAACACGTAATACATGCGCAGCAGAATTAAACAGTTCACCAACAGCGAACATATAATTGCATGATTGAATACGTATAAACATAAACAGAAATCTTACAGTAAATCGTACGCATATTTCTCTACTATAGTATCCACGTAATCCCCATTCACAAACTTGCACAGATTTGTCAGCGTTGAATCCCGAGATGAATTTGCTAGGAAAATTCTAACTCTAGATTTTATGGAGAGAATTTGAACAACGTTTTATGGATTCCCAAGAGCTCATATATATAGAAGAGACCCAGCTTAAATCTTAAGCAAACCTGATTAGCAAATAAATCTCTAATCTTATAAAATAAATCTCTTAGATTTATTTCCCATTTATAAAATCTCTACGGATTTAATTCCCATGTATATAAAATATCTACGGATTTGATTCCATATATATTAAATCCTATAATAATATTCCATATATTATTATTGGGAATCCTATTTAATTAAATCTAATTTAATTAAATATTAATAATAATTAATTCCAAATTAATCTATTATTAATTAATTTTCCATAAATCAAGTATTAAATCCAATTTAATATTTAATCAACTAACTATAATCCGTAAAAATGAACTACTTGTTGTGTGACCCATAGGCACTCATATATCGAGCAATTAGTCAAACTAACGGTCTTAATTGAACCCTAGACAATAAATCAGATATTCTCAATATATGAGGTACATTGCAAGAAACGTGCAACTACCTGTAACTGAAACATGGGCTATTACGATTTCCTCCTTTCATTCGCGAATACTCGATTAAGTCTTGAACATGATGAAGTGTCTATTCATATAACTTAATCATATTATCTCTAATCACTAATGGATCATGTATGTCACACTTAGCCACAAAGTCTAAGTTGACGTGCATCGGCCGATGACTTTGATCCAATTATGATGAGAAGATGAGTATTCTCTCTAAATCTACATTGAGGAATGAATCCTATTCTTAGCTCAACTACCACGCACATGCACTTCGTGATGAACCCAATCCAAGTCGTATCTACCCATGGAAGGGTGCAAGATTTGGTCATGGTCAAAGTTCATCACTCCACACATGTCGTGCGTATTGACCTCAAGTCAAAGGAGTATCGCATCGCTCCCACTAACCGAGACACCCGTAGACACATATAGTGGAAATATATCAAACGGTTTTTCGAATGGGTATACGAATACCCTCTAAGGTATTTGTGCATCCATCATGAGATACCTAGTATCTCGTAGTAAGTGAGATCTTACTACACTCTCTAAGAGTATGATGCAGATCGCACACCAATCTCCATTGTATCATCAATATCCCATTCTTGATGATCCTTGATCGGGGCTATTTGAGAATCATGCTTAAGTCATCTGAGTTCTCACAACCTCAATAATAACAATGACTCATGGGAACACTTGTATGAATAAATGCAAACAATCAAACATAATATTCAAACAAGTGTATTGCCATACATTAATATTAAATGAACTATAATATTAAATCAAACTGAATATCATCGAGTATTATGTCCTTACAATAGATTGTCTCTAGGACACTAACACTACAATCTCTCACTTGGACTAGAGTCAATCACCTACATGTCTAACCCCTAGACCATCAAATGTCTAGTGCGTACATGAACACTCGGTGTTTTGGTGAAAGGATCTGCCAAATTAAATATGTGGGAATACGTTTTAATTCCATTTCTCCTATCGTTATGATCTCTATGATCAAATGATAAGTCTAGGTACATGCTCGTTTATGCTTGTTGATCTCGGTTCCTTTTCTTGTGCAATCGCACCAGCGTTGTCTCAATACTACTTTATTAGACAACTGGCACTCGGAACTACCTCTAGTTCTCTTAAGAACTATAAAATCCAGACAGCCTCCTTGAGGCTTCTGATGCAGCAATGTACTCAACTTTGGTTGTTGAATCTGCGGTCGTTTTGCTTGGAACTATTCCAACTGACCGCCTCATTATTGAGAGTGAAACGTAACCTGATTGTGATTCGTAATCATCACAGTCAGATTGGAAACTTGTGTCAGCTTAACCAGTCACTACTAGTTCTGACTGTCCACCATAGACAAGGAAACATTCTTTAGTTCGTCTAAGATACTTCAGAATGGTCTTGACAACAATCCAGTGAGACTCACCCGAATTCTGTTGGTATCTACTAGTGATGTTGATAGCGTAGGCCACGTTTGGCCTAGTGCAAGTCATGGCGTACATGATTAACCCAATTGCATATGCATATAGGACATCTTTCATGTGCTTGATATCAGCTTCAACAGAAGGACAATCCTTCTTTGATAGCTTTATCCCATGATTTGCCGATAGAGATCCTCTCTTAGAGTTCTCCATCGCAAAACGCTTCAACACCTTGTCTACATAGGTGGACTGTGACAGCCCCAACATTCTCTTGGATCTATCCCTGTGGATCATGATCCCTAGGATGCGGGGCTTCACCAAGACCCTTCATCATGAAGGTCTTTAACCATAAATCTTTAATGGACTGCATTAACTGGATATTGTTTCCCAAAATCAATATGCCATCGACATACACGATTTTGAAAACAATATTCTTCCCGCTGCGTTTACAATAAACGCAAGGATCTTCTGAATTTCTGATGAAGTCAAAAGGACTTGATAGCTTCATCAAATCGGATATTCCAACTCCTAGAAGCTTGCTTCAATCCATAAATGGATATCTTTAGCTTGCATACTTGATTAGAATTTGACTTAGTTGTAAAACCTTCTGGTTGAGTCATAAACACTTCCTTATCAATGTTTCCATTGAGGAAAGTTGTTTTGACATCCATCTGCCAAATCTCATAATCATAGTGTGCTGCTATCGCAAGTAAAATTCTAATGGACTTGATCTTTGCAGCTGGTGAGAAAGTCTCGTCATAGTCAATGCCTTCGCGTTGACTATAACGCTTCGCCACCAACCTAGCTTTGTAGGTTTATACTTTGCCATTTGCATTGGTCTTGCTCTTGAAGACCCAATCGCAACATATGGGTCTAACACCTTCAGGCAACTCAACCAAGTCCCAGACTTGATTGGTGTACATCGAGTCCATCTCGGATTTCATGGCTTCATGCCACTTCCCTGAATCAATATCTGATATTGTTTCAAAATAAGTATTAGGATCGTCCTTATCCGGTATGTCCATATTATCGAGTTCCTTCAAGAGGTAACCATATCTAATTGGCGGATTATGATTCCTAATTGACTTACGGAGTTGTGGTTGCACAGGCTGTACATTCTAATCGTGAAAATTTTGTGGTGCATCGATTTCATCAATGTCCAGAGAGTCCTCAAGAGCTACACTTTCAGATGTCTCTTGGGCGGGAGTTTGAACTATGCTGTTCTCATTCAGCCCACTTGGAGGTTCTTGCACTGGCAAGCATACTCCGATTACGCTCTCACTGGCTGAAAGACGATCACTTAGTGAAAGACTCCCACCGTAAAAGTTGTTGAATGCTCCCACTAATTCTTTGTCATGTTGCTTTGACAAGATATCAGTCTTTTTGTTAATTTGTGGTTCTTGAATTTCTTCAAGTTCTATCAGCTTACGACCTTGTTCCTTAAAGACATAGTCTTCTTCGAGGAACTTGGTCTGCCTAGAAACAATCACTGATTATTTCTCAGGTAGATAGAAGTAATATCCTTTAGTTTCCTTAGGATATCCCACAAAGTAACCATTTTCACCTTTGGATTCCAACTTGTCGGTAAGCATCCTTTTCACAATCACGGGGCAGCCCCATGTTTGATATGTGTAAAAGTTAGCTTCTTGCCACACCATAGTTCATATGGCCTCTGCTCAACCAATTTAGATGGAATCCTATTCAGAATGTAAATTGAGGTTTGTAACGCGTATCCCCATGAGAATATCGGAAGAGAGGAGAAGCTCATCATGGACCCCACCATGTCTAACAAGGTTCGGTTTCTCCCCTCGGACACACCGTTCATGTGAGGTGTTCCGGGAGAAGTCCATTGTGACTGGATTCCATGTAACTTCAAGTAATTTGTGAATTCACGGCTAAGGTATTCACTTTCTTGATCTGATCGAAGAGTCTTGATACTCTTACCAAGTTACTTTTCCACTTCAGCTTTAAACTCTTTGAATTTCTCAAAAGATTCGAATTTGTGTTTCATAAGATACACGTATCCGTATCTTGAGAAATCATCAGTAAAAGTGATGAAGTATACGAAGTAACCCCTAGCTAGAGTGGACAATGGTCCACAAACATCGTTGTAGATCAACTCTAGAACCTCTTTGGCATGCACCCCTTTCCTAGAAAAGGGTATGTTGATCATCTTGCCCATGAGATAAGATTCACAATCTCCATAAGACTCACAGTCGAATGGGGTTAAGTAGTCTAACTTTCTTAACCTTACAATTCTTTTCTCGTTTACATGATCAAGTTCTACAATGCCATAAGTAAGTCGGGTTTTCATGATTACTAAGTTTGAGTCTTTTATTTTGTATACTAAGAACATCATATCCATAATACAACAAATACATGTTGCGAGTAATAGAAAAAACTAGATGACAATCATTAAGTTATAATCTAAAACCAAAGGGTAAGTCTAACACATAAGTCCCCACACGTTCAGTTAGCAAGTCTTGCTTCATTTTCACGTGTAAGACGACTTCACCCGCCCTAACTGTCCTAAGACACATAAGCCCTTTCACATTCACACAAATGTGAGAGCCACATCCGGTATCTAATACCGAGCAGTTAGCGCTATTAATGAACATATTTCTCTTAATAACAAACATAGATGTTCTAATGCCAGACGCACCTAGTGCCTTCCTTTTAGCAACTAGAACCTTATAGTCCTTCTTCCAATGTCCTCTTCTACTTATAGTAGAGGCACACATTATTGTCTACCCGCTCCTTCCTTTGAACATCATCTTAGTGATAGTGAACTAAAAAATCTTGAGCACGTTGTGAAGTTCAGGCATGGTCGCATCGGTCTTGTTCATATTGCAGTTCACAATGAAGCTAAAATATGAATACGAGAGCGACTAGAGAATAACATAAATGAAAATGTTGGTCTTTTAGCTCAATGCATAAATTACCAAGTTTCTCAATTATGCATATCATCATTAGCACATGAGGTGAAATCTTCCCTTCTTTAGCTAACCGGAATCTGAACAGATCTCTCATCACTTCATAAATCTCAAATGAGATTGAGAATCAAAGAGATCCTTCAGATGCTTTCATATGGAAGGGATCCATTTTCTCATGTTGCCTATGCAATTCGGGAGTCATGCCGAGCAACATCACACACTGAGTCTAGGAAGCATCCTTTTGATGCTTCTTTTGAGCTGCTACGTCAAACATGGCTGCCTTAGGGAACCAAATGCAGGGGTAACCGGGATTGGTGTGTCCAACACGTACTCAATATTTTCTTTCCTAAGCACTAAACACATGTTTCGGTGCCAGTCCAGAAAATTTGGCCTAGCCAATTTGTTTGTTTCCAAAACACATCTCAATAATAGTTATACATTCCAACTAACCAAGAGAAATAAAATAAAACGAGAATTAAAACACATAATTCCTATGATCAATATTCAACAATCAAAATAAACATGGCCTTTCTTTTGTGTTTATTTTGTCTCCATTATTTTCACATACTCAACGACCTCATCGGAAGAGTACGAATTTATATCAAATATAAATTGTAATGGACTAGGATCCACATTACTACCATCATAATCCCAGCGAGGGTTGTTCATTACAATAGCATAACTGGTAGGTCTCCAAACCAATTGCAAAATTGCAATTCCTAGATTGTCGAACCTAGTTCGACTGATGTCCCTTACCCTTTGTTCCCCGCGAGGGCTAGCGAAATAAAGTTAAGTTGATTTACAACCATCAAACGGTGACATTTCATGTCCCTATAAAATTCCCGTTAGATGTAGATCCGAGCAAAAGACGAGGGTCTTTAAGTACTCATTGGAACGAAATCTCAGGTTTACTTTTAATTTTGATGGAAGACATCTTATCAAATTAATGAGAAAAACATATTTTAGTGAGGAACGTTTTAAAGGCGGGGTATTAATTGCTTAATCAAGATCCAACATGTTAATCTACATCACATTTGAGAAATTATTGGGCGCCGCCTACCCAAACATGATATATACGGACTAACAAATATTTGGGCACCGTCTACCCAAACAATTAATACGGTCCGACAATTATTGGGCGCCGCCTACCCAAATAATTATAAAGCGGACTATAAAGGCGTTAATGAATTAAATAGATTAACCAAGTGGGATTTCAATAATCATTAAATCTATTAAACGAAATTCAAAATCCAATTTTAATTTCACTTAACAAATTTCAATCAATTATTAAAATTTCAATTAATCATATTAGCTCAATGTTGGTCCAACCAACAATCTTGTTTTAATTTCGTTTTAAAAATAAACTTTTGTTAATTTCAAAACAAATTTCAAACTTTAATTAATCTAATTAATTATAAATAAAAGTCCAACTTTTATTACCATTCCTTTTAAATTCAATCCAATTAAACTTAAAACATATTTGTTTTATTAATTTGTCAAGGGCTCAAGTGCAATTATCTAATAATTGCACGGAGGGGCCTGTTCGAAATCCAATTTGCAAAACAGCCCCTCACTCATCAATGCCCAAAATGCCACAGCATCCAATCTGTAATTCAAGGTATCCGTCCCCTCAATTTTGAATCCAAAACCATATCAGTTGCATCAACAAAATCATTCAAGCACTAATCAATCGAAATTAATCCAATTATTTTGAAAAATCAGGGTTCTCAGAATCAAAACATTGGGCTAGTTCAACAAGTGCATCTGTATGGACGAATAAGAAGAACAAAAGAACATAGACAAAGGCGAAGAGGAGCACACGACGGCGATACAGCGGCGAAGGCATACGCATCTATGCACTGCAGCCGCGTCATCACCGCAGGGTGAATCGAAGCTGCAATCGCACAAATTGGATGAGAACGCCGCCGATTCCAGCCTGGAGTTGCATCCTCGCCGCCGTACCCTGAGCGCGTGTGACCCCACGGCGTTGCCCAAGGCACGTTGGTGTGTCACGGTTGACGCTAGATGTTGCGATCGAGAAGCGCTGCTCCAAGCGGTAGGTCGCGAATCAAAAGGAGGCCGCCGCCATCGCGAAACCTAGGCCATGTCAACTACCGCAAATCGAGATGGGTCGAGCCGCCATGGTTCGCGAAGAAGAGACGCTTCGAGTTTCAACAGAGAGCAGCGCCGAATGAGGGACGGATTGCAGCCGTCGCTAGGCGCAGCTAATAGCTGCCGTCTCCAGCGATGCGCCGTGGGTCTCCACTGCAAGCGGGCGGCGCTTGGCGAGCGAGGAGGGTTTCGAAAACCTTAAAATGAGTAGGCAACGAAACGGGGAAGATGAGCGTACCAAGGCAAAATTAAATAAGGGGTGTTTGCTTATCAAATAAAGTACACGCCCAAAGCCAAAATCAATCACAAGGTGCGGTCAATTAATTTTGGCCGTACCAGGTTTTAAAATCTCTACGGATTTAATTCTCATGTATATCAAATCTCTACGGATTTGATTCCATATATATTAAATCCTATAATAATATTCCATATATTATTATTGGGAATCCTATTTAATTAAATCCAATTTAATTAAACATTAATAATAATTAATTTCAAATTAATCTATTATTAATTAATTCTCCATAAATTAAATATTAAATTTGATTTAACATTTAATCAACCAACTATAAACCGTAAAAGGGAACTGCTTGTTGTGTGACCCATAGGCCCTCATATATCGAGCGATTAGTCAAACTAACAGTCTTAATTGAACCCTAGACAATAAATCAGATATTCTCAATATATGAGGTACGTTGCTAGAAACGTGCAACTACCTGTAACTGAAACATGGGCTATTACGATTTTATCCTTTCATTCGCGAATACTCGATTAAGTCTTGAACATGATGAAGTGTCTATTCAAATAACTTAATCATATTATCTCTAATCATTAATTGATCATGTATGTCACACTTAGCCACAAAGTCTAAGTTGATGTGCATCGGCCGATGAATTTGATCCAATTATGATGAGAAGATGAGTATTCTCTCTAAATTCACATTGAGGAATGAATCATATTCTTGGCTCAACTACCACGCACATGCACTTCGTGATGAACCCAATCCAAGCCGTATCTACCCATGGAAGGGTGCAAGCGTTGGTCATGGTCAAAGTTCATTACTCCACACATGTCGTGTGTATTGACCTCAAGTCAAAGGAGTATCGCATCGCTCCCACTAACCGAGACACTCATAGACACATATAGTTGAAATACATCAAACGGTTTATCGGATGGGTATACCAATACCCTCTAAGGTATTTGTGCATCCATCATGAGATATCTAGTATCTCGTAGTAAGTGAGATCTTACTACACTCTCTAAGAGTATGATGCAGATCGCACACCAATCTCCATTGTATCATCAATATCCCATTCTTGATTATCCTTGATCGTGGCTATTTGAGAATCATACTTAAGTCATTTGAGTTCTCACAACCTCAATGACATCAATGACTCATGGGAACACTTGTATTAATAAATGTAAATAATCAAACATAATATTCAATCAAGTGTATTGCCATACATTAATATCATCGAGTATTATGTCCTTACAATAGATTGTCTCTAGGACACTAACACTACCAGTTTGATCATTTATAATTAAGGAAGATAATTTGTCAATGATTGATTACGTGATTGGAAATTCTTGATCGTCACGGTTGATTGACTTCGGTCTTCAATCACAGATTGCGGATTTGTCTCAATCAGCAATAGTCATTTTGTCCTAATTGATCTTCTATTTCAGCTCGCATTGACTCTTCCTTAACCCTCTGCTGGTTTTCTTCTGTTTTGTCTTCCAACGGAGAATAAGTCTTCTGACGCTTAGTATCAGGGACTTGCTTCAAGGGTGAGATATCAGATGACTTGCATGTCTTCTGGTCTTCATTATAGAGTCAGTTGGCCTTCGGCCTTAATTTACTTCTCTATAGTTTTCTGTCTTCAGCTGGTTTATCGGGTCTTCTTGTCAAGTCTTCTAGCAGGTCTTCTAATAAGTCTTCTAGTCTTCACAACTTTGTTCCCCCTTACCCAAAGAACCTATGCTAGACCTATACTAGATCATAAGTTGACTAACATGTTCAGCTGGTCCTATTACAAGCTAAGTTTAACATCTTCAAAACATAAAATATATCCTAACAATTTCCCCCTTTTTAATGATGTTAAAACCAGTAAATAATTGAAATACGAAAAAATGGTAATAGAACTGAGATATAAACCATATGTCAAAACTGAAAGTAACTGACAACAAGAAGTTGTCTTGCAAAGCAAAAGCAGAAACATGCATTAATGAAAGCATTACAAAGTAAATAAAGTTTCCATTAGCTAACATATTACAAACCAAAATAAAAAAAGTCAAAATATGAGTAATTTCAATTCATTACTCATCTTCCCCCTTTTAAAGATCATCAAGGACATAAGTTAGGTGGTTAAGACCATATTTCACCACAATGGACTTCTTAGAAGAACCCTTAGTGACAAAAGTCTCGTCCCACTTCGATCTCTAACTATTCGGAGTTGGATGTTACTAACCCTCTGATCTTGTCGAAAGCAATTCCCACTTGACCTTCAGCCTCAGCTTGATCTCTTTTCAAAAGACGCTATTTCTTTTGAGCTTTGTCCTCTGGCCGAGATGTTACCTTAGAATATTTCTCGATTCTTTTGTTCACGAACATCCCATCAGTGAACATATCTTCAAGCATCGAATGTAGAAATCCAAATATCTTCATCATCAATAAAGCTGACCATTAGATTTTATGTTCTCCAGATTCTTGACATAGTGTGAATCTGGTTTTCTCGTGCCGGAAAAGCTCCGACTCTGTTGTTTAGAACCACCATATTGAAGAAGAAATATGGTCTCCTTCGATTTTGGAATGGTGTTGTTGTTGAATGCAACACACATCTCCGACTTCATTTTCTCAATCACTGATATCATAATTAGCTGATACCTTAATGTTTTATACCTTATGTTTCAATCCACTAGATGACTACTGATGTCATCTGGTTCGCATGATATTCTTCTTGCTTGTCAAATATGCGAACTCTTATATGTATCAATCTTGCATGCTAGTCATAATAAATAGAAGAAAATAAACAAGAGACAGAGAGAGTACCAGATCAGTTGATATCGTAACCAGCTGATTACCGCAAGGGTGAGTTTCCCCTAGAACTGATCTTCTATGTTTATTTAAACTCTTCTAAATCCAACATGCTCAATTCAACTGACAATTCTTTAAATCTGGTCTCGTCAAGATGCTTTGTTAAGATGCCTGCCCTCTGATTGTTAGTGTGAATCTTCTTCATCCTTATGTCCTTCACCACATGGTCACAGATGAAATGATGTCTAATGTTCACATGTTTACATCTGGTATGAAGGACCAAATTCTGGGTTTATGTGGCAATAACACTACTACTATCACAGAAGAAAGATTTCTCCTTAGTAATAATATGATAGTTTCTTAGCTATTGGCAGAGTTGGTCCTATGATTTGAGGGGCCCGGTGCATAATTTTTTTAGACCTTCATATATTCATATTATACCATAAATAAAAATTAATATAATTATTAACATGATTAAAATTACATTAATTAATCAAATAAAATAATTTTGTAAAAAATTGAATAAATAATATAGAAATAGAAATTTTTGATATAAAATGATTATATTTGATATAAAATTGAAGCTTTGAAGGCAGGCTCGAACACTCAACCATCTTAAATCTAAAGATTTGATACTTATCTTATAACACCAACTCATCTGAATAAATCATTAAAATATTTCACAATATAATAATATTATATATATATTTTAATATATATAATTAAAAAAATAAAAAACGGGGAGCCTCGGTTCGGGTTGGGCCTTGTGCGGTAGCACCAGGTGCACCACCGCAGGATCGACTCTAACTATAGTTGTTCATTGGATATTCTTATTCATTTCACATGTCATTAATTTAGACTATAAAACATATAGTGGAACACCATTTTTTAAGCAGATGATATCATTAGCTGCATTTAGACTTCATTTACTTTGCCAAGGTTTGGGTTTGATTACTATTTATTCAGTAAATACAATTTGCCTCTAACTGGCTAATTTATGATCCATTTTATTCCAAATTTCAAATTAATCACGGGGACATAACAGTGATTTAAAAATCGGATTGTCAGTTGAATACGAAAGTGTATACACATACATGCAGAGACAAATTAAGGGGGCCGGAGCATGATATATTTTTTATGAGACACACTTGTATCGGTCCCACGATAAGAAGGAGTATAAATTGGGCATTGACGCTTTAACAATTTGGGAGGGGTCGGTGTAATTTGTGCTAAGTTGTACTTCGTTTCAATTTCATTTGAGTTTTTGTCATTTTTTATTGATGCCCATTTGTAAAATTTTGTCATTTTCCTCTCACTTGAATATTTATAAAATTCTCCTCTTTCTACTTTATGAAAAATTTCGCCCCCTTGAAACGAAATTATGGATATGCATGTTCTTATATATATGTGTGTCTTATGACTCTTATTAGATTTGAAGAAAGATATTACTCTCTTCCTCCTGTTCTTATTTAAACATTTACTATTTGCACGGGTTTTACTGTAGAAGTTATTATTTAAAAGGATTAAGTTATTTTTTATGAGGTTTAATAGTAAAGTAAGGTTATTTTTTAAAATTAAAAAAATAAAATTGACTTTAGTATAAGAAAAGTAATGACATATTATGTGATATTGAGATGTTTGAGGGACGAGTAACACTCTTGTGAACTATGTTTATATATAAACGCTATCACTATTCTGCACAAAAAATTATTACTTTTGTGCACAAAAACTATCATTGTTTAAAAAACGCTTTACTTTTCAAACAGTGATAATTTTTGTACATAAAAGTGATAGTTTTTATGCACAATAGTGATAATTTTTATACATAACAGTAATATTAGAAAAATAGAGTTCACTGTAAACTCGAGTTTACACAAGCTTTTGTTCCAAAGAGTATATATATATATATATATATATATATATATATATATATATAAAGGAAAACTATTATTTTATTGTTATTTATAGAAATGTCCAATTAAATTTTGGGAAATTTTTGGTCAATATTCAATATCAAATTAAGCGTAAAAAACAAAATCACAAACCCTACTGCTAATAAATATGTCCGGCCACTCAAGCCCATGGGCCATAAATGTTCAGAAGTTAAATAATGTTGTCATAAATTAAATAACGCTAAACATGGTAAGAAAGATTTTGGACAAAAATAGAAAATCTTCAACATTCAAACATCAGATGCGTGCTTCTGCTTCCCGCGCCTCCCATATGTCTTGCCAAATCGATTCCCTTGCGCGGTTCCATCATCATCCCCTCCCTTCAAGTGGAACCTTGTCCTCAAGGTTCAAATCTGGAATACGGCCTCGTAATTCTTCAACCGCCTCCCAAGTAGTGTCCACCACATTCATGCCTTTCCATCGAACTAACGCCTCACGAACGAGACCACAATCACATAGTTTCCAGCGATACTCGATGTTATCCGATGCCTCGAACACTGGTACGTCGTCCCCAGAGTAAGGTGGCAAAGTTGGATGAGCCACTGTTGAGTTGCCAATCCGCCGGCGCAGCTGCACACATGAAATACCGGGTGAATCCGACGGAAGCTCAAAATGATATGCTACACTCCCAATCCTGGAAAGAACCCGAAATGGACCAAAGAATTTACAAGCCAGCTTCTGGTTCATGCTATTGAAAATGGACTGCTGACGATACGGTTGCAATTTGAGGTACACCCAATCATCAACCTGAAATTCCTCCGGCCGACGTTTACTATCGGCGTACTGCTTCATCCGATTTTGTGCGCCTTCGAGAGTGAAATGGAGCTCTTGAAGTAAGGCATCCCGATCCCGGAGTTGCATGTCGACCTCATGCACCACTGTAGAACCGGCCTCGTGACATAGTATCGAACGGCTGCCCGCCCATACACGACCTCAAAAGGAGTCATATTTATGCTCCGATGATAAGAAGTGTTATACCAATATTCTGCCCAACCTAAGTAGCGCTCCTACTCCTTCGGCCTACTATGCGTGAAACACCGGAGGTATTGTTTGAGGCATCGGTTAACCACCTCCGTCTGACCATCTGTTTGCGGATGGTAGGCGGAACTCATATTCAATTGAGTGCGCTGCAGTTTGAAAAGCTCGCGACAAAAAGCGCTCACAAACACCCGATCACGATCTGAGACGATAGAGTTGGGAATTCCATGCAGACGAACTATATGGCGGACGAACAGATCAACAACGCCTTTAGTTGTATATGGGTGACTCAGTGCAATGAAATGTGCATATTTAGACAAACGATCTACGACCACCATGATAACATCTTTGCCCTTAGAACGAGGAAGGCCCGTAAATGAAATTCATGGAAATATCAACCCAAATTTGCTCCGGAATAGGCAGGGACGATAATAAATCGGTCGGTGCCTGACTCCATTCTTATTACGTTGGCACGTATCACAAGCCCGAACGAAAGCCTCCACGTCCTTCTTTAAACCCGGCCAAAAGAACAATTGAGAAACCCGTTTGAAAGTCCAAAATATTCCCGAGTGTCCCCTGAAAACGAATGAGTGAAACTCCATCAACAATCGCGTCCGAATTGCCCCCTTCGGCACCCAAATGTGCCCTTGGCGAGCTAAACAACCATGTCGGATGCTAAGGTTCGGCTGCCCGTGAGTAGAATCACCCGCCTTCTCCAACAATGAGCCCAACTCATCATCCTTCTTGGTTGCTTGTGCAATTTCAGCCCAGATTCCCGATATTGGCGATGAAATAGCTGCTAACAAGGTTGGAGTGTCGCCCTGATTCCTTTTGGACAGCACATCCACTGCTCCGTTGTCCTTTCCCGGTCGATAGATGATCTCGTAGTCAAATCCGACAAGCTTGGCGATCCACTTTTGTTGCTCCGATGTCGTTATTCGTTGTTCGAGTAAGTATCGAATGCTCTTTTGATCCGTGATGATGGTGAATTTATGGCCCACCAAGTACGTTCGCCACCCACAGATTGCTTCAGAATTGCCAACATCTCCTTTTTGTAGACCGACCAAGATTTCTTCGACTCGGCAATGCCTTTACTAATGTAGACGATTGGCCGATTCTTTTGCGACAAGACCGCCCCAATACCGTGCCCCGAAGCGTCCGTCTCAATGGTGAATTCTTCCTCAAAGTTGGGCAAAGTGAGTACGGGAGTCGTGCTCATCGCCACCTTCAATGCATCGAATGCTAGCTGAGCCTCGGAAGACCATGCAAACTTATTTTTCTTCGTCAAGTTGTGAAGGGGCCTTGCCTTCTCCCCGAACTTGACACAAAAATTTTGATAATAACCTGCAAGACCCAAGAACCCCCTTAGCTCCGTTACGTTGCGAGGCATGGGCCAATCCCATAACGCCTCGATCTTCTTGGGATCTACTCGTACGCCCTCGTACGATATGAAGTGTCCTAGGTACTCGACCTCCCGAACTCCGAAGAAACATTTTGAAGGTTTGATAATGAACTTGTTGGCGCGAAGCATGGACAAAACCTTCCGTAAGTGTTCCAAGTGACTGTCCCACAACTTTCTGTATATTAAGATGTCGTTGAAGAAAACGAGAACAAACCTCCTAAGATGGGGCCGAAAGATGTGGTTCATCACTGCCTGAAATGTAGACAGGGAATTGCTTAGCCCAAATGGCATGATGAGATACTCATAATGCCCGTTATAAGTTCGGAATGTCATCTTGTGCACGTCGTCGGGATGCATTCGTATCTGATGGTAGCCGGCCCATAGATCCAGCTTGGAAAAGAAGGATGATCCGTGAAGTTCGTCCAACATGTCTTCCACAGTGCGAATAGGGAAACGATCTTTAACGGTGGCGTTGTTGAGGGCTCTGTAATTGGTGCAGAAATGCCACGCGTTGTCCTTTTCTTAATGAATAGGACGGGCAAAGAGAATGGACTACTGCTACATCGTATCAAACCTGCCCCCATCATTTCTTCTACTTACTTCTCAATTTCTTCCTTTAGAAAGTGGGCGTATCGGTATGGCGCCACATTAATTGGCTTAGCTTCGTCGATCAACCGAATACGATGGTCGAATTCCCGTCGAGGCGGTAGAGTCCCCGTTCATGGTAGTTGCGAGTAAGTTACCAGGTTGGAGGATATGAAATTGTGAGTGGGCCCCACTATCGACTAATATGATTACTGGTTGGCGGCCGATTGAGCCTTCAAATTTCAGCGCTCGGGGTCTCGTTTGACCGTCCAACGACGTGAGAGTCATAGGTTGGTCAGGGTCCTGGTAATTTGCAATTTCATCCGCTTCGTCCTCGATTGGGCATTCATCATAAATCGGAAGTGGTTTCGTGTCGCCGCCAATCACTACATCGTTGACTATTAGACTCAACACTTTCGCGTTTGGACACACGTGTTTCCACGAGTATTTTTCGTTACACGTGAAACACTACCCCAACTGTCTACGACAGCTAATCTCCTCGTTGGATAATTGTATTCTCCCTCTTCTGCATGCGGGTATAGACGGATTAGGACATTGTCCTCCACTGCTTACTGAAGAAACCGTGTTTGTGGGGGATGCCGCAGGGGGTACCCCTCGTCCCAGTCCAGTTCGCAGGTAATTCAGATTCGGACGATGGAACCCGTAATTGTTGTGGGTTGTTCGTAGTTGTTCCTCCTTCTTTGTGGCAAGTTTGATTGCGTCGGTTAAAGTCTGAGGTTTCCACATCTTTAGCTCGGTCGCTAACTTCGGTTTTAGTCCCGCCATAAAGTTCCCGAGTAGCGCACTTGGCGGCCAGTGTGGCACTCTACTCATCGCTTTCTCGAACTCCCTCAAATAGTCCCAAAATTGTCCGATTTGTTTGATGCGACTCATTTCTTCATTTGCATCCTCATGTTGTGCCGTTCCAAATCGACTCAGTAGCCTCTTTTAAACCCATACCAGTCCGGTTCTTGTCCCCCATTAACGCCACCATTGGCGTGCTTCCCCTTGTAGGTAAAATGAGGTAATTTGCACACAATCTCACATACGAGTGCCCTGCCATTCGAAATATTGCTCCACTCAGTCTACCTAGTTGATTGTGTCTTCCACGACGAATTTTGGAAAGTCAATTCGCGGCCCTTTTGGGCGATGATCGCAAACTGCCTCCGTCCGTCAGTTGAACACCGACTCCTCCTCTATTCCTTTCGTCTCATTCTCCGACTCCTTCTCCCTTTCCTCATTTTCGGACTTCGATCCATCCCGACGAAATGGACTGGATTGTCGAACAAGTTTCCTTGACCGAAAGGATTTTCTCTTTCTTCCCTTGGTGGTGGTGATTGGTTGCAATTTCTGTTACGAACTCGCCTCTCCGAGTTGTCGTCCCCAGTTCGCCCGTTGCACACGCTCCGATCAGCACCCCTGAATTCTTCCCTTCGTGCATCTGCAAAAGGCACGCCATCATCATCTCGACGTTCAAAGCGCCTCGACCCCGAGTCCCTGTCCCCATCGTGACGTCTGTTCCGACGCTCACTGCCCTCCGAACGCTCCCCGCGTTGCCATGCCAACTCGCGCATAGCGTTGCTCAATTGTGTTATGGAGTTTTCGAGAGCCTCAAATCTCTCTTTGTTAGTCACCATGGCTGATGAAGTGTGATACCCACGACCGGCTCTGATACCAATTAATGAAACCTCTTGCGAGGTGCGCTAGAAATCTCAAATGAATGCACTAAATTAACTAGCAAGAACACAACAAATCGTTGCTAAGTTTCAATATCAAATTAAGCGTAAAAAACTAAATCCCAAACCCTACTGCTAACTAAATACCAAACCCTACTGCTAATGAATATGTCTGGCCACTCAAACCCATGGGCCACAAAAGTTCAGAAATTAAATAACGCTAAACATGGTAAGAAAGATAAAGGACAAAAATAGAAAATCTTCCACATTCAAACTTCAGCTGCGCGCTTCTGCTTCCCGCGCCTCCCATATGTCTTGCCAAACCGATTACCTTGCGCGGTTCCATCAGATACATGATTGGGTATCACGTACACACCCTCACTCCTATAACTTCATTTCATATCGAAGAATTATTGAGCTTGAATTTAGCAATATCGTTTTCATTTCTCAGAAATATTTCAACCCTAAACCCTAAACCCTAAACAAATATTAAGCACAAATCAAGTTTTAAATTCCAGATTGTCAACTGCATTATGTTCCAATTTATACCATTCCAAAACACAAAAGCAGTTCAGAGTTTAGACAAAACACTGCCAGAAAAGCATCATAAATACTTACTTAAAAACATCACATTATCTATTTCATTCAAGCTAAACAAGTCCACTCACCAAAGATTCACCAAACAGCTTCTTAATTTCATCAACCTTATCCAACTCATCCTTTTCTTTCTGAATCATTTCCTGCAACTTCTTCACCTCTTTTTCACAACTTTCAATTGCTTTCTTCTTTTCACCAATCATTACATCGGTTCTTGGTTCAACATCCTCAATAGTCGAAGCACCAACATTCATCTCCCTCGCCTTAGATATCTGACTCAGCCTCTGACTCAACCATCCGACTTCCATTTTCATAAGTTTGAGGTCTTTTATTTACCCGAGCATGGTATTGAACTCTGAAGAAGTCAACTCCTGAAACGTCGAAGCTTCCAACCTCTTATAAATGATGCAAACCCACTCTAAAAGGAACGGACGTGATTCCAATGAAAGCATACTTTCCTTACTAATGTCCCCATAATTTATGAAGATGGCCTTAACGAGAGGTGCTAACTCCCGCTTCACTTTGTACCCATTGATCTCAATATGGTCGGATTTAACCTCATTATTTTCATGAGCTTGAGCATGATTTTGTGATGAAAATTTGTCAAAATTGAATAAATTCTCGTAAGGAATTAGCTTTAGTCCTGTTTCGGAAGAGTTAGTCGCACCATCCTGGGTGCCTACACTTTTACTGGGACTAATGATCTCGTGTTGAGAAGGTAAATCCTGAAAACATAATCGTTCTGCTTTGGTTAAACACGGAAATCGTAGGTATGTTTGACTTGGATTTAGTGAATTCGGAGATCTGGATTTCGAAATTTAGTGTATTTCAAAATTATAATAGTAATGGTTTGTGCTTGTTTTGAGATTTAAGTAGGATTGGAATTAGGATGCCAGAGTGTGTGTCGTTGTATTATTATATTATCGTTGATTGTAACTATAGTGATTAGTATGCTTATTAGAAGTTGTAAAAGTGAGAGAAGTGATAAATATAAAAAGAATGAGAATACAAAACTCATATTTGCATTATCGAGTTATTGTGATGAAGAAAAAATGGTACTTGTAGGCTTTATTGGTATATGTATGGGTGGATATATTGAGTTTTAAAAACCGGATTCTAAAATGCAAAAGTAGAATTGTGTTTTAGATTTCGAAATCTCAACTCATGTTTTCTAATCCCAAATCAAACGTATCCTTAGGAAGGTGAGGCAAACAGCACAATGCAGTACCAAAGGAAATCCAATTCAATTACATAAGAATGTTGCCAAACTACAACAATCAGTGGTATATATATTGTATGATATTAACAGTCATCAAGATATTATTAAGGCATCTAGCGCGTTTTTCTTCTTAATTACGTCATCATACCTGAGATTCAACTGGAGATTTTGAACATGGAATTTCCATTGTAAGGGTGCTCTTTGTATACAATCTCGTTGAAACAAACGCTTGCTCATCTGCAGCTACCCGGGAATGCCGAGTTCGGTACTTACGAGACGCTGTATCCTAACAAAACACAACCAGTGAAAAAAAAAAACTATTAAATTGAATCAAGTATTTAGTTGGCTGGCTTTCAGTAATAACAACATGCAATATAACAATATATATATATATATAGACTTAAAATTTGAACAAGACAAGAAAAAATACTCAGAATCATGCAATTGATTTGTATTCCTATATATGATCAAACTTTATTATACAATCATTAAGTTCACAGAAGAATAGACAAGTATTCACAAATCAGAATAATTGTAATAAAAGATATTCTTGTGATCAAAAGAGTTAAATTGAATTTTTTTCAAGAGAAATTAGGTCATAACATCCAGAAAGCCTCATATTGGTTAATTTATACTCCCTCCATCCCAGTTCTCAAACTTATTTACCCCTTTGCTTTTGGCACATATGTTAATGTGAGAGTATTTTATTAGTATTTAAAGTGATAAAGTGGCTTTTTGTTGAGGGTATTGTAGTCATTTCTACTTTATTATTAAAGTAGATGATTTTTATGGATAAAAGTAATGATATGAGATGTAATTTTGAAATATTGGGAGGGAATAGTTGAAAAGGGTGTAGTTACTTTATTGTCTTTTATAGAAAGGGGTAAACAAGTTTGGGAGGAAGGTAGTATAAGTTACCTCTCCAAAATATTGTATTCAGTATCATATGCCTCATTGCCTTGAAAATCTTGTTCTTTGTACTTGATTTCTAGTTTTATCACATTTGTGTATTATCTATGAGGGCGTTCTGTTCACAGGACTGGATTGATTAAGTGTGATAGTATTGAGTGAGATTAAGTAAGATTGAATTGATTGGACTTGATTGGTTTGAATCAAGATATGCGTTTGAATTGTAGGATTGGATTGGGAGATTAGATGGGATAACTATTGAAATATCATAAATGTTCTTAAATTGAATTGAAACAATCACGCTTCATTCTTGTGAACCTATTCAAATAATAGAAGAACAATATTGTAATATTGCATTTGAGATATGTTCTATCCCACCTTTCACATGAGATTTGACATATCCCTCTATGGAGGGATTTAATACATTTTATACCCGGACTTGAAGTATATCATGGACCCTCACCCTACAAATCAAACGGTAGATTAGTTGGAATTAAAATTTTAACCCTGACCTATCCCGATCAATCCCGCGAACTAAACGGGGCCTATGTCTGCAGAGATTCCAACATAATAAAACACGGGAACAAAGCAAAACCCACTATACCAATAAGCAGAGAATGACAATAATAACTGGCAGAGATTCCACCATAATAAAACACTTGAAGCTCTCTTGAATCTTTTAAATGTTATATTTAGATCCTAAACTTATTAGAGTTTCATATCCCTTATTTATATTAAGTCTTGTATTGTATGCATTAAGTGCACCGTGCAAATTCAAGTGCAATTTAGTTTTTTTTTTCACAGAACATATTAGTTGAGCAGCTCTAATGCACGGATTCTCCAAAAAATACTAAAATTCAGTATTGGATACTTGGTGGGTGAGGGTGGGGGTGCGGGTGCGATTCGCGTGGGATTCGCACCGGATGCGCCACGTGGCGAATTTTGAAAAAAGAAAAGAAAAGGGAGGGATACGCGCACCGGGTGCGTTTACAATGCGAATCCGGTGCGTCTAAGGTGCATCTGGGGCATTTTTGAAAAAAAAAAAAAATTATGGGGAAAATTTAAAACTTAAAATAAGAAAGTTTAATTAACTTATTAACCCATAAAACTTAAAATAAGAAAACAAACAATTAATAAAAAATATTAATTATTTTACATACCTTTTCAACTCAAAGTCACGAACAGAAGATGTGGTTTGTTTTAATTGAATTGAAAAATTTATTATGTCTTATATGTTGGGTTGATGATGATATTTGAATTGTTATTTTTATATATTTTACAGGTATTATATATAATAAAATAATAAATAAGTAGACGTATCATTGCCGAATCGCACCTTGAATTTTTCAAAAATCCGTATCTCTGTATCCATATCGCGTCGTCCCCACATCCAAGCTCCCGCACCCATGCAACACAATTGAGCAGCTAGTTGTTTTCACTATAAAGTATTAATTGTTTTCATAGAATAGTATTAGTTGTGCCCTTTGACAGTGCAAGAGATTTACTCCTTGTTTATAACCAAAGTTTAAAATATCTCAACATCTTTTCAACATATCCACGAAGAATCACATATTGTTTCAAAAAAATTCAATATAAATGGATGTGTGGATATTTCCATCTATATCAATATTTAAAAGTAGAGTAGGTCTCATGTGCGGCCACAATGCACTCATAATACACTTTAGTACCGTGCAACTAGTTATATTAAAATATACAACTTATTTACACTGAACCGTGCAACTATTAATATTAAAAAGTTGTTGTATGTTTCAGTATAAACAAGTTGGATATTTCAATATAACAAATTGCACGGATCTAAAATGCACTATGAGTGCACGGTGCACCTGAATACATACAAGACTTGGCCTTAAAATTAACAAATATTTCAGTTCAACCCAGAGCAAAATCCTCAGATATGAATCAACCAAAATTTAAACCCGAAACAGAGCGTACGCAAGGAAATTCAAAATCAAAACAAAAATAGAACAAATAGTACCTAATTTTTTTAAAAAATTACAGCAGATAGATTATACCGTTGAAGAAGCATTGGCTAATGGTTGAATCAAAGCATTGGCATTAGGGCTTTTGGTTAATGACTGGTCATCACCTGCGCCTGCGGATTGTATTTTGAACTTTGTGGGTCTTCCTCTTTTCCTGGCTACTCCCTCCATTTTCTTCTGCATTTCGCTGCTAAATTTTCTTCTCTTCACTGTGTTCAAACTGAGAAGCAGAATGGACGCGATTTGTGGATGAATATGATTGATGACAACAATATTCTTTAATTATTGGGGTTTAGGGGTTTTGTATTTGGATGAAAGAGTCAATTATGGTTTATATTATACACTAGTTTAGTGTCCGCTTGTTACGCGATATTTTAATTAAAAATTGCAACATTTTCAATAAATAATATATTTAATAATTAAAAATATAAATATGTACATAAATTCACTAAATATGAATTAATAATTTTTTAAGATGTATATTGGTAAATTTTCTTAAACTTTGGGATAAGATTATTGAGTCAAATATTATTTATCCATGTTAGTATGAAGTTGAAACCTACAAATCAAAACAAAATAAATCGACTAAGAAAAGACTAATACATTAATTAACATGTAATAATTAAAAAAAAGTGAATGAGTTATAATATAAAATACTTTTTCCACATAAAATATGTTAAGATATATATAAGAGCAATTATAAAATAAAATTATTTATTAAGAAATTAATAATTGAATATAATTCACACTAAGATAAAATACATTTAGAATGAATATTTTATTTATCTTAAATTAAGTCAAACAAAATTATAAAAATTACCAAAAAAAATATAAATGAATAATATTATATAGTTAAATAAAACATAAAATAATAAATATGAATTACACATTTTATAAAAATAACACATAAAAATGACATGGTAATCAAATTTCTCATTGAATGACACATAAGTTAAATTAACATGGAGTTGACACATCATGGAAAAAAAAAACTCCCTATTAATATATAGAGGGGTATATAGGGGATAGGGGATTGTTTAAGATATACAAAAATATAATTACACATAGGATTTATTTTTAGTGACATGTAGGATTTATTTTTAATGACATGTACACCAAACTTCTCCTAGAATGACACATAAGTTAAATCAATGTAGAGTTGACACGTCATCAAGAAAAACTTTCTATTAGTAATATAGGGGATAGGGGATTTAACCCGTTTGTTTAGTGGTATGAGATATGAAAAGATATGAAATCATGTGATACATTTTACTTACTCATGTGATATATTTAACTTTTCAAGTGTTTGTTATGATGTATTCAAATCATGATTTATTTTATTTCAACCGTTTGTTAAGATTGATAAAAACATGAGAATTCACTTGATAAATATTAATTTGACTATTATACCCCCTTGTTACATATATTTTTCCCACAATGAATTAAAACAGGGTTATTTAGGTCAATTAACACCAAGGGATAATGTTTGGTATTATAAATACCACCTCCTAGATGTGATGCATAATCATGTGAAAATGGGAAAAAGAAATGGGGGTCTTCGGGCCTAAGTGAAAAGACATCAAACATAACAAACACTTGAAAAAGTATGATATGATATGTTTTCCGTTCTTTTCCTTTCTTTTCCCACATAACAAACGAGTTCTCCATCCCAAAATTATCTACCCATTTGCTTTTAATATGAGTTTTTAATCGGGACAAAGGGAGTAGTTTTTAATATGTGATTTTAAAATATTGTGACGGACCATTTTTTTAAAAGGGGTAAATAATTTTGGGACAGAAGGAGTATTAATTAATGGAAAGAATATAGTGAACAAATTTAAGAAAAGAATTTGTGAAATTAATTAAGGAGTATGACTTATATTACTAAAATGTATTAATTGTGATAATTCAAGGGTGTTGGCTTTTTACTATAAAAGATATTACTTATAATATTGAATGGTATTAATTGTGATAATTGAAGGGTGTGAATTTTTACTATGATAGTTGTGTGGTGCTCTTGTTGCTCATGAGACCTACTAAATATATTTAGTTTATTACTTTTATGTAAAAATAAACTATATATTTGGAATATCATAATACAAATTGATGTGTACAAAATGATACTGATACCTCCAAACTACTTTTTACATTAATATCATACCAATAATGGCGAAAAAAAATTGCTGAGATTTTGCCGAAGCACACAATATTTAACTTCTTTTAATATTAAATTTTCTTTTTTTACTGTACAATTGCCTGAAGAGTATTTGCATGCATCATATAACTATAGCTGAATGTGTTGGAATTCGGGTTAGAAATTCACTAACCTTTATTCCAGAATTGCAGTGGAAGAAAGAGCCCGGTTAAATTATATGTACATACTGGGATCTCTTAGTCCGAAACACAATCACACGAATTGATTCCATTAATCACAATATAAATGCCCTTTGATTTGTGTATTATATGTGATGTGTATTCTCCATGAACAGAACTCTGTCTGTTTCTTTTTCTACGTGAGTTATGCCCAGAACTTTACCAGAATGAGATCACATTTCCCTTCTTAAAAGTCCCGTTCAATATTTCAAAATATTTTAAACTTCAAATTAATCCTAATGCTAAGAAGAATAAGAAGAAGAGATATGCAAAACTGAAAATTAGATGACCTACAAGCTTGGTAATTTTACTTATGAATATCTTGAGTCCAAGAGGGACAAAGAAGTTCATTATAATTATTTGGTTTTAGCATAATTGTCTATGGTGCTGTATTTATGACTGAATTTTATCCTTATGGATTATAGATTCAGAAAACGCAGATCATTGACTAACGATGAATTGACATTTTATTTACATCGTCATCATGTTCCAAGTGGGACGAGATGAATATATGTGGAAACTAATTTCGAGTTGAAGTCTAGGGACTTGCAAACTTGAGATTGACAATGGTCAATGTTTCACACTACATGATGTCTTATTTTCTCTGGAGATCATTAAGGATCTCACCTCTGTATCTATTCTTCTATGATTGGGATGTGATTTGCAATTTACATTAGAGATGGTTATGATAGTATATGCAATGTGTATTATGGTACTGAACAATTATTTTATGTTTTATATGGTTTTTTACTATAAGAGAACAATTATTTTAGTATTATGATGATGATTCATGGATTACTAAATATTTGTTACTCTAGTTATGCTTATGTAAATGATGTCATTTAGCATACTAGATTTGGTCACATTGTGCAAGATTTGAATAACTGACTTGCGAAAGAAGAATTATGGAGTTTATCTTTAAGAGTCAAGTTATCAAAATGTGAACATTGTCTTGTTCATAAGTGATTAGAAAATCATTTGATAAAACAATGATTGTTGATTCTTCATTGCAATTATTTTATTTTGATAAGTGTGATTTTACTGATGTCAAATAGCAAATCATGGAACTTACTGGTTTTTTTCATTACTTAAGTTGATAATTTTTCACGTTTTACATGTCTGAAATTTCTCACAAGTTTGAGGCATTGGGTTGCTTCAAACATTACCTAAATGGGGTTGAGAATAAAAAGACATAACCTTAAAAGGTTTTAAGAACCAATAGAGGACGTGAATGTTTATCCATGCAGTTCAGGTAACTGTGTAATGAAAATGATATAATCCAACGATTATCAAAACCTTATATACCATTGTTCAATGGTGTAACTGAAAGAAGGAATAAACGTTGTTGGATATGACGTGATCCATGACAAGACAATTAATTTTAAACTATCTTTTTTGGAAAGATGAGTTATTTATGATTGTCTGCACATTGAATAAAGTTATTCATAGTTGATTAAGTCAACTTCATCTGAACTTTAGAAAGTTGAAGACATGATCTTTTGTTAATCTTGGTATCTGTAGACCAACAAGGGTCTAAAGAATTTAGAAATGTATCTTCTAAGATACTATGCTAAATCCAATGGATACAAATTGATCAGAGATCAAGAAGTTCAAAGTAAGACATTAGATAAAATCACATAATTTCAATTTTTCTGAAAAAGATTTCCTAGTAGGGGAGGTATTTGAAATACTATACCATTTTTAGATTGAAATCATCACTCTCTATCGGATCCAAGTGGGAGTGATTTACTTAATGTTGTGATATTTGATAAAAGTTTACCCATTAAGATTAAATGGATCTTGATAAGAGTAATTATTTATGTCACAAAGATTCAATCTTGAAAAATACTCTAGGAAACATGTGTCTGAGAGACATCATGATATTGAGGGACACACCTTCATTATATTTTCAGAAATTAGATCAATCTTTAGTGAATGAGGAAGAACCTACAGACGATCGAGAGGTTCTATCTCGTTATGCAAGAGACTAATGGAACAAAACAATGAAAGATAATATAAAGTCAATAAAGTCAAATCAAGTTTTTTTTTAAACTTGTAGATCCTTTATTGGGACACATCTTAAAAATGCTCACTTAGTAGGGAAAAATTATACTCAATAAGGGGTATTTAAACTTTCTTCATCTGTTGTGAGATTTACCTCGATTCGTTCACTTTTTGGCTATAGTATCAAGTATAGATTTAGAATTACATAAAAATGGACATTACTGTTTTTCTCAATGGAGAATTCAAAGAAGATGATAATGTTTGTAAATTGAAGAAGTCGAATTACAAACTTAAACAAATCCTCAAAACAGTGGTACTTGAGATTTCATTCTATGATTGTCTTGTAGTAACATTGTTAGACAAAGACCACTGTGTTTATGTTTAACGGTCCAAAGATAGTTCTGTAATTCTATGATTATATGTTGATACACTGTTAGCTGAAAAGAAACAATGGGAATCTTTTGGTGAAAGCTTCATAAAGATCGTTCAAAGAAGTTACTTGGATAGTCTTAGCAGACTCATGTAGTAAGACTTCTAAAACGATCAAATGAATGCATAAAAACATGTTGATTCTCATGTTATAAAAAGACGAGTCACATAATTATGATGAATGTCCAAAGACTGAAAGATAAAATGTCAAATGTACCATAAACAAATTCAATTGGATGTCTGATGTATGCTAAGTTGTGCGCACATCCAGACATTTGTTAAGTTGTTGGTTTGGTTAGCAGATATCAGTTAATCCAAAAAGAGACACTAAAAGATAGTGTGTGGGGTTTTTGAGATATCTGAAGGACACTGAAGATTATTATCTCAAGGAGATAATCTAAACTTATAGAGTATACAGACACTAACTGGAATTATGATTTAGATGCAAGTAAGTCAAATTCTAGTTATACATTCTTGCTTAATAATGAAGCAATCTCGTGGTATTATTTTAAATAAGTCTGTATAACACTGACCACTGTTAAAACTGAACTTGTGGCATGTGTATCTGCAGTCAAATAAATATTTTGGTTAAGAATTTTCATAAAATATTTGAAATTAGTAAGCACTCAATTGAGATATGTAACGATATGTTGATAATGATTCATTGACGTATGTGACATTCCAGTGGGAGTTATATCGATTCTCTGTGAAATCAAACACTCCAGTGGGAGCTGTAAAGATTGATTATAAAATCAAACACTCCAGTGGGAGCTGTAAAGATTGATTGTGAAATCAAACACTCCAGTGGGAGCTGTAAAGATTGATTGTGAAATCAAACACTCCAGTGGGAACTATAAAGATTGATTTTGAAATCAAACACTCCAGTGAGAGCTGTTATGATTCATCGTATTAATCAAAGCAGATAAAACTTACTCTAAAGATTCCAAGTATCATAAAAAGTTTGACTTTGTAAAGACGTTACAAATAAGAAAGAGTGATTCTTGAATAAATTTCTGTTGACTTAATGTTGGCAGATTTGTTGTCAAACCTAATTACAGAAGATGTGTAAGACATCTTAAAGATTTTGGGTTTGTATGGATTTAAATGGACTACAAAGTAGTTGTTGTTGGTCCCAAAAAATAATTTAATTTTATGAAAAAATGGAGGGGGAGAAATGGTTATTTAAATTTTTTTCTTGTAAACGATGTGTTTTGCTTATAACCAAATGCATATGGCAAGTAAGAACATAAAGCAATAAATAACACAACAAAGTATAGTGGTTCGGAGACTCAAGCTCCTACATCCACTCTCCCTTATCCGCAGGGAAATTCCTTCAACTCACTCGACTAGTTTATTGTGTTAGTCAACACAGTACAATCAGATATTTATAGAGCTCTCACTCAAACGGGACTTATCTCCCTCCACGGGATTGCCTACAGATGTTTAATGAGTTCTCACTCAACTGGACTTATCACCCTCACGGGTTCGCCTCTGGACTTATCACCCTCCACGAGATTGCCTCTACACTGGACTTATCTCCCTCCACGGGATTGCCTCTGGACTTATCACCCTCCACAGGATTGCCTCTTCAACTACCTCACTTCACCACTAATTCTCTCTCAAGAATGGGGTTTGGGTTTGGTGTTATCTCCAACTAGGTTGAGATTTTCCCTTACAATAGTTTAGCCTTGATGCTAAGGTTGGGAAAATCTCTCTAAGCTTAGGATATATCATGTGTTGCTTAGATTGGGTTTAGAACACTCTTGAATGTATTTTGGATATCTACATATTTGTGTTCTATGGTGGGAATGCTTGAGTATATGGCTCTTAGCTCTATAACATTTTTCCACACTTAATTTGATGGAAGAGCTTGTATTTATAGTGTGGATTTGAATGTTACCGTTTGAGAAAGTCACATTCAAATCCATACTATTCTGTAATTTCTGCAGCTTTTTGTCAAGCTTGTTGACCGCCTCTGATTGGTCCACGTCAGCATTCAGGGCTTTACGAATCATCGATACTTCCTCTCGAGGATTTCAGCGTTCTTCCCTTCGATTTCAAAGATACTTTCTCTCAAGATTTCAAAGAACTTCCTCTCGGGATTTCAAATATTTTTCTCTCGAGGATTTGAAGATTTCCGTATTCAAACTTCTCGTTCGAGCCATTCGACATTCAAATGTTTTGGACTTGACCTTCTTCCATTCAGGCCACTTTTCCTCAGGCCTATTTTCCATTCAGACCACTTATCTTCAGGCCTATTTTCTCAGGAAACTTCACATCAGTTCCCCCTCAACTTGTTCACTTCCCCCTCAACTTGTTACCTGTATAGATGAACTTAAACAATACAAGTTGACAAATATATAATGTTTTGGCATAAATAATCAAAACTAAAATATCCCAACAGTTGTTAATGTTACTAAACATTTATGTATTGTGAATTATATGAAATGTTCATATAATAGTATGTCGACAAGTTGATTGGCTCTCTCATACGAGCAATCGCCTCTGACATCGAGGTATGTGCAGAGATGATATTATATTGTAGATAATCGCAATAAATTTTACCACGAATCTATTTGACTTGTTACAAAGCTAAATCAACGGATTCCTAGACAATAGAAGGAGGAAATCCAAGTTAAGTGTCGATGATACACTTGAACTGTGATTTACACGATGTCAAAATAAATAAAATGACATATGCTTCCATCCTGGGAAGTTAAGACATCGTGACATGTGTTTCATATCACATGTGCTAAGTTGACCATAAGGAAATGAGAAAGATATCCCTATTTTCTCATTGTATGAAGCCTTGAGGTTTTGATAAGCCTCATAAAAGTACCCTTAGGACTTTCTACTAGATCTCTAAGTCTTCACTTTAGTGTTGCTACTTTAGCATGCTACCAATAGCTATGATTAATGCAGCAATGCGGTACATGTCTAGGAAAGCAGCTATAGTTGGAGTCTGTAGATTTTTTGTGTGAAAGGAAGGACATCTTTATTAACACTTTCTATTGTGTTCATTTATCGGCAATCAAGTTGAGAACTTGATTATGGATACATAGATCTAATAAAAGGTTGAATATGCTCTAATAGTTTCAAGGGATTGAAAGAGATATGTCAACTTGTGTTAACTGAAAGAGTTTTGGGGTATAACGAGTTTTGAATTCTTCATATAAAACTGGTTGAATTGCTATATATCATTAACACGTTATATAGTATGAAAACTCACATTCTCGAGGGTCACACGATTTATTTGTCTGTATGAAAATGTGTTATGTGATGGTGTAAAGATGTGAAATAGATGAGTGCAAGGCTCAAACTTCATGTGTGAGTGGGAGATGAAAGCAAATTAAATAATAATAATTAAATATTATTATTTATTATTTAATTATTCCACACATTTGTGGATAATATGGAAAAGAAGTTACTGGTAACTTCTAAATATATGAAAATCACGTGAATTTTTTTTTTTTGACCAAGTGAATGAGATTTGGTCTTCATCAGAGAAAATTCTCTCCCTGCGATAACGTGAAAATACAGATACCGAAATATAAAAATTTGTATTTACTGAATACACATCACGCACCTACTTCAATGGAAAGGGCATTTAATATTGTGAACAATGGAAGCAATCCGTGAATTAATTCTCGTGGTTGTGTTTCGGACAAAGAGAATCCAGTCGTACGTAGAATTCAACCGGGTTCAATATTTATTCCGCTGTAATTCTGGATTAGAGGTTAGTAGATTTCTAACCCTCGTTTTCCAACAGAATGAAATAGCATAATAGAAATTAGATGATATAATAAACAAAACAAGGCCATGCGCCAGACATTTAGCATTATGAGAATTAAGTTCATCTACCGCACCCTGTGCATGCTTTTTCTAGTCCTTTTTTATGCCGACTTCTTCCAATAAAAAATGAGTAACACTTGGATGCATCAATGATACAGTGCAATTGATGCACAATTAATATTGTTCAATGTAAATAATGTATATTATTATGTGAAAACAATTGATATTGATCAACTAATATCATTTAAAAAATATACTTGAGATTGCACTGTGCAACTGGTGCATTGACCTAAATCAAATTAGAGTGGTAATCTTCTTAAAAGAATGAATATAAGTAAAATATGGACATGTTATACATGAAGAAATAATGACTCTAAGGTACAAAAAATAGAAGCAAGTGACTCTTAGATACAAAAAATTTGAGGAGTGACTCTAAGATACAAAATGAGTCTGTTTTACCCTTACTTTAAATTTTTATTTACATTTGTGTCATGCTACCAGCTGGACCCATAATTCAAAAAAAAAAAAAAAAAAAACCCTAATTTAAGCCCAAAATACGCTCAGTCACTCATTTCTCACAAATCTGCTTCTCACACTTCCTCTCCCCTCTCTCTCTCTCTCTATTTTTTTCCTCCCACCCACACGACACCACCTCCAAACGCCACCCACACGACACCGCCTCCCACCGCCGCACACACGACACCGGTCACCACCCACTCACCGCTCTCTTTCTAAAAACCCGACGCTTTCATTTTAGAATTTTTTTTTATTTTTCTGTATTTTTCTCGTTTTTGAAACAGACGGGGGAGACGCCCACACCGAATATGTTTTTAGCGAGGGGGTGGTTGTGGGAGACGCGATGGTGGAGACGGCGGCGTGAAGGCGTTCGATTTAGGCGTCTGTGGACCGCGGTGTTCGCGTGTTGTTTCGGGTAGTGTGATTTTGGCGTCTGTGGATCTGGTTTTCGGGGGAGGGGGAAGCGGCGTGGTGAAGGCGGCGGTGGAGGCGGCGCGACGGTGGAAAGAGGGTGCACGATGAGTCTGGTGGAGACGCGGTGGTGGTGGCAGAGCCGAGCGGCGTGGTCATGGTAAGCGTTTTTTATGTTTTTTTATTTATTTTGTTTTTATTTTTCTGTATTTTTATTTCTGTATTTTTGTAGATCTGAGAATGTAGACACCATGATTTTTGTAGAAGAATGAATCCGGGTCAGAGGAAGTTGAAATCCGACCTAATAGGAGAATTTTGAGGAGCGATTAGAGATTCCAAAGCTTGATTTTGAGTGCAGATAGGTGTTAATTACTTTATCAAACTTTCTCAGTGTATTTTGTTTATTAGGATTTCTGTAGATCGGGTGTTGATTTTTGTGTATTTTCAATTTGTTTATTTTTTGCAGATTAGGTGTTAATTAGATTATGTGTGCTTGTTTATTTTTGCAGATTAATTTTTAAGCGATCTGTAATTTTTTGGTGATTTTTAAGATGTATTTTTGCAGATTACGGATGTAATTTTTGTTGATTTTTAAGATGTATTTTTGCTAATTTTTAGTTTTTTATAGGGAAAGTACAATTTCTGTAAAATTTGGGGATGTATAATTTTTTATAGGGAAAGTATAATTTTTTATAGGAAAAATACAATTTTTTTTAAAATGCACTCCCAAATTGATCCAGAAGTGCATAAATTTAAAAAAAAAAATGCACTCTAAAAATTGCCTAAAAGTACACAAGATACAAAAAAATGTACTTCCAAATTGGCTCAGAAGTACATAAATTTAAAAAATTATTTTCTAAAAATTGAATATTTTTGTGCTTCAAAATACAATTTGTTTTTTAAAATGCACTCCAAAATTAGTCTAAAATATAATTTTTTTTTTTAAAAATGTACTTCAAAATTGATCAAAATACATTTTTTTTAAATGCACTCCAAAAATTGCTTAGAAGTACACAAAATACAAAAAAAATGCACTCCAAAATTGGCTCACAAATCAATAAATTTAAAAAAATGCACTCTAAAAATTGTCTAGAAGTACATAAAATACAAAAAAATGCACTTCCAAATTAGTCCAGAAGTGCATAAATTTAAAAAATATATATTTTCTGAAAATTGCATATTTTTTGGACTTCCAAATACAATTTTTTTAAAATTGATCCAAAATACAATTTTTAAAAAAAATGCACCATAAAATTGATCGAAAAGTGCATAAATTTAAAATTATTAAATCACTAAAATTATTATGGTGTTAAAATTCAAAATTTTGTATTAATTAATAATTTAATTAATTCAGTAAATTAAAAAATTTGGACTTTTAAAATTTTAAAATTAAAATACAAAAAGTTAAAATGAGTCAGAAGTGCAAAAAAAATGTCAGAAGTGCAGAAAATTGGGCAGAATGACAACTTAGACTTTTTTACCACTTTTTTGTACCTTAGAGTCACTTTTTTTTTTATGTACCTTAGAGTTATTTTGTTAGTGACTTTATAGTACTCCCCCATACATGAATTGCTTATCAAATTTATCTTGTTTCATCTACATAATGCATGCTTATACGAAAAAACAGATAGGACATGTTTGTTAACAAATAGCAATTCCATGTAAAATATCACAATTGGCATTACTGTACAACTGGTTCCATCTGAATTTTCAAATCATTAACACCAACCAATGTACAACTATAGCAATGAGACTTGGTCTTGTGTAAATCAAGTTTACCATACAACTATCACTTTATAGTAAAACAATTAATACTTTTTATTTAAACAACTATTACTATCAATAAGTAAATTTTATGAAACAACAAATACTGTTTGAAAATACACAAACGAATTGCAATGTAAAACTTGTTTAAATAAGCCATAAATAACTCTTTCATCGACCTAAGCTAACAACTTAGCGAGTTCATCGACTCTCAAATTCCCCTGTGGAACGACGTTGAGAAAATCTCCTTTAATATCTTCCATTTTCTGGTTTCTGCGACGACACTTTCCTTCATCTCTCCCACGAGAAACAATATCTGTCCCTGTAACCACTGAAGCATCCTTCACCCCCAAATCTGAACCATCACAATCGTTTTCCTTGACTTTCTCAACTCCTAACTTCTTGGGTCTGTGATGACGGAAAATGGGCCCTGTTGGAGCAGTCTTACCAAAAGCAACAGCCTTCTTAAAAACACTGTCACCATCTAAGCTATCATCATCTAACACAACTGCCATCCCATTTTCAACTGCTTCTTTCCTAAGTTGCATTATTCCCTCCGTACAAACCTCATTTAAGCTCATCTGCTCAGTGTTCTCAAGTGTGATTTGTGATTCCACTAAACCATCCAACATTGCGTCACTTTCAACTGCTCGACTGAGTTCTAATGGGAGATTATCACTAGAAACAGAAGACATCAAAGATTCATCTATAATCTTCTCTGTAGTAGCTTCATGAGAATCCACAAATGAGGAAGCAGATTCACTAGATGCAATATCCTCTGCCCCAAATACAGTCGATATACTAGTTTTCGGGGATTCCTGATTGCCATTAGAAGATGATAAGGTTGATGAAGTCAATATACTAGCTTGTGGGGATTCCTCGTTGCCATTATTAGAGGATAAGTTTGATTCGAGATCATCGAATGTTGTCTCTAAGATGCTCAAGTTTGGAACACTTGAAGATGGCGCTGCTGATAGTCCTGAAGCTACAAAATCACTTTTATCTACTTGTGATCCATTCAAACTCACATTAGGTTGGATTGAGTATTTCCATTCTCGTCCTCTCCATATGAGTATGTGTTCAAATTCAAACGATAATAGTACACAGGGAACAAGGTCCTGCAAATAAAAAACAGGGGATCAACAAAAAAAGCTTACAAACCGTCATTTTTTAGTGTTTCACATAAATTAAGAAAGTCAGTTAACACCTATAATTATTTGTATAAAATAACTAATACACCCTTTTTACATATTATCAATTAACCATTGATGTTCATGTATCACAAACAATAAGAAAAGGGTAATTACACTGGGAAAGAAAAATTCCCTTCAAAATGCGGCAGATATTTTGGAATATTTTTTTCTCTAAAACGACAGTCATAGTGAAAACAAGGGAGTACTTATTTTCTATGAATCCCATATCTGGTTCATCGTATCTGCCAATCCAAACGCTACCTACATGTCTATTGGTTGCACATGATACATACCCTGAGTTTGCCACCTATTTTTTTGAAGTCGCTTGGATTCAATCCCTGACAGTTTATTCGTACTAGTTCACAGGCTTCAAATGCTTCTCTCACATTTTTTACGAGGTCACAATAAACACCATTCTTAGCTGCAAACACAAGTATACACAAATGATATATTAGCAGGAAATCAGTGCACATCTGTACAAATATCCATTTTCATTATTCACAATTCACAGGAAAAATTAGTAAATACAATTGCATACCAAGCTTTCGTATTGGAATTAGATCACATCCCTTTTTCCGCATATCATTTGCTTCTTCTAAAGTCAAACCCTCGGGAACCTTTCGAATCAGCCTTGGGTACACTGGGGTGATAGGTTTCCACAACATGAGAGGGAAGCGAGGTCGAGATTTATAGTTGTAGTTTCTCCCACGAAAGAGGTATATGACACCACCCCTATTGAATATAATTTTGCCTCCAGTTTTTTCCTGCTCATTGCAAATTTAATGACAATATAATCTCAGAACAGTAGCTACGAGTGTAGATTACATGCCATAAGTTTTTTTATTGATTCACTAACTTCCTATCAATAGGTCTTTCCATTCTCACTTTTTCTCCATATCAAAGTAGGGTATCGGAAAGCATGAATACCAAACTCTCATAGTTCACTAATCACTTCAAACCCCATATTTTTTCAACTTTCAAAGTATAATCTGAATTGTGAATTACAGTGGTCGATAAACTAAACTTTTGCATTAGTTGAAAAATAAAAGCACTCTTGGATACTAATATAGAAATAATCACTTTGGACTTGTAACATTCAACAGTGATTTTCAAGAAAATCCAAGGTATAATTTTGTTGAAGGTCTAGAGGAAGTCAAAAGATAGTCATCTTTCCTATGTTGTTCTGCATCAGTATTACTTATATGTCCTAATAAGAAAGCGTTCTGATTTTTCTGTACACTGAACAAAGGTTTTAGCAAGATTCTTCAGAAAATTCCTTCAATATGATTGGTTCAGATAGATATGTGGAGTATAGAACTCAATCTCGTAAGGAGACTAAGTCTGCATATCTTTAATCATCTCAAAACCATAACAGGCATATAAGTCAGAGGAGTCACATAACCAAAAGGCAAAAGTGAAATCTAAGTGATGAATCAAACTGATCACAATAAGTAAAAACAATCCAACGAAAAGCTGTATTAGGTATTTCATTCTAGAGAAAAATCAAACAATTACTTGTTCCAACAAGTAATTGCTCAACTTCTCAGGTAATATAAAATGGAATATAGGACAAGAAAGCACCTTTCCAAGAATCATGTTTTCAAAATAACACATTATTGAAAATCCATCGATTAGTTGCTTTTTGTTTATTCAAAAAAAATAAAACATGAATTTCTCAAGGGCAGTCTCATCCATTTGCCAGAGTAGTTCATTACCAGCACACAAATATTAGTACATTAGTTGCATTTTGCTGCCAAAACTCATTTTAGACTAAGATAGCCAAATCCTTTTATCCACCAAAACAAGCTCCTAATCAATTTTTAAGAAATAAGGGTATGTTTATTTTGGATTTTAAGTGACTTTTAAAAACCAGTTTTAAAACCCAGGGGTTTTTAAAATTTTAGGGGATTTTAAAATTCATGTTTGTTTTGGGTTTTTGAGTAGGGTAGGATTTAACTTTATGTATTATTATATTATTTGTTGTGTGTGATTGTAAATACAATCGTTAATAGGTTTTATAGGTTATGTGTAGGGGTGTAGGATTAGGTTTTTTAAAACCAGATTTTTAAAACCCAAACTAGAACGGGTTTTAAACTTCAAAACCCAAACCCAGGTTTTTAAACCCCAAAACAAACACACCCTAAATTTATCTGTTTCATAAGAAAGCCTGGGAAGGGTTCTATATCTATGAATTGATTTAACATAATTCCTTGAAATATAATTTTATTACCTATGGTTTAAAAAAATCCTAATCCAGAAGCAAAACTGAAAAGGAAATTCAATAAAGAAAATAGGTGGTGTTCAAATTCTTAATAATGCATGAGAGCCATATAGCCCCTTGGTTCAAAGCATAAGGGACGCTGGGAGTTTCCTCCTCATAGAAGAGCTGCAGATCATACTACACATGAAGGTCTTTCGAGAAATATTTATTATATAACAAATCTCTTTTGAAAAGTTAAAATTACAAGGATTCATCTGAAAAAGCAATATAAAACTTGATAAGTTGTACAATTAAATTTTAAAAGAAAAACTATGTCCCATCTTCACAGCGCTTGATTGCAGAAACAAACCCGTAACAGTTTGCCATGATTAATTACAAACCAAAAAGATCACTTGATACAAAACATCACGATCAAGCATATGTGCACATGAAGAGGCAAGTAAATCACAATATTTTTTCTTGACTGAAAGTAATTCTTACCAAATTAATTATAATTTGTATACTAGAAAATGTCCTAATAAAATATCTAAAAAGTTAAAAATCAATATCTTATATTGGATAAGCACAAGAAAAACGTACCAACCTCCAATTGATTGCATACATTGTCCATATCTACAGTGCAAACACCCTTGCATTTTATTTTGCATACCCTTCTTCGCTTCCAAAGAGCGTGTATATTGTCCAACATGTTGTGTGTTAGGCCATCCCTTCCTGAAGTGGAATGATAGAATGGTTACAAAAACAGTAACAAGGAAGCATTCTCAAATTAATATTTTGTAAGTTCTCAAGACTCAGAATTCATGGAAAACGGGGAATGTGAAATCAGAACTCACACTGCACGATATAAAACCATATATAAAATTTAAGGTTAACTGCACAAAGCACCAAACTAAAAATCTCCATAAGCTGAACTCACATAACAACTTAAGTGAAACGACATCCAAAAGCTAAAATCAATCCTCTTGAGCCAAAAAATACTTTCATAATGGGAAACTATAAGAAACTAGCTAAAGATACACCAAACAACCAACCAGTATCAGCAAATACTACTACAAGTGTACAGTTAAAACATACTGCATTAACCCACAAGCAATTGAATTCTACAATCATAAAGCAACACAATAATCAATCACCAAAGACTAAACATATACCCATATTCAATTGCCTGCTGGACTTTTTCGCCCCTCGTATAAGCTCCTCGATTTCCTCCTTACTCAGGGGCTCCCCCATGACTTCCTCTCGAGACGCCACATATTTCGGCCCTGAACCGGGAAGAAACGGCCCCGGCGCCTGAACCGACTTCACGCCCTTCTTATTAACCGGCGGCAGCCTAAACGAATCAAACTCCGGCAGCTTCTTCTTGCTCGGCGGCAGCGGCTTCCGCCCCAGCCACGGCTTCGCCATCGTTTCCGGCCCGAACGGCGACACCAGAGGCTCCCGCAATTTCACGGGCTTCGCCTTAGGCGTTTCAGTGTAGCTATACTGAAACAGAAACGGAGCATCCGGCATTTCGTATGAAACCCCCATTTCATCTATTCTGAAATTGGGCGATGCAGGGTTAGGGTTTTGAGCTTCAATTTCATCCGCGGGGATTTTGGGGGGTTTTGGGAGGGGTTTAAATGCGGGATGGCGGGAAGGGGTTTTGGAGTATTTGGATTTTTTTCCGGGGATAGAAGGAGCGGAAGGGGCGGAAGGGGTGCCGGTGGATTTGAAGGTGGTGGGATGGGGAGGGGCGGGATTGAAATTGTGTGCGATGGTCCGAGCAGAGTCGAAGCGTTTCTCGAAGCGGATTTGGTCCTCGATTTCTTTTTGTGTTGTGTCGCGGCGGATGAATTTTTGGGCGTTGGCGTTGTTCCACCGGGAGAAGCGGATTTCGGTGGCGGGCCGGTGGGTTTGGGGGAGGAGCTGCGGCGGCGCGAAGAGTGGGAATTGGGTAATCGCTGCCATGTTTTCCATCCAAGTTACGAGGTCCATAGACTCATTCTACGTGATTGGAATCCTCAAATCTATAACAACAAAATCTAGCAGGCAGACATTACTGGAAACCTGTGATTTTTTCTACTACCCGTTTATTATTGCTAAATCCAAAAATAGCTTTTGGACGTTGCTAAATGCCTGGGTTTGCCAAAATAATTTAAAATTGACAAACTTTTGTATACAATATTGCATGAATTTTAAGATTCTACTCCCTCCATCTCATTGTAATTGTTTCATTTCTTTTGGTTGAATAGTTTAAGAAATAGTATTAACCAAATAGAATTTTTCTACGGTCAGGAACGGCTTCGCCCTTCCTGACGTCAGACGTCCAATAAGAGCTTGCCACATTATTTAACTTCGCCATGGGCGATTCCATTTCGCCATAAGACTAAATAATTAATTTTTTAAATAAAAATGATAAAATTACTGAAATATCCTTATAACATTTTTTAAATAAAAAGTACAATGTTCATAAATTTAAAAATTTTAATCCACGATCCCGAACTCGGCCCATGCGCGAAATCCTGCCCTGTCCTGGGTCCTGGCCCGAGTAGGATCCGTCCCGATTTGGGGTCCGAGTCCTAGTCGGTTTAGGTCGAGGGTCGTCTTCAGATACGCGTCAAGGTTGAGCATGGGCTAGGTCAGCCCAGTGGGTCCGCTTCGCAGGTCTCGAAGCCCGTCCGGCCCGGTCGGTCCGGCCCTGGTCCCGGGTCCTGGCCATGGTTCAGCTCAAGGTCCGTCCGTCCGTCCCGCCGTGGTCTGGTTCGATCAGGTCCGCCGCATGGTCAAGGTCCGGTCAGGGTTTGAGTCCGGCCAGTCCGGCCAGAGTCTGGGTCCTGCCAAGGTCCTGTTAGGGTCCCTGGGGTCCGTGTCCTGGGGTCCTCGGCAGGGGTTCGGTCGGGTCCTGCCGTGGTCCGGCTGTAGGGTCCGGGTTCGGGTCAAGGTCTCGGGTCCGTTCGGCCGTGGTCTGCCGGTTTGGGTCCAAACAGTTCTGGTCAAGGTCTGGGGTTCGGTTCGGGTCGTGTCGAGGTCCGGTTGGTGTGGCTCCATTCGGGTTCGGTGGTCGTC
This sequence comes from Stenogyne calaminthoides, assembly GCA_037126765.1. NCBI lineage: Eukaryota > Viridiplantae > Streptophyta > Magnoliopsida > Lamiales > Lamiaceae > Stenogyne > Stenogyne calaminthoides. The sequence goes on along the minus strand of JBBCBC010000007.1, from coordinate 21,987,013 downwards.
CGGTCGATGGGTTGGGGTCTGAGTCGAGGATAATTTCGTCATTTTATAAATATTAATTTAATTTATTAGTAGAGGCGTCTTGATGCGATTGCGATCAAGATGCACATCGCAAACGCACTAGTGCAAAGTGCAATCATTTAAAATTAAAATTATACGTTGGATCAACAATCCAACGGTGATCAAATGATTTCCTAACGTTAGGAAGGTCGAAATTGTTCCTGACCGTAGAAGATCCCCTTAAAATATTAGTTGGTAGACCTTTTTTTTTGTGGTTAAAAAATGAGGAGTGATATATTAAATGGTGAACTTTTTTGCTTTATTGTGAATTAAAAATATAGGGGTGGAGTATTAAATTTTCCATTTATGGAATAGAAAAGTTATAGTGGGACGTCCATAAAATGAAAGCGAGACAATTACAGTGGGACCGAGGGAGTACATTACATTCATACCCGCATGTCCCCACCATCTTATTAATTAGATTGAAAAATCGATGATCATTTGCAAATGGAATCGGGTAAAACGAGTTTTTCCAGAAAATTCGCACTAAAGGTAAAACAAAAAAACTCACTCACATATTTGTGTTACTTATAAGGGCAAACATGCATTACTGGTTAGTACAAATAAGTGTTACTATAAGGACAAGTACCGCATACTTATCTTTTTAGGTGTATTGAAAATAGTGTTATTTTTTATATACACATAAATGTGTTGCTGTAAAACAAATGTGTTACTGTATGAACAAAACGATACTCCCTCTATTTCATATGTTTCCCCTTCTATTTTTTTTCTGCTTCTCCTTTCGACTGTGACCAACTGTCTTAAGTAAATGTTCAAACCACCATATTACACCATTGAATTAGTAAAAGTATATTTTTTATCCATCATTATGTAGCACTACAAAAAACGCGCGTTTTAACGACGAAAATTAGCGACGGTTACAAGAACCGTCGCAAATAGCGACGGTTTTTACGACGGTTACTGTCAAATTGTCAAAGTCAACAGTTTTAGCGACGGTTTAGAGAACCGTCGCAAATAGCGTCGGTTTTAGCTGCGGTTTTAGCAACGTTTTGGACTAACCCCTTTAGCGACGGTTTTTACGACGGATTTAGCGACAGATTATCGACGTTTTTTTTTTTTTAATTTAAAAAATAATAATTTTTTTAATATTAATTATGTATTTTTTTTATGTTTCAAGATTATACTAGGTTTTTTTAATTGTTGTTAATGCACCTTGCCGTATATTTAATTTATAGTCACTTGGAGAAGAGTTCAACCTGACCATAGTCAGATCTATTTCGAGGAGTTTATGGTATAAAATTTAATTCATAGTATATTTAAATATATATATTGACTAAAAGTAGTACTTGTTTAAATAGAAAAGTAGTACTTGTTTAAATGAAAGTATTACTTGTTAAATGAAAAATATTACTTAACTTTAAATAGAAAAGTAGTACTTGTTAACCAGGTGGCTTAGCCCACCTGGCCACTGGGCTTCTCATTTGAGTGGGAGACCCAGGTTCGATTCCCTCTGAGAACGAATTTGGAGTTATGGGTGTTATAAGGTGGATTATCGATTTCGTGGAGTATTTTGGTGCTTGGTGTACTAACAACTAACATTTAACTTTGTCCGATAAAAAGAAAAGAAAAGTAGTACTTGTTTAAATAGAAAAGTAGTACTTGTTTAAATGAAAAGTAGTACTTGTTTAAATAAAAAAGTATTACTTGTTTAAATAGAAAAGTAGTGCTTGTTTAAATAGAAAAGTAGTACTTTGTTAAATGAAAAGTATTACTTGTTTAAATTAAAAGTATTGTTTAAATAATATAAAGTATTACTTGTTTAAATGAAAGGTATTACTTGTTTAAATGAAAAGTATTACTTGTTTAAATAGAAAAGTAGTAGTTGTTTAAACAGAAAAGTAGTACTTGTTTAAATGAAAAGTAGTACTTGTTTAAATAGAAAAGTATTACTTGTTTAAATAGAAATGTAGTATTTGTTTAAATGAAAAGTAGAACTTGTTTAATGAAAAGTATTATTTGTTTAAATGAAAGGTATTACTTGTTTATATGAGAAGTAGTACTTGTTTAAATGAAAAGTAATACTTGTTAAAATGCAAATTATTACTTGTTAAAATGCAAATTATTACTTGTTTAAATAGAAATTATTACTTGTTTAAATGAAAAGTATTACTTGTTTAAATAGAAAAGTAGTACTTGTTTAAATAGAAAAGTAGTATTTGTTTAAATGAAAAAGAGTACTTGTTTAAATGAAAAGTATTACTTGTTTAAATAGAAAAGTATTACTTGTTTAAATAGGAAAGTAGTACTTGTTTAAATAGAAAAGTAGTACTTGGTTAAATGAAAAGTATTACTTGTTTAAATAGAAAGTATTACTTGTTTAAATAATAGAAAGTATTACTTGTTTAAATGAAAAGTATTACTTGTTAAATGAAAAGTATTACTTGTTTAAATAGAAAAATTGTAGTTGTTTAAATAGAAAAGTAGTACATGTTTAAATGAAAAGTAGTACTTGTTTAAATGAAAAGTATTACTTGTTTAAATAGAAAATTATTGCTAGTTTAAATAGAAAAGTAGTACTTGTTTCAATAGAAAAGTAGTACTTGTTTAAATGAAAAGTATTACTTGTTTAAATGAAAAGTAGTACTTATTTAAATGAAAAGTATTACTTGTTTAAATAGAAAAGTATTACTTGTTTAAATAGAAAAGTAGTACTTGTTTAAATCGAAAAGTAGTACTTGTTTAAATTAAAAGTAGTACTTGTTTAAATAAAAAGTATTACTTGTTTAAATAGAAAGTAGTACTTGTTTAAATAGAAAAGTAGTACTTGTTTAAATGAAAAGTATTACTTGTTAAATTAAAAGTATTACCTGTTTAAATAGAAAAGTAGTAATTGTTTAAATAGAAAAGTAGTACTTGTTTAAATGAAAAGTAGTACTTGTTTAAATGAAAGGTATTATTTATTTAAATGAAAGATATTACTTGTTTAAATGAGAAGTAGTACTTGTTAAAATGAAAAGTAATACTTGTTTAAATGAAAAGTAGTACTTGTTTAAATAGAAAGTATCACTTGCTTAAATGAAAAGTTTTTTTTGATCAGTAAAGAAAGATATATTAACAAGGGAAAAGGGTCCCAAGAATGTACAAAGAATCAAAGAATAGAGCAAGTTGACTACAAGAAAGTCAATACTCAAGAACAACCCTAGACTTTTAAGAGCCAATCAGTATACGAATACACCCCCAGACTACAACATCTCACCGAGAACCAACTCCACACCCTAGACTTAATCTCCTCAACAATTTTCCTCAACACAACCTCCCCACCTCTGAAAATACGAGCATTTCTACAATTCCAAATAACCCACACAATACAAAGCCACAGAGCCGTAGCAAAAGAGCAGCCAAACTTACCCGGGAGAATGCCTCCATGACTAAGAAGATGGGTAAGGGGCTGATTATGAATAGTGAAAGGGGCTCCAAGCCAAGAATAACATTCCATCCACACATCATGAGCCAACGTATACTCAAAGAACAAATGTCTTGCTTAAATGAAAAGTAGTATTTGTTTAAATAGAAAATTTGTACTTGTTTAAATTAAAGGTATTATTTATTTAAATGAAAGGTATTACTTGTTAAATGAAAAGTATTACTTGTTTAAATAGAAAAGTAGTAGTTGTTTAAATAGAAAAGTAGTACTTGTTTAAATGAAAAGTAGTACTTGTTTAAATAGAAAAGTATTACTTGTTTAAATAGAAAAGTAGTACTTGTTTAAATAGAAAAGTATTACTTGGTTAAATAAAAAACATTATTTATACTTGTTTAAATAGAAAGTATTACTTGTTTAAATGAAAAGTAGTAGTAGTTTAAATAGAAAGTATTACTTGTTTAAATAGAAAGTAATATTTTTTTAAATAGAAAATAGTATTTGCTTTAAAAAAATGAATTTGTAGGACATATACAATTTGAAAAGAATATAATCATTTATATATAATTAGCATTTTAAAGATTATTAGATAGTTAAATTAAATAAATGAAATAATTTTTTTAAAATAAAAAGTGTAAAAAAAAACGAATTAAAAATAAATAAATAAATAAATATAATTTTAATATAATACAATTTAATTTAAATTTATAAATAAATAAAAATTATAATTATTATATTAAAATGTGGTTAAATCATTAAATTAGATAATTGAAATAAAGGATTTTAAAAAAAAATTGAAAAAAAAAAGATTTTTAGAACATATAGAATTAATTTCATTAAGTAAACACAAGAAAGCAAGCGCCCGAGCGGTTTGATCCCCGCTTAGGCCCCCAAAGGTCCCGTGTTCGGTCCCCCTTGGGAGCGAAAATTTGCCTCATTTAATCGTCGCTAATCCGTCGCTAATCAGCGACGGATAAAAAAAACCGTCGCTACGGTTAGCGACCCTCGATTAAACGATGAATTTTTTTCCGTCACCAAAACCGTTGCTAATGTCGTTAGCGATGATTTTTTCCGTCGCTAAAACCGTCGTTAAACCCCGTCTTTTTTGTAGTATAGTAATACATAATTGTCACTTATGATAACACATATTTGTATTTATAGTAACGCAAACTGGGAGCAAGTTTGTCTTTGTTCGGATTTTATGAAAAAAAACTCACTTGACCCGATTTGGCACGCGCAATTGCTGCGAATTTTCAGCTTCTTCTTTTTTTGAACTAACATTGTATGTACAATATAGCACAGGAGAGTTTCTCTTTAAAAAATAATTTAATTACCATATGAAGCCTTTATTTTAATTAATTAATTAGGTTTTATTGCAAATTGAATCACCACCTTTCATCAAATTGGAATTTAATCTAGAACTTTGAATTATTACAAATAAATCACCAACTTTAAATATTGTTGCAAATTAGTCTTCAGGGCAATCTTTTCTGTGTCCGTGTATGACACGACCCGCTAATATGGCACCCCTTTGAGCAAAATAGTGTATCTGACAGCTCCCATTGTGTCATGTCGGCAAGCCACGTCACATTTGGTCACAAATTTAGGCTGCCCGTAAGTTTAATTTGCAACAATATTTAAAGTTGGTGATTTACTTGCAATGATTCATAGTTTAGGTTAGATTGCAATTCAATGAAAAGTGATGATTTAAATTGCAATAAAGTCAATTAATTATGAGGCTCCATCGCTATAAAGATGAACTTTTATGAAAGGCAAGGTCTTGTATACACCTTTTGAGACTTAATTAATATACAAGTTTCGGATGATTCATGTAAGCAAGAAATAACCTAAAGTCAAGCAAGAAACTCGTTTTCATTGTTGGAAAAAAATGGAGAACAACTATTCACTTTCTTCTTTGTGTATGAAATATTTGATTTTGATTCAAATGATAGTGAATCTGACGAAATAGAGTTCAGGAATTTTAGGATGATCTAGTATCTAATTCAGTTAATTATGGACTAAATACGGCTGAAGATGGATATGAAAGTGTTGATTGCGTTAATATTTTAGGATACTTGAGTCGACATGGATAGATGAATAGATGTACAACTAGGAAAAATCAAATAAGTGTGACATTTATTGCTTGTGTAAGTTGAGAGGCGAATTTTTCCCCACCTTAAAATGAGAACTTACCCCTTATTTATAGAATAAAGGGTAATTATTACTACTGTCATTATGTGTGTATTTATCAAGTAGCAAGTTGAACGTAGGGGTGTGCAAAATTCGGTGAAAACCGAATTAACCGACCGAACCAAACCGAATTTTCAAGTTCGGTTCGGTTATTCGGTTTTCGGTTTGGTTTCGGTTTCAAATTTTAAGAATTTCGATTTTCGGTTCGGTTCGGTTAATTTTCGGTCAAAAACCGAAAAAAATCGAAAACCAAAAATATTAAATATATAAAATATTAATTATTATATAATTTTTTTAATTACTTAGGTGAGGCAAGTCAGGCAACTTACTGAGTACTGACTTAGGCAAGCAGTCTGAGTCTGAGTAGGAGGGCACTCAGGCCTCACCGCCTCAGCTCAGGAATCCTCCCCAGCAAAGCAAGCAGCCAACTGAACTGAGCCAAGCACTCAGTCTGAGTCTGAGTCTCAGTCTCAGAGTCTCTGTGTCAGTGTGTCGTCTTAGTCGTCTAGGGTTTTCACTTTCCACTTCATTTTTCAATTTTCAATTTTTCATTCACCACTCGGTCCACCCACGGACGACCACGGACCACGGTTCTCCCACAGTCCCACTCCCCTTCCACCACCACCCTCCGCCGCTAAACCCTCACTGCCTCACAAACCGCCCAAACCACTCTCCATCTCCGCCCTCATCCTCCCCAATTCCCCCTCCCCTTCTCACAACAAACACTCCTCCCTCATCCTCCCCAATTTCTCCTCCGATAATCACAACAAACACTCCTCCCTAACTCGGTAACTCCAATAATCAGAGACAACAACAACTTCAAGTCTACCAGCCCTACCGTCCGCCGCCCACGCCGCTCCCCAACTCCTACCGCACGCTCGACATCAACTTCATTCATTTATCGTCTTCTCCTCTGGTTTGTCTCAATTCCTTGGTTTCACTCTTCTTCTTTGCGGTTGTTTTCTCAAGATTACAAGTATGTGCTCCTTTAATTTCTGTAGAAATTGATATTTTATGTTGTTTCATAATTTCACTCCATTTTAGAAATTTTTAGATAGGTGGTTTTTGGAACCTGCTCACCAGGTGTTTGTTGAAATGCCTAAGAAAAGAGAAAAATCTTATTCTTTGATGAGATGTTGTTGATAATAATAAGCAGGCTGCAGGGATATAAAATGCATATGCATGTATGTAATTGAATGCACATCTTTGCAAATTGATTATATCAGATCTAAGTCAGCTTCCACTTCAAGTCTACCACCCAAGATTAAAATTTATAACTAAAACTAAAAGATATATGGTTTATTGTAGATGTCAAGCTCACTAGTAGAATCTGGAGGCATTGATGGAAATGGAAGCAATGACATCTCACAATCACATCTGTCTGAGGATGCAACTGCAGCAACTCAAGCTTCTCAACCTTCAAATGCCACTCTACCACCAAGACCTGCAACTGCAAAGAAAAATAACAAAGCACAAAGAAGATCTAAAGTGTGGGACCACTTCACGACCATCGTAAGTGATGATGGCACTGAAACAGCTAAGTGCAATTATTGTCATAAAATCTATTGCTCTGATACTAAAAAAAATGGAACTTCGTCACTTACTTTTCATATGAATGCTTGCTCGAAAAATACTCATAATCAAGAAACACGACAAACATTGTTAAATTTGCAAAAAAAATGAGGAGGGTAATGATGGGGTGGGTACACTTGGTACATGGAAGTTTGATCAAACTGAAGTTAGGGCTGCACTCGTAGAAATGATTATTGAAGATGAGTTGTCATTTAAGTTTGTGGAGGGGAGAGGATTTAAGAAATGGGTAGCTAAAGCATGCCCTAGGTTTCATATTCCTTCTCGATGGACTATGTCAAGGGACTGTTTTGATTTGTATGAAAATGAAAGGAAAAAACTAAAGTCTTTTATGAAGTCAAATTGTGATAAAATTTGCATTACCACTGATACTTGGACTTCATTGCAAAAAATTAATTACATGTGCGTTCTTTGGTCATTTTATTGATGAGGATTGGGCGTTTGCATAAGAAGATTCTCAATTTTGTGCCCGTTTCTAGTCATAAAGGTGACTACATTGGTAAGGCACTAGAAACTTGTCTTCTAGATTGGGGATTGAGAAAGGTGTTCACCATAATCAGAGATAATGCAAGTTCAAACGATACAAACTATAAATAGGTTCTTGTCAAAAAGGATGGTGAATTGGGGTAATGCTATTTCTAGTTGTAAATATCTTCATATGCGATGTATTGCACATGTGATTAATTTAGTTGTTAATGATGGCTTGAGAGACATTAACCCTTCGGTGAAGCGTGTGAGAGATGCGATTAGATACATCAGAAATTCACCTGCAAGATGAAAAAAAATTTCAGGAGTGTATAGAGTGGGAAGCGATAGAAAGTAAGAGTTCTTTGTGTTTAGATGTGCTACTAGGTGGAACTCAACCCTACTTAATGCTTAAAATCGGCGAAAAATTTCAAAGTGCCTTTTGAAATGTATGATGAACAAGATACAAGCTTGAGTTTGATTTGTCCAAGGGTGTGGTTGATGGGGACCATGGGGTTCCAACTTTAGAGGATTTGAGTGTTGTTCGTAAGTATGCAGATTTGTTGAAGCATTTTTATGAGTCAACTTTATGTATTTCTGGCTCTTTATATGTCACTTCTAGCTCATTTTTTTAGTGAGATTAGTGATTTATGTGCTATCTTGAATGAGTGGGTTGGAAGTCCAGATTCGGAGATCAAGACAATGGGTGAGGCCATGAAGAAAAAATTTGATAAATATTGGGGGGATCCGGAAAAAATGAATAAAATCATTTTTTTTTTCATTGTGTTTTGATCCACATGATAAACATGAGTACATGGAGTACACGTTGGGTGCGATGTATGGGGTTGAAAAGGGCAACATCTTTCATAGTGTGAAGAGTGAACTTTATGAGTTGTTCGATGAATATAAAGAAGCTTTATCAACCTGGAGGGTGATGCAAGTGATAGTGGCAACAACAGCTCTAGTTCTAGTGAGGTGATCAATTGTGAAAAGATTGGTAAAAGGCCCGCCTCGATTTATAAATCAAGGCTTAAGAAGCAAAGACTTGAGAGTGGGATGTCCGGAAGCAAAAAAAGTGAACTAGATACTTACTTGGGTGAAGCTGTCGTAGAGGACGAGGATAGTTTTGATTTGTTGAGGTGGTGGAAGTCAAACTCTTCAAGATTTCCGATTCTTTCAAGAATGGCCCGTGATATCTTAGCCGTTCCAATTTCCACTGTTGCATCGGAGTCGGCATTTAGTACCGGTGGTAGGGTACTAGATGTATTTAGGAGTTCTTTAACTCCTAGAATTGTTGAAGCTTTGCTATGTGCACAAGATTGGATTCGAGGTTCACGACATCCCATATGTGTTGAAGAGCAATTGGAGGAGCTTGAAAATTTCGAGAAAGGTAACAAACTTATTAATTTAGTTTCACATAATTTTCATATTTTATCACATGATTTTGTATTTTAATTTCAGATTTGCCAAATGTTGGAATTGGTGGAGGAGGATTAGCGTGCACCAACATTTAGAAGATTTGGAGAAGGTGTCAAGAATAGGGGTGAGACACGGTACATGGAGGAATATGGATTGTTATGAATTGAAGGAGTTTTATCACTTTTTTTTTGTCTTTGTTGAACTATCTTATTTCAATTATTTGTTATGGATTGGACTAATGGTATGTATTTGATGAACAATTGAACTTGATTTTATGTTATTACTGTGAACTATGAAATATGAACTTGATTTTATGTTATCAATATGATTTTATTATGTTTGAATTCCATGTAAAAAAAAAAAAGGAAAAACTTCGGTCGGTTCGGTTAAAAACCGAAATCGAACCGAAAATTTTGGTTCGGTTAAAGTTCGGTTATCCAATTCATTTGGTCGATTCGGTTACCAAATATGAAACTTCGATTTGGTTCGGTTATGATTTTTCGGTTCGGTTTGGTCACCAAACCGACCGATGTTCACCCCTAGTTGAACGTGCAGGGGAAGTTGAGGTGACTAGCAGCTGATAGCAAGGCTAAGCATGAGCTTTAATAAAAAGCGGGAGTTGGGCGAGCATATGAGCCTTGAAGTGATTGACTAGCGTTGGTATGACGATATGTGAATTGTACCGAAATAAACCGTTGTTTGTGTCATTACAAGTTATATGTATGGTGGAGTGGTTGAGAAACTAAAAGTAGAACAAGAGTCATGTGGAAAATCGGAGGTTATGGTTGAGAGAGTTTGACGTAATTTTGTGTGTTGTTTTTATATACTCCCTCCATCCTGTTTTAGATTGTCTATTCACGGATTGACTCGTGTTTTAGCGAGCGAGTTGTTTATTAGTATTTAAAATGATAAAGAGATTTTTAAAATGGGGTATGATAGTTCTACCCCTCATCTATCCTACACCTCCTTAAAAGTTACTTTATCATTTCATATAAAACACGAGCCAAAAAGTGAATGAACAATCTAAAATAGGACGGAGAGAGTAATAATTTAGTCAACGAATGTGTAAATCGACTATGTTGGTTTTGAGATTTAAATGGATCTTTGGGCTGCTAAATAATGAATATATTTTTTTAATTGAGCTTGAAAAAAATCTTGCATTGTGAGCTTAGATATTGAGGTTAGAGTCTTTATGTTTTTTGTTCATATTTGTGTTTAATTCAAAATTAAGCTTAACGGTACATCTTTTATTTTTCTTGGTGTTTATTCACGTGCTCTTATTTTATTTTATTTTGAAGATTTGAATTCCTCAAAAACTTTTGGGTTTTGAAACTTGGAGTTGTTCTGATGTGTGAGATAAGATTTCAAAATCAATTTGAATTCAGTAACTTCGAATGTGACCTTAATGATCAAGAGGCTCAAATTATAATACATAGATGATCCTAGATTATTTGCACAGAATTAGATTAATATGCAGTAAACATAATGAATGCACAAGTAATTGTGAAATGTTTGTCATCAGAGAGATGGTAGTAGTCGAGCTAGTTGCTGGTATTTTCAAGTCGTAGGTTATGTTCGTTGAACGGTGAGCTGATAAGAACTCTAACAAGAGGAATCCAGTGCACCTGCAAGGCAAGTTGATTAGGTTGGTGAGCTGACTGGTTAACTACTAGAGTTAACCAGATCAGACACTTAGATTAATTTGACATGTCGGACGGGCTAAGGGATTGCCCTCGCTGGAAGAACTGATCAATATTCGAGCAGCCATGCATGTTCTAGTAGGCGGATCACCTTTTCCCGGATATAAGTTTTCAAAGAGTTGATACAAAGTTTGAACAAGCTTTCGGGATGAGTGAGACGTGTAGGGTTCGGTTTCAAATGGTTGCCCTTGTTAGTTGCTAGCGTCTGGCTTGTATGGATGTCACGTGCAATCAGTATCACCTCAATATATTGATCAAACCTCCATCCCAATAGCTTTTCACTGAACCAAGGCTTCCCGCACATGCTTACCTTATTTTCTTCCAAATTCTACCTGATTATAAAGGGACTCAATCTTTACCTCACACTTCCCTCGGTTGGTTACTCTCCTGGTTCTTTGTCGTATTTATGAAACTTGTTAATCTATTCCAATCATCGCTGCCACTGACTGGCTTTGCCATACATGTAATCTGAAGCAATTTGATCATAATATTTCATCCATATTTCTTTCAAGTCAAAGTAATGCTCCGCCTTTTGACATAATTTAGCGGATCGTCTCCACTATACTTGGACTTCATTTGGATAGATAGATTTGAAATCTATGAATTTCACATACAAATCATCACTCTATAATGGATTTACAAATACTTAAATTTGAGGGTGTAGTTTAAAATTGAGGGATTTCAAATCCTCATCAAAACCTAGTCATTTGTGAAATCCCCTCATCTCTACTCATTCCCCCTCTCCCGCTTCACTCTATTCCCTAAACTCTCAAATTTAAGTATTTGTAAATTCATTGGAGAGTGATGATTTGTGTGTGAAATCCATGGATTTCACACACAAATCATCACTCTCCAATAAATTTACAAATACTTAAATTAGAAAGTCAAGTTTAAAATTGAGGGATTTCAAATCCTCATCAAAACCTAGTTATTTGTGAAATCTCATCATCTCTACCATTTCCCCCACTCCTCCTTTACTCCCTTCCCTAAACTCTCAAATCTAAGTAGTTGTAAATCCATTGGAGAGTATGATTTGTGTGTGAAATTCATGAATTTCCAAATCCATCAATCCAAATGGAACCTCAGGGAATTCAAGTCAAACCTCCCTTGGCCGATGATCTTGGGGTCTTTCCGATTGTTTCCTAAAAGTTGAAGCTTCACATTCTAACTCATCTGAGTCGTCATTTTCTTTGCTTTCGCCTTCGAAGTACAACTCATCATAGTGGAAAGGGCCGAGATATGTTGCGAATGGACTCCTCTCATTACTCACGATCAGAATTCCATCATCCCCCTTCGTAGAGATTTTAAGTTCGTCGGGACCCACCTTTTCCATCATGTCTTGGTTGCCTGAGTAAATCTTGAGTTTTTAACTCTTCTTTTGCCAAATTTGGTGAAGAAATCACGAGTACAGGTACAGAGCCAATTTTCATTTGCATAATGGGACCATATTTCTTTGAGAATTTCCATAGATCTAGATAAACATGTCGGTTTTTCATTGTCTTTGCGTTTATATATGGAGGGGCATATCAAGGTTATTGATAGAAATATTGATATAATAGAAGTATCATTATGAATGTGTTATACTAAACTTGGAAGAAACAGTTAAGGAAATTATACTAAATGTGTATGGATCTGGATATACAGATGAGTGAAGAGCCATGAAGCTTCACTTGTTATATTCGCATTAAAATATTAACTATACGTGTATTCTTTGTCTTTAATTTGGCAATCTTGTGGTTAAAAGAAAAACAAATTAATATTGTAAGGAAGGGTACATATGTTACCATCACTAACTATTAAAATATAATTAATATTGTAAGGAAGGGTATATATGTTTCATGAATTGATGATTACGAGGCCTTTTTCTTTATTCATACGAGACACATTTGCATGAGAATGTCTCACGGTTAGGGGTGGAGAAAATATCGAAAATACCGGTATACCGCACTTACCGTATCGAAAAATATCGATTTTATCAAAATTTTCAGTAAGGTATGGTACCGTACCGAAAATTTCGGTACGATAACAGTATGAAAATATAGAAAATTTCGGTATACCGAAATACCAAAATATTATGGTATACCGAAATATTTTCGGTACACCGGAAAAATTTCCGGTATACCCGAAAAATATACTGGTATACCGAAAATATTTCCGGTATACCGGTATATATTAAAATTTCGGTACGGTATCGGTATGTAATATCAGCATACCGAAAATTTCGGTATACCGAATTTTTGGTACGACAACGGTATGAAATTTTTCGGTATCGAAAATTTCGGTACAGTAACGGTATGACGAGAAAATTTTCGGTATGCCATACCGTCCACCCCTACTCAAGGTGAGACGAAACATAATTTAAGCATTGACGCTTTAACACTTGGGTAGGGGTGAATGTTGATTTGTATTTGTACACATCTTATGCATGAGACCGTCTCATACAAGTTTTTGTCTTATTGTATCATTGCATGCCAATATCACATACAAGATACTTGAATGCAACCCTAACCAATTTAGAGTAACACTTTTGTGAATCAAATTGAATTAATAGCTCTAAGGTCCAAAATCCTTACTAGTGTTACCCTTAGGTCCAAACACTTTTTCAAATAATTCATAGGTGCAAAGTGACAGTTAAAATACCCATAATACCCCACACTCTTTTACTTCTCTCTCTCTCAACATTCAAACGTCCTCTCCTCTCCTCTCATTATCTCACTCTCTTCTCTCTTTCACTTTTCCCATCCCAAAAAAATCGCCACCACCTCACCACCATATGCAAGCCACCACCACCACACCACCATAAAACCAGTCCACACTCACCACCACCATCACCATTGTTGGGTGGATCCGCTGCCTTTCTCATCCGATTGACACCAATTATATCTACAAAATAAACCACAAAAATATAGAAAAGAATCAACGGGCTTAGAACACCTTCTGTTCTCAATAGGGGTTTTCACACGGTGTATATTGGAGTTTACACAAATATTCTCCCTCACTCTCACAAACCCAGTAGCACTCCCTCTTCTCTCAATTCTCACGGTTTCTGTATTTCTTGGTGTATTCAAAAGAATGGCCCATATGTTATATTTATATTGGTGAGGATCAATCAATCTCACCGGTAATGGAGAACAAATTGACAAATCAAAGAACCAATTAGAGAGAAGATTTGGGAGGCTGCCTAGGTACTTTTAAACGTGTGATTTGAAAGAGTGGAAGAGAGTTGTTGGGCCAAAGCTATATGAGCTCAACTCAAATGAGCCCAAAAATATTACATCTCCACCTCTTTGGTCCAACATCCAAAATACACCATCACCTAATTATTTCGAGAACTAGGACTTTGTCATCACTGCCCTACACACACACACCCTCACGCACCTGCACAGAAAACACACAAAGTTAGTTTCCTGTACCTGCATAGAAAAAACACAAAGTTAGTTCACATACGTGAGAGCACAAACACAAAGACACAAAAACTCCACCTTACTCGAAACAATCACAAAAGCACACAAAGACAAGCACAAAGGCACATGCACCAAAACATAAAAAAAACATGCACAAAGACACACAAAGAAGCATACAAGAGCACAAAAAGCACATAAGAGCACAAAGAGCACAGAGAGCACATAGAGCACCAAAAAACTCAATGGACAACACCGAAGTCCTCATAACCTTCACAAGTAGTAGCCACATTAGCACGATTCTCTGGATGATCATTATTAGGCTCCTGGTTCCTTCTAGGCTTAGTGCATTCCTTAATCATATGATCAGGATCACCACAATTATAACACTTCCTAATCCAGGGCCTACCACGAGGTTTTGACTTACTGCCAGATTCATCATTCTCACCATTAGAACTATCATGCTTCTTACCACCCTTTCCTCTAACATGCATAACCTCACCCGAAGGATTTTTACTCCCATTATGTTTCAAATCCAATTCCTTACTCTTTAGGCCATTTACCACACAATATCAAGCGTCACAGAATCTCTACCATACTTTATAGCAGATTTAACATCATTATAAGAGTCAGGAATAACATTCAACAAAACAACAGGAGAATATTCATCAATATGTTTATCACCAGTCAATTTAATATCCTGAATCAATTTAGTAAACACATCCAAATTCTCTTCAATATCACGGTCCAAATCAAGCTTAAAACGAAAGAATTTTTCAAGCAGGAAGAGTTTACTTAAAAGAATTAAAGATCAAGAGACTGACTCCGCCAATTTGTCCCACAACTCCTTGGCAGAGTCCATAACACCTACTTTCCTAAGCACATAATCAGATAAATGCAAGGTGATAGCAGATAAAGCAAGTTCATTTATTTTCTTCTTTTTATCAGCAGTATCAGTGGAAGCATAAGATTCATCAATAGCCTTAAACACATGTTGAATCAAAACAAACTTCATTTTTTGTTTCCACATACTAAAATCAATTTTTCCATCAAAAGGTTGCATGCCAAAAGGAAAATGCGAATCCATATTAGCAAACATAATTAAAACACACAAAGAAAACACACAAAGAAACAAGCGGAAACAAATAACAGGTTCAACACATAACCCTAAATCTACAGCAAACAATCCCAACTTAACACTAGAAAAATAATAAAAGAGTAAGGATAAACTTTTATACTAGAGCGGAATTCTATCGTAAGAATTCCAAAATACCCACCAAAAAAGGCCACCAGTTTAAAAAAAAAATCCAAATCCAGCAAGTACCAGGAATGATACTGTTCCAATAATTAAATTCTAAACCCAAACAAATCACCAAGGATTAGAAAGAAAATTAGAGAAATATTAAAAAAACTTACTTGCTGGCCCACGTGACAACCTGTGCACCTCAAACAATTGCTTATATTGATTAACCAAATAACTTGAAACAATTAATAAAACCAGTAAGGTGAACACGCAGCACACTATCCTCAATTAACCAAGTAGAGGAAAAAAGCACACGCCTATTTATTTAATAAAGTAGTAAACACCCTTACGAAAGTTCTGACCGAAAACTTCAAACAAATATAATAAGTCAGAATTAAACAACTCACCTCCACTTACCTGTTGCAGCGGCGCGGATATGAAATCGGAAGGCGATACAAAAACGAAGACCGAGTCGCCGACTCTGGAAGCCTACAGATGACGGTACGAAGCGATCTACAACTCTTGGACTTCTCAGGCGACGGGGCTGCTCACGAGGGCGGCGGACGGTGGTCGGCTTGCAGATCGGCACTGAGATGGCGGCGGAAATCGACGGCAGCAACCCGGCTCTTGATACCACTGTTGGGTGGATCTTCCGTCTTTCTCCTCCGATTGACGCCAATTAAAAACCTGCAAAATAAACCACAAAAATATAGAAAATGATCAACTGGTTCAGAACACCTTATGTTCTCAATTGGGGTTATCACACGATGTATATTGAAGTTTACACAAAGATTCTCCCTCACTCTCACAAAATCAGTAGCACTCCCTCTTCTCTCAATTCTCACGGTTTCTGTATTTCTTGGTGTATTCAAAAGAATGGCCATATGTTCTATTTATATTGGTGAGAATCAATCAATCCCACTGGTAATGGAGAACAAATTGACAAATTAAAGAAACAATTAGGGAGAAGATTTGGGAGACTGTCTAGGGACTTTTAAACGTATGAAATAAGAAGGGTGGAAGAGAGTTGTTGGACCAAAGGGCTCAACTCAAATGAGCCCAAAATATTACAACCACCGTTTTTCTGATTTTTTGATGTAGATGCGGGTTTGCCTTCGTCCCCACCCACACGCGCAGGTATCGACGTCGCTGCGTCACCCTCCCCACGCCGCCGCGACGGTCATTCTCCCCCACGCCGCTGCCGCCACACCCATTTATATCCCTCGGATCTTTACCGCTGGCGGTGGATCTGAGATAAGCACCCACGCGAGTTGAAGACGAAGACGACGACGGCGTAGTGCAAACCGTCGACGCGCGATTCTATAACACCCAAGGCGGCGACGGATCTGCAAATCGCTGTTCAAATAGTAAGAGTGTCCAAGTTCTGAGATCTGCAACTCAGTGAGTCGAGTTCACTGGGTCAATCGAGTCCCCTTCTTTTTTTGCAGCTGAGTTCAAGTGAAAATTCTCGTGATGGATGCAAATATTGCGATGATGAGTGTTTAATTTTCTTAAGAAGGAATTGCAATGATGAGTGTTTAATTTTATTTGGATTTTTGTGGACATGTTTTTTCAGATCTCTTTATTAGTTAGCAATGCACGATGGTATAAGCATTTCCATTTGTTGGTATAGAGTTGGCGGTGGACATGGAAATCGAGGAATAGGGTAATTGATTTTTACATAGTTTGATGTTTTGTTGTGTCACTATTGATGAAGATGGATGGAAATTTAGAATTGTTGGTGTACAATTTGTTTATGAATTTATGCATAGATTCATAGAATTTTACATGTGTTTATGTATTATGTTCACATTTTTTTGTATATATTCATTTATTTTTGTGCATATTTTTATATATTTTTCTCCAGTTTCTCTCACCATTTTTTTCTGGTTGATTTTTGTTTTAAAAAACAAGCAGCTGGTTTTAGTCAATAATAATACATGGTTTATCATTAGCTAATTTTTTTTTGTTTTCGAGAAATAGGCATGCGGCGTGTAACAGTGTTATTTGGGGAAGAGTGATGTCATTTTTTAACAGTACGATGCAGCAGGTAGGTGAGAGAAAATGCTGACTAAAAGTAAGGGTAATAAAGATATTTTGTATCCATTTTGGACCTCTTAGTATTAGTTGAAATAAAATGGACCTCTTAGTTAAAGAGGACAAAATAAATTCTTGAGTGAATTACTACTAGGTTTCAATCTAAGGCTTTTTTTGTAAATAGATTTCAATTTTTAAAAACATTACTAAAAAGTTTCAAATGATACTTGTAATGACTATAATGTTCTTAATGAATCCTTTTTCAGCCCCCTACTCTCAATGCACTTATTACTAGTCAAAATCAATCATGACAGTGATCTTTTTATGAGAAATATGGGACTGCTTCGGTTTTGTAGAAACATGGTGGTTCACCTAAGGCAAACTTATAACAAAAAAGAAGTGGTATTTTCTATATCCTCTTTTCTTTTTTCTTTTTTTCCATATTTTAATTTTAAAAATTATATATGCATTTTATTAATTATAATTTTAAAGTTTTATCCAACCTTTAGAAGATGTGCATGTTGAATTATTAGTTATCAGATCTTTAGTAAGGAATTGGTGTCATTTGAAAAGTGTCTGCATTGTAACGATATGCCAACGGCAGTCCTCCTCTCTTAGTTCTATTTAGAGTTTCGAGAGAAAAGTCACCCCATTGTTACTTTATCTACTTGAAAAACTGGCCGTCACTAGTTCAAAATATCGGTTATTAGTTCTCCAATTTGATGTTTTTAGGTTTTTTGTTTATCTATTTGATGTTTTTAGGTTCTGTTTTTTATTTTAAATTTTCTTTCTTAAGTTATTAGTTCTCCAATTTGATGTTTTTAGGTTTTTCGTTTATCAATTTGATATTTTTAGGTTTTATTTTAAATTTTCTTTCTCCAGTTATTAGTTCTTTGCCTAAATTATGGAGTTTATTATAAGACGGGGTCGTACATACATAAGATGACCATATCTAGGTGTGATAATCACTCAATAAAATCACAACAAAAAATAAGACGGCCAAAGTCGCATTACATTAAGTTAAAATGATCAAATTTAATTTGACAAAAGAAAATTACAAGTCGTAATTAATGAAGTAAAAAATTACAAGCAAAAAGCAGAAAAGACGTTCAAGAGGTCGATATCTTCTCCTTTTCACCAATAAATAATTCTTTTATAGTTTCAAAAAAAAAAAAAAAAACTAATGAGTAAAATGCATAACTGAAGACTTCTAAGATAAACATAACAATAAATAAGACTCTTCAGCGCCGCCGCCATGTGACCTCTACAGCTCCGCCACCACGTCGACTCCTCCCTATGACCCCTACTATGTACACTCTATTTCTGCTGTCGTGACCGTACACTCCCTCCCAATCGCATCCACAACTGCCCTCTCTCCTTGAAGCTTAGTCCGCCATGAATCATTTTCTAGATTGGTGGAAGGAATACACTGCTACATGTGTATTTTGTTGGGATCCACAGGTACTTTCTCCCATTGGCGACCAACAGGACACAAATAGTTGTATGGATTTTTCTTTGGTTGCTTGTTTTAATGGATATTTGAGAAGTTGCCAGCAGTTTATTACGCTGTCTGAGCAACAGCTTGTTGACGTTTTCAGAGATCATGGGCCTAACTTATCAGAGATTACAAATTACATTCGTTTGTGCGGGCTACTTGAAAATGAAGTATACCCATGGAGGTTTGATGGCTCTGCAATGGACTTTGTGATACCTAATCCCCCAGTTTCACTGTATCGAGCTCGATGGCTTTTCCCACATAAGAAGAATAAATTTAATTTCGAGGAATCAATTATGATTAGGCCGATTTCTTCTTATTTTGTTGTGACTAGGAGCTACGTTGATTGGGAGAGTGAGGGATGTCGGGGTGTCTTCAAATATCATGATTGGGAGGAAACCCAAGTGAATGCTATGCTGACTAATCCAGATCCTCACCAAAGCATGGTTTCATATTCGGTTGTGTTATTGGGGTTTGGAGTAGAGAAAGGTGTGGAATTCTACCTTGTACGGGATTCCCACGGAACGAGCATCAACAATGGCTATCGAAAGTTGACAACATTTGCTTTTAATGAAGGGATGTATATTGACCGTGCCAACTGCATTGTCCCACCAATGAGGATATCCATTGAATATCAAAGAGTGATGAATTACCGTCGACCGCCCCCACCGCCTCAACAAATCATCCCTTAACCTTTTCACATGGTTGGAGCTTTAGTGATTGTTTTGTTTTGTTAGGAGAAAAACAAGAATCTTGTTTTTTGTATTGTTATGAGAAAAACATGAATCTCAAGAACGCAGTAAAATGCGTCAAATCTTTTGTGGTCCATATTTATGTTATTGACTGGGAAAACTTTTGTGTGTCTTTTGTGGTTCATATTTAGTTTATTGAGTGGGGGGCATAACAATAAATAAGACGACAAAGTTAAGACTGCTAAGTTATGGGATGAAGATAAAATTTATTGGAGAATAATATCTTCCCATAAATTCCAAAAAAAGATCTTTGACATTTCTTTTATTCCTTATTTTTCGAAAATCACATGGAAGAAAATAAAGGAAGAAATCTTTATGATTGTTAATTATGGAATGAGAATATATTGGATATATTCAAAATTGTTTCTTGAAGAAGAAATAAAAGATCTTTCCATATCATCCCTAGACCCAAAATTTAGTCTCCTCCCATTATAAATATTTCAAATTTCAGATATCACAAGACAACAACCGATTTTTTTTTTTTCAAAAATATCAACAAATTAACAAATCAAATTTCTAGATATCACAAGAAAAATGATTTTTTTTTTTATGAAAAATATCAGTGTCGACAAAAATTTGTTGTTGGATTATTTAAATTCGTATTTAAATTACACCCCGAATAGATCCGGGCAAATTGTTCCCCAACAGTCCATGCTTGAAAATTTATGGCTTTATGACCTCCTTTGAGCTTGTCCTATCCTTTATGTAATACGTCTTTGTGACTTTCTTTAGCACTCCTTCCTCCATTTTTCAACCTCCTCATGGATCTTACTATTCTTCTTAACCGTCTTGGTATTTGTTCCCCCGGCGTCTGCCATAAGATAAATGGCTATGGAGGAACAAAAAGGTAACAATGAATCTTGATATTACAGTACCTGATGACGACATAAGCTTATTCATAAATCACAAAAATTATCTATCCATATACGCTTCACATCTTCCAACCCTTCGAGTGCATCATTTATATGAATTCTCCCTCCATTAGTATATTCTTTGAACTCGGAAGGAAGATCATGTAAAACCATTAATGGATACGTATCTTTCAAAGGAACGCTTAACACCATCACAAGAATTAGTAGTGCCAAATCAGTTTAGAAAATTACTGCAAGGTATGATTCGATTAGTTTGTTATTTACATAAGACACTAAATGCATCCTGAGAAGTATCAACTTTGAGTTTGAATAATTTTGTTGTAACTGATTGCACTATCCAATGCTATAAAGTTGGTTTTATTCGAACTAGACCCAATTCAAAAGCCAACGATATTAGGTTGGTTTCCGGAGTGGTGAAAGATATATTGGGTATTGGTATTGATGTTGATATTGGGAATGATTTAATTCCCAAAGATATTTCGATGTTGATAGAAAGTCTAGAAAAATGAGGATGTTTTCTTGCATTATCATTTGGCGATAATGTCATCAAGAAAGAGACTATATAACGAGATTTTTTGATGGGTACAGAAAATTTCAATTACAAAAAGGGGAAAAAAAAACCTTTACAAAGCTGTTGTAAATAGGTTTGCAGCCGCTGAAGGTTGTACGAATAGTATACTAGATGTGAATCTGTCACACCTCCGTACTGCTGAGCTCTATGAGTACTAGGGGAGTTCTTTAAAATTATCGCAGTCTGAAGAATTATATGTGGCAACTATCTACAAAGGTCATGACAATGATCTTTTTATGAGATATATGGGACTGCTTCGGTTTTGCAGAAACATGGTGGTTCACATAAGGCAAACATATAACAAAGAAGAAGTGGTATTTTCTATATCCTTTTTTCGTTTTTTTAATATTTAATTTTTAAAATTATATATGCATTTTATTAATTATAATTATACATTTTTATGCAACCTTCAGAAGATGTGCATATAAAATTATCAGTTATGCAGTTCTTCAGTAAGGAATTGGTGTCATTTTAAAAATGTCTGCATTGTAACGATATACTAACGACGGTCCTCTCTTAGTTCTATTTAGAGTTTCGAGAGAAAAGTCACCCCATTGTTACTTTATCTACTTGAAAAACTGGCAGTCACTAGTTCAAAATATCGGTTATTAGTTCTTCAATTTGATGTTTTTAGGTTTTTTGTTTATCTATTTGATGTTTTTAGGTTCAGTTTTTTATTTTAAATTTTCTTTCTTAAGTTATTAGTTCTCCAATTTGATGTTTTTAGGTTTTTCGTTTATCAATTTGATGTTTTTAGGTTTTCAGTTTTTATTTTAAATTTTCTTTCTTCAGTTATTACTTCTCCAATTTTATTAGTTCTTTGCCTACATTATGGAGTTTGTTATAAGACGAGGTCACACATACATAAGATGACCATATCTAGCTGTGATAATCACTCAATAAAGTAATAAGATGGCCAAAGTCGCATTACATTAAGCTAAGACGATCAAATTTAATCGGACAAAAGAAAATTACAAGTCGTAATTAATGAAGTAAAAAATTACAAGCAAAAAGCAGAAAAGACGTTCAAGAGGTCGAGATCTTCTCCTTTTCACCAATAAATAATACTTTAATAGTTAAAAAAACATGCAAAAAAAAAAAAAAAAATAAAAGAGTAAAATGCATAACTGAAGACTGCTAAGATATGCATAACAATAAAT
The DNA here is from genome assembly GCA_037126765.1 of Stenogyne calaminthoides. Lineage (NCBI taxonomy): Eukaryota > Viridiplantae > Streptophyta > Magnoliopsida > Lamiales > Lamiaceae > Stenogyne > Stenogyne calaminthoides. The sequence goes on along the minus strand of JBBCBC010000007.1, from coordinate 21,964,679 downwards.
AAGACAACAAAAATAAAGGAAGAGATCTTTTAGATTGTTAATTGTGGAATGAGAATATATTGGATATATTCAAGATCGTTTCTTGGAGAAGAAATAAAAGATCTTTCCATATCATCCAAAGACCCAAATTTTCGACTCCTCCCATTATAAATATTTCAGCCCCAAATATCACAAGAAAATGGATTTTTTTTTTCGAAAAATGTCAGTGTCGACAAAAATTTGTTGTTGGATTTTTTAAATACATATTTAAATTACACCTCGAATAGATCTGGGCAAATTGTTCCCCAACAGTCTGCACATGCTTGAAAATTTATGGCTTTATGACCTCCTTTGAGCTTGTCATATCCTTTAGGTAATACGTCATTGTGACTTTCTTTAGCACTTTTTCCTCCATTTTTCAACCTCCTCATGGATCTTACTATTCTTCTTAACCGTCTTGGTATTGGTTTCCCCGACGTCCGCCATAAGATACATGGCTATGGAGGAACAAAAAGATAACAATGGATCTTGATACTACGGTACGTGATGAAGACATAAGCTTATCCATAAATCACAAAAATTACCATCCCATATACGCTTCACATCCTTCAACCCTTCGAGTGCATCATTTATATGAATTCTCCCTCCATGAGTATTTTCTTCGAACTCAGAAGGAAGATCATGTAAAGCCAATAATGGAGACCTATCTTTCAAAGGAAAGCTTAACATCATCACCAAAATTAACAGTGCAAAATTAGTTCAGAAAATTACTGCTAGGTATGATTCGATTCGTTTCTTATTTACATAAGACACTAAATGCATCCTTAGAAGTAACAACCTTGAGTTCGAATAATTTTGTTGTAACTGATTGCACTATCCAATGCTATAAAGTTAATTATATTCGAACTAGACCCAATTCAAAAGCCAACGTTTTAGGTTGGTTTCCGGAGTTGTGAAAGAAATACTGGGTATTGGTATTGATCTTGATGTTGGGAACGATTTAATTCCCAAAGATATTTCGATGTTCATAGAAAGTCTAGAAAACTGATGATGTTTTTTTGCATTTATCGTTTGGCGATAATGTCATCAAGAAAGAGGATTGACTATATAACGAGATTTTTTTATGGGTTTGGAAAATTTCAATTACACAAAGGGGGGGAGAAAAAACCGTTACAAAGCTGCTGTAAATGGGTTTGCAGCCACTGAAGGTTGGACGAATAGGATACTAGATGTGAATCTACCACACCTCCGTACTATTGTGCTCTATGAATACCAGAGGAGTTCTTTAAAATTATCGCAGTCAGAAGAATTATATGTGGCAACTATCTACAACAGTCAAGACAATGATCTTTTTATGAGAAATATGGGACTGCTTCGGTTTTGCAGAAACATGGTGGCTCACCTAAGGCAAACATATAACAAAGAAGAAGTGGTATTTTCTATATCATCTTTTCTTTTCTTTTTTCCATATTTTAATTTTTAAAATTATATATGCATTTTATTAATTATAATTTTATATTTATATGCAACCTTCAGAAGATGTGCATATTGAATTATCAGTTATGCAGTTCTTCAGTAAGGAATTGGTGCCATTTGAAAAATGTATGCATTGTAATGATATGCTAACGGCAGTCCTCCTCTCTTAGTTCTATTTGGAGTTTCGAGAGAAAAGTCACCCCATTGTTAGTTTATCTACTTGAAAAACTGATCGTCACTAGTTCAAAATATCGGTTATTAGTTCTCCAATTTGATATTTTTAGGTTCAGTTTTTTATTTTAAACTTTCTTTCTTCAGTTATTAGCTCTTCAAATTGATGTTTTTAGGTTTTTCGTTTATCTATTTGATGTTTTCAGGTTTTCAGTTTTTTATTTTAAATTTTCTTTCTTCAGTTATTAGTTCTCCAATTTTATTAGTTCTCTGCCTAAATTATGAGGTTTGTTGTAAAACGAGGTTGCACATATATAAGACGGCCATATCTAGCTGTGATAATCACTCAATAAAGTCGCAATAATAAATAAGACAGCAAAGTTAAGATGGCCAAAGTCGCATTACATTAAGTTAAGACGATCAAATTTAATCGGGCAAAATAAAAATACAAGTCGCAATTAATGAAGTCAAAAATTACAAGCAAAGAGCAGAAAAGACCTTCAAGACGTCGAGATTTTATCATTTTCACCAATAAATAATTCTTTTATAGTTTCAAAAAAGCATGAAAAAAAAACAACAACTAAAGAGTAAAATGGATAACAGAAGACTGCTAAGATATGAACAATATAAAAATCATATAGGGAGATAGAATCTTAAGAGATTCTTTAATCTACTTAAACGTATTATAAATTTTCACGTATAAGAAGTAATATCTCAACCAAGTATTCTTAGAAAATACATAACATTATAATTTGATAGGCAAACATACGAGTAGGTTTTAGGCATAAACAAATATCATGACAAAATTTCCCTAAAGAATATAGAGAAAATGACTATTAAGTTCCAAATTTGGTGGAAATATTGCAAGTAGGTTCCATCTACTTTTTGATATTACTATTAAGTTCCAAATTGAAATAAGCTACCTACTATACCTTCAAATCAATAAAACCCTAGATCTCTTCCCATAACAAATCAAATCTCCCAACCATTCTCTCTCTGCCGCTCTCTCCCTCCCTTCCTCCCTCTTACCATTTTCTCTTTTCCCGTTCCAAGCAAAAATCAGATCCCCCAACCATAAAATTTTTGGCGCCATCGGCATCTCCACCACCCGCCGCGGTGCCATCCGCCTCTCCACTGCCCGCAGACGATGAGAAAGAGGCTAAGCACTTGGAAGCCATGGAAGGCGCTCAAACCCGCCTCCATCTTTTCCAAATCGATTTGCACACTTACGACTTCATTGTCACCGCCGGAGTTCTCCACCTCACTTTCCCTTGCATCGTCCACTAATACACATTTGGGCTTGGACAGCTGTGAAAAATGACCTTGGTAACAGCTGTCCAAGCTTGATACCGATAAAAACATTGTCCCAAAAATCGCGACTTGACAACGGTTTTAACCAAGCATTGCAAAAAACATTGAGAAGCGGTTTTCAAATCGGCATCCAAGATATACATTGGACACGGTTTTTAACCGCTCTCCAACACTTTTTTTTTAAAAAAAAAATCAATTTTTAGGCACGGACCCACCAAGCATCTCATATATAAGCCACCAAGTCTCCCAATTAATTGAGGCAATTATTCGCTCCCATGGGGGACCGAACACGGGACCTTGGGCGCTGAAATGGATCAATTCCGCTCGGGCACTAAATTTTTCATGCGTTCTTAATGAAATTAATTCTATATGTCCTAGAATACAGTTTTTTTACAATTTTTTTTTAAAATTCTTTATTTCAATTATCTTATTTATTAATTCAATCACACTTTTTTATATAATAATATTTTTTTTATATAAATTTAAATTAAATTATATTAAAATTATATTTTTTACTTGTTTTTTTTAAAAGTGCACTACGTACCTTTCTTTTAAACTTGTAATACTTTTCCTTCTAAACAAGTAATATACTTTTTTTATCTTAATAAGTAATATTTTTCTTTAAACAAGTAATACTTTTTCTTCTAAACAAGTAATATATATATTTCTTTAAACAAGTTATACCTTTCTATTTAAACAAGCTAGTAATACTTTTCTATTTAAACAAGTAATTCTTTTCTTTAAACAAGTAATACTTTTTCATCTAAATAAGTAATACTTTTCTTGCGTTTATTTAATGAAATTAATTCTATATATTCTAAAAATTGTTTTTTCTTACAATTCTTTTTTTAAAATTCTTTATTTCAATTATCTTATTTATTAATTCAATCACATTTTTATATAATAATTTTTTTTATATAAATTTAAATTAAATTATATTAAAATTATATTTTTTACTTGTACTTTTTTTAAAAAAAGTACTACCTTTCTTTTAAACTTGTAATAATTTCCCTTCTAAACAAGTAATACTTTTATATCTAAATAAGTAATATTTTCCTTTAAACAAGTAATACTTTTTCATCTAAACAAGTAATACTTTTCTTTAAACAAGTTATACGTACCTTTCTATCTAAACAAGTAATACTTTTCTATTTAAACAAGTAATATTATGAACCAATTTTACATAAGAGTTTGTGTTAATCTCATTATATACGACGAATATTAAAAAGAAATAACACGAGAATTTAAAGAATAAAATATTTGAACTGTACCTAAAAAGAATTTACAAATTAAAACAAAAAAATAAAACAAAAAATAAAATCTTTACAAAAAAAATAAAAATTAATTCACTTGGAGAGCGGTTATGAACCATTGCCTAAGTTTTGATCTTAGACAAAATGTTTTTAACCACGTGTTTTTTTTTTTTTAATAGAACCGCTCTCCAAGGAACCACTTGGAGAGTTATTCGAAAAAAGGGTTGTCTAAGTGGATCTCTCCAAACTATAATGTGTAGTAGTGCTCGATCGAGTCCACGATCCACAGGTGATTGATTTATTGAATTTATTGAGCAATGTTGTGCAGGGTTTGTCGATTCGCCTGTTTTTTTTTAAATTTATTAATACCCTTATATTTTGAATTTTGTCTATTAAATTTGAGTTTTGAGATTCTGTGCATTTTGACCTTTGTAAAATTCAATATATATATATATATATATATATATATATATATATTAATTTTTGGCTAATCGAAACTGCATATACTTCCCTGCAAGGTAGATGTGGAAAGGAGAAAAAGGAGAAACATAATACGATGATTCTATAACAAGAAAATTATAAAAATGGATAGTGCTAAAAATAGAGGTAAAAGAGTTGGAATATTTACTTAAACTCACAATTCAGTAACAATGATTTGTTGTGTTTTGTGTTTGGATGTTTGTTTTGCTAATTTTTGGTGTATGTGTTTCCAGTTTTTTGCTATTATTTTGAGATATTTTGTGCTTATTAGTTTGTTGTGTTTGGGTTTGTATGTTTCCTGAAGAAATGGTGGATGGAGATGAAAATGGATCTGGGTTTTATAGTTTTTTGGATTCAAAATGAATTTGTACTATATATTTATTTGCTAATTGAAATTTTTATAGGAAATTTGAATTTTTTCTGAGTTTATTGGAAGAAGATGGGGAAAGATGGTGGAAGAAGATGAAGATGAAGATGGTGGAAGAAGATTTGGATCTGAGTTTATAGATTTTTCATTAGATTTTATGCATATGTTAATGTATTTGTGCATGTATGCATGTATTAAGTGCATATGTGCATGTGAAAAAAGTCGAAGATATATAAATTTTTGAATTAAGACGAAAATATGTAAACATTTTGGATTTTTTAGATATGTAAATTTGGTGGAAGAAGATGAAGATGGTGGAAGAAGATGGATTTTGAAGATGCTGATGATGCAGATTTGAAGATGGTGAAAGAAGATGAAGATGTATCTGTTAAGTTTCTAGATTTTATTTATCAAATTTATATGCATATGTTCATGTATTCGTGCATATATGCATGTCGAAGAAGACGAAAATATGTAATTTTCTTAATTTTAGATAAAAATATGTAAATATTTGCAAAACATTGTGGAGACTACGATAATTTTAAAGAACTCCCCTGGTACTCATAGAGCACAGCAGTACGGAGGTGTGACAGATTCACATCTAGTATCCTATTCGTACAACCTTCAGTGGCTGGAAATCCATTTACAACAACTTTGTAACAATTTTTTCTCCCCCCTTTTTGTAATTGAAATTTTCCGTACCCATAAAAAAATCTCGTTATATAGTCAATCTTTTGATGACATTATCGCCAAATGATAATGTAAAAAAACATCATCAATTTTCTAAACTTTCTATCAACATCGAAATATCTTTGGAAATTAAATCGTTCCCAATATCAACATCAATACCAATACCCAGTATTTATTTCACCATTCCAGAAACCAACCTAATATCGTTGACTTTTGAATTGGGTCTAGTTCGAATAAAACCAACTTTATAGCATTGGATAGTGCAACCAGTTACAACAAAATTATTCGAACTCAAAGTTGATACTTCTAAGGATGCATTTAGTGTCTTATGTAAATAACAAACGAATCGAATCTTACCTTGCAGTAATTTTCTGAACTGATTTGGCATTGCTAATTCTTATGATGGTGTTAAGCGTTCCTTTGAAAGATAGGTCTCCATTAATGGCTTTACATGATCTTTCTTCCAAGTTCGAAGAATATACTCAGGGAGGGAGAATTCATATAAATGATGCACTCGATGTTGGGATACATTATAACCCCAACACTCGAAGGGTTGTAAGATGTGAAGCGTATATGGGTAGATAATTTTTGTGATTTATGAATAAGCTTATGTCTTCATCTGGCACCATAGTATCAAGATCCACTGTTACCTTTTTGTTCTTTACATGATCTTCCTTCCGAGTTCGAAGAATATACTCATGGAGGGAGAATTCATATAAATGATGCACTCGAAGGGTTGGAAGATGTGAAGCGTATATGGATATATAATTTTTGTGATTTATGAATAAGCTTATAATCAGGTACCGTAGTATCAAGATTCACTGTTACCTTTTTGTTCTTTACACGATCTTTCTTCCAAGTTCGAAGAATATACTCATGGAGGGAGAATTCATATAAATGATGCACTCGAAGGGTTGGAAGATGTGAAGCATATATGGGTAGATATTTTTTGTGATTTATGAATAAGCTTATGTCTTCATCTGGTACCATAGTATCAAGATCCATTGTTACCTTTTTTGTTCCTCCATAGCCATGTATCTTATGGCAGACGCCGGGGGAACAAATACCGAGACGGTTAAAAAGAATAGTATGTAAGATCCATGAGGAGGTTGAAAAATGGAGGAAGAAGGGCTAAAGAAAGTCTCAAAGACGTATTACTTAAAAGGATAGGACAAGCGCACAGGAGGTCATAATTTGCCTGGATCTATTCAGGATGTAATTTAAATACGAATTTAAATAATCCAACAACAAATTTTTGTCGACACTAATATATTTTTCGAAAAAAAAAATCAGTTTTCTTGTGATATCTGGGGCTGAATTTGTCAACACTGCTATTTAAAAAAAATCCATTTTCTTGTGATATCTGGAGCTGAAATATTTATAAAGGGAGGAGACTAAAATTTGGGTCTATGGATGATATGGAAATATCTTTTATTTCTTCTTCAAGAAACAATCTTGAATATATCAAATATATTCTCATTCCATAATTAACAATCCAAAATATTTCTTCTTCTTCCATGTGATTTTCGAAAAATAAGGAATAAAAGAAATGTCAAAGATCTTTTTTTTCGAATTTATGGGAAGATATTATTTTCCAAGAAATTTTGTCTTCATCCCATAACTTAGCAGTCTTAACTTTGTTGTCTTATTTATTGTTATGCATATATTAAGTCTTCGATTTTGCATTTTACTCTTTAGTTTTTTTTTTTTTTTGCATGTTGTAGGTCCCCGAACGGGTTTTAGTGAGACAAAAGTCTGGAGGGGAGGGGTGAATAAACTTCTGAAACTTTTTCCTGAGATCAGTTGTGTAAGCAAGTTTCCTGATCAGAATGCGAGTGAATCAGTATGAACTGATATCCAACTTACTGATCGCTTGAGAACAAATCAGTTCGGTGTCTATCAGCTTAACTGATTGTGCGGAAGATAAGATTAACCCGTGTGAAAAACCAGTTTTTCAAAACAGATCCTAAGTTTTCTGAAACAGATCAGATGATGAAGTGCCAAACTGATCAGATCAGCTGCTTGATGCAAAATTGATCCATACTTAGAATATGCATGCAAGTTTGAATATCAGGTGTGTGTATAAGTGTAAAACACATAAATCACACAAGATTTATAGTCGTTCGGACAACTTGTCCTACTTCCACTCTTCCCCATCAGCAGGGGCACCAACTAAACCAACTGGACTTAGATTAATGTGTTAGTCCAACACAATACAATAGATGTTTCAAGAGTTCTCACTCAACCAATCCTAAAAATCAAGACTAGAAACCCTAGCTTGAGATCTTGCTAAACAAACTTAACCTAACACTTGGTTTGGGTATAAGATTTGAGTTGCTCCAACTGGAATTTTATCCTATCTTCTGAGTAGCCTAAAGCTAAAGGATAAGAATTCTTGCTAAGAACTATGGGATGAACACTTAGAAATATCTTGAGTTCTTGGTGTTTTTCGTGCGGAAATGGCTCGTGTTTGAGCTTTGAATTATTTCCGTAACCTTACTCTGAAGGTTTGATCCCATATTTATAGACCTTGAAATCAAAGAGCCGTTGGAGAGAAATTTGAATTTTAGGCTATTTTTGGTAGGTTTGCAGGATGGATTTGATATGCTCAGAAGCGGTATGGCTAATTGCGTGCTGTTTTGTCCTTTATAGCCGTTTGACTCTGAAGCACCATATCCTGCAATGTCAGTTCCGTACGTGCGTGTCTCACTCTCATTGATTGTCAAGTACACATATTCGGCGCTTGATTTACCAGCTTGGGTTGACATTCTTCTTGTCTGATAACCTTGTACGTTTCAGGTAAACACTAGGTTAACACCTGATTGAACTGATCTGATCCGATGGAACTGATCAGTCTACCTGGTTGAGTCTTCTGATGTAAGTTGTCTTAGCTCAACTTACTGACTCATCTGATGTTGTCTATATAGCAGGTCATCAGGTCTTGAATCTTCTCACATGATCTTCATTTTCTTCTTCAGATTAATTCTGATATGGTAGAAACTGATAAATCAGTTTCTTGACTTCTGGACATCGAATCTTCTGGTCTTCTTGTCTTCACCTGATCAATACCAGATTATCAGATATTTCTGATCTTCAGACATGCCTATATCATATTCAGTTCCCCCTCAATATGTGACCTATACTATTACTACAGTTGCTCTATACAGTAATTATCAACTGGTCACCTTAACCTGATTTCTAGATCATCAGTCAGCTAACAGGTCTGACTGGTCCTATTACAAGTGTTTTGGAACTTTCATCAAAACTATAAATTTCCCAACACATGTTTTTTTTAAAACTATAAAAGAATTATTTATTGGTGAAAAGGAGAAGATCTCGACTTCTTGAACGTCTTTTCTGCTTTTTGCTTGTAATTTTTTACTTCATTAATTACGACTTGTAATTTTCTTTTGTGAGATTAAATTTGATTGTTTTAACTTAATGTAATGCGACTTTGGCCATCTTAACTTTGCCATCTTATTTTTTGTTGTGACTTTATTGAGTGATTATCACAACTAGACATGGTCATCATATTTATGTAAGACCTCGTCTTATAATAAACTCCTTAATTTAGGCAAAGAACTAATAACTGAAGAAAGAAAATTTAATGTCTTTACATGATCTTCCTTCCGAGTTCGAATAATATATTCATGGAGGGAGAATTCATATAAATGATGCTCTCGAAGGGTTGGAGGATGTGAAGCGTATATGGGTAGGTAATTTTTGTGATTTATGGATATTCTTCATCATCAAGTACCGTAGTATCAAGATCCAATGTTACCTTTTTGTTCCTCCATAGCCATGTATCTTATGGCGGATGCCGGGAGAACCAATACCATGATGGTTAAGAAGAATAGTAAGATTCATGAGGAGGTTGAAAAATGGAGGAAGAAGTGCTAAAGAAAGTCACAAAGACGTATTACTTAAAGGATTGGACAAGCCCAAAGGAGGTCATAAAGACATAAATTTTCAAGCATGTGCAGACTGTTGGGAACGATTTGCCTGAATCTATTCGGGCTGTAATTTAAATACAAATTTAAATAATCTAACAATATATTTTTATCGACAATGATATTTTTCGAAAAAAAAATTAGTTTTTGTGTGATATTTGGGGCTGAAAAATTAAGCCCCTTATTTATAATAGGAGGGGACGAAAATTTGGGTCTTTGAATGATACGGAAAGATCTTTTATTTCTTCTCCAAGAAACAATCTTGAATATATCCAATATATTTTCATTCCATAACTAACAATCCAAATGATTTCTTCTTTTATTTTCTTCCATGTGATTTTCAAAAAATAAGGAATAAAAGAAATGTCAAAGATCTCTTTTTGGAATTTATGGGAAGATACTATTCTCCAAGAAATCTTATCTTCATCCCATAACTTCTTTCCAAAAAAAAACTTTTCCTTCTTATTTTTTCGAAAATTCCTTGCATATAATTTCCAAAAATTATATCTCCCAATATAAATTTTCTTGCAACAATTAATTATTTTATTTTAATCACCTTTTGTTATTGGACTTTAATTGGGCTACTTGAGGGGCCTTTAAGAGAATTGAGATTGGACCTCCCAATGGGTTTTGAATTCAATATTGATCCACAATATTATTCAGCCCATTAATATTAATTCATTCAACTATAAAATTAATATTGCACTATCCATCCTAACCCATATTACTAAATATGGCTCCCGGTTATTATTTATCGTGTTTAAGATTCTTTTGTCCATTAATTAATTTAAGCTAATGAATGTTTTAATTAATTAATATATTTTACCTTGGAGTAGGACAACTCAACTTTATTATCATATCGAAAATTAATCCACTTGTAAGATTTAATATGATAAAACTTATGAGCCCACCAAGGGGACATAATCATGCAAGACTCTTCGAGCACACGTTTCTATGTGTTAAATCTTAGCAATTATCATGTAACTACTAATATTGCCCAAGATACAAAAAGTATTGGATCTCATTGATTCTCTACCCATAATAAATCAAAGCAATAAATATGAATTACATACAATTCTATTTAATTGACAGATATTAAGAAATCAACAACCATTGAGGACTAATTCTTCATCCTTTAAATCAGTTCAGAAGAATTACCTCTCTGTATGTCCTATTCAGCGCACCATAATGCACTATTGTAATCTCTTGGTCAAGGAAAACCAATCCAAGACTTACACATCAACCTTTATCAATGGATTGTTCATTTCCATCTAGGTAGTGAATATTGTACTTATTTACAAGGAACCGATAATGTGATCTTTTGTGGTCTGGTACACACCACATTATCTTCAATGTCAGTTAAAGTAATATGGAACGATATGCAATAAATAATTAACATTCATTATATTTAAAGCAACAGTGATAAGAAAATTATTCTCAGTAAATAAGTTTAAGAATCAGTCTGGTATACAAAGTAAAAGCATACTTAACCACAACAATCTCCCGCTTATACTCAAAATCTGCTTTATGTATACTATAACACGTCCATCTTCTACATGTCCTAATATTTCTCCCACTTATACTCAAAGCAGCCTGGTAGCGCACTTGACTACCAGTCCTTCCACATGTCTCTCGAATGTATTCAGAGGCAGACACTTTGTGAAAGGATTAGCTAGGTTTTCCTCCGATGCGATCTTTGCCACCGCTACACCTCCTCTCTTAACGATTTCTCATATAAGATGGTATTTCGTTTTGTTGGGAGATTTGTAGTTTTGATGGAAGTTCCAAAACAGGTTGTAATAGGACCAGTCAGACCTGTTAGCTGACTGATGATTTAGAAATCAGGATAGGATGACCAGCTGAGATGTATAGACAACTGATGTAATAGATAGGTCACATATTGATGTAATGTATAGGTTAAGTCTTGAAGAAGATCAGAAGATCAGACAAGTCAGAAGATCAAAAGATCAGACAAGTCAGAAGACCTGAAGATCAGATAACTACCAGAAGAACAAGACCAGAAGACCTGAAGACCTACATTAGGAGAATGAAGGAGAGTCTGCTAAGTTGTGCTAAGACAACTTGCATAAGAAGACTCAATCAGGTAGACTGATCAGTTTTATCTGATCAGGTCAGTTCAATCAGGTGATAACTGATGGATCACCAGATCATACGAGTTAAATTAGTCAAGAAGAATGTCAACCTTAGTTGGTAAAGCAAACACTAGAATAGTGTACTTGTTAACCAATGAGAACGAGATACATATGTACGGAGCTGACAATGCGGGATTCGGCGGATCACAGTCAAACGGCTAAAAAGGTCAAGCTTACATGCTTTTGGCCATGTCGTCTCTGTGCACGTCACATCCATCCTATAATCCTACCTTAAATAGACCAAAATTCGAATTTCTCTCCAACGGCTAGTTCGATTTTGTGCCTATATATATGGGATCAAACCTTCATAGTAAGGTTACGGAAATTATCATCAAGCTCAAGTTATCCGCAATTTCCGCACGAAGAACACAAAATCAAGAATATTTTCTAACTGTTCATCCCATAGCTCTTATCACATAAATCATATCCTTTAGCTTTAGGCTACCCAAATACTAGGATATATTTTCAGTTGGAACACAACAAATATTATACCCAAACCAAATGTTAGGTTAAGTTTGTTTAGCAAGATTTCAGACTAGGGTTTCTAGTTTCTGATTTCTGGGATTGGTTGAGTGAGAACTCTTGAAACATCTGTTGTGCTATGTTGGACTAACACATTAAACTAAGTCCAGTTGGTTAAGTTGGTGCCCCTGCTGATAGGGAAGAGTGGACGTAGGACAAGTTGTCCGAATCACTATAAAATCTGGTGTGCATTATCTAATTTACTTGCTTTACACATCTTGCATACTACTTGTTTCAGTATTACATGCATATTCTGAGTCTGGATCAGATTTGCACCAACCAACTGATCTGATCAGTTTGACACTTTGTCATCTTATTCAAAACAGATAACTTAGAATTATGATTTAACAAACTGGTTTTTCACACGGGTAAAACTTAGCTTCCGCACATCAGTTAAACTGATAGACACCGAACTGATCTGCCCTCAGGCGATCAGTAAGTTGGATATCAGTCCAAACTGATTCACACGCACTCTGGTTAGGTAACCTACTTATCACACCTGATTTCACGCAAAAGTTTTCAGAAGTCTATTCACCCCTCCCCTCTAGACTTCTGCCCTCACGAAAACCCGTTCGGGACCTACACGTTTCAATGTGCTTACTCGGCTCGTGTGCTCTTGGTTCCCTTGAATTCGCAACTGCCCCAACAAATATTGTTGGACAAATTCGGAACTACATCCAAGTCCACTAAGAAGTTCTTGAGACAAACCTCTTCTTTCACTACTTCATAAGCAACTACTTACTCGGCTTCCGTGGTTGAGTTAGCGATGCATTTCTGCTTCACACTCCTCCACTCATGGCTTCACTTCCCTAACTAAACACACTACCTGAGGCAGATCTTATGGAATCTATGTCTGATTGGAAATCTGAGTCCGTGTAATCCATAGTGAATAGACTATCTGACTGATAAACCAATATTCTTTCCCGAGTTCTCTTCAGATACTTCAAAATATTTTTAACTACAGTCTAATGTTTTTTTCCCTGGGTTACACTAATATCTTGCTACCATGCCCACGACAAAAGCAAATATCTGATCTCGTATACAACATTGCATGAGGCTTCCAACTACCAACGCATATGGAATATTCCTCTTCACATCTATCTCATTTTTGTATCTTTGGACACATGTCTTCCGATAGATGTATTCCATGTTTGAAAGGTACAAAACCTTTCTTGGAATTTTGCATGCTGAACCGTTTCAAAACAATGTCTATGCATAAAGTTTGCAGTAAGCATATCATCATTTTCTGGTGATCTCGAGTAATCTTGATCCCAAGGATATGACCAGCTTCACCTAAGTCCTTCATATCAAACTAATTTTACAACCATACCCTCACGTCTGACAACACCTTTATATTGTTTCCAATAAGCAGGATGTTGTCTACATATAGTGCTAAGAATACCAAGGTAGTTCCGACACACTTCTTATACACACAATTCTCAAACTCGTTTTGATCAAATCCATAGGATTTTATCTCCTGATCAAAACATTGATTCCAAGCTTGCGATGCTTTCTTAAGTCCATATAATGACCTTTTAAGCTTTCATACAAGGTTCTCTTGACCTTTTTCAATGAAGCATTCGGGTTGAGAAATGTAGATTTCTTCTTCAAGGCTTCCATTTAGGAAAGTTGTCTTGACATCTATTTGGCAGATCACAAAATCTAGGTGAGGAGCTATCGACAAGAAAATACGAATAGACTTAAGCATAACTACAGGAGAAAAAGGTCTCCTCGTAATCGATCCTTTTCTTTATGAGTATATCCTTTTGCCACAAGTCTAGCCTTGAAGGTCTCAACCTTCCCATCAAATCCTTTTTTTCTTTTGTAAACCCACTTGCATCCAATAGACTTTATGCCTTTGGGTAGTTCAACAAGCTCCCACTCTTTATTATGATCCACAGACCCTATTTCTACTTCCACTGGGGTTCGCTAAGAATCTACATCCTTGTCTTGGATTGCCTCGTTGTACGTCCAGGGGTAAGATTCATTCTACCCGGGGACTAAGTCCAAAGACTCTCCCACAAAGATGAATCACTCAGGTTGTCTCACAAGCCTCCCACTACGACGAGGTTCTGGTTATGTTTGTGTATCACTTGGTATATCAACTTGCACAGTTGGTCTAGGAGTCGGCCCTCTTAATTCATCTAAGGTAATCTCACTCTTGGGCTTTCTATTATTCAAGTCTTCTTTCAAGAACTCAGAACGTGTGCTAATCACGATTCGCTAATCCTTGGACTATAGAATAAATCCCCTTTTCGTTCTTCTAGAGTATCCTACAAACAACCTCAATTCTGAATGAGGATCTAAATTTACCGGCTTCCTTATCCAACATGTATGCGGGACACCCCCAGATTCTTATGTGTCTCAATTGGGCTTTTGCCCGGTCCACAATTCTGTTAGAGTTTTAGGAACCGATTTGGATGCCACCAAGTTTAGAATACGACACGTTGTTTCCGAGGCATGACCCTAGAACGACTTGGTTAACTCTGAATAACACATCATAGTTCTCACCATCTCTAAAAGAGTTATGTTTCTTCATTCTGCAACCCCATTTTGTTAAGGGGTTCCGAGTCCAGTCAACTGGGATATAATCCCTTCACTTGACAAGTAATCCAAAATTCTTTGCTGAGGTATTCACTTCCATGATCAGATCGTAGAAACTTGATGCTCTTTTCCCCATGCTTTTCTGCTTAGGCCTTAAACTCTTTAAATTTATCAAAGGTCTTAGACTTATGCCGCATTAGAAAGATGTATCCATATCTTGAGTAATCATCGATAAAAGTAACGAAATACCCATAGCCCCCTCTAGCTTTGATTGACATTGGACCACATATGTCAGTATGAACGAGATCCAACACTTCACTGACTCTATTCGCATGGCTTCTAAAGCCCTCTTTGTCATTTTATCCTCTTAACATGATTCGCATGTTGGAAACAACTCAACATGGAGTGATTCCAATGAGCCATATCTCACCAACCTTTGAATCCTTTTTAGATTAATATGACCAAGTCTTAGATGTCACAGAAGTGTTTTGTTCATATCTGAAGAACACTTTATTTTCTTAGAAACAGTCGATGTGTTATAAGATGCATTTTGTGTATGGTGTGCACAATTAATAGTATAAAGTTTGTTCAATCAATGTTTCAGAAATGATAAACTCATCATTTCGAGAAATGATAACATTCTTATAAAAAGAAACTGAGTATCCATCTAAAACCAGTTTAGAAACTGAAATTGAGTTCTTTCTAAAACTAGGAACATAAGGAATGTCTCTCAAAACTAAAACTCATCACTATAAGATAGGTGCACATCTCCCACTGCAATAACTGCTACTCTCGTAGCATTGCCCATGGTGATGGTTATCTCACTCCCACTAAGTTGCCGGATTGTTCTAGAATCCTTGGAAATTGAAACAAACATGATCAGTGGTTCATGTATCCATCACCCACGAATGGGAAGAATACACCGCTAAACAAGTTTCAAGATGCACGGGTCTGTTGTAGTTTTTTATTTTTATAACTTGTAAAATTATAAGTGAATATGTGCACACATTTATATATTAAAACAGTGTCATAAAAAGAGAAATTGAAATTAATAAACGATTAGCTTATTAGTAATTATGACCTATGAAATATATCAAGCAAATGAACTAAAAATTTTGTACAGCGGACATAAAAACTGACCCAAATTCTATACCAGATTGAGAGAGCATCAACTTCTCTGTCTAAAGAATCAATATGGCGTACCATAGTTCAGGACTACTACCAAATAGAACAAAAAAAAGGTAAAACATAGCATAATTAGGACAGAGGAAAAAAAAATTTAATTTCCATCAAATTTTTGGTTCATGACATAAACCTGTTTCATAACATATAATGGATATTACAGACAACCTGGTTTAAATATATGACATATACCAGCAAACACAAAATAACTAATAAGTAAAAGTCAATTAACATTTCGAAGCTGGTCCATCAACAATTTCAATCCTTTCCTGAAAGAAGAAACCTGAAATATTCATACTAAATTAGTATCAATTTAGCAACCATCAATATTACATTATGGAAAAGCATGTTTAGAATCATAAGCAAGTATAACTTTCATCTAAAATTCGCCAATATTCATCAATTTCTAGTGTTGCAAGGGATTGTAGATCTACCCAACTTCAATTCTTCATCCCTTGCTTTATCTTGCCCGTTCATCTTGCTGAAATTTTATTTTTTTATAATTTGTAAAAAAAATAGGTGAATGCATATATTAATATATTGTCCCAAAGAGAGAGTATGCATTAACAACGGGAAAAAAAAAAAAGACAACTCACAAAATGATGCAATGAACAACATGTACAAATAATATATAACAAAACATAAAAGTCATTTCCTAAAAAATTTTGCTATATGCAGCAGTAGTGTGACCTAAAAAATAAAAAGGGACACCTATTGATTATTGTAATGATAGGCAACACCTGATATAACTTTATCCATACGAAAAATAGAAAAAACAAATAAATATTTATATTTGGACTTATATCATCAGACATGGTACAAAATGAGTTGACTAAGTAAAGGAAAGGAAAAAGTTGTTGTCCCTTTTGGTTTGAAAACTAAAAGCATCACTGTAAAATACTTGGGACTAATATTGAAGACAATAACCTCAAAAATAAAATGACACACAAAATAAACATTAAGAAAAAAAAAATGATTCAGTGAAAAATAAGAGAACAATACCCAATATTTAGGAAGTCAGAAGCTGGATGCATTATGAGCCAAATTCTCATGCTTGTGCTTCTTCTCCCTTTCCTTCCGTTGTTCTTATGTTATGAGACAAACATTCGAGAATCCCATCAATTTTCAGAAAATAAATTAAGTTGCTTCACTATAATTTTATAAATTGAACATATTGTAATAATTCTATTAATATGTTGTTCTAATCTGATCCCACGATTAAGATATAAAAAAGAAACTCATCTACAATTATGTACAAAAGAAAAAATTATTAAGCCAACAAAAAACACAGTTTCTTTACTAAATACCAGAACTACAGAAACAGTTAAGTAGTAATAGAAAGACAAGAATTAAAAAACTTATCATTACTCATACAAACAACAACGGGAAAAACAACTTTAGCACGATCGAAATGACAAAAATGAAATACAAATCATAATCAATTATATAGAGTGGATCTGTCAAAATATCTAATAAAGTAAAAATAATAAACTAAAAAAAAAGACTCAGTGTAAAATATATATAGATCGAGGATAAAATTAACGCCACTTAAAATCAAACCTCTTTGATTCAAAAACCCTTGCCCCACCGCAACTTAATGGAATTTTCAGATCGTATTCAATCACCGGCTTTACTCCTCCCTGGCTACATATGAAAAAAGTATCAAATGATTAGATGGATCGCTGAACAAAGCTTTGATGCAATAGAAAACCAAGTATTTTTTTTTTATATTAATATCTCCATAAGCTTGACCAACCTTCAGAACCTATCAATGGTGAATTTTACGTATTATTAACACTGCTGAAATCAAAATTAGGAAAAAGAAACCATCTGGAAATTTAGGAACATTAATCTAACACTAATCTTGAAAGCATCAACATTAAATGAACCAAACCTGTTTCATACCTCGCCAAAGTTTGTGTAGAAGAAGGCTGAAAACCAAAAACCAAAAAACCTTTCAGCTTTAAATTCAAATAGCACCTCCATTCAAAGCCTAAAAATCTCGTATGCAAGGCCCAAGATAGAAATAAAGATCAACACACTAATGCCGTAAGAGACAATTAAAAATAAACTAAAATGTTAAAGTATACTACTAAATTAATTTGTAAACTAAGAAATACTCATCACTATATACCCCATCGTTACAAAATAGCAAATATTATTGAACGATTACCAGGTTCAAAGTTAATCAAACCTCACCTTCAACAAACTTGAAGGCAGAAATTTAGCCTTTCAAAATAAGAATTATTGTATTTTGTGTATAAAACATGCTCACCTAGCTAAGAGTAAGAGTAATGGGCACCACTTTCAGCCCGCCTTTTGACTTCCCTTCTTCTTGATCTCAACAATTTTGTTAAAAAATATCTGTTATTTGGTAGATAAAAGAAAATTAATTTATTATTCATTAGAAATATACTTAGACTCTCCATCCTTGATTATTTAGATGGATAAGCTTTGAAATTTCCTCTATCAAATTCATGTAACACATGCAAACAAATGCAATCTAAACCATTATATCCTTTAACAATCTGTGCAATTACCTGATACTGAGGCAGCGCTCCTACGAGAGTGGCGAATAGATCTATTCTGCACCAAAATCTATGCAGTTGCGACGTCTCACAAAGGCAATGCAAGGGCGTATCTGCATGAGGGCTGGACCGGGCTGTAGTCCGCCCTATTTTTGGGAAAAAAAGATTACCATTATAAAAAAAATTAATGTCCACCCATCAGGAATCAAACCTATGACACTTCACTATTTATAAGTTACACTTCGCCACCAAGCTGCCTATATTTTTGTTAATTATTTGGAAAGTATAAATATATTAACCCTAAATGAATTAAAATTTAAATTAAAGTCAAAGCCCTAAATTAAACCCAATTCAACACTCACCCAAATTCAGTCGTTCCGCAGCGTGGTCCTTCTGCTTTCGCTACCATTCTGCACCACTTTCACCACACGCCCACGACCCTTCCTCTTGTCTCCTTCATGACTCCATTTCATTCCATTGTTGTGGTATTTAAATCATTTAATGCTTACTTTTTTTTTTTTAATTTATAATGTTTCAAAATATTTGATTTGTAATTTTAGGGTATTTATATGCTGATTCAAGAGTTACAAAAGATGCAAATTTCGAACTGTGGAAGAAAGCCATCAATGATCTTAAATCTGTAATGCACTTGGAGTAATTCCTGATTCCTTTTTGTAACTGCAATTTCGTTTGCTCGGTAATTCTCTTACCCAATTGAGCTTTAATAAAATTTGTTTCTACTGAGAAAAAAAAGATGATTCAAGTCCTAAAAAACAAAAGCTATGTTTTAGGTTAATAGGCTGTTTGTATAGGTTGTTTATTTATTTAGTTGGCTTGTTGTATTAAATTTAAAAGTAACACTCATGTGAATCATGTCTATACATGAACACACCTGTGAATGAGGTCTATACATGAACTCTATCATTGTTATGTGGAAAAATTATCATCGTTAGGCACAAATATTTTTGTGCAAAATAATAAAAAAAATTATGCATAACACTGATAGTTTTTATATATAACAGCAATACTAAAAGAAACCGAGTTCATGGTGAACTCGAGTTCACACGAGTTTTTATCTAAATTTAATTAGGTTTATCTCTTATTTCTTATAGTATTTCGGTATTGTTGGACATTTTCTTTTGTTTGGTACCTCTCTCGATCATTGGGCTAATATTCCTTTTTTTTCTTTTTTAATATCATCTCATTTTTAAAACAATTTCACTTGCTATAATTATGTAAGTTGATACTTGTTATTACATTGGGGATTTTTTTTATATAATTTTAGTTAATATTTTATGTACAAATATTTTTAAAATACTTATATCAATAGTAGGGAAATATGTTTTTTTAAGCCACTAACTTGAGGGAGTTTGTGTTTAAAGGACAATAATTTTACTGCCTTGAAAATATAGGACAATATGTTATAAATTTGTAAATATATATATCACAATATGTTTTAAAATCCACACTCTTTGTACTATAGTACTACATTAGATATTGAATGATTCTTGAATATTAGTCTATGTGCATTTGCCACTCTCCTTTAGTCTTCCGTTAATTTTTCTGTGGAAACTGTTTGATGTAATTCTACTTCAGTGTCTACGGGTGTCTCGGTTAGAGGAAGCGATGTGATATTCCTCTGACTTGAGGTCAATATGCACGACATGTATGAAGTGGTGAACTTTGACCATGACCGACGCTTGCACCCTTCATGGGTAGATATGGTATGGATTGGGTTCATCACGAAATGCAAGTGCGTAGTAGTTGAGCCAAGAAAATGATTCATTCGATTTAGAGAGAATACTCGTCTTCTCATACTAATTGAATCGTTAGTCATTGGCCAATGCAAGTTGTATTTGTACTTTGTGTCCAAGTGTGACAAACATGATCAATTAGTCTAATGAGATAATGTGACTAAGTTATTTGAATAGACACTTCATCATATTCTATACTTAATCGAGTATTCGTGAATGAAAGGATATTATCACAATAGCACACAAATGTACAGGTTGTTGCAAGTTCCTCGCAACGTACCTCATACATTGAGACTGTCTGATTTATTTACTATGGTTCAATTAAGACCGTTAGTTTGACTAACCGCTCGATATATGAGGGCATATGAGCCACACAACAAGTAACTCTCGTTTACAGATTATAGTTGGTTGATTAAATATTAAATTGAATTTAATATATAATTTATGGAGATATAATAATTATTATATTTGGAATCAATTATTATTGTTAATTAATTAATTAAATTTAATTTAATTAATAGGAACCCCAAAATAATATATTGAATATTATTGTAGGTAAATATATATATGGTAATCAAATCTATGTGATTTGATTTAATAGATTTGGGTTTTTATTTCCCAACAGGAAATAGTTTAGGGTTTAAGCTAAGTCTCCCATATATATATATATGAGTCTTTGGAAATTCATTATACACATAAGAAATATTTTCTCCATAAAATCTTTAGTATAGAATTTTCCTAGCAAGTTTATCTGGGGATCCAACGTTGGCAATCTGTGCAAATCTGTGAACAGGGATTAAATGGATATTATAGTTGAGGAATCTGCTTACGAATTACTGTAAGAATTCCGTTTACGTATTCCATTATTTCAATTATGCTATTGTAATTTGTTGTTGGTGAATTCTTATTTCCGCTGTGCATGTTTTATATGTATTACATGCTTATAAATTCCAACAAGAAGAACATTTAGTTTGTTTATTTTATTAGCCATGTTTAGTGGCTAATTTCATATTCTAGCTCAAGGAGAATAGCTCAATGAGAAGTCGAACTCTAAATGTTTTGATGATTAAATAATCAGTATAGTTTTTCTTGCTTTACTCGTTTACTTCGTTATTTAATTTTATGATATGCATGCTTAATTAATTGGATTATTAGGTTTGGCCATCCAAATATTTCTTTTAATTAATTTTAGCTAGATAACTGAAATTTGTTGACTGAACAAATGCAAATAGCAATAACTGAAATTTGTTGCAGACTTCTATCACTCGTCTCCGCATCCCGGTCCCCTCGATGAGATCTCAAATGTCATCGAGCAAGGCATGAATGTTGTTGCCCGCTTCTTGACGCATGGGTGCCGGGAGAATTTTGACACAAAATGATAGTGTTTTTTTTATTTTCCAGGGAATCGGGACCAAAATCGTGCGATTTGTAAATTAATGGAACTAAATTAGAAAAAAATGTGGGACCTTTTTCAAAAATATATAAAACAAAAAAAATTGTGGGATGGAAATTATATTAGTCCCTGCATTGTGTGTTTGTCACTGTAAATACTCACAATCATAACATATATATATTTTTGTGATTTACCACCAGCATACTAAATAGAGATTAAGAAGATAAAAATGGTGTACACAATTACATTTCATGTAATTAAGTTGAATACAATAACCTTTTTTAGCAATTAGTTTCTTCGGACGACATGAGGTTCTCATCATTCCACGAAGAATGGACAAGCAAAGTGCTGTGAGGAATTCTTGTCTAACAATCCTGAATTTTATTAAGAAGCATTGAAAATCCAAACTGGTTTGCAGCGGCTCAAGGATTGCGATTAAAAAGCATTGTAGCGGCGGCGATCGACGGCTTCTCTGCAAGAAATCCATTGAAATCCCAAACTGGTTCGCGTACGGACGGTGGTGTCCCGGAAAAAACACTCGCAATCTGGTGACGGGGCTTCGAAAGTGATGATCT
This sequence comes from Stenogyne calaminthoides, assembly GCA_037126765.1. Lineage (NCBI taxonomy): Eukaryota > Viridiplantae > Streptophyta > Magnoliopsida > Lamiales > Lamiaceae > Stenogyne > Stenogyne calaminthoides. The sequence continues at coordinate 21,942,351 of JBBCBC010000007.1, read as the reverse complement.
ACCACCAGCGGCGTCCGTAAAACCGACATTTAGCGCGGCCCCCTCTCTGATCAATCTCAAAATTAATGTTGCTCTTTTGCATTTAGAATAGACGCAGTGAGAGAATAGATGAAGAGGCTTATGGCAAAAATTATAAATTTTAAAAAATAATTTAAAAATTAGAGGATGAAATGTGGCAGCACGGTAGACATGACACTTGTCAGCATTTTTGAGGTGCAATCCTCCTTTTATAATATACTAGTGTTAGCCCCGCGAACTTCGCGGACTGAAAGAAATTTTTTAAATAAAATAATTAATAATATTTTAACATTTTTTTATTATTTAGTACTACTATTTTTTATGGTTAAATAATTTATAACTCACAAAATATTAAAAATATAATTCAAATATGCAAAATATGTTTTTATATGTTATTATATTTGATGATTCTATAAAAAAATAAATGAATCCACAAATTTAGATTAATATATATATATATATGTATGTATATACACACACTCTAAATTATAAATTTTGAAAAAATTATTTGTAAACAACATTTGTTATATACTTGCAAGGTCTTCCATCCGAACCGAGATACAAAATTTTCATACTCCTTCCTTCAAAATGAAACAGTGGTTTGGTAATCATGAGCACTTAATAGAGAAAATCAATAGAAAGCAATTCTCTGTTAGCTCCAGACTAAAACTTCATTTTGCAAACATTATTAATTTTTGATCAAATACTTCAAAATTTTATTTAGCTTAAATTAATTATATTCAATAATAGTAACATTTTTAATATTTTAAATATGTAAAATATAAAAAATATATTAATTTACTATGTTGTATTTAAAAGAAAAAAAAGATGTAATTATTTGACACGAAATAAGAGAATATTAATACATTAACAAAATAAATTTAATTTGAAAATAAATTAATGTTTAAAATCACAAATTTCTAACCACATATTTGTAAACAATATTAGTTGTAATTTTGATTTTCCATCATAATCGCAACATTTTGTAGTTGAACGGGAAAAAATATTTTTATGTTTGTAACAATGAGGGTGATAATTTAAGGAAAATAAGTTTCAGTTTTGGAAAAGTATGTTAGATAGTTTCAATTTGACAAAATTATGCCAGTAAATTTTGAGTTTGCGCAAGATTAGGTCCATAAATTTTGAGTTTCCGCAGAGTAGGACCATAAATTTTAAGTTTTTTGGAAATTTAGGCCCATGTGTGTGAGAAAAATGGTCTATATTTGCCAAAAAAAATAAAAATTAATGTCCTAATTTTGTCAAAAGAAAAGTTAATATCCTACTTATCAAAACTGAAACTTACTGTCCTTCCATTAAGTTGACATTGTAATAAATAATATTAGAGATTATATTAAAAGTGATATAAGTAATTCTAAATTAAATAATTGAATACATTCAGTTAAGTTGAAGCAAAGTCATTATTTCACCATAAAATTTGTTTAACACTTTAATGTTAAAATTAAACTATCTAATTTTATGTTGTGCATTTGATTGAGTTTTATTTTTTTTTATTTTTTTTTGTGATTGAGTCAAATATATAATAAATATAATTCTTCACATAAGAGAAAATGTGTATGTTTATACTAACATATATTATTTCAATATTGACATAGAGTATTTTAACTCTAGAGAGCCAATAAAATAGAAGCTAATGTCCTAGTTGATTTGTTTTTTTTATTATTTTATATGTCCTAATTTTTTCAAAAAAAAAAAACAGTTAATGTCCTTCTCTTGCCAAAAAAAAAAAGGTTATTATCTTACTTTTTCTGAGCTTGTAAAGATATATATTTACCGCCAATAATGAGGGAGTCTAAACATATTTTCCAAGAAGTATTTTCTCATACAGTTATTCATACGTGTACATTTCACGTTAAACCCTAAATCTTGTAATGAAAGATATTTTTAAATGGTAGCTATAACTTCATTTGTATGTATAACATAAAATTTATACATTTATTAATTGTAATCACTTTATAAAATTTATTTTAACATAGCAATCACTTTTGGAGATTTGATCAACTAATCAATTTCCACAAATTTCGTTATGTAATGAATATATTTTTTACTACATCAAATTAACCATTTTAAGTATGCGGTTTATATCTCTTAATGAAATATAAATACTTAATTTTTTTAAATTTGACGTGTTTACATATATTAATTGTATATTGCTATAAATTTTGTAAGCTTACATCAAGATTAATTATACTAATTTATATATTCAATTACAAAAATTATGTAATTATGCAAAATAAGAAGTATTAGTTCATCATGAATGAGATAACTTAACAATCATGTTGGAGGACTGTACGTGTAATACTAAAAATTGCAAACATTAAAAATTGTAACATTAAATAATCAATATTTTTCCATTAAAAAAATAATATTATCCATGAAAAAACCAATACTATAAGAACTAATCATGATAAGATAATATATTCATTTTAGTTCTTTAATAATTTAAATTTGCAATTAAATATAAATAAATTATAATACTTATATACCAATAAATCTAATAAAAATTTAAACGAAAAAAATACATAGAATTTTTCGAAATGTTCATACGCCTAATACTTTTCAAGAATATACTGCTACTAAATAATTTAATTATTCCTCTTAATATGTACATTTAAATACTTAACAAAAAAATATCATTATTTTATCTAGTAATTAGATGATTTACATTTATGAATATTTTATTACACATACATTATCTAAAATATTTAAATAAATTAGACCGAGAAAATTAAAAAAATATTGCATCTAATTAAATATGGTTTGACTTTTTATATTTAGTATTAATTTATAATCAATTATTATTAATTAGACATGAAATATAATTAAACCTATACATAGAAAAAAATAAATGTAATATTCATCTATGATTCTTAAAAAAGTTATTGGCTGCCATGAAATATTTCGATCCATAATTATCGGTACATAATTCTAAAAAAAAAATTCCATAATCTTCGCTATCTTGAAGGTATATTTAAATTTTAAATTTTGAACATATTGTAATTTAAACTTTAATCCATAATTTTAAAAATATTAATGTCCTTAAATCACATTTTTAGATAATATATTGTGATTTGATCAAGTCTTTTTAAAACTATGCATCATTTTTTTTAAATGAGATGGTTTTAAATAATTAATAATTAATTATATCACTATAAAGAATATATAAACATGTATAAGTGAGAAGACACTATTAAAGACACATACACAATATATATATAATTATAATTGAGAGAATTAAGTTATTACTTTTTTATGCCTATAATTATATTTGTATACCTAAATTATAAATGATTGACATGATTATAGAATGTGGTTGACTTTCATTTTATATGGTTTGTTATTAATTATGTCTTGTTTTATGCATTCTGTCAAAATTTCACCGTCTAAAAAAGTCAAATAAGACGAATTTTCAAATCTTAGATTTCACGTATTATTTTCTATTTTTTTGAACCAATTGATACACTGAACACTGCTCTTTATTTAATTAATAAAAATGAGTCAAACATATATACCCAAAAAATTAGTGTTGATAAATTCACACCTAAAATTACTCAACAATATCAATAATGTCCATAATAAAAGAGAAAAAGTCAACATCCGAATTTAATTAAATTTCTAAAAAAGATTTCATATAATTATATTTATATACTTAAATTAAAAAATGATTGACATTATTATAGGATGTTATTGATTTTTCATTTTATATAGATTTGTTATTAATTATTTCTTGATTTATGCATTATGTCAAACTTGAATACTAAAATAAATTAATTAATTTATATTGCTACTTAGCTTCAAACGTGATAATTAATGTGATTAACCCAAATATATTAATTTATATTCAAGATTTAGCTTCAATTTTTATCATATTTCATGAGCATATTCAATGATAATAGTAATATTTTTAATACGCATCACTTTTCAAGATGTATAAAAGAGAAAAAGTCATATATTGCAAATATATTGATAGGCCACATTATTAATTTAGTATTACTTATATTAATGCTAAAAAATATACTACATTTTTTCAAGGATCGATTAAGGCATCAATTTGTCTTTAAGTTTTTTCTTTTGACCACAAATTGTAACATATTTTAACGGAGACATCCTAATTGTTTTTAATAAATATTAAAATAAAAACTGAACAAATCCTTTTTAATTATCTTGTTAGCATACTAATCCTATTTACAAAAAATATATATATAAATACAGTATACAATCTCTCTCACAAATTCTAGAAATATAATATTCTTTTAAAATTTTAAATATATTAGTTTAGTTGACTAAAACTATATGAAAGATTAAGCAGTTAAAATTAAAATAATCAATTTTATATAATTTCATAATATAGTAGTCTATATTTTTGGTAAATATATTATAAATTAGTTATCATTAATTATTATAAATTAATGTACTTTGACTTTATATTTTTGGTAAATATATTATAAATTAATTATAATTAATTGCACATTATATTTAATTAAAGTAAGAATATTGATATACAAATAAAAATTACACGATTATAGTATTAGTATTCACTATGCAAAAGTATCAGACATTGAAATAACCTGAACAGAGTAATGGATTTCGTTCGAAAAATATTACAATAAAAAAATCAAATCAAACTTGAAATATTTTATCAAATTAACACTAAAATATAGTGGTTGAAGAATCATCACCACTTACATTAAAAAAAAGTACAGTAATTTAAATCTTAAACAAAAATTTATGAACTTTTTACGATGATCTTCGTATTAGATTGATATATACATATAATCTTGTTCTCATAATCTCATAATATTTCAATTGAAAATAATAATATTTACAAGGATCTATTCATTTGAACAATACACATACACATTTACAATGATCTACTCGTTTAATCAATTTTTTACAAAGTTGTTATCGACTTCATTGCAGAAATCGAATAATCTTCATGTATTCAATTTCATGTGTAATCTCCTCCTTATCCAAAATCAATCTTCTCCACAATAATATATAAATCTGAAAATCAAAAAATAGTTATTAGAACTTTGAAAAATAATAACATTAGAAAAAAAATCGACAAATAAGGTCTAATGAATCTACGAATACCTTCTGAATATGCTTCAATTAGAATGATCTAGACATCTATGCTTCTTCAAATCATTTGCAAGTAATCTTCTTCATGTGCGCACAATACAAATGATCTGTTAAAAAAAAGGAATATAATTGATTTTTGAATGATCTACACAAATCAAGAAATATGAGAATAATCTGCACAATATGAAACACAAAATAAATAATCACAATGAATCAAAACAATTACCTGCAAAAAAATAAAAAAGAGAAAAAGATAGAGAGAGAGAGAGAGAGAGAGAGAGAGAGAGATAAGAAAAATGAAAAATGAATAAAAGATGTGACAATTTATATAAAATAGTAAAAAAATTAATTACCGAGATTAAAACAACACTACAAATGAATGAGATTAGAGAGATTTGTGTAGGTCCCGAACGGGTTATGTGAGGGCAGAAGTCTAGAGGGGAGGGGTGAATAGACTTCTGAAAAACTTTTCGTGCAGATCAGGTGTGAGAGCAGATATGCTTCGATCGAGTCTTGAGTGAATCAGTTTGTCTCGATAACCAACTTACCGAACGCCTCAAAACAGATCGATTCGGAACTATCGATTAACCGATGTGTGGAAGCTTAAGTTTTACCCGTGTGAAAACCGGTTTGTATAAATCGATTCCAAGTTTTATCTTTTTAATCGATGACGTAAATATCAAAGTCCGATCGGATCGAAGCTTGGTGTCATCGATCTTAACTTAGAATGTATGCGCTTTAAGATTGTGCGATGTGAGAGCGCTTAATCAAAGCAAGAAAGGCACACAAGATTTATAGTGGTTCGGACAAACCAAGTCCCCACGCCCACTTTCCCTTCACAAGGGGCACCAACTTAACCAACTTAACCGACTTAACCGACCGACTTAGTTTAGTGTGTTAGTCCAACACAAGACACCAACAGATGTTTTAAGAGTTCTCACTCAACCGATCCCGTAAATCAAGACTAGAAACCCTAGATCGAATCTTGCTAAACAACTTATCCTAACTTGGGGTTTGGGTAAGATTGTTGAGGTTCCAACTATGAAATCTTTCCTCATGCATACCAGCGACCTAAAAAAGCTAGATGAAAAGATTTCTTGCTAAGAACTTATGGGATGAACACAATATAAAATAAGCTTGTTGTTGTGTTCTTCGTGCGAAAATCGACTATAGTTTGAGCTTCTTGATTATTTTGTTTGTCCAAGCATTTCCGTATTTCACTCAAGTGTGATCCCATATTTATAGACCTTGAGATCAAAGAGCCGTTGGAGAGCAATTTGAATCTCGTGCTATTTTAGGTGAACTTGCGTGCTTGATGTGACGTGCTTGAGAACGGCATGGCCGAAAGCGTGAATGTGTATTTTATAGCCGTTTTGAGAGCAACATCGAATCCCGCGAGTATCGGCTCTGCCTTTCATACGTGTTTCTTCCTTATTGGATGGAAGCCTTGCTGCCGTGTTGTTCCTCCAACTAAGGTTGGTATTCTTCTTGTTTAGATCGCAGACGTATGATAAGATGAAACATCGCCATCATCTTATGGTGACCGATCGATGCTGAATCGATCGATCTACCCCGATAGAGTCTTCTTCGCGCTGTTGACTTAGCTTCAACCGGTGACTCTGCCGATGTAGGTCTTTTGGTCCGATCTTACGGAAGTCATCCGATCTTCTAGTATTCGAGGTTTGAGCTTCATGACTTCGGCCGAGTTATCTGACTAGATCAGTTCGATCTGATCTTCCGTTCTGGTTTAACGTTCTGCCCTGCCGGATATCAGCTTTCTTCTGATTCTTCAGATCTGACCTATACATATTGAGTTCCCCCTCAATATGTGACCTATCAATTACATCAGTTTTTCTATACAATCATTATCAACTGGTCTCCTATAGCAGTAATGTAAACATCGATCATTAATTGTCCGACGGTCCTATTACATGTGTTTTTGGAACTTTCATCAAAACTATAAATTTCCCAACAATTTCCCCCTTTTGATGAAACCAAAACACCGAGAAAACCCAAACAATTGATAAGTATAGAATGGTTAAAGAGCAAGTAATCAGAAGACAAAGAGATTTTGTCTTGGGATCAGAAAAATAAACTTTTCATTAGATATGTTGATTACATGTTACATCAGAAAAGTTTTGAATTTAAAAGCAGCTGATCCTAGACGTCTTCCGATTCTTCACTCCTTGGGCTTGTATCCTTTCTGGCATTTCTCTTTGGTCTTGTGGAACGTTGAAAATCGATAGAGTTTCCATTTGACATCAGGTTATGTTCCACTTGATCAGTTATATGCGATTTGCTCAAGATGTCAAAGTAGAATCTCTCAAATGCCAGTCTGTCAAATGAGCCATCTGCCTTCTTCGAGTATATTAACAGATCATACTCTTGGCGAGATATCTTTACATTTATAAGCTTGGCCTCATTTTCCAGATACTTCGTAAAAGTCCGATATTTATTCTGTAACCAGTTGAGGAACTCATCATCTGGTGATTCTTCTTGTGGAACAAGATCAAGGACAAAGGCATCCAGAAGCCATTCACTTCTGATCTTATTCCATTCCTCAAACCTCTTAGCGTGTGCAGCAGTTTTTGGTATGATCTCGTCGACTCTTGCTGGCAACTGAGGTTCTGGTGCAGATTTTCCAGTCAATCCTTTCTTAGCCCTTGATTTGAACTTCTGTTTCAACCCTTCTGCTTGTGCCCGTTTTTCTGCCCTTCTTTCTTCTTCAGTCATCTGCTCTTTGGACAATCTTACAGCTAGCTCCTTATCACCAGATCGACTAGTCATCTTCCGTGACTTTCCTGGTCTGAGTAACTGGTCCAGATTTTGATGTCCCAGCACCCGCAGCAGCCTTTCTTGCAATTGAGCTTTGTCCATGGGCCTTATCTTCTGATGTGTCAGTTGGTTTCTCAGATCCTTCCCCCTTTTTGGTTTGATCAAAAAGCGCATTGAGGTGGGAAGTCAGAGAGCCAAAGTTAACTGATAATGCCTGATTTAGATCATTAGCAGATAAACCTGAAGTTTGAGCTGTTAGATTCTGAACAGTTGTAATCAGCTCTGTCTTGGCAGTTTCCATTGTAGCAGAGAGTGTCCAAATCATTTTGTCAAATTTCTCTTCTGATAACTCGAGCCTTTTCTCGAAGGAGGCGTCGAAAAAGAAGATTGATTTTGATCCACCTGTTTCACTTGTCATCAACTCGATTTTGTAAGCTCGTGAACATGGTGGTCATGGATTGGGAGAACGATCTCTGATTGCTTCGATTTGTTTGAGACTAATTTGTCTCGATCGATTAACTAAGACTCAATCTCTTCTTTCAGGAGATCTTTGAGACAAGATTTGATCTCCTGAAGTTGATCAGTGGTGATTTGAGATGTAGGAATTGGATCCATCACTTGATCAGGTTCAGTTGTTTGTGCCTCCGGTGGTTGGTCGTGAACTGCAGCACCAGTTCCACTTTCATCGGCAGCTCCTGCATTCTCCATTTCAGCGTCTGTTTCTGGAGCTTCTTGAGCAGTCTCCAGCTTTTCTTCTTCCGGCAATTCCAACTTCCTGTGGATCGAGCTTTCCGCAGTTTATCGGATATTAGCTCACCGGTGATCCCACTTTGGCGGACTTTCCTCATATCGAAGTCAAAATCTGCGAACTCATCCGCACCACCCATCTGCTCAACAAGTAAGATAAGATTTGAGAAGCTTTTTTTTTAATCTGAGATCTCTCGGTGAGGATCTCCATGACTTCTTCTCGATAGCGGGATGGGCGACCCGCCAGGATACGTCTCATCAATCTCTCGTTCAATTCTTAGTCTGACCATTTTTCCAGTGATGGTCTTTGTTGATCTGGATACAGGAATTATCTGTCCAGATTCTGTTGGATGAGATGTGGAAGCTTCTGGTTGTGCTTGAGTCGGCGGAAGTTGTCTGATTGGTTCGACCTGCAGTGGTTCTGCTGTAGTGGCAGTTGTATCTGGTTCAGGTTCATGAGCAGGTGAACTAGCAGGAGAGACATGCTCGGCAGCCTTTAGTCTGAGCGGTGAATCAGCTCGAGGTTGAGGAGAAGGAGATTTATCAGCTTGTGCTTCTACCTCGGATCGTTCTAAGGGCGAGCCCTCAGGTTGAGAAGCTTGCCTGTCTGATTCTGTTCTTTGTTGCGCAACAGACTGTTCTGGCGCTCTTTCTTCTTCTGACTCATCTTCTAGTGCTAGAGTCATGGTAGCTTGCTTTGCTTTCTTTGGCCTCTTCTCCTGGGCCTTCACCAGTTTTCGTTTCTTTTTCTGTGGAGCAACTGGTGTGGATGAGGCGGCTTCTTTGCTCTTTCCTTTCTTCAGTTTTGTTGGAGTGGGCTCCTTGTCATCGTCTGGTGGCCCATATATAACCGAAGTTGATGAGAGGAAAGGCATTGTAGGACTTCATCCATTAAGATTCCATTCGGTGACTTGGCGGTTGTCCTTCAATATAACCGCAACCTTGTTGAGATTCTTTGACTCTCTTTTTCGAGAAAAGACACACTGGATTCATTGACTCCAAATTTTTCGTGTTCTTGGAGCAAGATGGCTTTTCGAAGCCGTGCCAATTGATGTTCTGAGCCCCATCAATTATTCTTTGCCATCCGTACATTTTGATCGATGTGAGAGCATCTGGGCTAAATGAGATTCCCATGATTGTTCTTGATGTAATGTCAAACAACAATCTGTATTTCTTTTGAGCATTGGCGATGAATCCGGCTTTACGATGTTTGTTCCGCTCTCTTAAGAGCTCCTCTCTGATTTCTTCGTCCTCATTCTCCTCAGAGTGTCGGAGAGATTCGCCCTTTGGTAAGGCGAACAGACGAGTGATGTCCGCATTTGTCGGTCGATTTCTTCTCCGTTGACCGACGACATCGGTTAGTCTCCCGGTTTTTCAGATCCACACTCAAATTACGCAAGAATTGTAGTGCTTCATCTTTGCATCACCGGATTGCGATGGAGCGAGCAATATGTTTCGATCCGGCCTTCTTCGAATTTGTTCCACCTCCATGGATTCGAAATCCTCGGTGGTTCTAAATTGAACGAACTTATCCTCAAAGATCTTCGTTGCCGGCCCGCATAGTTGCACATGATCTTTCCTAGTCCATGAGTGGCCATCTACAGTGAGATAGACTCATTAAATTTGTGCATAATCAATATCAATATCATATCATGGAAAACAAAAGGCAATGAAGCATAAATTCAAAAAACAACTTTTTGAAATCAACGTTTTTATCGGAAAGAAAGATTCATCATTAAGCTTAAAAGAAAATATTACCAGATTCAAATTTTCAGAGAAGATTTTGAACTCTAAGAAATCGTTTTGAAACGTAGAGAAAATTTGAAGTTTTTCAGTGAAAGTAATGCAAGTTTGTGAAGCAGAAAAACTCTGGTAAGGTTTGATGAATCTTATATAGAGGCGGAGGGAACAATAAGACAAGATTTTGAAGATCAAACGTTTTGAAAAGATTGTACGCTCCAGATTTAGCGGTTTTGATCGTAGGGTCGAAGACGACGCGTAAAAAAAACTTTTGGATTTAAAAAGCACGATCAAATAGCGGTTAATACATGTACCCCACGTCCGCATTAAATGATTTGCAGAGTACACGCCACAAGGATAGTGGGTACGAGAAGGCAAATAATATCGATATCGATCCGATAAATAAGTAAAGAACAAGAGAAAAGAGATGCGTATCTGGTTGACTGATATTGTAATCAGTCAATATTACTTGTCAATGTTGATTCCACTTGTTGATCTTAATCATTCTGCCTAAGCCTTAAGAAATTTCCCAACTGATCCTTTCAACTGATCTTCTCCAGTTGCATCTGATTTGTTGAAACTTCAAGCTTAGCTGATCTTTCCTTGAGTACGTCTGATTTCCCTTTTTGATCCTCCTTGATCAGTTGAAGTTCCCCCTTCAACTGATATTTCTGACATAGACTGATATATCTGATTTGTTGGAGTTTCAAGCTCAGCTGATCTCTCTCATCTGATCATGCTCGTAAGTAATCAGATTTTGGTTGACCTCATCTGATTCTTTTTTCAGATTAAGCCAATTCTTGGGATAAGTGTTACCGCCAAAACTTAGTCTTGAGTAGTAGCTTCTATTCCCTAAGTAGGCGTGATTTGACATGCGAAATATCGCCCGAATCTCTCGATATGTCAATCACCCGTAAATTTATCCAATTATCGATCGCGTGATTTCTACACTCTGTCCTTTTGATGCAAATTTCTGATAGGCTTCTTGAAATGGAAATTGCATTTGCATCCTTGTTGGCCTCTATAAATTGGACCAATGTTTTACACAACATCACCCATTCACCATACTTATCTTCTTTTTGTAAGAATCATGTATCTTGGTGAACCCTTGTTTCCGGTGAGACTTCCTGCAAACACTTTTACACCCTTTTATATGGTTTCACCTTCTCAAATCAACCCTTTGCATCCCTTATTGCTGTTTTCTTCATCATCTTCGATTTCACATACGATTGTTGCAAAGCTTCTCTACCACCAGGGTGGCGGATCTGCTGTTGCAACCGAGAAGACACTTCTTCTAACCGTATGCACCTTGTGTGTCTATCCGGATGACGAATTGTAACCATCGGACTTAGTCTGGTATAAAACATGCAACACATGTGCCCATGAGATCTGACGACCAACTCTTTGGCACACGTGCTCCATTTAACAGCTGGAGAGCCCTACTACTCTTCCTTTTAGGGCTCCAGGCTTAAGAATCCTATCAAGGCCACTGTTGCTCCAGTTTTCTTGATCTTGACTTTTTATGACCGCCTTGGGATTCTGTTCTTTAAAGCCTTTCTCACCCCTTGTTAAGTGGGGGAAAATGAGAGTTTAAAATCTCTCTCTTTCCTTCACTTCTGGGGTTAGGATGAAGGTTTAGGGTTATAGGTGTAGGATTTTGGTTAACATTTATGTATCGACCTCTCCGTCTTCTTGTACTTGTAACTCGTAATGTAACCTCACCTTCGGTTTTTATCAATGAAAAGTTACATTATTTCATCATTGTGTAAATTCACCCTTTCTTATCGATTGTTAGCTCTTAATCTCTGAATCTTGCTTGTTGAATATCAATTAAATCGATTCACAAAGAAATACTATAACCAAATTGATTTAATCAGATAATCCTTTAAACTGAGCATTTTCCTTTAATCTGATAAACCTTGAATCTGATCAGTTCCTTTAAACTGATAGACTTTAAATTTGATAAACTAAAATCTGATCAGTTCCTTTGGATCTGGTAGCGTGTAAGTCTGATCGATTTTTGCTTATCAGTCTCTTGAGATCAGTTAAGATACCAAACTCAACTGATTTCTCTCGATCCGTTAGTCTCTTAACCAAATTAGTTCGAGAACATTCCATCAAACATTTTTGGTGACATTTCTCCAAGATCTAGAAGTCCTAGCCCTCATTGCATAAATCTCTGAATCTGATCTCAGCTAGTGGCTTGGTTAGAATATCAGCCTTCTGTATATCAGTATGAATCTTTTCCATTCTGATATTCTTCTTTTCAACGTGATCTCTTATAAAGTGGTGTCTGACATCCACATGCTTGCATCTTGTATGTAGAACCGGATTACGAAAGTGATTGCAATAAAGCACTATTCTTGTCGTCAGAATATAGGTACGTTTTTAGCTACAATGTTGTAATCCCTCAGCTGCTGACTGAGCCAGAGCAGTTGGGAACAACAGCTTCCTGCAGCCATATATTCTGCTTCAGTGGTGGATGTCGCAACTGATGCCTGCTTTTTTGAAAACCACGAGATCAGTTTACTTCCTAAGAACTGACATGTTCCTGAGGTTGATTTTCTGTCGATCTTGCAACCTCCATAATCGTAATCGTAATACCCACTAAGTTTAGATTATTATCTCGATGGGTAGAATAAACCAAGGTTTATTGTTCCTTCAGATACTTAAGAATCCGCTTAGTTTGCTTTAGGTGGTCGATCATTGGATTTGCTTGAAATCGCACATACACCCTCTTTGCCAAAAAGTGATATCCGGTCTCACGGCGAACGGTATAATAGAGATCCAATGAGAGCCCTATATTCCTTCCGATTTGTTTTTCCGACCTCATTTCATCTGGATCCATCTTGAATCCAGTCATCATAGGAATTTTGGCTTCCTTACTATTTTGAACTCCAAACTTAGCCAATAGATTCCTAGTGTACTTTGCTTGGCAGATGAATATCCCTTCTGTACTTTGTTTAACTTGGAGACCTAGAAAGTAATTCATCTGACCCATCATGGACATCTCGAATTTCCCTTGCATCAGTTTGCTGAATCTTTCACATAGGCTCTTGTTAGGAGATCCGAAGATGATGTCGCCCACGAAATCAACCATCGAATATCTTCTCCATCTTCTATTCGGATAAGGTTAAATCCCATTGTTCCTTTAGTGAACCCACTTTCGATCAAGAACTGAGAGAGTGTATCATACCAGGCTCGAGGAGCCTGTTTCAGGCCATAAAGAGCTTTTCTTAAACGATACACTTGGTTGCCCTTTTCAAAGCCTGGAGGTTGTTCGACATAAACTTCCTCTGCTAGTACCCCGTTTAAGAAAGCACTCTTTACGTCCATCCGATACACAATGAACCCTCTGTGGGAAGCATATGCCCAGAAACAGCCGAATGGCTTCAAGGGAGGCGCCGGGTGCAAAGGTCTCACCGTAACAATTCCTTCTGATTGTGAATACCCCTTAGCAACAAGTCTTGCCTTATTTACGGTGATAACATTTTTCTCATCTCTCTTGTTCTTGAAGATCCATTTAGGTGCCAATTACGTCTTGATGACCGTCGGTCTCATCTACTAGTTCCCATACTTCATTTCTCTCGAATCGCTTCCAACTCCTCCCCGCATGGCTAGAATCCGGTTTAAATGTCTTGTAATGCTTCCTCTATTGTAGTTGGTTCCTTCATAGATGATATAACAAAGAATACATGGCACTTTCACCAATCGATGTCTAGTTTTAATTTTATCGACGGGTCTCCGATTATCGGTCGGTTGGATGATGGTTATCCGAGTCCTTCGCTACGATTTGCGTCGGTTTTGAGAACATCGTCCGTTTACGATAAAATCTTATTACTAGCGATTGGGAGTGGTCTGAGGTTATGGTCCACTTGATAAGAACAAGTCTCGGTGATGTTGGAATCATCATGTGTTTGATGTCTGCTCGTGAGAACTTCGAAGTTCCCCCGAACCGGATGGTTCGATTCTTCTTATCTCGGTGAATCGAACTTTTTCATCGACAGTTGTTCGTACCTTAGGATCGATTGATCCGGTGAATCGCCTAGATCCGGAATGTAAATTGATCGGATTTAATCCTTTTTCCTTGATCGTTAGTGATCCATTTTACGAATATCGGGTTACGGTAGATCGTCTTACTTCTTGTTACGGAGGCGATTTCTCTTGATCAGAAGATGCTTCATCAAAGGCTACATGGGGTGTTTCTTCCACAATTAGGGTTCGTTTGTTGTAGACCCTGAAAGCTTTGCTAGATGAGGAATACCCTAGAAATATACCCTCATCAGACTTGGCCTCAAAAGTCTTCAACTGACTTTTCCCATTATTGTGTATGAAACACTTGCACCCAAAAACATGGAAGTAAGAAACTCGAGGGTTTTACGCCCCTTCCATAGTTCATAGGGTGTTTTGTAGTGAGCCTTAGTCAGGAGACATCTGTTCTGCGTATGGCATGCAGTGTTGATTGCTTCTGCCCAGAAACGGTTTGGTATCGCATGTTCAGCTAACATTGTTCGAAAGCGAACTCTTTAAGAGTTCTGCTTCTCCGTTCGGCTACTCCATTCTCATTGTGGCGTCCTCGCAAATGATGTTTCATCTGTATACCAAACTTAGAGCAAAAATCAGTAATAAAAGAGTTCAAAAATTCTGTACCTTTATCCGATCGATTTTTACTACTGACACACCCTTCTCATTTTGTAATCTTCTTAGCGGCTTCGGTATCTTGGTTGTCGCCTCATTCTTCTTATGTAAGAATATAACCCGTAAACTTGGAATAGTCATCCACGATTACGAGTGTATTTCGTCCGTTGAGACCGACCGGGTGTAATCTGGTCCAAACAGATCCATATGAAGCGGTGCGATAGATCTGGCTGGATCTTTGGTCCGAAATTCCTTTGAATGAAGCTTTGACTGTTTTCCCTTCGACATGCGCAAGATATGTCCCCGATCCTTTGAGAACACTTCATTCGGAAGTCCTTCCACTAGAGACATCCTAGCTATCTTATTAAGAGTTTTAAAGTTCGGATGGCTCATTCTTTTGTGCCGAGCCAACCGCAACTTTTGGAACTCTTAACAATCGAGCACGCATTTCTTGGACAAATCTGCTCCAATCACCGTGTAGATCGTCCCTTTTCTTGAACCCGATTAGCAAAATCTGTTGAGTGACTCGATTCTTGATAGTGCATTGATCGGTCGAGAACTCAACACCGAATCCGTTGTCGCAGTGTGAAACCGATAATAGGTTGTGCTTCGGACCTTCGACATCTGAGACTCCGATTACTTGTACATCATCATTCTCTAAGGTTTGAACCCTTTGGTATAACCAAAGTTATCATCACCAAGAGTACACGCGGGCCTTTCGCTTTTATGTAGGAACCGAGGAGATGTTTGCTTCCAGTCATGTGCCTTGAGCATCCACTATCGATGTACCAGATAGTTGCTTGCACACCTCCTTTGTTGGCGAGACCCACGCGAACCTGCAATCAGATCAGGCTTTAGGTACCCCTTTCGGATTGGGTCCCGAGGGGTTAGGTTTGGTTTTGGGGATCCATACAAAAGCGAGCACTTCTATTGTGATCGGTCGGATCGGAAGGCTGATTTGTCTCCCATACTGTCAACATAATCATACTTATCCTTATATGCTTTCGATTTGTATGATTACTTGTGTGAACCTTGGATGACTTAGAAGACTTATGATTTAACTTTTCAGTTTGTCTTCTTTTTATCCAGTGTGGTTCAGGTGCAGCAACCCTAAATTCTTGACTATAGGGGTAGGTACGACTGCTACCATCAAAAGATTCATATCCTTTTCGCATAGATGGTTTTCGCAGTTTACCTGAAGCATGCTTATTAAATGGTGACCTTGACCGGGTCTCGAGTTAGACTTCCCTTTTGTAGGTTGTCTTTTTCGATTCTGATGCATTGATCGAGTTGAGGTCTCTTTAGAAGAACTGGGTTCTTCCGTTGATTCCTCGGCTGATGCTTTACCAGTTGGGGTCCATTTCTGTTCCCTTTCTGGTTAGGCACTTGCCTTACCTGCTCAACTGGTCTCTTACCCCTATTAGATACAAGTTTAGCTTTTGGTGTATCTTTTTCGAGAAATTAAATCCGATTACACCTTTTTCGAGATGAATCGGTCCGGGGCTTTTGAGGATGTGGAGGGTTTCTCATAGCCAAGTCCCTCCTTATCAATCTTTACTACCGAAAATAGGCGTTCATGTCTTTAACGGTTTTAGATGATTTTGAAAAAAAACATCTATTTTCTTCTGTGATTATCCTCGAGAGGATTTCGGACTTTCATGCATTCGGAATAGCTCATCGAATTTTGCTTGCAAGATTTTGAAGTCATCGACTTCTTTGTCTGTTAATTGCCATCGATCTTTGATCTGCTTTTCTGATCGAAGCTTTAACCGAAATTTTAAATTCCTCGGTTACCTTCGGCGGTTTAACCGATCTAAGTTCGGAGGCTTTTTCCGAGATCATTTTCTTGACAAAGTGATTATTTACGGTCCTCGACTTATCATTCTCGGCTTCCACAATAGCATAAGTTTCTCTTTGCATTGGAGAGATCTTCAAGCAATTGCTCTGGTAGAGCTGCGGGTCAATCTCCCAAAGGTGTGCTAATGATAGCGGTGTAGAAGCGAGCGAAGCGGGTTTGGAGGTTACCTCGACCGGTCCTCCACGGCCATCGGGCGAGTTCATCATCGTCGGACGAGAATATCGGATCTTCATTTTCATAGAAGTCGGCCAACCTTCTTGATCGGCGAAGTCTTCTCTGAAGGAGTATCCGGAGTCCCTCGGAGGCGGAATAGGAATCGTCAATTCTGACGTATCGGCAACCATAGCTCTTACGTCTCTATAAGCGTTGCTCTCTTTTGTTCCTCTTTTCTTCCCTCTCTCTCTCCGGCAGTGCAGGCGATCTGTCTTATAGTGACTGGCTTCTCACGATTGAAGCACGCTCCTTGATCCAATCGAACTTTTTTCTTCCGGTGAATCACTCCGTCTATATGACCTATCGGTGACTTTCCTTTCGATAGTGGTGCGAACTTCTCTTTATCGATTGATTTTCTCTTCTTTCCTTCGTCGACTATCTCTTTCCCTTTCATCTCTGTGATCCCTCCGATCATCGAGATCTGGTTTCTTCTGGAGATCTATTATGCGATCTCCTATCTAAATCCTCGGCTATGTTGATAGTCCTTATAAAATCTTCGATACTTACCAAGTTGTATATCGACTTCTCAAGCTTCCCAGTAAGCAAAAGCGATCTGTTACGCTTGACTTAATATATTTCCAATGGGTTCATTGGCCTTTGTTCCCATTTGGTTGCCTTGAAAGCAAGCGATTTTGAATCGAGGTTTTGTGGGGACCTCGTCTTCATCGACTTGACCTCTTTCAATCGAGTCGAACTTCGTGAGCTTTAAGACTTCGAAACAAGCTACTAGGTTTCATTCTTGAAATGTCACGGCAATCTTTGATTCTGGTGACCTTCATGTCCCACTTCTTGGTGAGAGACCTTAGGATCTTATAGTTGATATCTTTATCGGACATCTCTCTACCAAGTTCTCGAAGCTTGTTTATAGACATTGTAATTCTTCCATCGAGTTCGTTGATGGTTTTATTTAAGCGACATCTTGATTTTCTCGAACTTCACCGATTCGGCTTGAAGGCGGTTTGTCTTTTATCTGCTCATTTCCCTCGCAGATCTCGGCGGAGTATCCCACATTGCTTTTCGCAGATTTGAGATACTTAATCTTTTCTTTGGTGACCTTATCCATTGTCTTCATGATGATATGTCTTGCAATGGTGTCCGTGAGTATCTGATTTTCTTTCTTACGTGTCCATCGTATTTGGGCTTTTTTCGTACAAGACTTCCCGTGGGAAAATCCGGATCTCCTCCGATTGCGGGATTGTCGTAGTAAATGATGATGGGTCCTCTCTCGATGACTTCCATCATTACGCCAATGATCGAGCCTAGATGGTTGGACATATATATGGCCCAATCTGCATACTCATCAATTGAGAACTTCGCAGATCATGATACATACTGGACGTGTTATCCATCTTTGAGTGATTTTGGAAAATGAATGAGTTTTTTTTTTTAAAAACGGTTTTTCAAGATCGATTCGATTGACCACAATGACCGCAGTCGATGGTCGGAAGAACCAACCGCTCGATACCACTTGTAGGTCCCGAACGGGTTATGTGAGGGCGTAGTCTAGAGGGAGGGGTGAATAGACTTCAAAAACTTTTCGTCAGATCGGTGTGAGCAGATAGCGATCGAGTCGCGAATGAATCGGTTTGGTCGATAACCAACTTATCAACGCTGAAAACAGATCGGTTCGGTAACTATCGATTAAGCGGACATGTGTGCGGAAGCTTAAGTTTTACCCGTGAAAAACCGGTTTGTATAAATCGATTCCAAGTTTTATCTTTTTAATCGGATGACGAAATATCGAACTCCGTCGGATCGAAGCTTGGTCTTTCATTCGATCTTAACTTAGAATGTATGCGCTTTAAGATTGTGCGATGTGAGAGCGATTAATCAAAGCAAAAAAGGCACACAAGATTTATAGTGGTTCGGATAAACCAATCCTACGTCCCACTCTTCCCTTTCACAAGGGGCACCAACTTAACCAACTTAACCGACTTAACCGATTTGGACTTAGTTTAGTGTGTTAGTCCAACACAAGACACCAACAGATGTTTTAAGAGTTCTCACTCAACCGATCCCGTAAATCAAGATCTTAAACCCTAGGATCGAATCTTGCTAAACAACTTATCCTAACTTGGGGTTTGGGTAAGATTGTTGAGGTTCCAACTATGAAATCTTTCCTTTCGTACATGCTGCCTAAAAAGCTAGATGAAAAGATTTCTTGCTAAGAACTTATGGGATGAACACAATATAAAATAAGCTTGTTGTTGTGTTCTTCTTAATGTATGAAATCCTCGACTATAGTTTGAGCTTCTTGATTATTTTGTTTGTCCAAGCATTTCCGTATTTCACTCTGAAGTGTGATCCCATATTTATAGACCTTGAGATCAAAGAGCCGTTGGAGAGCAATTTGAATCTCAGGCTATTTTAGGTAGACTTGCAGGCTTGATGTGACGTGCTTCAGGAACGGCATGGCTGAAAGCGTGAATGTGTATTTTATAGCCGTTTGAGAGAGCAACATCGAATCCCGCGAGTATCAGCTCTGTTCATACGTGTTTCTTCCTTATTGGATGGAAGCCTTGCTTTGCAGTGTTGTTCCTCCAACTAAGGTTGGTATTCTTCTTGTTTAGATCGCAGACGTATGATAAGATGAAACATCAGTTTTCATCTTATGGTGACTTTGATCGATCTGAATCGATCGTCTACCCGATAGAGTCTTCTGGCGCTGTTGACTTAGCTTCAACCGGTGACTCTGCCGATGTAGGTCTTTTAATCCGATCTTCGGAAGTCATCGATCTTCTAGTATTCGAGGTTTGAGCTTCATGACTTCCGGCCGAGTTATCGACTAGATCGATTCGATCGATCTTCCGATTACGGTTTAACGTTACGCCTCACGGATATCGAACTTTCTTGATTCTTCGGATCGACCTATACATATTGAGTTCCCCCTCAATATGTGACCTATCAATTACATCAGTTTTTCTATACAATCATTATCAACTGGTCTCCTATAGCAGTAATGTAAACATCAGTCAGCTAACAGGTCTGACTGGTCCTATTACATGTGTTTTTGGAACTTTCATCAAAACTATAAATTTCCCAACAATTTGAAATAAAGAAATGTGGTTTTGCCACATCAACTGCCACATCATTTTATCATTTGACACATCATCTTTTATAGGTTTTGCATTATAGAGATTATAGATATATAAGATTAATTAAATTTTTGTCAGTATTTTTTATATAAAAATGCTAAATAAATTAATGAGAAATATATATATATATAATAAATCTCAATGTGGATGTGGGGTAGTGGTATGTTTACTTTTATAGTATTCTTATGATCCAGGTGTTGGAATTTAAAGACACATAAACATGTAATACATGTGTAGCGGAATTAAATAGTTCATCAACAACGAACATTTAATTGCATAAATGAGTACGAATAATCATAACGAGAAATCTTACAGTAATTCGATAGCAGATTTTTCAACTACGGTATCCACGTAATCCCCGTTGATAGACTTGCACATATTTGTCAGCGTTGAATCTGAGATGGAATTTGCTAGGAAAATTCATATTCTAGATTTTATAGAGAAACTAGGTTGAATCCCGGGAAGTCATATATATAGGGAGAAATTGGCTTAAATCTTAAACTATCTTTATTAGGAAGATAATTCTTAATCTTGCAAAACAATTCTCAAAGATATGTTTTTCCCTACAGATATTTTCCTACAATAATATTCCATAATATTATTTGGGATTCCTATTTAATTAAATCCAATTTGATTAAACAGTAGTAATAATAATTAATTATAAATTAATATATTATTAATTCTCCATAAATTAAATATTAAATTCAATTTAATACTTAATCAACCAACTATAATCCGTACACGGGAATTACTTGTTGTGTGACCCATAGACCCTCATATATCGAGCGATTAGACAAACTAACGGCCTTAATTGAACCCTAGACAATAAATCAGACATTCTCAATATATAAGGTACGTTGTGAGAAACGTGCAACTACCTGTAACTGAAACATGTACTATTACGATTTCCTCATTTCATTCACGAATACCCGATTAGTCTTGAACATGATGAAGTGTCTATTCAAATAACTTAATCATATTTTCTCCACTCAGTAATTGATCACTTATGTCACACTTGGCCACAAATTCCAAGTTGACGTGCATTGGCCAATGACTTTGATCCAATTATGATGAGAAAATGAGTATTCTCTCTAAATCCACTTTGAGGAATGAATCTTATTCATGGCTCAACTACTACGCACATGCACTTCGTAATGAACTCAATCCAAGTCATATCTACCCATAGAAGGTTGCAAGCGTCGGTCATGGTCAAAGTTCATCATTCCACACATGTCGTGCGTATTGACCTCAAGTCAAAGGAGTATCGCTTCGCTCCCACTAACTGAGACACCCGTAGACAAATATAGTGGAACTACATCAAACGGTTGCTCGGATGGGTATACCAATACCCTCTAAGGTATTTGTGCATCCATCATGAGATACCTAGTATCTCGTAGTAAATGAGATCTTACTACACTCCCTAAGAGTATGATACAGATCGCACACCAATCTTCATTGCATCATCAATATCCCATTCTTGATGATCCTTGATCGGGGCTATTTGATTATCATGCTTAAGTCATCTGAGTTCTCACATCTCAATGACATCAGTGATTCAAGGGAACACAGATAAGAAAAAATGCAAACAATCAAACATAATATTCTAATAAATGTAACGCCATACATTTAATATTAAATAAACAATAATATTAAACCAACACTGAATATTATCTTAGTATTATGTCCATACAAAGGATTGTCTCTAGAACACTAACACTAACAATCTCCCACTTGAACTAGAGTCAATCACATACATGTCTAACCCCTAGACCATTGAAATGTCTAGTGTGTACATGATTACTCAAAGCTTTGGTGAAAGGATCAGCCGAATTATCTTCCGTGGGAACACTCTCTAACTCTATCTCTCCTCTAGCGATTATCTCTCTTATCAAGTGATAACATCTCGATACATGCTTGTTTCTGTTATTGGATCTCGATTTTCTTAGCTTGCGCAACCGCACCAGTGTTGTCACAATATAACTTTATTGGACTGCTGGCACTCGGAACTACCCCTAGTTCATTTAAGAAATGTTTTATCCAGACAACCTCTTTGGCAGCTTCCGTCGCAGCAATGTACTCAACTTCGGTTGTTGAGTCTGCGGTAGTCCCTTGCTTGGAACTATTCCAACTAACCGCCCCACCATTGAGAGTGAACACATAGTCTGACTGAGATTTGTAATCATCACAGTCAGATTGGAAACTTGCGTCCGCATAACCAGTAACAACTAGCTCTGACTGACCTCCATAGACCAAGAAGCAATCTTTAGTTTGTCTGAGGTAATTAAGAATGTTCTTGACAGCAATCCAGTGAGTTTCACCCGGATTCTGTTGGTATCTACCAGTGGTGCTGATAGTGAAGGCCACATCTGGCCTAGTGCAGGTCATGACGTACATGATGGACCCAATTGCAGATGCATATGTTATTTCCTTCATGTGCCGGATATCAGCATCTGTGGAAGGACAATCCTTCTTAGACAGCTTTATCCCATGACATGCCGGTAGAGAACCTCTCTTAGTGTTCTCCATCGCGAATCGCTTCAACACCTTATCTACGTAGGTGGACTGTGACAGCCCCAACATCTTCTTGGATCTATCCCTATGGATCTTGATCTCTAAGATATGGCAGGCTTCACCAAGATCCTTCATCATAAAGGTATTTAACAACCATTCTTTCACGGACTGCATGAGTGGGATGTTGTTTCCCATAATTAGTATGTCATCGATATACACAACTATGAAGACAATATTATTCCCATTGCATTTTCGATAGACGCACAGATCTTTTGAATTTCTGACGAAGTCAAATGATTTGACAGCCTCATCAAATCTGATATTCCAACTCCTAGAAGCTTGCTGAATTCAATCCATAAATGGACCGTTTAAGCTTGCACACAAGATTAGATTTTGACTTTGATATAAAACCTTCTGGTTGAGTCATAAACACTTCCTTATCAATATTGTCATTGAGAAAAGTTGTTTTGACATCCATCTGTCAAGTCTCATAATCAAGGTGTGCTGCTACCGCAAGTAAAATTTGAATGGACTTGATATTTGCAACTGGTGAGAAAGTCTCGTCATAGTCAATGTCTTCGCGTTGACTATAACCTTTCACCACCAACCTAGCATTGTAGGTTTGTACCTTGCCATTTGCATCGGTCTTACGCTTTTAGACCCATTTGCAACCTATGGGTTTGACCCCTTTTGGTAACTCAACCAAGTCCCAGATTTGATTGGTGTACATCGAGTCCATCTCGGATTTCATGGCTTCATGCCACTTCTTTGAGTCAACATCTAATGTTGCCTCAGTGTAAGTTCTAGGTTCGTCTTTATCCGGGATCTCCACGTCATCATGTTCCTCTACGAGGAAACTATAATACCTAGTGGGTGGATTACGAACTCTATTGGACTTACAGAGTTGTGGTTGTTCAGGCTGCACATTCTGATCGTGAAAATTTTGTGATGCAGCGATTTCATCGTTGACTGGGGAGGCCTTAAGAGCGACACTTCCGGATGCCTCTTGAGCGGGAGTTTGAACTATGTTGTTCTCATTCAGCCTACTTGGAGTTCGTTGCTCCGGCAATGCAACTCCAATTACGCTCCCACTGGCTGAAAGAGGATCACTTAGTGATAAACTTCCACCATGTGAGCTGCTAAATGCTCCCACTGATTCTTTGTCATGTTGCTTTGACAAGACATCAGTCTCCTTGTTAGTTTGTGGTTCTTGAATTTCTTCAAGTTCTATCATCTTACGGCCTTGTTCCTTGAAGACATAGTCTTCCTCGAGGAATCTGGCATGCCTAGAAACAAT
This sequence comes from Stenogyne calaminthoides, assembly GCA_037126765.1. Lineage (NCBI taxonomy): Eukaryota > Viridiplantae > Streptophyta > Magnoliopsida > Lamiales > Lamiaceae > Stenogyne > Stenogyne calaminthoides. Next base: position 21,918,359 of record JBBCBC010000007.1, on the reverse strand, counting down.
CACTGACTGTTTCTCCAGTAGATAGAAGTAATATCCTTTAGTTTCCTTAGGATATCCCACAAAATAACCTTTTTCACCTTTGGATTTCAACTTGTCGGTGAGCATCTTTTTCACAATCACGGGGCAACCCCATGTTTTGATATGTGCAAAAATTGGCTTCTTGCCACACCATAATTCATATGGTGTATGCTCAACTGATTTAGATGGAATCCTATTCTGAATGTAAATTGAGGTTTGTAACGGGTATCTCCATAAGAATGTCGAAAGAGAGGAGAAGCTCATCATGGATCTCACCATGTCTAACAGGGTTCGATTTCTCCTTTCGGACACACCGTTCATCTGAGGTGTTCCGGGAGGAGTCCATTGTGACTGGATTCCATGTAACTTCAAGTAATCAGTGAATTCATGGCTAAGGTATTCACCTCCTCGATCTGAATGAAGAATACTCTTACCAAGTTGCTTCTCTACTTCAACTTTAAACTCTTTGAATTTCTCAAACGATTCGGATTTGTTTTTCATAAGATACACATACCCGTACCTCGAGAAATCATCAGTAAAAGTGATGAAATATCCGAATTGACCCCTAGCTAGAGTGGGCAATGGTCCACAGACATCACTGTGGATCAAGTCTAGAACTTCTTTAGCACGAACTCCTTTCCCAGAAAAGAGTTTATTGGTCATTTTGCCCTTGAGATAAGATTCACAACTTCCATAAGACTCAAAGTCGAATGGGGTTAAGTAGTTTAACTTTCTTAACCTTGCAATCATTTTCTCGTTTGCATGACCAAGTCTACAATGCCACAAGTAAGTCGGGTTTTCATGATTACTAAGTTTGAGACTTTTATTTTGTATATTAGGAGTGTTATATCCACAATGCAACAAATATAAACCATTAGATAGATGAGCATTTCCATACACACGACCATTAAGCAAAAAATAACAATTATTGTTTGCAAAATGGAAGGAAAAACCTTCAATATCCAACATCGGAATAGAAATAATGTTGCGGGTAATAGAAGGAACAAAATAACAATTATTCAGTTTAAGTCTAAAACCAGAGGGTAAATCTAAAACATAAACGCCAACACGTTCAGCAGCAACTCTTGCTCCATTCCCAACGTGTAGCAAGACTTCGCCCGGCCTAACTGCCCTGCAATCCTTGAGACCCTGCACATTTGTACAAATGTGTGAGCCACAATCGGTATCTAATACCCAGCAGTTAGTATCATTTGTGGACATGTTTATCTCAATAACAAACATACCTGTTCCAGATGCTGAGACACCTTGTGTCTTCTTTTCAGCTGCTAGAACCTTACAGTCCTTCTTCCAATGCCCCTTCTGCTTGCAGTGGAATCATACATTCTTGTCCACCCTATCCTTCTTTTGAATTCCACCTTTGGGCTTAAGGAAGCTTGGCTTGGAGCCTTTCTTTGCCTTGCCCCTTCGCTTCTTCTTTCCTTTAGGAGCAGAAGAAGTAGAGGCACTCACCATGAGCACGGACTTTTCCTTAGCAGTGGACGACTCAAGGTCTTTAGCATGTTATGCATCTCGGTCATGGTCGATTCCATCTTATTCATATTAAAGTTTACTACGAAACTCGAATATGAATCGAGAAGCGACAAAAGAATGGCGTAAACAGCAACATTGGTCTTGAGCTCAATGCCCAGACGACCAAGTTTCTTGATTAGCCCTATCATCTTCAACACATGAGGAGAAACCTTCCCTCCTTCGGACAGTCGGCATCTAAACAGATCTCTCATCACTTCATAAATTTCGGAACGAGATTCAGAATCAAAGAGATCCTTCAAATGCTTGACCATCTCAAAGGGAAGCATCTTCTCATGCTGCCTTTGCAATTTGGGAGTCATCCCGAGTAGCATAACACATTGAGCCTGGGAAGCATCTTCTTTATGCTTCTTTTGAGCTTCGGCGTCAAACGCCTCAGCTTCTTCAGTACCAGCCTCCGGGGTAGCAGGGATTGGTGTGTCCAACACGTACTCAATCTTTTCTTTCCTGAGCACCAAACGAACGTTTCGGTGCCAGTCGAGAAAGTTTGGCCCAACCAATTTGTTCGTTTCCAAAACGCTTCTCAATGACAAGTTATTCATTTCAACAATCCTAGAGAAATAAAATAAAACGAGAATTAAACACATAATCCCTATGATCAATATTCAGCAATCAAAATAAACGTAGCCTTTTAAGTTTACCTTGTTTCCATTATTTTCACATATTCAACGACCTCATCGGAAGAATACGAATTTATATCCAATATAAATTATAATGGACTAGGATCCACGTTCTTATTACTACAACATCTGCTTTAGCTGATTGTTGTAATAATAAAACTGGTAGGTCTCTAAACCAATTGCAAAATTGCAACTCCTAGTTGATTGGGCCTAGCTCAATCGAATGTCACTTAACTTTCGTTTTCCTGCTTTGGCTGGTGAAACAAAGTCAAGTTGGCTTACAACCATCAAGCGGCAACACTACGTGTCCCTATAAAAGTCCCGTTAGATGTAGATCAGAGCAAAAGACTTTGGTCTTAAATACCCATTGGAAAGAAATCTCCGGTTTACTTTTAATTTTGATGGAAGACATCTTATCAAATTAATGAGAAAATCATATTTTAGTGAGGAACATTTTAAAGGCGGGGTATTAATTGCTTAATCGAGATCCATCATGCTTTCTATACCATATTTGAGCAAATATTGGGCGTCGCCTACCCAAACATGAATTACACGGACTAACAAATAGTTGGGCGTCGTCTACCCAAACATTTAATACGGTCCGACAGTTATTGGGTGCCGCCTACCCAAATAGATATAACACAGTCTATAAGGGGTTAACAAATTAAATCAAATTTAATGGACGAGTTAACCAAGTGGGATTTGATATCGTCTTAAAATAAATATCTAAATCCAATTTCAATTTTAATTTAAAGATTATCAAATGTTAATTATTAATCCAATTAATAATTAAGTCAAATTAAAACAGTTTCAAAAATTAAATTTCATTAACTTTTAAAAATAGAATTTTAATTTCAATTTTAATTTATTTTGTCAAAGGCTCATGTGCAAATTTCAAAAATTGCACTGAAGGGTCTGTCCAATAATCCAATTTCGGCACAGTCCTTCCCCTCATCATCGCCCGATTTCCAAAACCGTTTTCCGATCGGGTCATCCAAACTAAACGTCCAATAATTCATCAGTTCATCAGAATTAGTCCAAAATTCCCAAAACTGTTCCAATTATTATGGTTTTATCAGATTTTAATTTCATCAGTTCTAAACCAATCGAAAATCATCCCAATCAACACGCATCAGAATTCAGAATTCAGAATTCATCAGAATAACAACCCAAAACCAAGAACAAACATACATCGAATTGAACTCAGTCAAAAATGAAAACATGAAACCAAACGTCGCACAGGCGCGAGTGGCCGCCGCCATCTATCTCGCGCGGGCGACTCACCGCCGCGAACGAAGGAACCGGGTGGGGCCGCGCGTGGAGCTGCAGCCCCCTTTTCCCCGAACTGGTTCGAAACTAGAGGCAATAGGGTTGTATCGGCGGCGCGCCGCCACTGGTTCGTCTCGATTACGGTGGTGCGCCGCTTGGAATCGAATTGAAAATGGACCCAAGGGTCAAGCTTCGAAAAGATTCAAGCAACGTGTCTCAAATCGAGGCGAATCGGTGGCGCACCACTGTGATTCGAGGTGAGTTGAGGGCGCACCGCCGGGAAAAGAGGTGAAACCAGAGGAATTGCATCTCAAACGCGACGAGGACGACGAAGGCGCAATCGGGAAAGGTGGGCCCACGCGACCGGCGTGAGTTGCGGCCCGAGGCCGCCAGCTGGAGCGCCATCATTGCGGCCCACGAAAGCATAAGAATACGGTGGCGGAGGCGGGAGGGTTTCTCCCAGAGAAACCCTAGCTTTTGGGTGTGAGGAAGACGAAGACAAAGAGGCCGAACAAAATAAATAGGGGTGCGTCTCATCTAATGAGCATGTCCCAACAAACAAATACATACATATGGTGCGGTCAACTCACACGGCCGCACCAACAGTTTATTAAAAAAAATTATAAATCTGAATTTATGCAATCAATTAAAGAGCCTGAAGCTCTGATACTACTGTTGGAATTTAGAGGTACGTAAATACGTAATACATATGCAACAGAATTAAATAGTTCACCAACAACGAACAGTTAATTGCATAAACGAGTACGAATAATCATAACGAGAAATCTTACAGTAATTCGATAGCAGATTTCTCAACTACGGTATCCACGTAATCCCCGTTGACGGACTTGTACAGATTTGTCAGCGTTGAATCTGAGACGGAATTTGCTAAGAAAATTCATATTCTAGATTTTATGGAGAAACTATGTTTTCTTGTTGTAGTAAACAATGAATCCCGGGAAGTCATATATAGGGAGAGATTGACTTAAATCTTAAGCTATCTTTATTAGGAAGATAATTCATAATCTTGCAAAACAAATCTCACAGATATGTTTTTCTCTACAAATATTTTCCTACAATAATATTCTATAATATTATTTGGGATCCTATTTAATTAAATACAATTTAATTAAACAGTAGTAATAATAATTAATTCTAAATTAATATATTATTAATTCTCCATAAATTAAATATTAAATTCAATTTAATATTTAATCAACCAACTATAATCCGTATACGAGAATTACTTGTTGTGTGACCCATAGACCCTCATATATCGAGCGATTAGTCAAACTAATGGTCTTAATTGAACCCTAGACAATAAATAAGACATTCTCAATATATGAGGTACGTTGCGAGAAACGTACAACTACATGTAACTGAAACATGGACTATTACGATTTCCTCATTTCATTCACGAATACTCGATTAGTCTTTAACATGAAGAAGTGTCTATTCAAATAACTTAATCATATTTTCTCCAATCACTAATTGATCACTTATGTCACACTTGGCCACAAAGTTCAAGTTGACGTGCATTGGTCCAATGACTTTGATCCAATTATGATGAGAAGATGATTATTCTCTTTAAATCCACTTTGAGGAATGAATCATATTCTTGGCTCAACTACCACGCACATGCACTTCATGATGAACTGAATCCAAGTCATATCTACCATGCAAGCGTCGGTCATGGTCAAAGTTTATCACTCCACACATGTCGTGCGTATTGACCTCAAGTCAAAGGAGTATCGCATCGCTCCCACTAACCGAGGCACCCGTAGACACATATAGTGGAACTACATCAAACAGTTTCTCGGATGGGTATACCAATACCCTCTAAGGTATTTGTGCATCCATCATGAGATACTTAGTATCTCATAGTAAGTGAGATCTTACTACACTCTCTAAGAGTATGATGCAAATCGCACACCAATCTCCACTGTATCATCAATATCCCATTCTTGATGATCCTTGATCGGGGCTATTTGAGAATCATGCTTATGTCATCTGAGTTCTCACATCTCAATGACAGCAGTGATTCAAGAGAACACAGATAAGAACAAATGCAAACAATCAAACATAATATTCTAATAAGTGTAACGTCATACATTTAATATTAAATAAAAAATAATATTAAACCAACATTAAATATAATCTTAGTATTATGTTCATACAAAGGATTGTCTCTAGGACACTAAAACTAACACCAGGTTCAATTTTTTTTTTTTTTTTAGTTACAGGGTAAAGAATATGGAAAAAAATAAATTTAAGTAAATAGGGATCCAACCCACGTCGATCGGTCAAAAGAGGATCAGCATACTGTTAGACCACAAAGACCATTTATTAATTTAATTTCCTATCCTTTTTACTTGTTAAAATTCGCGAATTTAATTTTTACACATATAAAAATTTTCACCTAAGACCTACTCTAATAGTTTAACCCAGGGGTCCAGTGTTCAACAATAGTTTATTTTTCTCTTTTAAAATTATTTTCCTTTAAGGAGCATCCCTTTTATTTTCTAGAATTGTTTTAATTTAATTATTTTATTTTCTTATCAAATAAATACTTCTTTTAGAGAGCATTTTTTTTTTACTTTTTTATTAAATTAGTTATTTTATTTTCTCGTATTATTAATTTGGCCTCCATAAAGTTTCTTTGGTCTGCCACTGATTTAGGTGTCTAACTTGTTTTTCCTTGGAATTTAAACAAGTTCTGATGTCCTAAAGTTTGTACAAATATTTTTTTTAATGACTCTTGTAAAATATTACACAAAAATTATATGTGTAATATAATATATTTTAGGCAAAAAATTTAAAATCTCGCGGGTCGGGCGGAGACGGGTCGGGACGGGTCATGTGCGGGTCGAGCAGGGGTTGTGGGCTTCAGGTTGGCCGGATGAATATATATTTATAGAATGATATCTTTATCAAATATGTGTTGTAGCCTAATGGTTTGGATCTGCTTTTAATGTATTTGGTCGCAGACTCAATTTTTATTGAGCAAATAATTTTTTAAATATTGTTTAATTTTGCCAAGTTTTTGGTACTTATAGAAACGAAATGTATTACTACGTGAAAATAAAAAGCTCATTATCATTTTTAACATCTATGTGTTACTATATGAAAAAAAAATGTTATACTTATAGAAATGAAACGTGTTACTGAATGAATAAGTAAATGTTACTACATATTATACTGAAAAAACTTCATATCTTACGTACCACGTATTAAAACATAACATAAGACATGAATGTTCACAAGGTAACACATGGGTCAGAAGGCAACACATTGTTGTTCATATTGTAACACATGAGTATTCACATAATATTACGACGATATGTATACAGTGTTACATATTACTAAAAAATATGTTTTACTGCATGAATAAAAAAATGTTACCCTATGAATAAAAATGAGTTACCACATGAACAAAAATCAGTACAAGAGCGAAAAAAAATACTCAGTCCACAAATACAAATTTAAATAACAACGTGAGAAGAGTGCAGAGGGATTTGAAAGACTGCATTAGAAAATCAAGAGGAAAAAGAACGGAATGATCTGTAAATTTGCGAGGATGAAAAAACTGAAGAAATTAAGAAGAATGTGGAAGAGAAAAAAAAAGAAAAATAAGAACAAGAGAAGAGAAAACCTAGAGACGCAGCGGCGTGAAAACCAAGTGAGATCTGGTCGCGTTTGTTGCGACGCGAGGAAGAAGAAATATGGGCGCCTATTGGACGCGACGTGAGAAAGAAAAAAGCCCTAAACCGACATGCACGTTGCTGACCCGTGAAAAAAATTATAAAAATCCAATTAAACTATAATTGCACATAAACACAATATACAATATTGCATACAAGTTTTTACCGAAAATCCATTATCCTATTTCATTAGTACAATATATGTCCATTGCGCAGCCTCCAACAAAACGTGTTTACAATATAAAATATATATATTATTATACTTATACATTAATATCATAATACTTATCAACTAATATTCTTATACTTATAAACTAATATTATAGCATTAAATGTTATTCGTATTATTAGTTGGTGTAATGATGTCAATTATGAACAACTTTTACGACAGAATTTGTGCATTGTAAATCATGCTGCAAAAAAAAAACGCAAGCAATGGTGCAGTAAATATATTGCATTTAGGGAGGAAAGATAAACTGCTGAGGCCTTTAGGCTTTAGGCATATTGACATTAATATATACAAAAAGAAGACATTGATTTGTTCCTTGGCGTATATCTTCCACTGATTACAATTTGGCTGGTAGGATAGATAAATTAAATTGTTCAAACTTTTTTACACCACAGGCGATTCTTCCAACATGTTGAAGAGAAATATTAAGCTTACCATTTATCAATTGGGGAAATTACCAATAGGTATAAATTTTTTATCCAAATTACTAATAGGTACAAATAAAACTGCATATATAGCCAAAGTTGCACATGAAAATGCAAATGCACTTACGTATATGCAACTATTTTGTACATATTAGTAAGTTATTATTAAAAATATACCTATCAATAAGTCTCCCTTTATCAATTTATATCTTATCTTCCAACATTTAGCTTGGAGCCTGAAACACTCTGTTGTACCAAATTGAATGAAGAATCATATGAAACAAATCATACCTCTTTGGAACCTTGTGCCAAACGAAATACTGCTGGACAATTTTCAACCTCCGTCTCATCATTGTGTATCTCTCTTCTGATACGGATAGGAGTATCTCTCTCAAACTCGAGATATCATCCTCAGCAACGAACAAAGCAAAAGATTCCCAATTGAAAACTTCAAACAATGGTGGCACATAATTATCAGATATAATAACCGGTACACATTCATAATATATCGATTCCATCACCCTTGGAGTGTGAACTTCATAACCCTTAGCACATATGCAATATTTACTGCTTTTCATAAAATCCCTGTATCTTGCCTTACCTTCAATATCACGGGCCATAGGCCCGAGAATTTTCATGTCCGGTTCTTTATCATACCAATGTTGGAGTAGTATTGGTCGAACATAACCATGCATCCTACCAGCAAAGAAAGCCAGAATAGATCGATTTGAAGGTGAATTTCCTCCAATGTCCTTCATAGGGTTCTCCGAGGAGCGGATGTATGTCACTGGTAGAGATACATCCTTACCTATTTTGAAGCCTCCTGCAATATCGGAATTGCAGAGGGCTCTTATGCAATTTCCAAAAACATTCCTCGTAAATCTGGGGGCCTGGAAAAAACTTTTCTTTCTTAAAAGGTTTGTTTGTTGATCACTCTGCTACAACCAATTTAAATAAACCTTCAACAACTGAAAAAATGGAATTATGCATATATCATGTCATCATATCAAGTTAAAAATGTTTTTTGGTCCCTAACTTGTCTGCTATCCAATTTTGGCCCCAAAGAATTTAACAATTTCAATTTAGTCTCAATATTTAAAAAATTGTCCAATTTTGGCCCCAAAATCGTCAATAAATTGAAAACGGCATCATTTTTTGTCCATTTTTGGCCCCACATTATAAAACTTTTAACTCTCCTCACATCAACAAAACAGAAGTAGCAGAAATATGAATAAAGCTGAATATTAAGTAGAGGTGTCCAAGGCATACCCAATCGTGACAAGCCACAAGGAAATGATCCGCTTCTCTTTTGTTCCAGTAACGATATTTGGTTGCGATAATATCAACGTAATTCTTCAGATGATCTTCTAAATCCTTATGAGTGGAAAAACCCGGCCCTTTAAGGGCATTTCTCAGCTTTACTGAACTAAATGGTAGATAAAATAAATGAGCCTTTTTGGGGTCCCTCACTAGGAAGTGTTTATTTCTCTCCATCAGTTTCATGAACCATCCTTCAGAAGCATAAATGCCCCTCATATATGGCTGGTGGAAAATCGGTTTTTCCCCTTCCCGGTAAACATAGACTTTAAGTGTGCTTTCCATCAACTCATAACTCCTGCCACCAGGAACAAAAACAGGCTTTAATGAAGGTTCCAGAAATGATTGAACTTAATGCCCTTCACATACATCATAAGTATATAATTCATCACACCAACATTGAGTTAATCATGTCTAGTGATGCAAAGATTTTCATTTACGAGACAAAACAGATGATGCAAAAGCATAAAAGAGAAAAAGTTGCATTATTCAAATAACAAATCAAAAGGTGGAAAAAGTTGCATCATCCTTGGCTAAAGTGAACTAACTAACCAAATATCTTAATTACTAACAAACTAGGGCAGATGGCACCAGATTCCCTATTCCACTTTGGTGTTTCATTGCCTTTAATACAAGTAACATGTTAATGACATCACCAATTAACGTGTGACATGTATTAATGGCAATGAACAAGATGATATACCAGATTGGAATAGGGGATCCTAACTGCGTCCAAACAGCCTAATCTGTCCCATAAAGCTTCTTCCAATTTATTTTTAGATATAGAAACACGGAATTCTATCCTAAAAACCAGAAACTGCATGGATCCCAATTAGCATAGAAATATTCACAGGAGGATAACAGTTGAAGATAGTCAAATGAAACTCCTTTCCAGTAACTTAAAATTGTAGGTGAGAAAGTCATATTGATATTAAAATGTACAAAACAAAAGGTTCAAAGTAACTCCCCTCGCATAAATCCCAAAATGTAAGGCAAAATACTAAGCATGACATGCGAGTTAATTGGCATACCTTTTAAACATTGAATAATTACGAAAAAGAGAAGCATGAACTTCAGAAATGTTCCATTGTACGGGAGCATTTTCGATTAGAAATCTGGCATTTTGTAGCTCACGATCGCGTTGTGAAGACCATCTTCGTTTCTAAAGACATAGAAAAAGGTTAAAGATCTAATTGCATAACTAAGCCCTTTAGCAAAAACTTATGTGAACCCGAGTTCACGTGAACTGTATCATTGTTGTGAATACGCACTATCACTGTTATACATACGTACTATCACTGTTATGCATATGCACTATCCCTATTTTAAAAAATATTTGATTTTTAAACAGTGATACTGCATATGCATCACAGTGATAGTGTTTATACATAATAGTGACATGCGAAAAAAAGAGTTCATGTAAACCCGACTTCACAGGAGACCTACTCAAGCTCTTTTAGGAAATACTATTGCAACTTTAAACATGTACCTTTAACTTCTTCTCCACAGAACCGTTTACTACTAAAAAATTCATCTGGAAAATTGATATAGCTTTCGCTCTTCTCTTTCCCGGTATAATTCTACTAATCATAACAGAAATATCAGTAGCAACAGGTGAATCATTTTTCAGTAAACTACTGTCTTTTATCTTGGCTTCGTCGCTGTGCACCAAAGACAAGTTCATTGCCACAGACAAAACTGATTTTCCAGAGCCTAGTTTGTGGTCCAAGGGTGAAAACTGTCCTGCTTTTGCACTTTTCGAAGAGTCAACATTATCCTCCGTCTCAAATGTGGATCCTTGGTTTGCATTTCTCTCCTTCAATTCAATTGGAGAATCCATCTGTTCCGCACTATCTGATGAAAGAGCATCATCTCCATCGCTCTTTTGATAATGAATAATATCAGAATCAGCCAATTTTGAATCGTTGGAGAAGATTTTGCTGCCATCAGTCAAAGAAATCAATTCCACTTTTCCATGTGAGGGAATTGATGAGTTGTTCCCAAAAGAATATGTAAATAAGAGAAGACCCAGAACAGCAGTTAAACTTCCAACAAAGTACAGTAGTTGTTTAACATGGACATGATAAAGCCTTCGAACAATTAACCCATTATCCATGCTACATATTTCGAAAAAACAGAAGACAGATCCTTGACATATTTCAATAGCTAATGCAGCTCGGATTTTGATCTCATCATTAAAAGGACCTCACTGTGCAAAAGAAAATGGTGATAGGTATTAATGAGTCAGATGGGATAACTGTACCCCAAATTTGTCAGCATGACAATGAAATAAACATATGTACTCATATGAATGCCTTATAACTAAAACACATGTTGATAACTACTAGGATTTAGGAATGCAGTTTAGGAACTTCAATGAATTCCAACTTCTGTTGCCATTTTATCGACATTGAGCATTCAAGACAGAAAAAGGTTAAATATGAATATCATTCGGCATATACCTCGTGATGCCATACATCATTATCGTATGCTTTTATCTTTACATCCTTCTGATAAAATGGCATAAACAATTGGAATTTTAGTTTGTTTACTTGATCGATCAGGATTGCATTTCGAATTCAGAATCACAAACATCATTTTTCCTAGACACCCAAGATAATTCGGAATACTAGAGTTCCAAAAACATTGAGATGAACATAAATGCAAAAACAATTAAAAGATACTATAAACTACCATCTGATAGAAGTACCAACAGCTGGTAAAATGGAGTACGTGTGCATCAATTTCAAATGTTAAAATGTAATTAAATCCGCGTAGACAGCCTCTTCATTTAAAATCTAATAGCAAGTTTATCTGAAGGGGAAATTCGCCATCGGCAGATTTCCTCAATTTAAAAGGTAGTATTTCCGGAGAAGGAAAGAATCCAATAAGATGAGAGGGCAAGAAATCGACTGCAGACATAGAATATTGTATGAAGCAATAAAATGAACAAGTTAAAATTGAATTTAAGCTTCTTCTTCATAAACACTCACAATATATAGCAATCTCGATGCACAAAGAGGTTAGCAGATACCAAAAAGCAGAAGAAGGTCCATCGAGCTCGAATTGGTTGATGAGAAAACTAAACGTAAAGGCGCCTAGTTTCCATAAGTAGAGAAACTGAAGCTCGGGTTTCGCAGTGATGGTGCCACCGACACAACTCTCACGTGACTAGTGTTACAGCAACACCCTTGAATAATAAATTTATTATACTCCCTCCATCCTAATTTAGATTATCCGTTTACTATAAATACACGGAAATTAAAAGAAAATAGGAGATAATAGTATTAAATGATATAGAGTGGATAAAGTGGGTTTGGTGGAGGGAAATAATTATATTAAATGGTGTAAAATGGGTTTGATTGAGAGAAATAATAGTATTAAATAGTATTTAATGTTGCTTTATTGCCTTATTTGGAAATGGATAAACAAAATTAGGACGACTATTTATGGAAAGTGAATAATCAAAATCAGGACGGAGAGAGTATTTTTTACAAAATATTTATTGTTTATTGTAATTTCTTTTGTAATAAAGATTTGACAAAAAATTGTAAACCCAAGTTCACAGTAAACTCGATTTTTTTAGTATCACTGTTATGTATAAAAATTATAATTGTTATGAATAACAGTGATAATTTTGGTTTTTATGCATAACAATGACAGTTTGTATACATAACCGTAATAGAGTTCATGTATAAACTTGGTTCAGATGAGTGTTACTCTAAAGATTTTATATATAATGCATTTAATTGTAATTTCGGTCAAGTCCAAGCTATATACTCCCTCATCTAAATTATATAGACTTATTTTCCTTTTATATTAGTGTCGCAATTATATAAGTGCTAATAGTTTTATTATAAAAAATAAATGGAAAGGAGACATAGATGGTGGACCTAAAAGTGGCCTAGATTAAAGTGTCAATGTCCCAAAAGAGTGACTAAATGACCTAATCAGCAGCCAAGTATGACTGTATCGCAACTACTAAGAGTATAAAAGTTAACCAGACTTGGTTTTGCCAATGTCAATTCTGTACTCAGGGCTTTGAGAGCCTCTATTTTCTTTGCCTTTATTATTGTGTTGTAAGCCTCTCTCTGGAAATCCTCCTTTCTAGTCTGCTTTTGATTGACCATAATCATATGCTAACAGAATCCTTCAAAAAAGTCTTCCTGCCCCCTGATTCATGTGGCATAAATACGTGCAAGTCATGTTCATCAGTTGGCAAGGGGTCATTCACAATTTCTTCGGCTGAGTAGTCCTCTATCATGTCCCTCTATCTAGAGGGACCTATATCCCGGATGGCCTCATTAAGAGTGCAGGAAATCACTCATGTTCCCGTGTCAGTGTTCTCACTTTCTCCAACAAGAGTATCAATTTTGTTAGATGTTCGTAACTGCTGCTGAACAATTTTCTGAGGGCTTGCATGTTTCCGTCTATCCACTTTCGTCCATCCGGTGCCCGTAGTAGCTGCCATCGAGGGCTTTGCCGCAACAACCATTGCACATGAATTAGGTATCCATGGTTCAGAAGTCGTCCCAATGTCGAATGGGTCACTCGCGGTTGGGATCTTTTGCATCCACACTTTCGGCTTCGGTTGTGGCCTCAGAGCTTGTGTTCGGTTAGATTTCCGTGTTTGCAACGGCTCACGTGTGTTCCATCTACAGTCCCCAGTTGCATGCCCTAGAATAGCACACATAGAACAAAAATCAGGGTGCTTCTCATAGCCGACCGAAGCTATGGAGCAGTGGCTAGATCTCTCGTACATAATGAATTCCTGTTTGTCTTGTCGAAGGTCCAACTCCACCAAAACCCTGGCAAAGTGGCACATGGTGCAGTTTCTTATTCGTTCATTTACAGTCATAACCAAGCCAATTGCAGAGGCGATTGATTCGATAATTGGTTCATAAAACTCGGAAGCTCAAAAATCCAAATCTAAACATGCGCAATCGGAGAACTAACCTTATACGGGTTGAACTCGGGAGTCCATCTTTGCAATCAAATAGTTCCAAATTCGAATGTCCCATTTCGCTTAGCCAGAATTCTCTCCCTTTCATTAACCGAGTACAAGGGGTACTCGAACCCAAAACCTTACATATTACAAGTTAGACGGAACACAATCTAAAGGCTGAAGGTCCCACACATGAAACGGAGCCACAAACGAGAGTAGATAGTGAGATCTAATCCACTTCCAAGAACAAAACTTAATTCCGTCAATCAATTCATCCAAAGTATACGAGTTATCCTTGAAAATAAGCTCATTCCGAGTCTTCCAAATCTTCCATAAAATAGCCTATCAAATTAACCCGACGAACTTACGCTTGATCCTGCCACTAACAGACTCAACAAAATCATAGAAATTGTCTCTAGCAGAAGGGGAGTACGGTAATGGTTTATTAAGCCACAATGAAATGGCCTGCCAGATGAGAAGGGCCACTGGGCAAGTGAAAAACAGATGATTTGAGGATTCGAGCGGTCCAAGACACAAGGAACAAGAGCCCGAATCCACTCCCATTATTATAGCAGTTATAGATGCATTGTCATATGGTAATCAAAACTAGAATTCATCAGAAATCAAACTGAAAACTAAATTATAAGAATGTCAAAAGGAGAAATAAATATTACTTCACTACCCGAGGAATTATTTATAGCAAAGAACACAGGAAGATAGTCGATTTAGTATCTTATTTTGCATTTTTATATATAAAAGAATGTTAGGATTTAAAGCAGCAATTATGGAGAAAATAATAGAAACAAGAATTAAGGAACACAAATTTGGTTACCCAGTTCGTCAGGAATGACTACGTCTGGGAGCACTACCAAGCCAGGAGATCTACTATATTTTTGGTGATATACAAATACAATGAGTCAAAAGTGTTTAAATATGAGACTGGGCCAAAAACCCTAAAATCTGTGCACAGGCCTTCGGAACCGCTCGACCACGGGCCTTGGTCTAGCGGAAGTGCTCGACCTCATGTCTTGGTCGAGCGCCTAGTGCGCGCTGCATGGGAGGGTGCTCGACCGAGCATAAGTGCTCGACCATGAGCCCAGGTCAAGCGCCTCCCGCGCACTGCATCCCCGTTTCACTCAGGCTCCAACAATCCCAACAATCTCCCACCTGGAGACTGACTCCAACTGTAACTTATCTCCTCCGTTTTAACGGTCTCTCTCACTGGTAGTAGTGTCGGGCCTTCTTCTCAGTTTCCAAGGCCAGTTGAAGTCATGCATAACTTCAACTTTTCTAAGGTCACAACCTTAGTCAACATGTCAGCATGATTCTCACTTCCTCGGACCTTCATTAGCTGTAAGATCTTGTTCTCAATGAGGTAACGTATGTAATGATACCTTAACTCAATATGCTTCGTCCTCGAGTGAAAGACCGGATTCTTTGCCAAGTGAATAACACTCTGACTGTCACTATACAAAATACTATCCTTTTGCTCCTTCCCCAACTCACACGAAAGATTCTGCAACCAAACCATCTCCCTGAGAGCTTCAGTAACTGCAACGTACTCTGCTTCTGCAGTGGACTGAGCTACGATCTTCTGCAACTTAGAAGCCCAAGAAATTGTTGTACCACCAAAAGTAAACACATACCCGGTTGTACTCCTCCTTTTGTCGAGATCACTGGATGTCAAGTCTGCATCAACATATCCTGTCAACTCAATGCTTTTGCCCTCAAAGAACAAAGCTTGTTCAGTAGTACCTCTCAAGTACTTATGGGCCACTTCACTGCCTCCCAATGCTGCTTACCCGGATTACCCATAAACCGGCTAACAACTCCCACTGCATGTGCAATATCTGGTCTTGTACACACCATGACATACATCAAACTGCCAATTGCTTGCATGTAGGTCCACTCCTCTTCGCTACTAGGTGAGTCCTTGTTGGATAGCTTGAACTGACTTCCCAACGGGACATGAACTGGCTTTGCATCTTCCATACTAAATCTCTTCAAGACCTTCTTTATGTATTCGGTCTGTGAAAGATACAACTTTCCTGCCACCTTATCACGATCGATTCGCATACCTAAGATTTGCTTGGCCCCTCCAAGGTCCTTCATAGAAAACCTATCAGACAACTTCTTCTTCAACTTGCTCACTTCCCGAGCACTAGAGACTGCTATCAACATGTCATCAACATATAATAGCAAAATGATATAACCCCCATCATACCTCTTGAAGTAACAACAATGGTCAGCTTCACACCTATTGATCTCAATCTCGTGCATGAACCCATCAAACTTCCTATACCACTGTAATGGAGCTTATTTCAAACCATTCGAGCTCTTCTTCAATTTGCAAACAAGCTCACTATTTCCCTTTGACAAGTATCCTTCCGATTGCTTCATGTAGATGTCCTCATCTAAGTCACCATGAAGAAATACTGTTTTCACATCCATCTGTTCTAACACCAAGTTTTCTGCAGCCACCAAACTCAGAACTAACCGAATAGTAGTTAGCTTCACAACTGGAGTAAAAACATCAGTATAATCAATACCATGTTTTTGCTGAAACCCCTTCACAACCAGTCTTGCCTTGTAACGTTTGCTTCCATCAGCCTCCTCTTTGATTTTGTAAACCCACTTATTATGCAGTGCCTTCTTGCCCTTAGGGAGCTCAACCAGTTCCCAGGTTACGTTGGTCATCAACGAATTCATCTCATCATCCATCACAAGTTTCCACTTACTCACCTGCTCACTACGTGTAGCCTCTGCATAACATTCAGGTTCACCACCATCAGTCAACAATAAATAATGAAGAGAAGGTGAATACCTATCAGGAGATCTATGCTCTCTCATGGATCTCCGCAGCAGAATTGTTGGTGGTGGTGTACTTGGTTCTCCCTCAATAATCTCCTGATCATCAAGAACCTCCTTGCTCCCACCTGAGTTCGAAATGTCTAACTCCACAACCTGAGTCTCAGAACCACCTTCTTTGGATGTCCCCGACCTGTCTTTGTACAACACCTGCTCATTAAATACGACATCTCGACTACGAATTATCTTTCGATTTTTCTCATCACAAAATCGATAGCCAAATTCATCACTGCCATATCCAATAAATGTACACTTAACAGATTTAGAATCCAATTTACTTCTACTAGTATCATCAATATGAACATATGAAACACACTCAAATACTCGAAGAAAAGACAAATTTATCTCCTTACCCGACCAGGCCTCCTCTAGTATGCCATTTTCCAAGGGAGTTGAGGGTCCTCTGTTTATCAAGTAAGTTGCAGTGTTAACTGCTTCTGCCAAAAACATCTTTGGCAGCCCACACTTCAATCTCATACTTCTAGCACATTCACATAGCATTCGTCATCATACGCTCGCCACACCGCTCACGGGGGTTCCTCTCATGGTTTTCTCCATTCAATTACATTAAGCCTCACGAAATTCTTTGAACTCACTTGAGCTCGTACTCTCCACCATTATCAGATCTCAAACACTTCACTTTGAGACCCGTCTCAGTTTCTACAAGGGCCTTCCACTTTCTGAAAGCATTAAAGGCATCAGACTTATTTTTCAGAAAATAAACCCATACCTTCCTCGTAGAGTCGTCAATGAAAGTCATGTAATATGATGCTCCACCAAGGATGTCACTTGGTCTTTGGACCCCACAAGTCGCCAGGACTAACTCCACCCTTCTTCAAGGTTTCTTCCTTCCTTCAAAAACTCACCCTTTTTCTCATTTTTCCCGAATACACAAATTTCACATAACCCGATGTCAACTGTCTTGAGGTTTGGCAGTTTGCCCTTTGAACACATAACTTTCATCCCTTTCTCACTCATGTGGCCAAGACGACAATGCCACAAATCTGCATTCCCTTTTTCACCTGCAAGAGCAATGTGTAATGTACCGATATATATAGAATGTAATTATAATTTTTTGTATGATTTTCTGGGTAAATGTACAAAGAACAAGGACAATATGAATAAGATAAGAATGATGATGAGATAATGATGAGAGAAAGATGAGAGAAGAGAGAGAAACAGGTGAGAAGTTAGAATATTTTTCTGCATAACAAAATCCTGCAACAAACCGTCCCTTAAATCAGAGAGTGGGGACCAAAAGGGGCTTATCACAATTTTAGGGAAATAAAGATACTGAAAAACAATTAAATGAAATACTGGGCTGAACTTTAATTATTTCTGGGTCCATTTGTTGGCCAACTCTTCAGGCCCAATTCCCTTTAAACACCACCTGAGGCTCAGACGAAAATCTCACCTGAGGCTCAGTAGAAAAGCCCTCAGGTTCAGACGGAAACCCCACCTGAGGCTCAGTAGAAAAGCCCTCAGGCTCAGATGCAAACCCCACCTGAGGCTCAGTAGAAACTCCCTCAGGCTCAGATGCAATCCCCACCTGAGGCTCAGTAGAAACTCCCCGAAGCTCGGATCTGAACCCCACCTGAGGCTCAGTAGAAACTCCCTCAGGCTCAGTATAAAACCCCTCAGATATCAACAAATCGTTATTTCCCTTTTTAATAACTTCAGAAAACCCTAACACCACTTTTTCCTCCTTAGTTGCAACATCAACTGGTGGTGTCAGATTAATGTCTATGACAAGATTCTCGGGGCGAGAATCCTTGTCCCCAAGGATAGAAGCGTCGAAACAAGCGCAAGGAAAAATCAGATCTTCCAATCGAATGAATATCCCATTCTTCACAGACCCACAAAACACTAACCTGTGAATTTGTTTGCGATGCAGGAGGCGGATCTGTGACGGGAACGACAGCCACCGGAAAGATGTGGAACATACCATTCAAGTCCACCGGAGGCAAGGTTGTAGAAGGTACAATTTTTTCACCTAATTTCTTTTTCAACAGAGAGACGTGAAAAACCGGGTGAATTCGGGAATTAGGAGGTAGATCGAGTTTGTAGGCTACCTGACCAATTTTCTCAAGCACTTGGTATGGACCAAAGTACTTTGAAGAAAGTTTGAGATTCCTTCGCAGATGTAGGGAATTTTGCCGAAAAGGTTGTAGCTTAAGATAGAAAAAAATCACCCACTTGAACGTGCGTTCCTCGCCTATGTCTATCAAAGAAACCCTTTCATCCTATCTTGAGCTTTGATGAGATTATCTCGAATCAACTCGTAAAAACCTGCTGACGTTGTTGAACCCGGCGAAGAAGATCTAGATTGGTGGAGTCCAAATAGATCCCATAGTCGAGAAGGAGGAGGATATCCATACAAAGCTTGAAAAAGGTGTTGTTTTCAAGCTTGTGTGGTAGTTGGTATTATACCAAAATTCACCCGGGGTAACCACTTCACCATCGCTAGGTGTATCTTGAACCATACACCTAAGATAAAGTTCTAAAGCATTGGTTCAATCTCTCGGTTTGGCCATCGATTGTGGATGATAGGTCAACTCATGGCTAGTTTAGTGCCCATGAGATGAAACAATTCTTTCCAAAAAGAACTTGTAAAGATTTTGTCCCTATCAGTTAGAATACTGATAGGTAGCCCATGCAACTTGTAAATCACATCCAAAAAACACTTAGCCACTGTTTGTGCAGTAAAAGGGTGAGAGAGAGCAATAAAATGTGAATATTTTGTGAACCTGTCCACAATTACCAAAATAACATCTTTTCCCCAAGACTTAGGGAGCCCTTCCACAAAATCCATTGATATATGAGTCCAAGCTTGAGAGGAACATGTAAAGGATGTAGTAGTCCGAGTAAGGACCTTGATCAGGTTTGGCTCTTGCACACACATCACACCCTTGAATCCATTGAATAACATCAACCTTCATCTTAGGCCAATAGAAAACCCTCTTCAACCTCATATAGGTACCTAAGATGCCAGAATGGCCACCATAAGCAGAATGGTGCATCTCAGAAACAATTAGTTTCCTGAAATCAGGAACATCTCCAATAACAACTCTGCCTTTATACCTCACCAACCCATTAACAACTGTAAACTGAGGATAACTAGAAGTGTCAATTGCCTTAGCAGCAATGACCTTAGTAATGAAATCATCTGATTTATAAGTAGATAAAACCTGATCAATCCACTTAGGTACAACAGTAGTAAGAGAATTGCAAAGAACCTCAGTATCCAATCTTCTAGATAGAGCATCAGCTACATTGTTGTCGGAACCTTTCTTGTACTGGATATCATAATCCAAACCCAAAAGCTTGGTGATCCACTTCTGTTGGAGAGGAGTCATGATCTTCTGATCCAATAGGTATCTTAGAGACTGTTGATCAGTCTTAATAATGAACCTGTGACCTTGTAGATATTGGATGAGTATTGGAATACTTACAAAAGAGACAACTGGATGATCCAATTTTTTTATGCTATACAAATTGGTGAGGATGACTTAATAGATAACATTCTTTGGATTGATGCTCAGATGAAGACTGATTATGCTTGTTTCGGTGATGTGATTAGTTTTGATACGACACACAGGAAGAATAAAGAGGGGTACCCATTTTCTCTCTTTGTTGGTGTTAATCACCACATAAAAACATCTATCTTTGGGGCAACATTATTGTATGATGAAACAATAGCGACATTTATATGGTTGTTTGATACATTTACTAAAGCCATGTCTGGGAAAATACCTCAAACTATTATTACGGATCAAGATGCTGCAATGGCAAAAGCTCTAGCAACACAATGGCCTGGAACATGTCACAGTTTATGCATATGGCATATATATCAAAATGTGGTCATCCATCTAAATAATGTGTTTGCAAGTTTTTTGACTTTTTGTAAGGACTTCAAATCTTGTGTTTATGATTATGAAGAAGAAGAAGATTTAATGAATGAATGGCATCAGATGTTGGCAAATTATGGACTTGAAACAAATGAGTGGTTGGGAAGGTTGTTTAGAATAAGAGAAAATGGGCGCTAGTATATGGGAGACAGTCATTTTGTGCGGATATGAAAACTACACAACGAAATGAAAGTATACACAGTGTTTTTAAAAAATATGTGAATTACAAACATAATTTGTTGCAATTTTTCAATCACTTCGATATATTGATTGATGATCGCCGGTATCAAGAGGGAAAAGCAGATTTTAGAACTAATCGGAGTACACCTGTAGGTGCTTCAATCCAGATATTGAAGCATGCATCTAGCATATATACTCGTGAAGTATTTGAGTTATTTCAAGATAAGTTGCATAAGACTTACGATGCTAAATTTGAGTTGTGTGGTGAAACTTAAGAGACTTCAGAGTATAAAATTACGCTTCCTGGAAAGCGCCATTCACATAAGGTAATGTTTCACTCATCTCAACATAAGGTCTCAAGTAGCTGCAAAAAGTTTGAGTTTGAAGGAATTTTATGTTATCATGCCCTCAAAGTATTCAGTTTGAAAAATATTACGGAGATTCCCGAGTTGTATGTTAAAAAAAATGGACAAAAAGAGCAAAGAAGGATATTGTTGCAACTCAGTCTTTCATAGCTATTGGAGGACATCAAGAAATTACCAATGAGCATGATGAGAAAAAGTTGATTGCACTTCGATACAAAGAATTGTGCAACTTGAGCAATATTATAACAATGAGAGCTACTTTAACAACCAAAACTTTTGAAATTGCAAAAGAGAGTCTTCTTAGGTTGATTGAAGAAATTGATGCAAGCTCAGATAGTCCTACTTTTGTGCCACTAGATCTTGGAGCACAATATGTTGCACAAAGAGTTAGTTTAACAAGAGTGGTGAGAAAACACACTTCTGCACCTGAAGTATGTGATGTTGCATTGGATGACGATGTACAAGAATCTGCGGGAATCACGGTAAAAGGATGGAAAAAGAAAGAAAAAAACCCGATAAAATCCGAAAAAAGAGTCA
The DNA here is from genome assembly GCA_037126765.1 of Stenogyne calaminthoides. Classification (NCBI taxonomy): domain Eukaryota; kingdom Viridiplantae; phylum Streptophyta; class Magnoliopsida; order Lamiales; family Lamiaceae; genus Stenogyne; species Stenogyne calaminthoides. The sequence continues at coordinate 21,896,429 of JBBCBC010000007.1, read as the reverse complement.
AAAGTGGCTTGGAGAAGACTCGACGGAAGAACAAGCACAATAAAATTACTGCACAAGTAGAAAACAATATCAAGGTATTCTTTTATACTTATTTTTCTTGATTGAACATATAATAAAATTTATAGAAGTCTTAGGTGTATTTCTTTTTCTAATTCCATTGTTTCTCATACTTCTATTTGCAATGAATTAAGAGTGTGAAGTTTGTGGGACTAATTTAGGCCTGATTTATCCTACCCAAGGATCTTCATCATCATATGTGGAACCATCACATTATCCTCAGGAATACATATATTATACTGTTTTGTTAATCAACTTTCAAAAGAAATCTATTGTTCAATTTTGATGTAAAGAAGGAGAGAAAATTCTATTTGTTATGCATCCTGAAGTTTTCTGCAAGATAACGAGTTGAATTTGGAGATATGTTGTTGCCAAAATAGCTTATTTGTGTCTGGTTTAGATATTTAAACCTTGTTATGATTTTACTCCTCTTCTTTTAACATATGTTTTCTATTTTTAATATAAATAAATAAATATATATATATATATATCTATTTTTTTATATAATTTTTTTTAAATGTAAATCTTTGGTCAAAATATTTATCAGCATAATCCTCCAACTCAAGAGAAGACCACCAAAATGGAATGAGCATGATGCAGTTATTTCAGGTGATGTATTTTTTTTTAAAAATTTAGTTAAGTGTGATAATTTATTGGCATTTGGTATTTGACAATAATTCTCAAACAAAGTCATCTCAATTGGGTGAGTTATTTAGTTGTGTTGTGCTATATATGTTATGATCCTTTGTTTGCCAAAATATGTAATTGTAATTATTAATGGTGTTGGTCTTATTAATTTATTTTATATAAGCGTAATTTATTTGTTCTTATTTATGCAGCAACAACTAATCAAAACACGAGAATTTGAAGTACTTTATTCAAACAACTACAGATAGACATAGAAAAACAAATAATGAATATAATGATGCACCGAGGGGGTAACAAGAAGATGCTCTCTTTGGACATTGCTGCTGTCCATGGTTGATTTATGTTACTGTTCACGTATTTTTGTTGCTATTGGTGTCTACTCGTTATTGGTTTCTGGTAGATGTTTTTGGTTGTTGTCAATGGTTGATTATTGTGGCTATTCATTTATTTACTGCTGATTTTTTTTTTTTTTTTGCTGTTTGGTGCTACTATACACAGAGGAATATTGTTATTTTCTTCGCTTATTTGTTGCTAATTTATGGAGGATGGTTAAGTCCATTTGTGGCTAGACTTGATTCTACGCTACTACAGGTTGGACAAAGAGATGCACCTGAAGTTTATTCTTAATTGGATTTTTTTTAATCGATTGTTTTAGGTTGCTTCTGACACTTTGTTTTTGCACTCCTTCTAGATTGCAGTAGGCGTTTTTAGATGTACAACTATTAAACGGAAAACAAAAAATTGTATTGAGAAGAGAATCAAATCTCAAAGCAAAATAATAATCCAACAACAAAAAGTAAAACCAAAACGAAACATCCTATTAGAAAACAACAATATTGAAACTACACACTGTTGGAAAATGTTGCTCATTTTTTGGATTAATGAGAAATTAATTTTCAAAGTTATTGTAACCAATTATTTGGAAGGGAAAAAACAAGGAGTTTTTATCCCACATTGGAAAGATACAAATGAGAAAGTAAGTTTGTCTCGTTTTATTTCTCGTTTAAATTGCTAGCACGTAACGGTTGCAGCAAATTAATACGCAAAGACGTTACATACGTTTTTATTGTGACGGTTACAAAACATAAATTGAAAGTTTAAACCTGAAATAATGGTTCATTATTCAGGATGTTGGTTTTATTTTGAGGCTATTAATGGCTCATAATACTGAAAGTTTCCAACGGTCAGATTTTGATGCTATATATAGCACTTTAGTCGAAGGTGAAAAAACGACCTGAGATGAAACGAATGAATTGGAAATTCTTACTGATATTATTCAAGCAATTGCTAATACCTTTCTGCATTCGTTTTGCTACTGCTTTGTTCATGCTCCGGTAATATATTTCAGGCAACATCCCGGTTCGCCTTGAACAAGATATAGTGCTAATATCGTTGTTTTTAAGTCGTTATATCCTGGGAAACAAGTGTCCTAACGATTCACTAGCGCTGAGAGTGAAGGGCATAATTTGTTTTAAGGAGAGCGTGTTTGACACGTGCCTCGATTATTCGTTTATTTCTATTTCCAGCCATCTACGGTACATATTTTCCTACAATCTTAAAACAAATTATTTCTTTGAGATGGCTGATATTCACAATTGTTGTGAGTAAGGAGCTGCGCGTATTTCAAATTTTATCAAGCGAAATATAGTGGCACTGCAAACGCAAAGGATCATGAAGGAACATGTGGCGGTGCAACCGTGCCTCTGACCGCGCCTTCGTGCTACAGAATTTGCGGGGCCCTTTTCTGAATTTCTGATGCGTCGCGTTGCAAGATCATGGAATCGTGATCGGTGATGCCAGGCGGTGGCGACAACAACTGGTTTGTTGAATCGGCCGGTAGTGCTTCAGATAGCGAACTGTAATTCGCATCGCCTGAAGTTTCTGAAAATTTCTGATGTGGTCCGTCTCCATGAAGGTTTCTCAATTGGACGCGGTGGTTCAGAAGGAATCGACTACGGATTCCGTATTGAACGGGATCGTGAAACGTCAAATTGAATTGGTCAAAGAGGAAAGAAACGTGTGGTTTCTTCCTTTGTCAATCAAGCCTTCTGATTGGCTTAGGCTATTGATTAATGACGAAAACCGGCAACGTGGGCTAAAATTAATGGTAAGCCATTATTAAAGAGAGCCATATAAATTTGGTTAGATTGAAAATTGGGCCGAAGAGAAGCCAATTTAATTTAATTAATATGTCTGGACGGCTAGTTGATTAGCAGGACAATATTAATTAATGATTAGGCCACATAGTTGGTCGTTTGGGCCTGTTGTCCAAATAATTAAATTAAATCTTTGGATCAGAAAATAATATGGAATGCTGGTAAATTCCTTGAGCTAATTTTGAGAAATTGGGCCAGTGAGTTTTGGACCGGTAATATTATTGAATTATTTAATAATACTTTGGGTATTATCATTCTGGATCCCTTACATCAAACTAAAATTTAATTTGAGATCAAATATTTTGTGCTTGAGAGTGCAATGTGTGTTTTGGATGTAATCCAATTGACTCGTATAATTCGTTTGAGAATTATTAATAAGTAAATGGTGGCAATTGATGTCTCATGTGATATTGTGCTTGAGAGCATAAATTGTAATGTGGATTTAGTCCAAATGTTTGACTAATATAATTCAATAGAGAATTATGTGAAAGTCAATAACTACTTGAAACTAAATTTTGGTACTTTGACCGAAACTAAATTTAAAGTTTCGAAGTTGGACGAATAAAATTTGTGATTTTAACGTCCAACTCAACGGAAAATAAGTGTGAATTCATACAAGTATGAAATCAAAACGTTTGGCTTTCCAATTGCCCGAAATTAATATTGGTAAATATTAATACACGGACAAACAATCTCGCATATGGGGGATGAAATCTTGCCATAGATACTACATTCAAATGTATGGGAAAAGTTTCTGCATGGATACATTTGAACGTGACAGTAATTAGCAAAGGAGTAGCCTTAAAGCTAAATGGAAAACCTAAGGCAGGTGGTGCCTAGTGGAATATTTTTCACAAGTTATACGGATTTGTTCAATTACGCTATTGAAAGGTTAATGCACAAGGAGATAAGATCATGTGAATTCTGAAGGAAGATAAAATGATCCTACAATTATCTCGAAGTGTGGGTGTGACCAATAAAGATTTAAGCACTCGTAGTGCTTATCTGTACTTAACGAACAAATCGTAAAGTTCCTGAAATGGAATGTGAAATATCCAAATGTGTTAAAAGGATACACAAATAAAAATTGGATATTTTGACACAAATTCTTATCCCATCATTAGAAATGTTGGGGGAGTAGTGTCATAAAAATCCTCTAAACAAATTTGCAATGAATTGAAGGTTATTGCATTTTGATAAAAACCCGGCCGATTAAAGATGAGATGTTTTAGATGATAATATCTAGAGGAATGGAACTAAGCCTTAAGATGATGAGTTGAGATGAAGGAAAACGTTACCTATATGACTGGAGATCTCAAGAACTAGGTTCAAAAGGACAACCTAATTGTCTAACTCATAAATCACTGTTTTGTGGGGGATAATTTTTTTAAATTAAATCTCTAAAAGTCCATTGCATAAAGATCTTACAGTGATGTGATGTGAGGATTAACTTGTTGCTATTAATGATTTGAGAAGAGTTTGTGAATTGCTCTTATAATAATCACCTATGTAAGAGAGAAGTGGGGCCGCTTCGAAGGAAATATTGTAAGGCATATTTCTAAAAACTTTTGCAGAACCAGGCGGATGTTCATGGCCGAAACGAACATAACCGTGAGAACTGAGAGTTGTTAGGAAGAACTTGGGTGAAGTGCACCATCGTTTACACAAACAGTTGATAGTTCAAAGACATCGCGTCTACTATTCGACTTGTAAAGTAAGTGTGTTTTTACAAGGGAAGGTTCAAAGGGTGACACCTACCTATCCTATGCAAGTTTCTAACTTTGATTTATATCACTAAAACCTTTGGTATCTGTATCAATTTTCATTCATGTGGGGGATTGTTGGAAAATGTTGCTCATTTTTTGGATGAATGAGAAATTAATTTTCAAAGTTATTGTAACCAATTATTTGGAATGGAAAAAGCAAGGAGCTTTTGTCCCACATTGGAAAGATACAAATGAGAAAGTAAGTTTGTCGCGTTTTATTTCTCGTTTAAATTGCTGGAAGGTAACAGTTGCAGCAAATTAATACGCAAAGATGTTACGTACTTTTTTATTGTGATAGTTACAAAACATAAATTGAAAGTTTAAACCTGAAATAATGGTTCATTATTCAGAATGTCGGTTTTATTTTGAGGCCATTAATGGCTCATAATACCGAATGTTTCCAACGGTCAGATTTTGATGCTATATATAGCACTTTAGTCGAAGGTGAAAAAAAGACATGAGATGAAACGAATGAATTGGAAATTCTTACTGATACTATTCCAGCAATTGCTAATACCTTTCTGCATTCGTTTTGCTACTGCTTTCGTTCATGCTCCGGTGATATATTTCAGGCAACATCTCGGTTCGCCTTGAACAAGATATAGTGCTAATATCGTTGTTCTTAAATCGTTATATCCTGGGAAACAAGTGTCCTAACGATTCACTAGCGCCGAGAGTGAAGGTCATAATTTGTTTTAAGGAGAGCGTGTTTGACACGTGCCTCGATTATTCGTTTATTCCTATTTTCAGCCATCTACGGTGCATATTTTCCTACCCACACAACTTTAAATTTTAAACTAAGATATTGAAACCTACAAAATTAACAATTAAAAGCCTATTAATATAATAATTAGTCTATAATAAGATCTCCCTCTTGTGTCTTTACTGCTGGAACCTGATAATTGGACAAACACAATTCAATCTTCTGCGAAGAGTCATTTGGGTACACTGCCTAAAGTTGCTTTAAATAGTGAACTTAATAGAGAGTTTGGAGAGAGGAGATCCTTCGCGTGATGCCCATCATCCAACACTGCAATCAAAAAGTTATGCACAATTAATAACTAAAACATAACAATAACATCACATTATTATTTGCTACTTCCTATTAAATTGTTCAAAACAAAGAATCTCCACTACAGCAGCAACGTTTATGCATCCATGCCTGTAGGATTAAAACTAATGAATGTTGCCTAACTTGAAAAAAGAAAAAAGCAAAGTTTGAAATACTCCAAACAGAGTTCTAAATTGAGCTGAATATAGTCACCTTCTAAACTCATATACTCAACATTCTAAAAGAATTAACATATAAGAATTGATAGCGGCTAAACTGGAGATATTAAACAAATGTGTGACACCGTCTAATGTATATAAAAACGAAAGACAAATCAAATAAGCACAAATATACATATCATCGAAGAATTTACAGACAGCCACCAAAACTCCATTGTTCTAGGTTTCCAATAGTTTCAGATGAAAAAAATTTGTCACATCAAGTCACGTCTCGTGCATCGACCAGCTCGCGGGTCAGGATGCACGCCTTGCATCCGATCCGACCGTGTCGATCGGCGCTTGTGCACGCGCCTTCTTTCGCCCGCATGCGCCCGTGTCCGCGCTTATCCGCGCGCGCCCGCGCATCCTCCTCGCGGAACTCGGCAGCACCACGCGTACCCGCGCGCGCGCTCGCGCACGCTTGCCTCGTCCGCCTTCACCTGATCCCGCGAGCTCTCGGCCACCCGACCTTGCCCCACGCCCGTGCGCGCCTGCCTCCACTGGCACGTTTCGCACGATGCACGCTGCCTGCACCCGGTTCCGGATCCGTCTTCAATTCCTCGCCTCCGTCTTTGATCCGGTTATAATTTATTTAACGAAAAATAAATAAACCTATGATCTAGACTAGTCTATTACATTGAACAAAACAAATAGTCTAATCTACTCATGGATTTTCTCACGAGAAAAACGAATCCGAACGAGTCAAATTAAAAACCATACAATCATACGCATGAATAAAATAAATATTAAATTACCATGATAATTGGATACCTGCAAAAGAGATCTAGTAATTTTACTATCCAATTAAATTACAATTTAAATCACAGGGCTCGAAACCGAGGCTCTGATACCAGTTGTTGGGAAAAAGGGTGTCCGATTCTATTCGAGGTGCAATTTAAATACAAATTTAAATTAATTTAATTATTACTAGCATGAATTAATCATATATTAATCCAAATAACAATTAAATCACAACAGCGCATCATGTGTACAAAAAACCACATAAATCCTACACATGCGGATTTCTAGGAGTTACGTAAGGCGTACCTTTTGGCGGATTCAACGGAGGAATATGGATGTACAAACCCAACGATCTTCTCTAGTATTCCCACGTCCTTATTTGATATCCCGGTGGTAGGAATCTCCTTCAAATAATTAACAAAAGGAAAAGAGAAAAATTGTTGCATCACCTTTGTGGATTTCTAATTTTTCCAACACATAGAATTATGTTGGGGATGAATATATAGATAAGGGGTTGGTCAAATTTTAGGCTTTATTTTCCCTATGGGAGATTTCCTTGTATCTTCTCAAGATACAATCTTGAATATATTCAATATATTCTATATCCCATAAATAAATCCCAACAAAATATCCTCTTATTTTCTTCTATATATATTTCGAAAATTCCCAAATAAGGAGAAATAAGATCTTTGACTTTTCTTGAATTTATGGGATAATCTTGTATTCCAAGAATACTTATCTTTTTCCATAAAATCTTTCCAAGAAAATCAAAAAAATATTTCTCTCTCCTCCTTATTATTTTCGAAAATAATGAGGAAAATTAGGCAACAATATTTCTTTTATTTTAAATACATTTTTCAGTTATTGAACTTTATCTTTGGACTACTAAAGGGGTCTTTAGGAGAATTAAGATTGTACCTTCCTATACATAATTAATATTGCACTATTCATCTTAACACATATTACTGTAATATGGCTCCCGCTTATTATTTCTCGTGTTTAAAATTATCCAGTCCATTAATTAATTTAAGCAACTGAAAAGTTTTATATTAATTAATATCTTTTTCCTTGGATCAAGAACGGCTCAATATTATTATCCATACCGGAAACTAATTCCACTTGCAAGATTTAGTATGATAAAACTTCTGAGCCTCTCAAGGGGACAAATCAAGCAAGACGTACTTGCACACGATTCTCCATATTAAATCTTAGCAATCGTCATGTACTTAGCAATCATCATATTGCCCAAGATATAAAGTATTGAATCTCATTGATTCTCTACCCAACATAAGTCAAAGCAATGATTATTAATTTCACACGATCCTATTTAAGGAACGAAGATTAAGAAATAACGAACCACTGAGGTCTAATTCTTCTATATTCAGTACTAAAGAATTTATCCTCCTGTAGGTCCTATTCAGTGCATCATAATGCACTAGTGTAATCTCTTGGTCAAGACAAGTCAATCTGAGCCTTACACTTCAACCTTTCACGATGGATTGTTCATTTTCATCTAGGTTGTGAATTTGTACTTAGTTACAGGGAACTATTAATTTGATCTTCTGTGATCTGGTATTACCAAATTAACTACAATGTAACACGTACTATTTATTGAACAAATATACATTAAATATATATAACATTCAATCATATTTAATGCAACAGTGATAAATAATTTATTTTCAGTAAATAAATAAGAAATTCAGTTTGGTTATACAAAGTAAAAAACATACTTTCCAGTATAACCCCAACAACTGGGAGAAGGGATTTTAAGAGAATTGAAAAATTGACACGTGTTGCTAATTCGATGCATGAAACAGCAGATGAAACACCCATATGAAATAGGAAATCCGGTCCGGGGAAATAATCCCTCTTTAAAATGCTCGTCAGGAACCATTTAACGAGGGAAAATTAAACTCTCGGCAAATCACGAGGGTTTTCCTGAGGACTGACATGTGTCAGTTATTCCGAGGGTCTGCGGCCCTCGCCAAATGTGGGCGCAAAAACCCTTGGCACATTTAACGAGGGCAAGTAAATCCCTAGCCAAAGTCCGGCTTCAATTTTCCGAGGGCCCATTTCCCTCGTCCAGTTGATGAGCAATTTACCGAGGGATTTGAGCCCTCGTTAGCTGCTATTTATTGTAAAAAAATGCAGCCGACCAGATGCGAACCCACGTCGCCCGGCTCCACACGCCCTCGCGGAACCACTTGGACACGCAAACCCCTTGTACTGTGTGCATTTTGGGCAAATTTTCACCCCCATGAGGAGTCGAACACGCAACCTCCTTGTATGTGGAGGCCTTGCGTGTTCGCCAAACTGTTTGGGCAAGGCTGACTATTGGTTATAGAAGTCTTTCTTAAAATATGTGTATCATATATTATGTGTTATTTATTTTATTTCTTATATCATTTAAGTTTAATTGTTTGTTATATATTCTTTGATTTAATTAAAATGTTTATAATAAAATTGTGAAATAAATAATTTATATTGTTTTACACTATTTATTAACATGAGTACATTTATATATATATATATACGTATATTAATTATTTTTATTAAAATATTTTCAACAAAAAATTTAAATGATTATTTTTATATTATTTTTCACTATTTACTAACACGTGTACAATATAGGTACACTCATTTTTATTAAAATATTTTCAATAAAATTTCCAAATAATCACTTTTATATTATTTTTCACTATTTACTAACACGTGTATATATACACCTATATTGATCATTTTTATTAAAATATTTTTAATAAAAATTTTAAATAATTATTGTATATTCTTTTTCACTATTTACTAACACGTGTACATATTGATGATTTTTTTAAAAATATTTTTAATAAAGTTGCCAAATTATTACTTTTATATTATTTTTCACTATTTACTAACACGTGTACATATATACACCTATATTGATCTTTTTTTTATTAAATATTTTCAACCATTCTCATAAACTAATCGTAGAGATTAATCAACAATATTCATAACTAATAATCATAACAGACACATGTGGCGAATATTCAGAAATTAATCTAAAACATAACAAAATATCCAGTCAATAAATTAAATCTATAAGGCAGGTCATCATCATCATCATCATTATCATCATGTGGGGAAAATTGAGGATATGCACTGGAGCTGAGAAGTTCATTATAAAAATCACTGGAAGTGTCGGAACGACGTCGAGCACGAGCGGTAGAAGCACTGTGCTCCATCCAGACAACATCGAGTAGGCTGGAAAGTCACTGATGGTCCAGATTAGTGTAGCTCGCATCGAAAAAATTTACTTTGTAGCAACATCATACCTTACCACTCCATGTTCCCATAAAAATATCAAATCACGGATCAGTGGTTGTAAATATACGTCCAATTTATCCTTTGAATTTTTTGGACCAGGCGCCAGAATCGTAAGAAACATGAATTGATCCTTCATGCACATCCATGACGGTAGATTGTACGGTGTCACTATCACTGGCAATGAGGAATATTGTTTCCTCGACTATCCAAACGGTTGAAAACCGTCAGTGATCAGGCCCAACCTCACGTTCCAAATTTCTGAAGCAAATTCTGGTCGAAGTGTTTCCAAGCCAACGAGTTTGTAGGGTGACGCATAACACTGGAGTGGTCATTAAAGCAGCATGCATGCCATGTCATATCCTTCGCAGTAGCATTTGATATATACAATATTTGCAATCGAGAAATGATAGGAAAGTAGCACATCTCCTTAAAAGGACGGTTCTTTTTCAGTCGACCATTCACATCACGACTAGCGGGTTTGAACTGTGGCCGACCACAAAACTTACAATATTCGAGTTCGCTGCCTGCATCCCAATATAACATGCAGTTCTGTGCACAACAATAGATCCTCTCCACCGGAAGACCCATCTCACCCATCAGTTGTTTGCTATAAAAAAATTTCCTGGGCACCAGACTATTCGGACAAAGCTCACGAATCAACTCAACCATTTGATTATAACCCCTTTCTGATAGTCTGTTTTCAGTTTTAATGTTCAACATTCGGGTGCTTAATGACAACTGCGAGTGCGATTCGCAACCAGGAAATAAATCCTGATCCGCTGCACGAAACATGCCATAAAATTGTGCAGTATACTCATTAGGGGAGTTTCTCATTAGGGGCTCATCATCCACATTTAAGTGGGGACCAAAAGTTAAGTCCGTGATCATGTCGTGGTACGAGCTAGATCCTGATGTCTCGTCAACCGGCCCATGTGAAGTCGACGCAGACGATTGATCATTGTATTGACCCCAATTTTCCTCACCGTGCAAAACCCAATTTTAATAATTGGGCATGAACCCATTTCCATACAAATGTGCTTTCACGTCATCGGGTTTATAACACATCTTGTTCCGACATCTAAACTTGTTGCAAGAACACCTAATCTTTCCTTGATTCATCCAATTTGGATTACTAGTGGCGTAGTCTACAAATGATTCGAGTCCATTGTAAAATTCGGGAGATATCATGCCATTAATCGATCTTGGACCATACATCTAACGTAAACAAGTAGAATAATCCATATCAATCTGTTTCATATTAATGAATTAATTAATATTCAAAAGCCTAATTAATAATTTTAATTCTCCAATCAATACATTAATTAATATTTCCAAAAAAATTCAGCAGAGTTTCGTTTCATTTTATCGTATTCCCCAATTAATTAAGATCCTACGTGCATCCATTTTTGAATTAATCAATTAAAATTAATCAAGTCGGAACACACATGTTCTACAACAAGCAATAACCAACAAATATTCATCAACATCGATCCCTCCACTCCAACGTAATTAATATATTGTTCATAAAAAAATGCTAAATTATTAAACAACTAATACTAGACACTACACAACTAATACTAAATAAGCTAAATTAAGCTAATATTAAATTAAGCTAAATAATACTAATTAATATACACGTGTTAGCTAGAAATTAAGTTAAATAATACTAAACATACAAGTATCAAGCTATATACTAAATTAAGCTAGAAATTTAGCTAAATTATGCTAGAAATACTAATACTAAGAAATAAAACAACTAATACTAAACAATAAAGCAACTAATACTTATAACGATTAAAATATTAATACTAAACAATAAAACAACTAATACTAAACAATAAAAAAACTAATACTAATCAATAAAACAACTGTTGTAAGGGGAATAACCAGACTTGAGGAAGGTCGGGTATTGGACCGTCCTATGGTAAGACTATCGTCCGACTTTGCCCAGACAGAGTAAGACTTGAGGCGACTTCGAGGGATCAGTAAGTCGCTGAAGGTTTGGGAAGCTACGCAGGTCGCGGGAGCGACTTGGGATAGCAAAGAGGTCACGAAGCGACTTGGAAGAACACGAAAGTCGGGACCGATTAGGTCTCGAAGTCAGGTGAAGATAAACATGGAAAAGATTCGGGTAGTTAGTGAGGCGGATTTCTCGGATCATAACCAGGGCAAGTATATCTGTGAGTGCAACTTGCGGGATAAGAAAGAAAATCCAAGCCTGGCAGCTGAAACCCTAGGTTAGCCCACGAGAGGAAGCCCACGAAGATTGTAACCCTAGTTCTATGTCTATAAATGTAACTTGTATTGTACATGGTAAAGGGTCGAAATCTTAGTATCCTAGGCAGAAATTATACAGTAAAATATCCTGGCTTGGTGCCCCCAGACGTAGTCTATTTCACGGATGAACTAGGTAATCAAATCATGTGTTATTTATTGCTTTCGCTACTATATTGATCGGAGTCTTATCAAATTGTTTGTTTGTTCGTCGGTAATCAAACCGGGTACAACAATTGGCGTCGTCTATGGGAAATAATTCTTGAGAAATAATTATGTTCGAAGGGAAACCCATCTTGTCTCCGATCAACAAAGATGGCAAGCAATCAAGGAAATCCTAACGGGTGAGTTGGACGCCCGCGATGGGCACGAGGCCTCTATGAGCTCTCAACGCACCGGCTCACATCGCGCCGCCACCAAACCCTGATGACCAATCGACCGCGGAACATGGTGCAGAACTCGGACGCGTAAATGGATGTCCTCAACAAAAAATGCCTCACATTTGACGACAAAGACATGCAGCCTCCGGCCAAGAAGGTCGCCCAGGAGGCCGGACCCAAGAAGAATAAGGAAGCACGGGCTCGGAAGAGACATTCGGTGGGCCAATTAGCCTATGATCCGGCTAAACACGCCTGTCAATAATCGCCGCCTCCCAGGGAGAAATGGCGGTCGAACAACGATTCGATCGACTTACACCGGGGTCCAGAAGCCCTGGGGATTGTTGAAGATGAGCCGCAATCTGAGCCTCGGCGAGCTGATCAGGTGGAGCACGACCTTGCCCAGACGAACCTCCACCTGAATAAGCACACAGGGGATCGACCCGTGCATTGCGGCGACCCTCAGACAATGAAGGCAACAATGTGACCGTCGCGGCCTTTCGGTCGCAAAGATCGATCTTGACGGTCCAACAAGCCGATGGAAGCGATGGAGAATCGGAAATGGGCGAAAAGGGGCAGATCCTTTCCTCGGGTTCCCGGACTCCCCACTCGAGCTCTGTCACAAAGGAAACATCGACTCAAGGGTCCATGGGCGAAATATAATTTTACATGCCTCTATGGGCGCTACGATCGACCAAATGTCGGCTCTTTTTCTCGACCTGAGTCGATCAGGCTCACAAGTGGTTTACCTCCTTGCCGCCCGTTATTCCAAGGACACTTTTCGAAAGGCTTCGCTCGCTTCCCCTGATGCGTTTTATCGCCTGGCGCCCGTCCTGCGACCGTGCAAATTTGATTTAACACCCGGCGGGATACAAAATCGATCGATCTATATTGAAAGGATCGATAAGATGATCTTGGAAGGAGACCCCATTGGGGATGAAACAAAATTGCTAGGGGCTGTCTCCTCCTCGAAGGGACTAAATCGTGGCTACAAGATGACGAATTACATTCGACTAGTTACGCCGACTTTGAGGCCGGACAATGACCGACATACATACTGAGAGCTCCTGAATCCTGGATCTCCGAGGCTACGAGGTCATGAGCCCAAGAAAGGTTCCAAAAGGCCACTTAATAAAGATGTGTTCGCTTTGAAGTTTCAAGCCTTTTGAGAGAGCATTCCGTGAAGTTGATGGACGACCGGCATGACCCCCAGATACATCTTCACCCAGATCCGAGAGCGGGAATTACTTCTCCCGCCCCGCCCGGTAAAGAATAAAGGCAAACTGAACCCCAACAAGTATTGCCACTTTCACGAGCAGACCGGACACTATACAAGTGAGTGTAAAGATATGTTGCCCCAGCTTTGGAGATTGTACGAAGATTTGCGCGCTTGATGAGTTCGCTGCGACCTCGTAAGAAACGGCGACCAGTTCCGAGAGGTCGCCGCCAAGCGAGAGCGCCCCACGGAATGACAACCAGGGAATGGGGCAGGGGGCGGCGACTATCCGCCCGTGCACGAAAATCGCGGAGATCGTGTGATACACACCTCTCCCTCTGGGACGATCGGGAAGATGAAGGTGAAATAAGGGAGATAGAGAACGCCAGGAAGATGGTGTTACCTATCCTCGCCTTGGGGGAAGAATCCAGCACGATCGAGTTCGGAGTGGTCTATCTCAATGTCGACCCCCTGGTGATCCGGGCCAATATCATGGGAACTACGATTAATGGAAGACTTACGTCGATGACCCATTTCGGGGATTATGATGCCTATATCACCCCGTGCGACCCGCGTCGTGAAGGGGTTTGGTGGCGCTTCTTGTAAAGCCCAATGGGATGATCCGTGACGCCTTCGAGTGGTCTCTACCCTTTGAATAAGCGAAGTTAGGGCAACTAGAACATTAGATTTTCTAGTAGTTGACCTTCCCAATTCCTATAATGGTTTCTTGGGGAGGCCTTTTGAACATGAATTTGAGGTCAAGTCCTCCACTTTCTACTTTTGTGTAAAATTCCCCACCAAGAGTGGGTTGGTCGGCACCGTTAAGGGCGACCAAGTCAATGCAAGAGGATGTATGATTTACTCTTCGTCTCTTTTCAATTCCGCATCAATACCTATCAAACAAACATCTGTAATATATATCAATGAACAAGATGGGGAACTAAATGAGAAAAGAACAAGCAGAAAAAGAACCTACATCGACCTCGATCCAAGAATAGGGTACGAGCCTGATGAATTCCTAATCGAGGCTGAGATCGACGACCCCCGACAAGGGGGCCCAAGGGCCATCCCGGGGGAAGAACTCGAGAAAGTCAAGATAGATCCAACTCGCCCAGATCTGGAAGTCATTATCTCTGCTCCAAGATACCGAACGACTTGAAGGGGGAAGTCATCGACTTTCTCAGAAAGAACTTGGACGTCTTTGCCTGGTCACACAAAGACATGGTGGGTATCGATCCGAAAGTCGCGTGTCACCGACTTCATATTGACCTGGCCCGGAGGCCGATTGCCCAGAAAAGGCAAAAATTTGGCCCCGAAAAATATGTCGCTTTAGCCGAAGAGGTGAAGAAGCTGCTGGATAACGACCTGATCATGCAGGCCGACCAACCACAGTGGGTGGCCAATGCAGTATTGGTGAAAAAGTCCAATGGAACCTGGCCGTTATGTATTGACTTCACCGACCTCAACGAGGACTTGCCAAAAGATTTCTTTCCCATGCCGCATATCGATCACCTAATAGATAACACAGCCGGACACGAGATGATGTCGTTCATGGATGCTTTCGCGGGTTATCTCCAAATAGCCATGCATGAACCAGATCGACAACACACCTCCTTTCTAACCGAGAAAAATCTATATTGCTGGAAGAGAATGTTGTTCGGCCTGAAGAACGCAGGGGCAACCTACCAAAGGCTTGTCAATCATATGTTTGCCGATCAGATCGGGAAGTCGGTAGAAGTGTATGTCGACGATATAGTCGTCAAAAGCTTAAAAAGGGAGGATCACATGTTCCACCTCGCACAGACCTTCGATACCCTTAGGAAGTTCAATATGAGACTCAACCCCAAGAAGTGTAATTTCGGAGTCGAGTCGGGGAAGTTCTTGGGACATCTGGTCAGTAAGCGGGGGATCAAGGCGAATCCAGGGAAGGTTAAGGCCGTACTGGACATGGGGGCACCCCGGAATGTGAAAGAGGTTCAGAAACTCACGGGGTGCCCGCGCGTTAAGCGGAGTTCATCTCCGGATGGGGACAAATCTGTCGATGATCGACACGATCCGTAAGAAAGTAAAGTTCGAATGGACACCCGAGAGCCAGGATGCTTTTGAAAAAATCAAAACCTACCTGGCAGACGTGAGCATCTTGTCCAAACCTGTCCCGGGAGAGAAGCTGTTCTTGTATCTCGCGGCCTCAGAGACCGCTTTAAGCGCCTAAAGATCGTCCGAGCAGGGGGCGGATCCATCACCCATTTATTTTGTCGACTAGACATTGAATGACCGTAAACAACGCTTACCCATCGTTAGGAGAAGCCGCCTACACATTAGTCATGAGTGTTGTGGAAGTCGAGACTGCATTTTTCGATCACCAAGTCGAGGTCCTCACTTCCCCCGCCATTGAGGATGTGGTCCCACCGACCGTACACATCAGTCGATGCCTCAAACGGGCCATTGAGGTCGGGCAATACGGAGCGACATACGCCACCATACATGCGGTCAAGGCCTGTGTGCCGCCGATTTCATAGTTGAGCTCACCTTCCTTCTCGAGGCGGGGAGTTCGGCAAATTTGTGCGGGAGTAGTTTGTAGATGGATCGGCGACCTTTCACAAGTCGGAGCCGGTCCGGTGTTAATGAGCCCCGAGGGTATCTCATTCCGTAACATCATTACTTTTGATTTTCCCAAGAACAAATAACGAGGTCAATACGAGGCGCCATCACGCTTAAAAATGGCAAACAACCCCGGGCGCCAAGAGATTGCAAGTCCATACGATTCCCACTCGCGGGCCCGCCAGTTTTGGGAGTACGAGGCTTTCGGATGATAGGATAGCGCCTATCGTGAAATCGTAAAAACACTATGCCCGGTTCACACAAATCCATGTCAAGTCGATATCGAGAGAACGGAACTCGCGAGCCGATGCTTTAGCTCATCCGGGCGACCTCCGGCGATCATCAGATATGAAGGATGTCACCATCCCGACACTTTCCCACCCATCCACCGCCAAGTAGTAACCGTAATAAAGATTGGAAACCCCAATGTCGACATGGATGACACCCATCATGGAGTATTTGATAAGAGGCCTCTTGCCACCCGATCGTGTCCAAGCCAGTGCAACAGTAATTACGGACGCCGACGATACACAATGATCGCCAGGAAGTTATAAGCGAGGTTTCGCATGCCCTTACTTCATGTATCACAAATTTAACAAGGCCAAGCCATTTTATGAGAAATACACGGCTGGCATGCGGAAACCACACCGGGAGTCAGCCGCCCACAAGACCATAAGGCAGGATATTTTTGGCCAACCCTAAGGGCCGATGCTATCGTCTTCTTCACCAAAATGCCACAAATGCCGAGATCTATGCCCCTCCATCAAGGTCGCACTGAAGAACTCACAAGCATCCTCGATCCTTGGCCTTTTTGCGAAATGGGGATAGACATCATTGGGCCACTCTCAACGGCCCCAGGATCGGTCAAGTATGCCCTAGTAGCGGTGGATTACTTCACAAAATGGGCCGAGGCCGAGATATTGGCAACCATAGACCAGGATCATGTCATCAGGTTCATATGGCGAACATGCAGTTTTGGGCTACCTCGGCGCATCATATCGAATAATGGAAAGCGGTTCGGCCAGATGCGAGATCGACGCCTTCTTGAAAGTGGAAGATCACAAAGTTGTTCTCTACCCCACCCAATCAAATGGTCAGGTCGAGGCCGTGAACAAAATCATAAAGCACATGCTCAAGGCCAAGATCGAGGGGGGAAAGGGGAAATGGGCTATAGAAGCTCCCTGGACGTCTTTGTGGTCGTCTGTAAACCTCTGCGAATTCAACAGGCGAAATCCCTTACTCGTAAAATTGAACGAGGTTAGGCAACAGGTTCGAAGTCGACCTCGTCCCGAGAACCGGCCAGTCGCTTTTCGATCATAACGATGAGGCCTTGAAAGAAAACCTCGACCTACTCAAAGAAAAAACATTGGAGGCTAACATACGAGAAACACTAGGTACAAGCAGAGGTCGGAGAGATATTACAAACTCTAAGGTGCGACTTCGACGTTTCATGGTCGGAGACCTAGTACTGAAAAAAATACTCGGAGACTCAAAAGGTGCCCTCGGTCCAAACTGGGAGGGCCCGTTCCAGATATCAAAGGTCCTACCAAATGGGGCATACGAGCTCGAAAAAACAGATGGGACCAAGGCCCAATATTCGTGGAATGCAACTTACCTGAAGAAGTATTATCAATAGATTTACACCTTTGTACCGATCACATCGATGTAAACAAATGTTTCGGTTAACACTAATTCTCTATTCTACTTGAATGAAAAATTCTTGTGAAAACCAAGTGGGTCGCATGAAAGACATGATTGATAACGTGCAGGCCACATGAAAAAACAAATGATCGATAAAGTGCGAACCCGAGGTGCGACTTTCGAAACACCGGAGAACAAATCACAGCCCTTTAGGATGCGATAAATCCCGACTTTGTAAGACGATTAAGCAAATGTCCAGTAAACAAGTCGCATAAATATTAAGACGACAAGGAATAGGCAAAATCGCATAAGGAAATCGAGTCAACACGACAAAGGAATTAAAAGGAGAATTTCATTAATAAAGACCCCGATGTTGGGAAAAATCCCATTACAATAGACCCGGAGGTCAGGAAAAGGAAGCATTCCAATACAATACATTTTCGCAGGCGAGCTAGCGACTTGATCTGTACTAACGAATCTACTCGAGCAAGCGACTTGGTCTGGACTACAGAGTTACTGGAGTCACGACACTCTGATATCAAGGAGGTCGCTAAGGAGGATACTGCAAAACTATCAGAAAATGATGTTTCAACATCCGTGAAGTGTCAGATGCAGCAATGAGACTTCCCTCTTTAAATGAACACGAGTGTCATACATGTGGTGCAAAAAATTCAAGGGATTGTGAAGGGCATTTTGACCTGATCGGATTCACATATAAAATACTAAACCCATATTACATGTCAGGAGATGCCCATCACCATTAATCCCGTCATCCCGATCGGCGCCCAAGGTACAGAGGGCCAGGGGCATCTCCACCATGGCAGCGGCCGACCCGCCACCCGGATGGCAACAAAACTTGGCAATGGCCGTATGGTCATCCTCCGATGAAGGCAAGATCAGAAACGGGGAAAACGCGGGGATGGACTGAATATCGGAGGTCATGTGTGTAGAGCAGGAAAAGCCCGTCGCCGGAGGGTGCCTCAAAGTGGGGGACTCGCCGGAGTTACCCATACATAAGCTTGAGGACGATATATGGGAGAGCAGAGGGGGAAAATGTGTATCGCAATTCTGAAAATTCTGTCCTATTCATAGAAGAAAGGCGGGGGTGAGATTGCAAAATTTCGACTCTCAAGGGCCCCCCCCTAAGAAATTCCACCCATAAGCCATACAGAAAGAAGACGCTGTATCGCCGACCGGTTCAATTTACTACGTCGCGAAGTCACCAAATACCCAGGCCATCATTGCGGGTCTATCACACATCAAGCCGGTTCGGGAAACCGAGGCGACAGTTCGCCTCCCCGAGGGTGGGGATTCGGCGAAGGCACACTTCCCAAGTCTGACTTTCCGGAAGTCAGTGAAAGAATACAGTTCAAGTCAAGGCCCCAATGCGAGTTTGCGACCTCGACTTAGGGGGATGAAATATGGGAGTTTTATTTAATAAGACAAATACCAGATGAGACGAAAAATAAAATAACTTCTTTCATTGATAAGGACCCGAAGGTCGGGAGGTTATGCATTACAAATCAAGGCCCGGCGGCCGGATAATGGTAAAAGAAAAATAAAAAGTGATCGGTAGGCTGCAACTTCAATCCTTCTCAAGAGGGGCGCTTGAGGGCGGGTGTTGACCGCCCCGAAGCGAGGGCTCTGTTAGGTAATCGCCGCATGATCGGATCGACCTCGAGGCTTGATACCTTTCTCCACAACGGCTCCTGAGGACATGTCGATCGGGGGAACCACCTCCGAGCTTGGCACCTCCTCTACGATGGGCTCGGAGGGATTGACAACCGCGGGGGGAACGACCTCCAAGCCCCGCACCTCCTCCACAATGGGCTCAGAAGATATGACAACGGGGGAGATCGCCTTCGGAAAGTGTCGGAGAGAGGCGATGATCCGACTTAGGTCCGGAAAGAATGAGATCAATGCCCATGTCCTCCAAGTCTCGATCTCCAAAGCAGAATATCGGGGGCCAAAGGTTGTCACATGCATATAGTCCTTGAGATCGGCGACAAGCCCAAGAAGGTCGCCCGAGGTTCGCCTGATGACAGATCTGGATGGCACCCACAAAGGCCATCACGTCTAAAATTGGCGTTTACCTCATTGGCGGCCTTGAGGCGGGCCTCCATGATGTCTGCCACCCCGCTCCGGCCCGGCTCCACTCACTCTCGGCCGGCCTCCACCTCGGCCTTTGTCTCTCACTGGATCGTCTTTAATTTCTCGGCATCGCCTCGGCTGCCCGCCCTTCCTGCAGACCCAACCCGGCCTCTCCATGACAGTCCACCTCCCATCGGCCAGGCGACCCTCGAGGGTCAAGATCCGTAGAAGGTGCTCTGAATTGGTCTTCTCCATCCATGCGGGTCTCATCATCGCGAGGTCGTCTTGGCGTCCATTACCCGAGCTTGCGACTCGGGAGCGTCGGGACTCGATCTCTTTTAGGCGTTGGACTTCTCCATGAAAAAGGCCGCCTTTTAGGTGTAGACCATGGCGAGTACATGTTGCGAATCGCTATGCAGCAGCGTTGGCGTGATCTGTCTTGCGTCCACCCCGGGGGGGTTATGCACCTTTGCGGAAGCCCGCCCGGCCACTTGTCAAGGAGCTCGGCCAATTGAAGTGGTGAGCACCTCAGGAAGCTAACCACCTCGGGCCCGAGTCGTTGGGCGGGTGAGCATTTTGTAAAAAAGGGTGAATCGTTAGGCCCTTGAGGGAAATAACCTTGAAGAGAATATCGCGGATCGTGATGAAAACTTACTCGTTCACTTTCGTTCTCGTCCCAGCCTAGGAAGGAGTCATCATTTCATAATGACCTCTCCGGGGCCCGTGAAGCCGTCGCTGAGCTGGTGGCGTGACAAGGTCGGGGGACAAAATGGCGAGGGTTGCGATGTGGGGCGGACTCGATCGGCTTACCCGGCCTGTTGATTTAGATGTGTAGGTCATAATCTCGCCACTCACTTTGCTTCGGCGGACCCGGAAGTCGTGGTCGACCCGTGTATCCTCTTGCCTTTGTCGTGATTGGAAGGGCCGGTGGGGGCCAGAGCTGGAGGAAAAAACCTCGTGATCTAGGAGGAAGCGGCCTCGAGGTCGCCATCACTCATCCGCCTCTAGAACGGACTTCTTATGGGAGGCCAAAACGCCCGCAAAGAGGTCAAGGATTTAAATGGAATGGGGATGTTGGGGACCGCAGAAACATTGAAATTGCAATCGATCGATCGTCAACAAACGAAAGTTTGATAAGCCGACGAGTAAGAATACTTACTAGGGGATTTTCAAATGACGCGAGTATATGTAATGTGCCCAAGATTAAGTCTGGCCGAGTTCGGTAGTTAGAGTGTTCAAGTCTCGCCAACTCGGAGGAGTATCGTGAACAATGTTATTCGCCTCCGTAAAAATCCCAAAGAAAGGCCTGGCAAAAAAAGTGTGTGAAGATCGTAAAAGAAGAGGAGAATTAGATCAAGACAAAGATCTAAGCTCTGAAAAACGAAAACCCACCACCGCAACCCGCAACGTCGATAATCGGTTGGGACATGGATCGGGCAGAGTGTTCGAAGGGTCCACGGACTCCCACGCCCCCCCTAACAAACCACCACTTATTATGCCAGCCCTAGATCTTGTTGGGAATCCCGCTCACGGGTTCTCGACCTTTCGCTTGGTCGCCGCGACATTATAATGGCCCGAACGATGGATTAGAATCATCACGAAGGCCTCACCCCGGGTTGGTAATCGTGTCGTTGCGGCCCGACTGCCCGAAATCTTGTCATGGTAGAAAGAATGTAACTCCATCCATTAGGAGTGATCCGGGTTAAGCTTTGGTTCCAAAAGCGCCAAAGAAAGGGAGATAGCCCGGCGGCGGAATCGGATCCTGGCCTCCATTGTGTGCTCGTTCACCGGGATCATCCCAGGTGGCGGCTGATCGGTCGGAGGTTGCCCCATAAAAGTGCACGTCCCAGGGGACCTTGTAAAGGCGGTAGAGGGATCGCACATATCCGTCTGAAAGAACCGACCTATTTTTCTCAAGCGACGCCACAAAATCCGACTTGACCAACTTCCGGTAGCTGAGGTCAGGTCTCTTATATGGGGCCCGGGCCTCATATGAGCGATAATCGAAGACCCGCTCGTAGGCACCATACCTTCGGGCCTGGTTAGAGGATTCGGTCTCCTCCATCCTTGGCGGCGCGACCGTATGAAGAGAGCTCGGCTCTAGAGCAGGGACATGAGTAATTTCCTCCAACTCCATTAGGAATTGGTCGTGGACGTCTCCATCGTCGTCCCGGCCGACGCTTGATGCACTGGCGGTCGGGGGCACTTCGGCGTTGGGGGCGGCGGTCTCACTCTGGTTGCGGCGGTACAATTCGGTGATCGCCGTGTTATCATCGTCGGATGACGATGAAACCATAAACGAAGGGGGCGTAGGAGCAGATTTCGAGCCGGATGCCATTGATGTGAAACAGAGAGGAGATTTACTGAAAAGCGGTTGGTCTCTGGAAGCAACCGGAAAAACGGATCTGAGAGGCTCGAATTTTATAAGTCTTGGAAACGAGAAAGAAGAAGGATTTAAGGTGTGGAGCCCTAGGCCTATTTATAGAGAAGGGAAGGGGGTCGAAAGTACAAATTCGAACTCTCGAGGCCCCCCGCAAAAATTGAGGTCGCATACGGACAAATAAGATAGGAAACACACACGACACCGGTTACAGTTTATGACTTGAAACGCATTCGCCGCAAAGTCATCATTATGACTCATTACACGTCAAGACGATTTGGGAGATCGAGGCGACTGTAGGACTCCACAAGGACGAAGATTTGACTCGGGAACAGGTCCCGTGGCCGACTTTCCATAACTCGTTAAACATCGACGGTTCAAGACAAGGCCCCAAAGCAAGCTTGCGACCTTGTCTTGAGGGGCAATTGTTGTAAGGGGAAATAACTGTGACTTGATAAGGCCGGCATTGGGACCATCCTATGGTAAGACTATCGTCCGACTTAGCCTGACAGAGCAAGACTTGAGGCGACTTCGAGGGATCGCATAAGTCGCCGGTTCGGGAAGATACGCAGTCATGGAGCCGGTTTGGATAGCAAAGAGGTCGCCGAGCCGCTCGATAAAAAAGAGGTCGCAGTTTAATTTGAAGAAGAACCCAAGGGACCGATTAGGTCTCGAAGTTAGGTGAAGATAAACATGGAAAAGATTCGGGTAGTTAGTGAGGCGGATTTATCGGATCATAACCAGGGTAAGTATATCTGTGAGCGCGACTTGCAGGATAAGAAAGGAAATCCAAGCCTGGCAGCTGAAACCCTAGGTTAGCCCACGAGAGGAAGCCCACGAAGATTGTGACCCTAGTTCTATGTCTATAAATGTAACTTGTATTGTACATGGTAAAGGGTCGAAAACTTAGTATCCTAGGCATAAATTATACAGTAAAATATCCTGGCTTGGTGCCCCCAGATGTAGTCTATTTCACGGACGAACTGGGTAATCAAATCGTGTGTTATTTATTGCTTTCGCTACTATATTGATCGGAGCCTTATCAAATTGTTTGTTTGTTCGTCGGTAATCAAACCGGGTACAACAACAACTAATACTTATAACGATTCAAACGAAAAAACCTTACCGTATAAATATTCCTGAGGAGGCAGCGGTGGTCAGCTTCCCACTTGCCTCTCTTTAGTTTTTGCATCTCTTCTTTCTTCCCCTCTTACCGTATGAAATGAAAAAATGGGCATGCAGGTGGTGGTTTGTTTTTATTTTGCCGAGGGTATTAAAGAGGGCCTCTTGTCCTCGTCAACTGCAGATTCTTCCTCGGGCAACGAGACTTCTGCAACAGTGTAGTAAATTTAAATTGTCAAGGGTCTAAAACCCTCGTGAAATTGCATACGTGTTTGCTGAGGGTTTAGAAACCCTCGTTACATTTTCCGATGCTTTTGCCGAGGGATTCTTCCCTCGGGAATCTTTGATGAGGGTCAAACCCTCGGCTTTCTCCTCGTGGTTTGCCGAGCGCAGTACACCCTCATTAATACATTCCCTCATTAAAAACCTCGGTAATTAACGAGGTTTTTTCGCCCCTCTTTGACAATCCTTGTTAAATCAGTGTTTTTTTGTAGTGTGAGCGAAGCCCTAGAAATCTCCAGCGCATGCATCGTCTAAACCCTAAAAATTACATCGAATCAGACAGAACCCTAGGGAAGGGAGCAGTCGCGGGCATTGTGCGATTGTAATCAGGATCACAACTTCTAGACTAAAGAGCGACGACCAGCGACAGAGGAAGTTGGAGGCCAGTGAATTCTTGTGCCAAAAAACTGAGAAGTAAGGGTGTCACCTATGGTTTGCGTCAATGCTGAGAATTTCGGCGTCATGGCGGTCGATGGCGGTTAGATGACTGGAAGAAAGATTGCAGCGGCTAGGGTTTGCAGTGAACAAATCGCCAAGAGCTTCCCTCATATTTAATTGATAATTCTATACCCAGTCCCAATTATATATGTGTTTCCATGTAAAATAACGTTTTTCTAATTCATTTACTAATATAACTACATGTCATTAATCACATTGGAAAGTATAATACTTATTAAATAGAAGTATAACGTAAATTTTGGTTGTCTAATTTATATTTGAGGCACTCTTGTGTGAGTCAGTCTCATACATGAGACGAGTCTCACACTTGACCCATGTTATACCTATGTTATCAGTCGGACAAAAACCCAATTATACCCTTAAACGGAAGACTCCACCCAAATCAAACTGGGAACTCGGTGAGAATGATGGAGAAAATGTGTAATCAAGGAGACCATCGACTCTGATTCGAATCTTTAATTCAAATTCTAGTCACCAATTAAAATTATTGTAAGTTGTGAGTGATCGTAAATCTTAATTTCAGCATTCAACTCTCTCTCTCTCTCTCTCTCTACGCTTCTGAAGGCACTGAACACGAACATCATAGCCAAGATGCAATCAATTTTTTCAGGTAATTTTCCCACCATCGTATTCCATATTCACCTGAGTTCGATATAATTGTTCTCTACTTTCTTTTGTCTTCGGATTTGACTTTTGCTTTATGGAATATTTGAGAAAAATTTCAATACTCAAATTTGATATTGATTGTAATAACTATTTAATTTTTTGTTTCCAAGGGAAGCACAATTGAAAAATAAAATCCAAATTGCAGAGGAGATGGCAGATATATACAGGGTTTTAATTTTGAAACATTAATTTTTTTGGCTACAAACATAAACTTTAATTGAGTCCTTATGCGTGCATTCAATTCTTATGAAGTATTATATTTATATATTTTTTTTGGTTTCAGCTGGAAAAGTGGGTGCTCGAATTGACAAAAAAAAAAACTTAATGTTATTGTTGGACATCAAATTGAGCCTTAAAGAAATTATTCTAAAGCTTAAGGTGCAATCATTGTTCTACTGACCATGAGGAGAAGACCAGTCTTAAAGGCTATCTTGAATATGCCAAGAATGAGTTGGGTAAGGCCAAATTAAGCTAATTGGGACAAATAAGTTAACCAATTATTGGGTGAATTTACCTAATTGTGTTATGTTATATATTAATGTTATTTTTGTGAATGGACCTGTTTAGGTTAATTTCTATGTGCATCATGTAATGTAAGTCCTATGTTATAGTTTGTCCATGTGTGGAACACTCTTTCTATGTTTATGTTAAATATCTACGTTTATGTTGATATTGAGCTCACTTAATTTACCACATCTTTAATTTAATTATTATGAAATATAATTTGGTATTATTATTAGACTTACTAAAGTATACCCAAATTATAATGTATGCAACTAAACATCAAATATTAAACAAAAAATTCATTTGTAAAACATCAATTATAGTTTCCAACCAATGGCCAAACATGCATTTCCAATCAACCCAAATAAGTATGACTTCGTCTATTTAACAAATGAGTCTTCCCAAGAATTCTTTTCATCATTACAACGTAGGGTCTAGTGCTACACTTATAAATTCATTTATAATGTATAGTATAAAACAATTACTTATTCAAAACCATGGTTTTGTAGTACTACTTTAGATCAAGGATGTAGAAATCGACCTAGGCGGCACCCCGATTTCATCCAAATCGCTACATTAAGTCGTTTCCAGAATTAAGCGCCGCCTAGGCGGCTGATTAAAAGTTTTTTTTAAAAAAAATAAAAAATCAGTCATAGACGGATTTCTTTTTTACATCAAAGCGAAACTCGCCACCAAATCAAATCAAAACTCACTGTGAAAGGGAGAGGGAGTAAATTCAATCCATCGGCGCTCACTGCTGCCTGCGCTGGCCACCGCTTGCGTTGGCCGATGCCTACCCTCGTCCCCGTTGCCCGCGCTCAGTGGATTAAAGGGCTGGGGACATGGAATTTGGAATGATTCAACCAAGATCGTTCGAGATTCTCGATAATTGGAATGAAGAGTTGGTTGTTTTGAATTTAGAATATGGAAAAGAAAAATTAATGAGTCTTTCACGGGATTTGGTTGAATATTCTTTGACCCATTAAATGGCGCTGCTTACCTTATACGCAACCTTTATTCTTTATTTCATTACGATTATATTAAATAATTTATATTATTATTAATAATAATAATATATAAAAAAAAACACACCAAACGTCTAGGCGGCCAGAATCCGTCCGCCTAGCGATTTTCAATTTATGCACTCTTGCTTTAAATTACATCTATTTTTACGAAATAAATGAGGTATATCCACAGAAAATTATTAATTTATCAGTTCATACATTTTCTTTCGAAAATAAAAAATAATTACATTTATTTTATTTTAGTGGTCAGCATAATTTCCCCTTTGAATACAATTAGAGCTTGGTAAAAGTACACTGATTGGATAATATCTATCAACCTTTAAATCTTCTCATCATTATGTAGGGGGAGACCTATATACAATCCATTTTACTTCACCCCATATATGTACAATTAAAAAATGAAGAGAACCCTTCAAATATATGTATATATATAGGAAGAGAACAATTAAAAATATAAATACTGGGGATGTGACGAAATTAAAATTCCTTAAAAACACATGTCAAAAAAAAATGGAAGCATTAATCTCGTACCAAAATTATTCTAAGAACAATTTGAAACAAAATATGACAATTTAATAAGATGAAAACACATTCACTCTCTCTCTCCCTCCTAAATTGAGCAAATGTAATGGTAGGAAAGATAGAACAAAACCCAAAAAAATTGTGATCTTTCATGAAAATTGTGATCTTTCATGAATTAAAGATGGAGAAAAGTAGAGTTATAAAGTATTATATCAAGTACTGTACTTATAGAAATTAGGGGGAAATACAACTATTATCCCGCCTAAATTACAAGCCTAAGATACATCTTATCTTGACATTCTTCCGGAGGAGATCAAACCCTAAACCCTCATTCTGTATAAATACTAGAAACTTTTGATGTCATTGGCCATCAGCCAACAACAACAAAAATTATGTTTCTAAAATCAACAAAAAAAATGGCCGCACAAACTCCAAACAAGGAGTGGGTAACTAACACCACCATCTCGTAAAGTTGTTGAGGCGTTGGCGTGAGCCTGGAGCAACCGAAGGAGGAAACAATCACTGTCCACAAAAGAATGCTTTGTTACACAATGAAGACTGTCTGCGAGTTGTTATCCTTACTGATGAACCACTATGACTTCCTGCTGGATGTTGCTCAAGTTGTCAAGGATGACACTATAAATATCTCATTAGGGTCGGTAACCAGACAAATCCGGTGGAGATCTTGTCGAAAATTTCGACGAGGTTTTGATTGGCTGGATGGTTAACTTGGCACTCTTTTGGTGATGTTGTTTATGGTTTTTTTGAACGATTAATGTTCTTGATGTTTTTTTGTCATTTCTTTTACTATTATGTAAGTGAAGGTTGGGTCTTGTGATAATTCCGTCTAATCTAAAAGCTCGAGCTTGTAGAGAGGGTCGGGAATAATCTATTTATTTTAATTTCTCTCAATACTCCCCCTCACTCGTGGGCCGAATCATTGTCTCTGCTCTCTGGAGAGGAGGACCAACATAGTGGACAATTTAAATGGGTGGAGTGCTTCCACGGGAATCGAACCCGCAACCTGGGTTCTGATACCATAAGAGAATTCCGTCTCATCTAAAAGCTCGACCTATAAAAAATTAGATCTTTAAAAAATTAGATCTTTTAAGATTGTGGCTATTGCCAATAAATCTCAAATGCTCGACCTATGCTCTTTCTCTCCCGTCGGCATCTAGAAGTCGCCTATTTATTTCCCGTACATTGTAGCTTTTCCTTTATAATTATCTTTTTGTAGTAGTTTGTTTCTAGTCCGAAATATTGCTTCAGATGTTACAACGTAGACTAGACTTGTTCGTAATGAATTTTAGTTTATCTGTATTACATTTTCATTTCAAATGGGTTAATTTATGCTTGTTATAGTGCAAAAAAAAAAAAAATAATAAAAAAATCTTTGAGTTCTCATTCAATATCCCTCAAATTAAAAACTACATCGCTCTGATACCATGAGAGAATTCCGTCTCATCTAAAAGTTCGAGCTTGTAGAGAGGGTCGGGAATAATCTATTTATTTTAATTTCCCTCAACAGGTCTCCTGTAAACCTTAGCAATATCAAATGTATTGATGGATTATTATATAGTACTAACATATTTATGTTTGATTTGGTCTTGTTTTTTAATTACTCCACTCAATTAATCTAGAGATATTACCAGTACGTCACCCGTGCCCCCAGAAAAATTATTTTATTTAGTACAATTGTTTATTTATATGCAACTTATTACGAATACTAGTATAATTTAAAACTTGGATGCGTGATTTAAAATTGAGGATCAGTCCACTAGTGAAGTATCCTGGGCCCAAATCGACCCACTTCACCTCTTAATACATATTATTAAATTATATATATTTATTACTCTCCCGTCCCAAACTCGACTACTACATTACTGTGTGCTGGGAGTTTAAGAAAAAATTGTTTATCAATATTTTATGTGATAAAGTTATAAAGTGTCGGGGGTAGAAAGGAGAATTCAATTTTATTAAAGAGTATAATAATATTTATTAAGGGTGATAAAGTGATAAAATGTTGAGTGTATGAGAGTGGCATATGGTAAATAAGTGGGAGTTTGAAGGGTGTGAGTTAAAATGAATATTTCCATTTAAGGAAATGTGTAGTCAAGGTTGGGACGTCCGAAACAGAAATGTAGTAGTCGAGTTTGTGACGGAGGGAATATTAATTATGGGATATAAATTATAAGAGCAACTCTCTTATTAAATTTATAAAATTACACGTATAAACTAATACCACGACATTTATCATCTGATAACAATATATTTATAAACTAATATCAAAATATTGAATATTATTGGTATTAGGGTGTAGGATTAATGATATCCATTTATGAGTGTAATAATATTTTTCATACTACGAATAAATTTCACAGGAATTTTTGTAAAATTATAATTTAAAACTCAGCGCACCTATATTCAGTGTTCGGCCTCCCGCTACACGTTCTCACCTAGCTATTCAAATTCTAATCCTCAATGACGAGCTAACATATTTCCGTCCAAAATTATTTTCGAAATAGATCCCTATAAATTTGATTTATAGAATCTTTCATGTATTTAATATTTATATATTTTTGTGCCCCGTCATAAAAAATTTATGGATCTGTCACTGGATATTACTATAACTATTTATTATTTTATTCACAAATATAATTTAAAATAATCAACTTCAACAATTTAAAAAAAAAAAAACCTTTTTAATAGCTGAAGTAATACACAATATTAGATATTTATAATGATAAGAATTTATTCAAATTTGTATTAACGAAAATGTCTTTATAAATCTTGTACTAATTTTTCTTTTGTTTTCTCGATCAATTAAACGAAACAAATATATATATATATACATTTTTTTTTCTTTTTTTTTTTTTGAAGGGAAACGAAACAAATATTACTAAAAATTATTCAGGATTTCGTTTTTATAACAATTTGTATATTTTGAATTTATTTCGTGTTATTGCTTTTAGGCATGAAACTTGGACTTACAATATTTATATTTAATTATGGGCCAATATCTTTATCCATCAAAATTATGGGTTGTAATCTATTAAGTTTTGGGCTTAATATTTTATATTTTTGGACTGAGAATATTCAACGAAATCCTACAACTACATTCATCACTATTTACCCAATCTAATTGTAGGTTTGAGATTATCACTATTAAACAATATGTAACGATATCCATTAAAATCTTTAAAAAAAATAACTAATTAAGACAGTAAATTTATACAGAGATCATATAACAACATTTCATTAAACCATGGAATACATGCAGCCACATAAAAAATTATTACTAACATGATCTCCACAAACCTTCCTTCCTTCAAAACATAAACCATTGAACCAGTGAAAAAACCCAACAACAATAAATAAATTCCGCAGATGACGAACCAAACCCATCTAGGACATGATTTCCGGTTGGGTAGAACTTCCGATGGTGAATTTGCTTTTGTTTCATCCTTCATCCCATTTGAAGAATTAGGAGCGACGAGTGAACCTTCTTTGATGTTTGTCGTCGAATTCATATAGCTATAATAAGCTTCATTCACTACGAAACTTATGGAACAAGCATTCTGGGAAATTAACAATTTTTTGTGCACATTCTTCCCAGCTGGTGTATATTTCGGGACTCACACCTTTAAAAATAATATAATTATTTTTTTGAAAATTTTATGGCACTACATATTTTTTTCGTGTTATATTTTTTATCGAAATTTCTATAATATTGAAGTGAAGAAATTTTTTTGGGACGAAACTTCTGTAATTTTCAACAGAGAAGTTGCAGTGAAGAAGATTATTTTTGGAAAAAATTTCTGTTATATGCTGAAAAAGATGAAGAGAAGAATAATATTGAAGAGAAAGTGTTTTAAAATTTTGGTTTGAATTGATGTTTTGAAATGGAGATAGAGAGTGAAGATACAAATTCAAATTCTAACTTTCAGATTTGTAAATTTTGATCAAAATCAAATGAAACTCAAATTTAACTACAATTTCATATTAAGGGTAAAACAGTCACTACACCATTAAAATATTGTATGTCAGTGGCGGAGGGAGGGGGTACTTGGGGTACAATTGTACCCTAAAAATGAAATGTACCCCATTATACCTTGTGCTAAAAAAAAAATTGTATTCTATTATATATAATTAGGAAAAAAAAAAAACCAAAATGTAACCCCAAATTTCAAATCCTATTAAATTGTATCCACAAATTTTAAATTCTGGATCCGTCACTGGTGTGTGTCTCACCATTTAGCAGCTATCCATTAGTTATTATGAATATAGCAATTGAACGTGGAACTGAAACGCATAGTTGTGAAATCAACCAAATCACATTAGGTGATTTTTAGAAAATCAAGAAAAAAAATAACGGTGCAGACAGGATGTTTGATATCTTTCAAGTTTCAAATGTACACAACTGTCTCCTTTTCATATACATTGCATCCTTCATCTAAACATGTATGCAAAATTTTGCTTTTCCTCGACACATCATCTTTTTCACTCTCATCCAATTTTAGGACTGTTTGTTCTGTCAGATCTCAATACGCAACAAAGAATAAATGACATGATAAATTGTGAGTTGCATGATAATTAAATTAATAAGTATATAAATAACAAAAACTCGTATGAGATGGGAACAAATCAACATAGATCAACACTTATCTCTTTTAAAGTGTTAAAACGTCATGCTCAAATTATGTCTTGTCTCGTAAGTCTGCTTTTATATATTTATATATAATATGTGGTACATATTAATTTTTTGAGAGATAACCCTGTAAAATATTATATGTGAATATTAGTGCAAATTAGGAAGGAGCTAAAAATTTGTGAATTTTGAACTAGGTAGTAAATTTTTCCAAAAAAAATGTGCCAAGGCGAAACATAAAACTCGCTTTCATTTTTATGTTACTATAAGAGTAAACTTGTGTTACTGTAAGAATAAGTAACACATATTGCATTTTTAGTACATATATTTTTATCTTTATAGTAACACATATAAATAAAGTATTATAAATTATGTTACAATATGAATATAAAAATATTACTGTAAAAATAAATGCGTGTTACTGTGTGAAAAACAATAATTTTTTTTTTTTATTTATTCGTTTTTCTCTTTGTTTATATGTATTTCTCCCTCTTACTAGATCATGTTTCACGAATTTTGATTCATGAATTATTTTATATAAGTGTTTGTGATTTTTCTTAGTACAAGAGATGTCAAAATAAGGATATATACTTTCTTTTGGATTTATTTGTTATTTATTTTGATCATTATCTTTTAGAAATAAATAAATGTAAAATAAATTGGAATTGGAATCACACATCAAAGTTTCATCTAAATGTCACGTGAAGGTCGCTTGATATTCCTAACGCCTACATCATCAATTTTTGGCATGCTTATGAAAGATAAAAATTCGTGCAAGACAGTCTTATTCATGAGACGGGATGCATTTGAGCACAAATCAATATTCATACCTCCCAAAATATTAAAACTGTCATATTTAAATTATACTCCATTTTATTATGAGATCGTCTCATACAAATCTATCACTTTAAAAAAATAGCATGAAATATTTTAACTTGATCTCTCTCTCTTAAAAATTGCAAAATTCGCAAGAAATGGAGAGGATGACCCGACCATAATATCATGCTATATGCACGTGACCTTGAGTCCTAAATTGATTGATTCACCTCTAATTTGTCCTACATTAATTAGTGTGGTTCTGATTGGAATGCCGGTGTAGTGGTTTATATCAAGACCGTTTTCGTATCGATGGTCAAATTATTATTATATTCTTCATATAGTAAGTTATAATCCAATCAACATTGCATCATGATATTTTTGTAAAGTATTTAGTAGTTTTTTTTCATTGTGAAACTGACATTGATTGCGCTACATATCTATCGGTCCATACTCAATCAATACAGGAATAATTGACTCCTTAAAAATATATAAACGGTATAGTGTTTATTACTTGAGTATAAAGTACACAGAGGATAAATTGTAAATGGATAATTAGTTGTTAAAGTTTATAATTAATGGGATTTGAGTACCTTTTTCTTTTCATGAATATCATTTTTTACTTTAAAAAAAGTATATTGAGAAATTTACAATTTTGACCCATTAACTGCTATCAACACTCGAATCATTTAAAATTTATTCGGAAAGTGGTCTATTGGGAAGGTCGTTACTACCTCTGTTTTAAAAACCCGATCCGACCATCTTGTCGAACCGGTCGGACCGGCGAACCGCTCTGAACCGGTCCAATAGAGGTATATAAAACCGTTATTGGACCGCTACCCCTAAAACTGGAAAAATCGGTTGAAAATCGATCAAAACCGGAAATCGGTCAACCGTTAAACCGGCGGTTTTGACCGGTTTTCATTAAAATAATAATTTTTTTTTTTTTTTACTGAAAACATTCGACGATTTAATTCTTAATTTTCTTCCTCATTTCATTTCTTTCTTCAGTCAAGACTCAAGAGCAGAAAAGCCCTAAGCAACACAGCCGCCGCCGCAGAAAACTCAATCGCGTCTGACCGTCGCTGGTCGCCTGCACTCGCCGGACGCCCGAGCTCGCCGCCGATCGTGGTGAGTTTTGTTTTTTTCTTTTTTTCTTTTTCCACTTCTTAAATAAATCGATTGTTAGTGAGTGTTATTAGCTTGATTTTCTTATTGATTCCTCTTCATTTTTAGCCATTGTCGGGTGTTTTTAAGGAATTTAATCAATTGGTGTTGATTTTTTTATTTTAATTTTATTTTTCTGTTTTTTGGTTGGAGATGGGTTAACGGCAAATGCAGTATAAAAAATTGTATAGTTTTTAAGGCATTTTTTGTAAAATTCATTACTGTCTTAAATCTTTTCATTTATGCAGACACCTGGATTGAGATTTATTTGGAAGACAATGCCAAATTGTTTAAAACTTTAAATAGAGATGTTATGACTTGTGACTTTTGTATTGTTGATGACATTTCTATTATGTTTGGAAGTTGAAACTTGAAAGTTGAAACTATTTATGTTAATGGGCATTTCTATTATGTTTAGAAATTTAAGTTTGAACTTTTGAAGTGACTTTAAATACTTTATATTCACTTATCATACTCTATATTTGGATTTTTTTTTAAAAATTATGCATACTATATATATATAATATTTATTATGACGTCACACCGGCTCAATCCGGTCCAACCGATCCGACCCGGTCCAACCTTTTTTTGGGGTCACCCGGTTCAACTTCCGGTTCCGGATTTTAAAACATAGGTTACTACTCATGCATACACCCTTATATTATTACAAAAAAAATTGTGTGAACCTGAGTTCATTATAAATTCGATTTTTTTAGTATCATTAATATATACAAAAACTTTCATTGTTATACATAAAAACTATTACTATTATACATAAAAATAATCATTGTTTAAAAAATGCTTTATATTTTTAAACAGTGAAAGTTTTTGTGCATAACAGTGATAGTTTTTACACATGATAATGATAGAGTTTATGTATAAATCTGGTTCACATGAGTGTTACTCTATACTATGAACTCGATTTTTTAGTATCACTAATATATACAAAAAAATTCACTGATATACATAAAAATGTTGGGGAATGAGTTGCACAGATCTATTCGGGGTGAATATTTAAATACAAATTTAATTCATTAATTATTACTAGCATGAATTAATCCTATATTAATTCAAATAATAATTGCAACAACAAATCATGCATATAAAAAGCCACGTAAAACCTACGCATGTGGAATCTACGGGTTTACGTGAACGTACCTTTCGGGATGGCAGTGGCTTTGGTCGGACGGACTAACCAAAAGGACTTCCCAAGTATTCCCTTAGCCCTTGCTCGACAATCCGGTGGAAGGATACTCGCGAACAATTAACAAAAGGAAAAAATAAACTTTGTTGCACCACTTATGTGGATTTGCTAATATTTCCAAAGACATGGAATTGTACTTGGGAATGAACTAATCATCCCCTATTTATAGGAGGGAGGGTGGATTTAAATTTATGTGATATTTCAATGTGGGAAAAGACTTTTCTTGGTCACCAAGAAATCTTGAATATATCCCTTATATTCTTTTTCCCATAATTAAAATATTCCACAAAAAATCCCACCTCCTCAATTATGGACAAATTTTGAAAATATTAAGCAAGATTCCAAGATTTGGATCTTCTTGAATTTATGAGATATTCTTGTATTTCAAGAAATACATATCTTCCATAATATCTTTTCAAGAAAATCAAGAAAATCTTTCTTGCCCACTATATTTTTTCAAAAATTCAAATTTACTATATAGATAACCAAGTGGGAGATTTCTTGAATTTAATGAGATAATCTTGTATTCCAAGAATACATATCTTCATTCCATAACAAAATTCAAAGAAAAAATCTTTCTCCCTCTTTTATCCATAATTTTTGAAAATTTTAGAGAAAATATAAGCAACAATATTTATTTTATTTTAATCACATTTTCAGTTATTGGACTATATGTTGGGCTACTCAGGGGGCCTTTAGGAGAATTAAGATTAGACCTTCTAATGGATCTTGAATATCTAATATTGAGCCACAATATAATTCAAGCCCATAAATATTAATTAATCCCACTACATAATTAATATTGCACCATCCATCTTAACCCATATTACAATCAATATGGCTCCCGGTCATTATTTCCCGTGTTTAAGATTATCTAGCCTATTAATTAATTCAAGTAACTGAAATAGCTTTCCGTTAATTAATATCTTTTGTCCTTGGTAGAGGAACGGTTCAACATTATTATCCATACTTTAAAACTAATTCCACTTGCAAGATTTGGTATGATAAAACTTATGAACCTCCCAAGGGGCAAATCAAAAAAGCGCGTTTGCTTGCACGATTCTTCAGATTAAATCTTAGCAATCACATGTGACCAATAATATTGCCCAAGATAAAAAGTATTGAATCTCTCTCGATTAAGCTACCCATGATAAGTCAAAGCAATAGTTACCAATCCCACGTGATCCTATTTAAGGGATTTAGGTTAAGAAATAACGAACCACCGAGGTCTAATTCTTCCTTGTTCGATTCAAGAATTTATCCTCCTCAGAGGTCCTATTCAAAAGATCATCATGCACTAGTGTAATCTCTTGGTCAAGACAAACCAATCTGAGCCTTACACCTCAACCTTTCGCGATGGTTGTTCATTTCCATCTAGGTCGTGAATGGCGTACTTTTAGTTACAAGGGACTTTTAATTTATCTTCTGTGATCCGGTATCACTAAATTAACTACATTAAACACGTCATTTAATTATTGAACAGTTTATGCAAGAAATATATATAACATTCAATCATATTTAAAGCATCGGTGATAAACAATTTATTTCAAGAAATAAGTCCGAAAATTCAGTTTTAGATTATACAAAGTAAAAAGCATACTTTTCAGTATAATCCCAACAATCTCCCACTTATACTCAAAGTCTGCTTTTAAGTATACTACAACACGTCTCAAGTAGTCCGTGACATCTAATGTCACCTACACGAACCTAATAATTTCTCCCACTTATACTCAAGGCAGATTGGCAATGGTCTTGACACCCATTCCACTCACATGTCTCTCGAATGTATTCAGAGGCAGACGCTTTGTGAATGGATCTGCTAGGCTGTCCTCAGACGCTATCTTTGTCACATCTATATCTCCTCTCTTAACGATTTCTTGTATAAGATGTTTTTCCTTTAATGTGTTTGTTTGACTCGTGGACTCTTGGTTCTCTTGAATTTGCAACTGCCCCTAGCAGATATTGCTAGACAAATTCAGAACACCATCCAAGTCCACTAAGAAGATCTAGAGCCCAATCGGTTCTTTCACTGCTTCACAAGCAGCTACTTACCCGACTTCCTTGGTTGAGTCAGTGATGCATTTCTGCTTCACACTCGTCCATTGGATGGCTACACTTCCCAAATGGAAACACATTAACTGAGGCAGATAATTTCTGGAATCTAAATTTGATTGGAAATCCGAGTCCGTGTAGCCGATGGGGATTGGAGTATCTGACTGATAAATCAACATTCTTTCCCGAGTTCTTTTCAGACACTTCAAAATGTTTTTAACTATCGTCCAATGCGCTTTCCCTGGGTTACTTTGATATCTTGCTACCATGCCTACGGCAAAGCAGATATCCGGTCTCGTACACAACATTGCATACATAAGGTTTCCGACAGCCGAAGCACAAGGAATACCTTCCATGTCATCTATCTCCTTTTGCGTCTTAGGGGACATTTTCTTGGATAGATGGATTCCAAGTCTCAAAGGTACGAATCCTTTCTTGGAATCTTGCATGCTGAATCGTTTAAAAAAAAAAAGGTCTATGTATGAAACTTGCGATAACCCGATCATCCTTTTCTGGCGAGGATATATCCGGCTTTCCCTAAGTCTTTCATATCAAACTGTTTTGAAACCATGCCCTTACGTCTGATCACACCTTCACATCGTTCCCGATGATCACAATGTCATCTACGTATAGTACTAAGAATACCAATGCAGTTCCGAAACACTTTTTATACACACAACTTTCAAACTTGTTTTGATCAAACCCATAAGACTTTATAACATGATCAAAACATTGGTTCCAAGCTCTGGATGCCTGTTTGAGTCCGTAAATGGACCTCTTGAGCTTACAAACTAGGTGTTCTTGGCCTGTTTCAATGAAACCTTGGGGTTGTTTGCATATAGATCTCTTTATCAAGACTTCCGTTAAGGAAAGCTGTCTTGACATCTATTTGCCAGACTTCAAAGTCAAAATGTGCAGCAATCGATAAAAGAATACGGATGGACTTAAGCATGGCTACGGGCGAAAAAATTTCCTCATAATCGATCCCTTTCTTTCTGAGTATAACCTTTCGCCATTAGTCTTGCTTTAAAGGTTTCAACCTTTGCGTCCAGTCCTCTTATATACCCACTTTCATCCAATGGGTTTGACCCCATTAAGTGGTTCGACTAGCTCCCACACTCTATTATGAAACATAGAACCCATTTCGGCTTTCATTGCTGTTTGCCAAGAAACTGCATCCTTATCTTGGAGTGCCTCGTCATATGTCCATGGGTCTGATTCCGGAAATCAAGTCTGAGGACTCTCCTATTCCCATGAATCTCTCGGGCTATCAAACAACCCTCCCACTGCGACAAGTCTCCGGTTGTGAAAACGTATCGTTTGGTATATCATCTAGTACAGTTGGCATTGAGGTTTGCCCTCTAAGCTCATTTAAGGTAATCTCACTTCTGGGTTTTCTTTGGTTCATATAGTCTTCTTCCAAAAAATCTAAAGTGGGTGCGGATGACTACCTTTTGATCTTCGGGACTATAGAACATTCACCCTTTTGTTCCCTCGGGGTATCCTACAAAACAACCTTAATTCTGATCGAGGATCCAATTTACCGGTTTCCTTGTCCAACACGTAGGCCGGACACCCCAAAGTTCTCATGTGTCTCATACTAGACTTGCGCCCGGTCCACAATTCTTTGGGGTTCTGGGAACTGATTTGAATAGCACCAAGTTCAGAATGTAAGTTGCTGTTTTCCAAGGCATGACCCCAGAACGACTCGGGAAGATCCGTATAACTCATCATTGATCTAACCATTTCCAAAAGAATTCTGTTGCTTCGCTCTGCAAACCCCGTTTTGTTGAGGGGTTCCGGGTGCGGTGAGCTGGGATACAATCCCTTCATCAGATAAGTAGTTCAAAAACTCATCGCTGAGGTATTCGCCTCCACTATCAGATCGTAGAGACTTGATACGTTTTTCCATATGATTCTCTGCTTGAGCCTTAAATTCTTTAGAATTTCTCAAAGGTCTCAGATTCATGCTTCATAAGGAAAATGTACCTTGAGTAATCATCAATAAAATTACTCATAACCTCCTCTTGCTTTAGTTAACATTGAACTACGTACATCTATGTGAACGATCTCTAACACTTCTTTAGCCCCATTCCCCTTGGCTCCAAATGCCATTTTGGTCATATTACCCTCCAAACATGATTCGCAGGTTGGATCCGATTCAACTTGGAGACGCTCCAGTGAACCATCTTTCACCAACCTTTGGATCCTCTTTGGATTTATATGACCTAATCTTAGATGCCAAAGAAGTGTCTCGTTCACGTCTGATGAACGTTTTCTTTTCTCGGAAACAGTTGATGTGTTATAGGATACATTTCGTGAGTGGTGTGCACAGTTAATTGTATAGAGATTTTCCATCAATGTTCCGTAACAGATACACTCATCATTTCAAAATGATGTCATTCTTATTAGAAGAAACTTAGTGTCCTTTAATCGAATTTTAGAAACTAAAAGTGAATTCTTTCTAAAACTGGGAACATAAAGATAATCTAAAAAAAAACTTTATCTTCAAAAGATAGGTGCACTTCTCCCACTGCTTTAACTGCTACTCATGTAGCATTGCAATGTCTGCTACTTGCGTAGTATTGCAATAATCGTTACTACCATAGCATTGCAATATCTGTCAGTTACGTAGCATTGCAATGTCTTCTACTTTCATAACGTTACCCAGTGTGATGAGGATCTCACTCCCACTACGTTGCCGGATCATTTAAAACCCGTGAAGCCAACATGATTAGTGGATCTCGTATCAACCACCCACGAATGAGAAGTATACGCCGCTAAACAAGTTTCAACAACTAATGTATGAGAATTACCTTTCTTTCCGTCCCTTTTGGGGTTGGAACAGGCAAGACCTCCATTGTCCTCTCTCACCGCAGCTTAAGCACTTCCTCTTTGGATTTTCCTTGACACAACAAGCATTCATCATCTTACCATTGCCCTTGGCAACAGTTGAGTTTTATTGCTTATGGCCTTTGGTCCTCTTCTTTATCTTGCCTACCCTTGGCCTAGAAAATGAAGACGGACCACTTGCCGTCAAAGCTTGAGTTTGGTGCCTCTTCATCATTTCTGCCGAGACCAAAAGCTTGCAACAAATTAGCTAGAGAGGCCAAAATGCTCAAAAAACTTTTGGGCAGAGAGTGAAGTACCAAATTCATCTGAGTCTCCAGATCATAATCTGCACTCAGAATCTCAAGTTTGTTCAGATGGGCCATCTATTTTGAGGACGTAATCCCTCACGGGTTTTCCCTCCACCATTTCAGCGACGACATCTCTCGCAAGGTGATCTGACGAGTCCCGCATGTTTTGACTCGTCAGTTGGCTCATCTGATTTTTGTGTGTAAAAATCCATTTGTGCTTTTGTGCAGTTAAGACAATTATAATTTTCCAATCAATATAGTTTCCATACATATTGTATTTGACTTTAAGTATAATAACAATGGATTAAAAGGTAACGACATGCTGAACTGAAATAAACAACTATATGCAATAACACAAGCATATCACAAGATTCGATCACATGCCATCATATTTAAAATCTCAAAAAAAAAAATATGAACATGCATCGACCAACATCTCAAAAAACAGTTTAAATAAGCCACGTTTGGTGGGTCATTATTTAAACACATTCAAGCGGGTTACAAACAAGAACGATTATAAACCCTTAATATCCAGTTAATAGTTGGCTCCCGACGACCAATATAAAATTGATAGGGACTTTTGAGAAGTATATGCATATCAATTTTATACCTAAATAATAACCATGATTGAATATAGGATTACTATTTCGCTTTGATCGAGCCTCGTTGGGAGGTCATAAATGCCACTAGTAATAACCCACAATCATCCATTTGGAATTCATTCATGTGAAACCTATCTTTTTGACCGTCTCCGTTGGGGAATTTCTCCAAAAGAATTCACAAATAAATAAATCATGGAGGTCAATTAAATTAATTCAATTTTATTATCCTAATAAAATTGTCAATTAATTATTTAAAATATACTTAGTAATTTTGAAGTTGAGATTTTTCAATTTGGCAACCCTCATGTAAACACATTTAAACAAATTAAATAAAGCATAAGATAACACAAATAAATCAAGCAAAAGCAAAAAATAAACATATTGGGCACAAATTATCCAATTGTCATGGTTTGATTTTTTTGACTTGATCTTGAAGAAACACGTCTCAATTTCTCCCACTCGTTCGTCTCGAAAAAATACTTAAATCTCGAACGAATTGATGGCCACGCCAGGCTTTCATCTTTTTCTTTTTCCATCCGACGACGCCCACATCCGCCGCCACTTCAATGGCCTCAGATGCACCGCTCGGCTCGCCGCAGCTCTAAGGCTTCAGCCTTTAGATTTATCCACGCCCGCCAGATGCCTCGGCACGCCTCGGCAAATCATGTCGGCGTCATCGGCAGGCGGCGTCTGCTTTCGCCGCGTCCTCTTCTCGCCAGCGTCTCCTCGTATGCGCCCGTCTCAGCTCCGCCCGTGCATCCGCCATCGGCTCCATTGGATCCGCCGCCCATCTGGGCCGACCATCCTCCACGCAATCTTTCGGCCTCCGGCCTGCGCCCTCGCCCAAAAGCGTGCCGGCCAGCGCCCAGCCCGCGCCTACGTCTGATTCTGGATTTCATCCTTTAATTCTTCGTCTCTTCGTTCTCGATCCGGTTACAATTTATTTACAAAAATAAATAAACCTAGATCTAG
This sequence comes from Stenogyne calaminthoides, assembly GCA_037126765.1. NCBI lineage: Eukaryota > Viridiplantae > Streptophyta > Magnoliopsida > Lamiales > Lamiaceae > Stenogyne > Stenogyne calaminthoides. The sequence goes on along the minus strand of JBBCBC010000007.1, from coordinate 21,854,725 downwards.
ACTAGTCTATTACATTGATCAAATCAAACAAATCCTAGTCTACTCGTGGATTTTCTCACGAGGCAAAACAAATCCGAACGAATCGAATTAAAAAACCACAGTTTATATGCATGCAAAATAAAACATTAAAATCCATGACAATTGGATACCTGCAAAACAGATCTAACAGTTCTACTATCCAATTTCAAATTTAATGTCCACAAATTAAATTACAATTTAAAATATTCAGAGCCCGAAACAGTGGCTCTGATACCATTTGTTGGGGAATGAGTTGCACAGATCTATTCGGGGTGAATATTTAAATACAAATTTAATTCATTAATTATTACTAGCATGAATTAATCCTATATTAATTCAAATAATAATTGCAACAACAAATCATGCATATAAAAAGCCACGTAAAACCTACGCGCACGGAATCTACGGGTTTTCGTGAACGTACCTTCGGGATGGCGCGATGGGCTTTGGTCGGACGGACTAACCAAAAGGACTTCCCAAGTATTCCCTTAGCCCTTGCTCGACAATCCGGTGGAAGGATACTCGCGAACAATTAACAAAAGGAAAAAATAAACTTTGTTGAACCACTTATGTGGATTTGCTAATATTTCCAGCACATGGAATTGTACTTGGGAATGAACTAATCATCCCCTATTTATAGGAGGGAGGGTGGACGAAATTTATGTGATATTTCAATGTGGGAAAAGACTTTTCTTGGTCACCAAGAAATCTTGAATATATCTCTTATATTCTTTTTCCCATAATTAAAATATTCCACAAAAAATCCCACCTCCTCAATTATGGACAAATTTCGAAAATATTAAGCAAGATTCCAAGATTTGGATCTTCTAGAATTTATGAGATATTCTTGTATTTCAAGAAATACATATCTTCCATAATATCTTTTCAAGAAAATCAAGAAAATCTTTCTTGCCCACTATATTTTCAAAAATTCGAAATTTACTATATAGATAACCAAGTGGGAGATTTCTTGAATTTAATGAGATAATCTTGTATTCCAAGAATACATATCTTCATTCCATAACAAAATTCAAAGAAAATCTTTCTCCCTCTTTTATCCATAATTTTCGAAAATTTTAGAGGAAATATAAGCAACAATATTTATTTTATTTTAATCACCTTTTCAGTTATTGGACTATATGTTGGGCTACTCAGGGGGCCTTTAGGAGAATTAAGATTGGACCTTCTAATGGATCTTGAATATCTAATATTGAGCCACAATATAATTCAAGCCCATAAATATTAATTAATCCCACTACATAACTAATATTGCACCATCCATCTTAACCCATATTACAAATCAATATGGCTCCCGGTCATTATTTCCGTGTTTAATATTATCTAGCCCATTAATTAATTCAAGCCACCTGAAATAGCTTTCCGTTAATTAATATCTTTTGTCCTTTTGGTCGAGGAACGGTTCAACATTATTATCCATACCGGAAACTAATTCCACTTGCAAGATTTGGTATGATAAAACTTATGAACCTCCCAAGGGGGCAAATCAAGCAAGCGTTTCTGCACACGATTCTTCGTATTAAATCTTAGCAATCACATGTGACCAATAATATTGCCCAAGATAAAAAGTATTGAATCTCTCTTTGATTAAGCTACCCATGATAAGTCAAAGCAATAGTTACAAATCCCACGTGATCCTATTTAAGGGACGAAGGTTAAGAAATAACGAACCATCGAGGTCTAATTCTTCCTTGTTCGATTAAGAATTTATCCTCATGTAGGTCCTATTCAAATAAGATCACCATGTACTAGTGTAATCTCTTGGTCAAGACAAACCAATCGAGCCTTACACCTCAACCTTTTCGCGATGGTTGTTCATTTCCATCTAGGTCGTGAATGGCGTACTTTTTAGTTACAAGGGACTGTTAATTTAATTTTCTCGTGATCCGGTATCACTAAATTAACTACAAATGTAACACGTCTTTAATTATTGAAACAGTTATGCAAAGAAATATATATAACATTCAATCATATTTAAAGCATCAGTGATAAACAATTTATTTCAGTAAATAAGTCTGAAAATTCAGTTTCGATTATACTAAAGTAAAAAGCATACTTTTCAGTATAATCCCAACAAAAAACTGTTACTATTATACATAAAAACAATCATTGCTTAAAAAATATTTTATATTTTTAAACAGTGAATTTTTTTATGCATAACAGTGATAGTTTTTATACATGATAGTGATAGAATTTATGTATAAATCTGGTTCACATAAGTGTTACTCTATATTAATTGCATGATAATTATTCTCTTCATCCCAAAATAAATACTCTCTCCAGCCAACAATAATAGGAAATATTGTCATTTTGGGATGTCTCATTATATAGGCTTATTTTGTATTAATTCCAATAAGTATTAACTTTTAGTTTCTCTAAAGTGCATATATTTAAGGGCTCACTATCCCTTATCTTTTTGCTATGCCACCATTAGTTGACTCATCCTTTTGATATACTTTATAATTTCTTTTGCAACTGCCACAATTTTAGAGTACCGTGTACTCCATTTTATGAGAATATCACATTTATCTTCCATAAAAAAAGTGCACACATTTAATTTAAATATATACCCTTATTTAATTCACATTTTTATGTTAATAAGGGTAAAATTGATAATTTATTATGAATTAAATTTGTTTATCATGAATTTTATACATATCTTAATCTTTATGTTAAAAAAATGTCTATTGTTGTTGATGGAGGGAGTACTCCTTCAACCCTAAATGTATATTGTTTAAGAATGTTTCATATTAATTAGAAAAAAATATTAAATAATAAATATATGTATAAAATGACATATTTACTTTTTTTATTTACTTCCACTGTCATTTATACATTCAATTAATGCAACTATAACAACAACAACAAAAAAAAATAGAAAGGTAAATAAAAATAAAATATTTAATTCTCATAGATTCGTAAATTACAAACACTTTGGGTCAATTTTTTTCTCTAAAAAAACAAACATTTTGGTCTGGTTGTTAGTGTTTGTGATCATCGTGAGTAGTAGGCGAGGTGATGGTGCATGTTGATGGATGATGAGACTACTTGTGTTCTTGGTAAAATCTTTTGTTGTTGTGTCTTTATTTTTTGCTTAATTTTTAACTCCTCTCCATCAGGGGCAGATGCGTAATTTTTTTCCAGGTAATGCACAACTTTAAGAATAAATAAAAAGAATATACATAACACAAAAGATAACTATGAATGATAGTTTCATTAGATTTCAATTGACCATGACGATTTTCCATACTTTGAAATCTATGAATGATAGTTTCATTGGATACACAATTGAATACTTCTTTTTCAATATATCATTCATCCATTCATCACTCATTCGGTTGCGAAGCTGATTCTTCACAATATTCATGGCAGAGAATGCTCATTCCACTGTAGAAGTTGCAACCGACAAAATAAAGACTAATCTTATAAGCTTGTAAACTAATTGGTATGCTCCATTTTGTAAGTTTCAAACAATTTTTGAGCTACCTCGCCAAGCCCTTTTATGTTCAAAGTTATCAAAATTTTAACGCATATCTAAAATAAACTTCTCAAGTTAGTCCGACAACGCTAATATCTCGAGATCTTGAAAATTATTTGGATAAAGTTATGATAAAGGACTAACTTCTCTAAGTTGAAAGCTTCAAAAGAGTTGAACAAATTCGGACAAGCAACAATTATGTATTTACCTCATCGAATCGACCATTTAGCTCATTTGACTGCATATAAATGACAGTAGAAAATACATCTACACGATATTGATGTGTGTTTGTCATCTCTTCAGCTCTTCGTCTTTTTTCTTTTTCCATCCATAAAAATATCATTCATATCTGACACTTCAATGTCATATTTTGCACAAAAATTAGATGCATTATTTAACAAAGAACTCCACCCATCATCTCTCATTGCTTGAAATTTTCACTTAGATTTATCAACAAGATTCATAACATTCATTGTTTCTTGATCTCTTCTTTGCAATGCATTGTATAAATCATGTGTTATCTCCAATATTAATTTCATCAAGTGCAAATAAAAAACAAAGTTAAAAGATAGAATTTTATTTTTTAGACGCGATGCTTCACCCCTTTAAAGTGGTGTTGTTCCATCTTTTATAATCGCACCAAGCACATAAACTATACAGTCAAACAATTTAATTAAGCTTAAGATAGTATCATAATTTGAGCTCCAATGGGTATTACAAGGACAAATGAGAGTGATTTCTTGATTCAATTCACGTCCACTAACAATCTCTTCATTTTCCAAGGCTTCAACAATCTTTGAGGCTTCTTTTCTCGTAAAAGTTATTTTCACTTGTAAGAGCCCCCAACAACATTGACCACATGAGAAATCAAAGCACAGAGCTCAAAAATGTGAATATGATTTTTCACCACACCTACAAGGGCAAGTTGAAGTTGGTGTGTAAAACAATGGACATTAGACCATTTTATTTTCTTGCAAGATAAGAGCCTTCAATCCATTAAATTCGTGTAGCTTATTACTTGCTCCATCATAACCTTTTTCACGCAATATGGATGTATTTAGTGCATGTGAATTTAAGAGATCTTCAAGTACACTTTTAAATGATCGAACACTAGTACACCCAACATGCTTAAATCTCAACATTGTTTCAAACACACATCCCTTCTTATCCACAAATCTTAAAACTGCTGCCATTTTCGCCTTTGTAGATACATCACGAGAATCATCAAGAAGGAATAAAATATAATATGACCAAGTTCATCAGTTATAAATTCCATCATTTAAAATGCACAAGCTCTAACAATATCTTTATGAATATAAAGAGATGTTAACTTTAGAGTCTAAGGGGCATTCTTAAGGGCAACTCTTCTAACATCTTCACTATTGTCTACAAGGAATTTCAGAAGTTCCAAAAAATTGTCTTGATTATGTTGGGGTTATACTGAAAAGTATGCTTTTTACTTTACATAACCAAAATGAATTTCTTATTTACTGAAATAAATTATTTATCACTGTTGCACTAAATATGAATGAATGTTATATATTTTTACTGCATACATGTTCAATAAATAGTACGTGTTACATTGTAGTTAATTTGGTGATATCAGATCACATAAGATAAAATTAACAGTTCTTTGTGACTAAGTACAAATTCACAACCCAGATGAAAATGAACAATCCATCATGAAAGGTTGAAGTGTAAGGCTCAGATTGACTTGTCTTGACCAAGAGATTACACTAGTGCATTATGATGCATGCACTAAATAGGACCTACATGAGGATAAATTCTTCGGTACTGAATATACAAGAATTAGACCTCAGTGGTTCGTTATTTCTTAATCTCCGTCCCTTAAATAGGATCGTGTGAAATTAATAACTATTGCTTTGACTTATGATGGGAAGAGAATCAATGTGATTCGATACCTTGTATCTTAGACAATATTATTGATTACATGACGATTGCTAAGATTTAATACGGAGAATCGCGTGCAAGTACGACTTGCTTGATTTGCCCCCTTGGTGGGCTCAGAATCTTTATCATACCAAATCTTGCAAGTGAAAATTTATTTCTGGTATGGATAATAATGTTGAGTTGTGTTTACTCCAAGGACAAAGATATTAATTAATATAAAGTCTGTTCAGTGGCTTAATTAATTAATGGACTAAGATAATCTTAAACGCGGGAAATAATGACAAGGAGTCATATTATTGTGAAGTCGTAATGTGGGTTAAGATGGATAGTTCAATATTAATTTTATAGTGGAGTAAATTAATATTAATGGGCTTGAATAATATTTTGGCTAAATATTAAAGTTTCATAGCCCATTGGAGGTCCAATCTTAATTCTCCTAAAGGCCCCTCAAATAGCCCAATTAAAGTCCAATTAATGAAAAGGAGAAGAAAATATTATTGCCTATTTTTCCTAATTATTTTTGAAAAATATAGGTTGGAGAGAGAAAATATTTTTTCTTGATTTTCTTGGAAAGATTTTATGGAATAAGTATTCTTGAGATAAAAGTTTATCCCATAAATTCAAGAAAGGAAAAAGATCTTATTTCTTCCCTATTTGTGTGATATTTTCGAAAATAATGGACAAGAAGGGAGGAGAAGATTTTGTTGAGAGATATTTTGAGAAATAGAATATATTGGATATATTCTAGATTGTATCTTGAGGAAGATGCAAGGAAATTTTCCAATGCCCAACATGCCCAAATTTTCGTCCCCCGCTAGTCCTATAAATAGGGGATGAATTTTTCATCCCCAATGCAATTTCATGTGTTGGAAAAATTAGAAATCCACAAAGGTGGTGGCAAAATATTTTATATTTTCTCCTTTAAATTAAAATCGTTCGTTGAGAATCCTCCCACTGGATTACGTTCGTGGACTTGGGACATATTTGAGAAGACACTTTGGGTGGATCCATCGTCTCAACGGTTGTCTCTACAAGAGGTATGTAATCTCGTAACTCCTAGATTCCGCATGCTTAGGATTTACGTGAATTACGTGTACGCATGTTACTTATTTGCTCGTTTAATTATTATGTTGAATTGATTTAGGATTAATTCATGTTAGTAATTAATTAATTAATTTAAATATGTATTTAAATTCATCTCGAATAGATCCGGGCACCCCTAATTTCCCAAGAACTGGTATCAGAGCCTCGGTTTTGAGCTCTGTATTTAAATTGTTATTTAAATTATGTTGGCCATTAAATTTTATTGAAAATTGGATAGTAGAATTGCTAGATCTGTTTTGCAGGTATCCAATTGTCATGGTATTTAATGTGTTTTAATTTTCATGCGTATGAATGGTTTTAATTCTACTCGTTCGAATTTGTTTTTAGACATTTCTTGAGAAAAAATCCAACTATATTCATTAGATTAGGGCATTTGATTTGTTCAATGTAATAGACTAGTTCAGAGTTAAGGTGTATTTATTTTCTTGTAAATAAATTGTAACCCGATCGAAGATGAAGTCGAAAATGAGGAGTTCAACAGATCCCGAATCGGTGACGTAGCAACGCGGCGTTCGGCCAAACGTGCCATCGGAGGCACGCGGGTTGAATAGCGCCGCCAGCCAGCAAGACGCCGTCTTGGCGCACAGGCGATTAGCATGCATGCGGTCAACGAACGCCAAGATAGGTGGCACTTGAGCGAAAGCACCGGACCGACGAGGCACCTTTTGCATGTTTCCAAAGTTAGTGTTTAACGTACAAAGGACGGGCGGTTAATGAGGGATGGTGCGGATGCTCCAATATGGAGGGCGCATTGCTGCATGCAATGGTCCCACCCGGTAAAGTCATGCCGAGGACCGCGGCGAAAGGGCGCGCTTCGCGCTTAGGTGCACGGGCCATAAATGTGTTAGTTCGGCCAAGGGGCGGCGGATCTTGGCGTGCATCCTCCTTCCGCGAACTACTTGGCGTGGAGATTCGAGACATAATTTTTTTTTTAGACGAACGAGTGGGAGAAATTCAAGACGACGTTTCTTCAAAATCAAGACAAGGAAAATCAAACCATGACAGTTGGATAATATGTGCCCAATATGTTTATTTTTCTGTTTTGCTTGATTTATTGTTGTATTTTCTTATGCTTTATTTAATTTGTTTAAATGTGTTTGCATGAGAATTGCTCAACGAAAAATCTCAAATTCAAAAATTACTAAGTATGTTTTAAACAATTAATTTGGTTTTGAATCAAATTAATTTTGACCTCCATGATTTATTTATTTGTGAAATCTTTTGGAGAAATTCCCCTAAGGGACGGCCAAAAGAAAGCTTTCACATGAATAAATTCTCACAAGGATGATTGTGAATTATTATTAGTGGCGACAATGACCCTCCCAAGAGGCTCGATCAAAATGTAGTAGTAATTCTATATTTAATCATGGTTATTACTTAGGTACAAAATTGATATGCATATACTTCGCCGAAGTCCCTGTCAATTTTGTATTGGTCAAGTGGGAGCCAACTATTAATTAATTTTCTTTTAATTAAAGGTTTGTAACTGTTCTTGTTTGTAACCTGCTTGAATGTGATTTAAATGATGACCCTCCCAAGAGGCTCATTTAAAACTGTTTCGAGATGTTGGTTGATACATGTTCATATTTTTTTTGAGATTTCAATATGAATCATGTGATCGAATTGTGTGATTTTCTTTGTGTCGATCCGGATATTGACACAAGATGTGTGTTTATTTCAGTTCAACATGTCGCAACGTTTTAATCCACTATTTATATACTTAAAGTCAATAGAATTGTATAGGAAACTATGTTGATTGGAAACGAAAAGTTATGATTGTCCTAACTGCACAAAAGCACAATTGGATTCTTGACACACCAAACCAGATGAGCCAACTGTCGAGTCAAAAAATGCGGGGCTCGTCAGATCACCTTGCGAGAGATGTTTTCGCTGAAAATGGTGGAGGACAACCCCCTAAGGGATTACGTCCTCAAAATAGATGGCCCACCTGAACAAACTTGAGATTCTGGGTGCAAATTATGATCTGGAGACCCAGATCGATTTGGTACTCCACTTTCTGCCCAAATTTTTTTTTGAGCATTTTGGCATCGCTAGCTGATTTGTTGCAAGCTTTAGTTTTGGCACAGATGTTGATGGGGCACCAAACTCAAGCTTTGACGGCAAGTAGTCCGTCCTCATCTTCTAGGCTGAGGGAAGGCAAGAAGAAGAAGAGGACCAAAAGTCATAACCAATCAAACTCAATTGTTGTCAAGGGCGATGGTAAGATGATGAATGCTGGTGGTGTCAAGGAAGTGCTTCAACTGCGGTGCAAAAGGACAATGGAGGTTCGCCTGTTCCAACCCCAAAAGGGCCGGAAAGAAAGGTAATTCTCACACACTAGTTGTTGAAACTTGTTTAGCAGCGTATGCTACCCATTCGTGGGTAATGGATACGGGGTACACTAATCATGTTTACTTCACGGGTTCAAGCGGACCCGGTAACTTAGTGGGAGAGAGATCCTCATCACGCTAGGCGATGCTGCGAGAGTGGCAGCTGAAGCAGTGGGAGACGTGCACTTGTCTTTTGAAGACAAGAGTTTAATTTTAAGAGATGTTCTTTATATTCCTGTTTTTCGCAAAAACCTTATTTCTGTTTCCAAACTATTTGCTGATGGATATTCTATTCGTTTTAATAAACATGTTACTGTTTACCGTAACGATGTGGTTATCTGTCATGGAACATTACAGAACAATCTCTATATTATTAATTGTGCACATCACTCACAAAATGCATCCTATAACACATCTACTATTTCAAGTAATAAAAGAAAACGTTCGATTAACTTGAACGAGACACTTCTTTGGAACCTAAGATTAGGTCATATTAATCCAAAAAGGATCCAAAGGTTGGTCCAAGATGGTTCATTGGAGTCCCTCCTGATTGAGCCATTTCCAACTCGCGAATCATGCTTGGAGGGTAAGATGACCAAGAGGGCATTTGGAGCCAAGGGGCTTAGAGCTAAAGAAGTGTTGGAGATCGTTCACACCGATGTATGTGGTCCAATGCAAATCAAAGCAAGAGGAGGCTACTAGTATTTTGTTACGTTTATCGATGATTACTCACGCTATGGGTACGTTTTCCTAATGAAGCATAAATCTGAGACATTTGATAAATTCAAAGAATTTAAGGCTCAAGCAGAGAATCATAAGGAAAATAGTGTCAAGTTTCTACGATTTGATCGTGGAGGCGAATACCTCAGCGATGAATTCTTGAACTACCCATCGGATGAAGGGATTGCATCCCAGTTGACTGCACCCGGTACCCCTCAACAAAACGGGGTTGTAGAACGAAGAAATGGAACGCTTCTAGAAATGGTAAGGTCAATGATGAGTTATGCAGATTTACCAAAATCGTTCTGGGGTTATGCCTTGCAAACAACAACTTATATTCTGAACTTAGTGTCATCCAAATCGGTTCCCAAAACCCCTAGGGAATTGTGGACGGGGCGCAAACCCAGCTTAGGACACATGAGGATCTGGGGGTATCTGGCATACGTGTTGGATAAGGAAGCTGGTAAATTTGATGCACGTTCAGAATTAAGGTTGTTTATAGGGTACCCCGAAGGAACAAACGGATGCATGTTCTATGGTCCCGAAGATCAAAAGGTCGTAATTAGTACGCACTTTAGATTTTTGAAAGAAGACTATATGAACGATAAAAAGCCTAGAAGCGAGATTACCTTAGAAGAACTTAGGGGGCCAACTCTGTTGCCAACTGTACAAGACAAAATACCAAGCGTCACACCTACACAACCAGAACCTCGTCGTAGTGGGAGGGTTGTTAGGCAACCCGAGCGATTCTTGGGGATAAGAGAGTCCTCGTACTTGATCTCAGGAGAAGAATCAGATCCATGGTCCTACAATGAGGCGATCCAAGATAAGGATGCAACTTCTTGGCAAACCGCAATGGAAGCCGAGATGGGTTCAATGGATCACAATAAAGTGTGGGAGCTAGTCGAACCACTTAATGAGGTAAAACTCATTGGATGCAAGTGGGCATACAAGAGAAAAAGGGGACCGGACGGAAAGGTTGAAACCTTTAAAGCAAGACTCGTGGCGAAAGGGTACACTCAGAAAGAAGGGGTCGACTATGAGGAAACCTTTTTGCCCGTAGCCATGCTCAAGTCCATCTGCATTCTCTTGTCGATTGCTGCGCACCTAAACTTTGAGATCTGACAAATGGATGTCAAGACCGCTTTCCTTAATGGAAGTCTTGACGAAGAGATCTATATGCAACAACCCGAAGGATTCATTGAAAAAGGCCAAGAGCATCTGGTTTGCAACCTAAAGAAGTCCATTTATGGGCTAAAGCAAGCATCCCATGCTTGGAATCAATGTTTCGATCAAGTTATAAAATCCTACGGTTTTGATCAAAACAATTTCGAAAGTTGTGTCTATAAAAAGCATGACGGATCTGCCTTGGTATTCTTGGTACTATACGTAGACGACATTCTGCTCATCGGGAATGATGTAAAGATGTTATCAGACGTAAGGGCATGGCTGTCAAAATAGTTTGATATGAAGGACTTAGGGGAAGCCGGTCAAGTCCTAGGGATCAAGATCACTCGAGATCGTAGGAAAAGAATGACCGGGCTTTCACAAGCCTCATATATAGACACCGTTTTGAAGCGATTCAACATGCAAGATTCCAAGAAAGGCTTTGTGCCTTTCAGACACGGAATACATCTATCCAAGGAGATGTGTCCCAAGACACAGAAGGAAATAGATGACGTGAAGGGCATTCCTTATGCTTCGGCTGTGGGAAGCCTCATGTACGCGATGTTGTGCACGAGACCGGATATCTGCTTTGCCGTAGGAATGGTGGCAAGATATCAAAGTAACCCTGGGAAAGAGCACTGCAGTTAAGAACATTCTGAAGTATCTGAAGAGGACACGGGACAAAATGTTAGTTTATCAATCAGATAGTCTAATCCCCATCGGTTACACGGACTCAAATTTCCAATCAGACATAGACTCCAGAAAGTCAACCTTGGGTAGTGTGTTTTACATGGGGGGAGGAGCCATGACATGGAGAAGCGTTAAGCAGAAATGCATCGCCGATTCTACCATGGAAGCCGAATATGTAGCTGCTTGTGAAGCAGCGAAGGAAGCGGTTTGGCTCAAGAACTTCCTAGTGGACTTGGACGTTGTTCCGGATTTGCCCAGCACAATCACGGTTTACTGTGATAACGTCAGAGCAGTTGCAAATTCTAGGGAACCGAGAGCCCACAAGGCCAGCAAACACATAGAAAGAAAATACCATCTTATATGAGAAATTGTTAAGAGAGGAGACATAGAGGTGGCAAAGATTGCGTCTGAAGACAACCTAACAGATCCATTCACAAAGGGTCTGCCTCTGAGTACATTCGAGAGACATGTGGAAGGAATGGGTGTCAAGAGCGTTGCCAATCTGCCTTGAGTATAAGTGGGAGAAATATTATTAGGTTCGTGTAGATGACATTAGATGTCACATAGAACACGAGACATGTTGTAGTATACTTAAAAGCAGACTTTGAGTATAAGTAGGAGATTGTTGGGGTTATACTGAAAAATATGCTTTTTACTTTGTATAACCAAACTGAATTTCTTCTTTACTGAAATAAATTATTTATCACTGTTGCACTAAATATGAATGAATGTTATATATATTTACTGCATACATGTTCAATAAATAGTATGTGTTACATTGTAGTTAATTTGGTGATACCAGATCACAGAAGATCAAATTAACAGTTCCTTGTGACTAAGTACAAATTCACAACCCAGATGGAAATGAACAATCCATCATGAAAGGTTGAAGTGTAAGGCTCAGATTGGCTTGTTTTGACCAAGAGATTACACTAGTTGTTGGTCCCGGTGCAAACGAGTCTTACAAGTGTATTGAGGGGGGAATACACGTGTTCAATGTTTTTAAAACTTTTCTTACTGAGGTCAGCTTGGGTCAGGTTGTCCTGATGATTTGGTCTTGAGAAGCACAAATCGCTCTGAGTTAAAGTCTATCTGAGACAGTGATCCTGAGCTGCTTTCAGATACCTCAGATAATCCCAACTGAGTCCTGAGTTTTCAGAGATCCTGAGTTTCTTGGATCAAATAACTAACTTCTTCGAACCCTCGGAAGAGTAAGTTCATTTGGTAACTATCTCGTTCTAACTACTCGGATGTGCGGAATGGTTGGCCCTTAGTTTATACTTTCTTTTAAGCTTTTTGTCAAAACCTTCCTTTAATGGAATAATGATTATGCTGTGATTCAATTTATATGCAACTTCAGTGGATTGATTCCAACTGAAATGTCAGTGAAAATATGCTTTCAGAATATATGCAACAGTTAAGCAAAGCAAAACAGAAAGCAAAGAACACAGCAATTTATAGTGGTTCAGAGACTCAAGCTCCTACGTCCACTCTCCCTGATCTTTTCAGAGAAATTCACTAATCACTTCCTAAGGCTTTCTGACTACCTCTGTAGTTTACTAACCTTTCTAATTTTGAGCTTTTTGACTACCTCTGTAGTTTACTAACTCAAAACTCACACAAGCTTTCTGTCTATCCAAGATAGATTACTCACTTCTCCTCTAGAGCTTTCTGACTACCCCAATGTAGTTTACTCACTCTTTACAACTCCAATCTCACCAACAATCACACTCAAACTGTCTTACAAAGGTTTGGGGTTTCTTGGTTGGTTTCCAACTAGGATGAGATATCCTTTACAATAAAGTACAATGCAAAGGCTAGGATATCTCGACTAAGCTTTGGATATATCTTATCAAGCCAGGCTTAGTGGAATGAGCTCTCTTCGATTTAAAGCACTTGGGAAATTCTCAGTTTTTCGAGTGCTTCAACTTGCAATAATAAGTTTGAGCTCTTGAGTTGCTTATAAATTTCCCGTAACCTTTCAATGTAGAAGGTCACAAGTATTTATAGGCATACACCAAGGTCACTCTTGAAAAACTATCCGTTGGAGAGATAGCTCTGAGAGTTTCCTCCTATGGTGTGTGAGAAACGGCTATATTTAGGGTTTGACACTCCCTAACACGTTTTAGGCAATAGCCTTTCATGTAGCCAGTCTTCACTTTTTGCAGTCTGGAACTTAGTACTTCTGACATTTTTCAGTGACCTGTCGTTGTCAGTGTCAGTATGGTACAGTGCTGTCTTCCTCTTTTTGACTTTTGTTTCCAGTTAAAGGTAGACAACTCAACGGCTCTTTTGGTTATAATCTCTGAGTGATATAACCTTAACAACACTTTGTCTTAGTTCCTTTTGTCTGCATTTGAATGTCTTGGCAAATATCTATTTTTCTAAGGAATCGCGATCTTCTCAGTATTGCATCCTTCAGATAGATATGTTCAGTGTCTCGGAACATTCAGGTTTATACTGAGCATTCAGTACATTACTGACTCTTCAGTAATCACTGTGCCTTCAGTATTCTTGATCTTCAGTTCTTCAGTCTTCTGTCTTCTGAGTCTTCAGAGTCTTCAGGGTCTTCCGAGTCTTCAGCGTCTTCTGAGTCTTTACAGATGTACTGACTGATATACCGAGTCTTCATGCTGAGTCTTCAGTTCCTCAGTTTCATATTGAGTCTTCAGTATCTCAGTTTCATACTGAGTCTTCAGTTTCTTCGTTTCATACTGAAACTTCAGAAACTTCAGTTTCATACTGAAACTTCGGTTTCTTCAGAAACTTACTGAGTTCTTCAGAATCTTCAGATCCTAACCTGATCTATATCTGCTGACTATACATTTTGCAGATAACATCCTGAATACTCTAAAACTGAATCCTGACTCAACTATCAAGATTATTCTGAACATGTCATACTCAGGGGTTTTGGGATCTAATCAAAATCATATCTTTATTAAATTCATCTCCCAACACTAGTGCATTATGATACATGCACTTAATAGGACCTACATGAGGATAAATTCTTCGGTACTGAATATACAAGAATTAGACCTCAGTGGTTCGTTATTTCTTAATCTCCGTCCCTTAAATAGGATCGTGTGAAATTAATAACTATTGCTTTGACTTATGATGGGAAGAGAATCAATGTGATTCGATACCTTGTATCTTGGGCAATATTATTGATTACATGACGATTGCTAAGATTTAATAAGGAGAATCGCGTGCAAGTACGGCTTGCTTGATTTGCCCCCTTGGTGGGCTCAGAATCTTTATCATACCAAATCTTGCAAGTGGAAATTTATTTCCGGTATGGATGATAATGTTGAGTTGTGTTTACTCCAAGGACAAAGATATTAATTAATATAAAGTCTGTTCAGTGGTTTAATTAATTAATGGACTAAGATAATCTTAAACGCGGGAAATAATGACCAGGAGCCATATTATTGTGAAGTCGTAATGTGGGTTAAGATGGATAGTTCAATATTAATTTTATAGTGGAGTAAATTAATATTAATGGGCTTGAATAATATTTTGGCTAAATATTAAAGTTTCATAGCCCATTGGATGTCCAATCTTAATTCTCCTAAAGGCCCCTCAAATAGCCCAATTAAAGTCCAATTAATGAAAAGGAGAAGAAAATATTATTGCCTATTTTTCCTAATTATTTTTGAAAAATATAGGTTGGAGAGAGAAAATATTTTTTCTTGATTTTCTTGGAAAGATTTTATGGAATAAGTATTCTTGAGATACAAGTTTATCCCATAAATTCAAGAAAGGAAAAAGATCTTATTTCTTCCCTATTTGTGTGATATTTTCGAAAATAATGGACAAGAAGGGAGGAAAAGATTTTGTTGAGAGATATTTTGGGAAATAGAATATATTGGATATATTCTAGATTGTATCTTGAGGAAGAAGCAAATAAATTTTCCAATGCCCAACATGCCCAAATTTTTGTCCCCCCTAGTCCTATAAATAGGGGATGAATTTTTCATCTCCATTGCAATTTCATGTGTTGGAAAAATTAGAAATCCACAAAGGTGGTGGCAAAATATTTTATATTTTCTCCTTTAAATTAAAATCGTTCGTTGAGAATCCTCCCACCGGATTACGTTCGTGGACGTGGGACATATTTGAGAAGGCACTTTGGGTGGATCCATCGCCTCAACGGTTGTCTCTACAAGAGGTATGTAATCTCGTAACTCCTAGATTCCGCATGCTTAGTATTTACGTGAATTACTACGCATGTTGCTTATTTGCTTGTTTAATTATTATGTTGAATTGATTTAGGATTAATTCATGTTAATTAATTAATTAATTAATTTAAATATGTATTTAAATTCATTTCGAATAGATCCGGGCACCCCTAATTTCCCAACAGATTATCCGATTCCTTAGATTCATCATGACCACGAAAAGCAAGCCCTTGTTTCAAAAGGCATCTGATATAATTTATTGAATCATTTAGCCGAGTATGGTAATTTTTTTGTTTCATCAGTCATTTCAACAAACGTTGTTTCAATATGTTGCTTTTGGTTGATCAAATCTCCGCACTTACTCAATCAATGATTGTGAGCTCTCGTGTATACAAAATTTATTTTTATTCTTCTAATCCTTGAAGCCTTCAATTACAGATGTATCACCGCCTCCTTGATTGTCACATTCATTTTTAAATATATAACAACATAGACATAATCCAACATCTTTGGTTATGTTATATTCCAACCAACTATATTCATTAAACCTAGAATGATTAAATCTTCTTAATTGTCCATCGAAATTTATTTGAGGAAACTCCTTAAGATTAGGTTGGCAAGCACTATTCAAATAATAATTTCTTCGCACTTTTTAACGAATATTAGGATGATAATCAGTAACTCGGGGTCTTTTATCCATATATGATGGAAGTTCATGCAAATCAAAATTTTCATGAATTGTATTCTGGTGGTACTTCAATGAAACGTTGCGAAGAAGCAATGTTCACTGGCATATCAACAATATTTACTGGCGTATTGGGCACACTACTTCGCGAAATCGCATCAGATGAGGACAATTGTTTATCAACTTTAAGAAAATACTTGTGAATAGACATGGCTCTGTAACAACAAAAATTTAAAATTATATTAATTTAAAAGCGACTTAAATAAGAAAAAAATTAACATTAAAATCAAAACAATATTGGAATAGAAGCATAAACTCTTCCCACAAAATATTTATTTTCTATTTCCCAAAAAAACTCAACTGTAGTACAATAGTATGTGCACAAAAGCCACATACTCACTTCCCACAAATATCATAATTCAACTAATCCCAATTCCCAAAGTTTCCAACTTCCAACTCTACATATTGAAAATCATTACTCTCTAATTTATCTTCTATACCTTAATAATTTAGTTAAAGCCATGGTAATTGCACAACACAAATTATACATTCATCCGTTCATGGATTCACGACAATAAGGTATTTCCAAACTCTCAATACTATATTGAAATTATATTAAAATTTCATACAATAACTACATAAATTAGGGGTTAGTTTTTTTTTTTTTTTAGATATTCCAAAAGAGTTTAGGACTTAAATTAAACATATCTAGTTGCTAGAATCTCATGAAAATCAGAGCAGAAATCCCGACTCTGGACTCTTTAAGGTATTGAAAATTGTATCGTTACATGCACACAAAACGATACTCCCTCTATTTTTAGTACACATATTTGTCTTTAAGGTATTGAAAATTGTATCGTTACATGCACACAAATATGTTATTGTAAGGAGAAAGGTGTGTCACTGTATGAACAAAACGACACTCCCTCTATTTTCATCTGCTTCGCCCTCTTTTTTTTTATCTGCTTTTCTTTCTGACTTGTGACTAACTGCCTTAAGTAAAGACTAAACCACCAGATTACACCATTGAATTAGTAAAATATCTTTTTGTTCATCATCTCGTAGAAACACATAACTACCCTTACAGTAACACATACTTTTCTTTATAGTAACACAGAATGAGAGCGAATTTCCTATTTTGCCTTTGCATGATTTTTTTGGAAAAATCATTTTAACTTGGTTTGACCCGCACAAGATCCACGAGTTTTCAGTTTCTTTCCCATTTGAACTTCTTATTTCACATTTAAATATTTCCCAGTAAAACCCCCCTTTAAAGTTAGAATATTAAGGGTATGCTTGGTTGGAAGACTTGAGAATGAGAATCAAAGTAATAGTGTGTGTTTAAAATTATACTGTTATGACTTTTTTTTAATTCCCTAAAATTGAGTAATCCACTATATCTCTCAAATAGGTGAGGTATGAATATGATTGTTGGTCTCGAAAAAAAAAAAGTTATACATGGCCATTCCTACGAGTGGCAATGGGACGGGACACCTGGCCTCGACAGGAACTTTTATTCCCCGAATTCAACTTGAATTCTGATGGGAAATTATTTTTAATCCACATCCCCGCCCCTAACGGTATCGGGTATCCCCGAACCCGACCCGAAAATATACTAATCCATTTAATTTTTATTTTTTATTATCATAATTATTTTATCTCCTTTATATAATTAATTATGTTATTGCACTACTACACATTTGAGCTTGGAGAGCTCAACTTGGACAACCCTTTTTTCGAATAGCTCTCCAAGTGGTCCCTTGGAGAGCGGTTCTATTAAAAAAAAAAAGTTTAAAAAACCGTGTCAAGATCAAATCTTAGACATCGGTTATTAACCAATGCAAAAGGTACTTGGAGAGCGGTTTTGAACCGCCAAATCTATAATTTGAAAAGCTTTTGGAGAGCGGTTCATAACCGCCTCTCCAAGTGAATTTTTTTTTTTTATAAAGCTTGTATTTTTTGTTTAATTTAATATTTTTTTGAAACTCACTTACATCTATTTTCCAATCTTCTCTTTCCTGCTTAGCATTATCCAAATTCCTACAAATTAAATTCTTAATCTTCTCATTATTTTACAATTTTTTTATTTCTAATTACACTAATCTTATTTTAAGTTTTAACTTCCAAAATTTCTAACTTTCTCATTATTAAATTTCCAGATCCAATGTTATATATTTAACCACTCTAAAAATTCACTATCTCTTTTTTCGTAGTTCTTTTATTATTCTACTTTTTTTTTAATTAAAGTTTAATTAAAAATTTCAAATCTAATCTTAATGAAATTAATAATTTCTTTAAGAATTCCGCTTAACATGTGGGAAAGTACATGTACTAGTTAACTTCTAAAATCCTTCATTGTATTTTCTCTCCTCCCTCGTAACACTCTTTTTCCATTCACATTAAATCACGGGAAAAATTGAAAAGCCTCTTGTAGGTCCCGAATGATTTGATTCCTTTTGATCTTTTTTGTGAGGCATAAGTCTAGAGGGGGTGAATAGACTGAAAACTTTTCGAAGTGATAGGGAAAATGATCATCTTTTCGATTCTTCTGGTGTGATGGCGGTTAGCCTAATCCTTAAGTCTTGAGTGAATCGGTTTGGTCGATAACCAACTTACTAATCGCTTTTGAATATCAACCTTATCGATTTACAAAGATGTAAATCGATTCGGATAACTATCGGTTTTTTAACGATGTGTGTGGAAATCTTAAGTTTTACCCGTGAAAAACCAGTTTTTATAAATTAGATTCCAAAGTTAGTGTTTTAACCAAAGTTGGTGAAGTGTCAAATATCCCTTTGATCGAACTATCGAATTCTTGGTGCTAGCTTTATAAATGATCTCAACTTAGAATATGTATGCGCTTTAAAGGTTGTGTGCAATTGTGTAGACCCTTTTTCCCTTTGTTAATCAAAATGCGGTAAAGGCACACGGGTTTTGAGATTTATAGTGGTTCGGACAAACCCTCATCTTGTCCTACGTCCACTCTTCCTATCACAAGGGGAACCAACAACCAAGCTGGACTTAGTTTTATGTGTTAGTCCAACACAACCACTCATGTAAAAATGATATCATCGATGGAATTTTAAGGAGTTCTCACTCAACCGATCCCGAAATCGTAACTAGAAACCCTAGTGCGAAATCTTGCTAAACAACTTAACCTAACTTGGATAAGATTGTTTTGGTTCCAACTATGAAATCTTTTCTAGTGTTTAAGGTAACTTTATCGGTAGATGAAAAAATTTCTATGCTAAGAACTTATGGGATGAACACTTAATAAAATAATCTTCTAGATCGTGTTCTTCGTGCGAAATCGATAATTGCTTGAGCTTCTTGATTGTTCGGTGTTTCCGTGTCTTCACTCAAGTGTGATCCCATATTTATAGACCTTGAAATCAAAGAGCCGTTGGAGAGCAATTTGAATTTCGTGCTATATTAGGTGAGTTTTGGGATTGATGTGGCGATGCTGAGGAACGGCATGGCGAAAGTGTGAACTTGTATTTTATAGCCGTTAGAGAGAGCGACATCAAATCCCTTAATTGTCATGTCGGCTCCGATCATAAACTTGTCTTGTTCTTATTGGTTAACAGACGACTTTTCGGTGTTGTTCTTCCAACTAAGGTTGACATTCTTCTTGTTCGGATCATCGACGTATGATTAGGTGAAACATCGATTTTCAAGATGCTGGTGAAATTTGTAAACCCCGAAAGCTTTGATCGATCCAAATTACCCTCATCCGATCGGTCTTCACTGATGGAGTCTTCTAAACCCAAAACATGCGAAGTTGACTTAGCTTCAACTAGCGGTGTTTTCGTGATGTAGGTCTTCACAGTCTTGTCCGATCTTTTAACAAGTCATCCGATCCTCAAGTATTCCGAGTTTGAGCTTTATGACTTCAAATGAGATATCGACTAGATCGGATCGATCGATCTTACTGTTCTTCTCTAGCGATTCGCTTCAATACCATCCACGGATATCACCGTTCTTTGGATCTTGGATCGACTTATACATATTGAGGTTCCCCCTCAATATGTGACCTATCTATTACATCGGTTGTTCTATCTCAAAATTATCAACCGGTATTCTATAGACGGTAATATAAACATCGATTATTCTAATGTCCTGATTTGGTCCTATTACATGTGTTTACGGAACTTTTATCAAAACTATAAATTTCCCAACAATTTCCCCTTTTGATAAAAAAAAACAAAACACCGAGAAACCAAACACAGTTGATAAATATAGAACGATAAAGAGCACATAATCGGAAGACAATGAGATTTTGTCTTAGGATCGGAAAAATAAACTTTTCTCATTAGATATATCGATTACATGTTACATCGTAAAAGTTTGAATTTAAAAAATAATCATACATATTGATCCTGAGAAGTCTTCCGATTCTTCACTTTTTTAAAGCTTGTATCCTTCGGCATCTCTCTTTGATCTTGAGGTGCGTTGAAAATCGATATAGTTTCCATTTGACATCATTGGTCTGGCGAGGATCGATTATGTGCGTTTTGCTCGGGATGTCAAAATAGAATCTCTGAAATGCCATCAGAAATGAGCCATCCGCCTTCTAATCCAGTAATCAACGATCATACTCTTGGCGAGATATTTTTACATTGATAAGTTTGGCCTCATTTTCCGGATACTTGAATCCTTTGAAAAACATCGGATATTTATTTTCTAACCACGGTTGAGGAATTCATCATCCGGAGATTCTTCTCGTGGAACAAGATTAAGGACAAAAGCATCCGAAGCCATTCACTTAAAACGATCTTGTTCCATTCCTCAAACCTCTTAGCATGTGCGGCGGTTTTTGGAATGATCTCATCAACTTGTCTTCCGGCAAATTTATGATTATAGGTTACGACCATCAAAAGCAGATTTTCCAAATTTTCCTTTCTTCGCTCTCGATCTGAATTTTTTTCTTGATTTTTACGCCTCTGTCAATTTTTTTTTTTTTACCTTTCTTCTTTTCGCTTTTTGGGTCTCTTGACAAGATACATGTCTTTGGGACAATTTCTCGGCCTTCCTTATCGGCCCATGTCTGTCTTTAGTTCTGTTCTTCTTGTGACTATTTTAGTCTTGTGAGTGGCTTTAGTTTCATGAGGTTGTGTCTTTTTTCTTTTCATAAACGAGTGGCCGGTACATGTTCTGTGATGTCCCAAAGACCCCTTCATTTCCCATTTACTTGAACGTAAGACTAAAAGCCTACCTTTTCTGATGTCCCAAAGACCTCGGCTCTTGATCCATACCTACTTTCTTGCCTTTAACTTTTCCATCTTTTTAGAGACTTCTCATAGCAAAGAGATCCGGATAGTCTAGTCTTTGTCCATAAACTTCAACCATGCCTAAATTAGGTCTTCTGTTGTTACGATCATGTCGATTGGTTTCTCCTCCGTCCTTCCCCTTTTTGGTTTGATCAAAAGAGCTATGAGGTGGGAAGTTAGGGATCCAAAATCGATCGATATTGCCTGTTGAGATCTTTACAGAACGAAAACACGAACTTGAAGCGATTAGATGTTCAACCTTCGAGATCGGACAAGATTCTTGGCAATTCCATGGCGATGAGAGTGTAAAAATTAGTTTGTCAAGTTTCTCTTCTTCATCGAATTCGAGCTTTTTTGATTGAGCATCATAAAAAACTTGTTGTTGATCCACCTAAATCGACTTGTCATCAATGGATTTTATAAGTTCGGCGGAACCACGGTGGTCCTTTATCAGTTTGGGAGAACCGATCTTTGATTGTTGCAATCGGGAAATAGCCAATTCCCTTTGATTTCTGTTATTTCTTTGAGGCCAATCTGGGCCTCTTATATCGATTGAGAACTTTTTAGAATCTTTATCACTCCCTCAACTTCTTCTTTCGGGAGATCTTTGAGACAAGATCGATCTCCACAAGTTGATCATATTGATGATGTGAGATGTTGGAATGTTTTCGTCCACTTGATCGGTTTTGAGTTGTTTGTGCCTCCGTGGTTGGTCATGAACTTCGGACACATTCCCACTATCATCGAGCTCCTCTGTATCCTTCATTGTAGCATCTGCTTGAGAGCTTCTTGCGATCTCGAACTTTTATCAAAATATGTCGCCTTGTTCACCAACCCCATTGTTTTCATGTGGATCGAGCTTTGATAGATTCAAATAAGAATCACCAAATTTGGTGATCCTACTTTAGGATTTTCCTCATATCGAAATCAAAGTCTGCAAACTCATCACTTTTCGATCCCAATTTTTTCTAGTGTTTATTTTGCTCAATAATCATTATTAATCGAGAAGCTTTTTAATCTTCGAGATCTCTCGGTGAGGATCTCCATAACTTGTTCTCTAATATATTCCAAAAAGGATGGGCGACCGAGTTCTGGATACATCTCATCAATTTCTCGTTCGATTTGCATTACGACCATTTTCCCCTGATTTGTGATGGTCTTTGATGATCTAGACTTCGGAATTGTAATGTTTTTCATCCGTATTCCGGTTGATGAGATGTGGAGGGTTCTAAAATGGTGTCTTGAGTAAGCGAAAGTTATCGCTTTTGCATTTTTGGCTCGACTGCGGAGGTTCTTTTCCCATTTGTGGGAGGCAGTAAATATTTCTCTAGCTTTTCTCTAAAGAGAATTCCACAAGTAAAATTTTTTTAATTTTTCGGTAAGGTTTCCTCTCGTTCTGGCTAGAAAAAAAAAAGTTATACACGAGTTTCAGGGTTTTCGATAAGAACTTTTAAACATAATTCAACTTGAATTTGATGGGAAATTATGTAGTTTTCCATCTGTGTTTTTATCAAAACTATAAATTTCCCAACATCGGTATTATCATAAGAGTAGGAGAGATATGCTCAACACCATTTAAAATTAATCCGAGTGGTGAATCAACATTTCGAAAACAATGGAGGAGAAGGAGATTGTTCATCTCGTTTAATTTCTTTTTTTCGAATGAAATTATTTTTTGTTTAATTTAATCTCGGCTTGAGAAGCTTTTCTGTCGATTTTTCACCTTATTTTTTGGTGCAAACCATGGTACTTGCAACAGATCTTCATCTGGCGCTCTTTCTTCATCGACTCATCTTCTAGTTTAATTAAAATCGAGTCATGGAGGGGGGCATGCTTTTTAAACATATCTAGTTAACTTTTTTTTTAAATTCTTCGTCTTTGGGGGGGCTCTGGCGCGTATCATCGTCCCGGTGGCCCAAATATGACTAAAGTGGTGGAGAGGAATGCCTTGTAGGACTTGATCCATTCTTTCCCCCCATCCGGCATTTGGCATTTTGTCTTGTAGGATAACTAAATATGTAACTTTGTTGAGATTGATGATCCTCTTCTTCGGATAGACACATGTCTCCACTCATCAACTCCAAATTTATCATGTTCTTGGAGTATAATGGCCTTTAGGAACCCATGCGATTGATGTTCTTGGCTTCATCAAATATTGCGACCATCTTTCTTCTTCTGATTTGACTAATGTAAGAGCATTCGGTAAATTTTATTCTGAATGAAATACCCATAATTGTCTTTGACAAAATGTCAAAACAACAATCGGTATTTCCTCTTTTAGCATTTAACTTTAACAAAAGCTTGGAAATCACGTATGATGTTTTGTCGGCCTCTACGATGAGTTCGTTTAGACATCGGTTAACTATTCATCTTGATTCTCCCCTGAAGAGTGAAGCAAAGAGATTCGTCCTTTTGGTAGTTTTCTCTTTTTGTTTAATTTAATATTTTTTTGATTCACTTATATCCTCATTTGTCGGTTATCGATCTCTTCTCCATTATTTTTCTATTTTTTTGACTAATCGAAAGTAGTTCTTCTCCTCATTACATGTGTTTCATCTGTATCCACCCTTAAATTCCTTACGAATTAAAGGGCTTACATCTTTTAATCCTTTTAAATTATTGCAATGAATTATCGGCCATGTGTCGATATTTCTCAAGTCCTTCATTGTATTTTCTCTCCTGAAATTTCCTCTACTTCCATTGATTCCCTTCCATTGATCCTTTGTAACCCCAAATTATGCGAACTTGTCCTCGACAATCCTTAATGTCGATTCATAATTGCACATTATTTTACCCATACCGTGAGTGATCATCTATAGATAAGATAGATTCGGTTAAAATTATGTATAAATACTAAGAATATCACATATCGAAACCAAGAAACAATGAAACATAATACGATATCAACGATTGACAAAATCTTTAAGATCAATGGTTTTAAAAGAATGATTCATCAAATAATCGAAATTACCAGATTCTTGTTTTTCGGATTTGAGACTTAAAAAAACACTTTGAATCGCAGAGAAGTAATCTGGAGAGTTTTCGGAAAATAAAACGAAGTTTGTGATTTGGAAAACTCGGTAGGGTTTTTGATGAACCTTATAAAGATGAGGAGGAACAAAAGACAAGATTTGGAAGATCAACCGTTTGAAAAGATTAAACGATCCAGTTAAGCGGTTTTGATCGAATGGTTGGGAAAAAGCACGTCTTTAAAACCTTTTGGATTTAAAAGCTCATTTTGTAGCAATTAATAAATGTACCCCGTCCGCATTAAATGATTTGCGAATACATCACACGGGTAATGCGTCATGAAGAAGGCAAATAAAAAAAAATGATAAGATCCGATAAATAAGCAAATAACAAGGAAAAGAAAGGCGTGTCTCGGTTGGTCGATATAATAATCGGTCAATACCACTTGAAGTTGATTCCACTTGTTGATCTTAGTTTTACTGCCTAAACCTTATAATTTCCCAACCGTTTTTTTTCAACCGATCTGTTTCATTTTGTGTCCGATTTTCCTTCGATTCTCCTCGATTGGTTGAAGTTCCTTCAACTGATATTTTTTTCAACTTTCTCATAGATCGATATATCCGATTTGTTGAGGTTTCAAGTTCAACAATTTGATCTTCCTTATCCGATCGGTTTAAAGATGTAATCGATTTTTGGTTGACCTAATCGATTCTTTTTCGAATCAAGCCAATTCTTGGGATAAGTGTTACCCATTCTTGCTTTGTCCGCAACTTAGTCTAGAATAGTAGTCTCTATTCCCTAAGTTGGTAGCGATTTGACATCTTAATTATTATGCAGATATCTTGATATGTCAATCCGCCGTAAATTTATCCAATTATCGATTCGCGTGATTTCTACACGCCTTCCTTGTGATGCAAATTTCTCTAATAGGCTTTTTGAAATCAAATTTTCATTTGCACCCCTTGCACCCTCTATAAATTGGACCAATGTTTTTACACAACATAACCCATTCACCATACTTATCTACTTTGTAGAATCATGTATTACGTGAACCCTTATTTCCGGTGAAACTTCCCGTAAACACCTTTACCCCTTTTTCAATGATTTCAGCTTCTCAAATCAACCCTTTTTGTCCCTTATCACTGTTTTCGTCGTCATCAAAGATTTCACATACAATTGTTGCCAAGCTTCTCTACCACCACGGCGGATCTCATTGTCAGAAATCGAGAAGACACTTCTCCTAACCGTATGCACCTTGTGTGTCTATCGTTATGACGTAACTAACATCAACAGACTCAGTCTGATATAAAACATGAGTTTGATATACGGTCTTGACCAGACAATAGCTGATCATCGTATATCAACTCAATTTTTACATGTAGCACATGTGCCCATAAGGTCTTTGAACCAAACTCTTGCACGTGTGCTCCATTTAACAAATTGGAGAGTCCAATGACTTCAGGTCTAAGGGCTCACGGCTTTAGAAATCCTATCAACGCCGCTCTCGCTCCACTTGGGTTTTAATAAATGTTCTTTTCATTCTAGCGGCTTTAGGATTACTTTAAAGCCTCTCTCACCCTTGTTAAGTGGGGAAAATGAGAGCATCGATTTAAAATCTCTCTCTCTCCGCACTTCTTGGGTTAGGATGAGGGTTTAGGGTTATAGGTTTAGGGTTTTTCGGTTATGACTTATGTCTTGACCTCCGGGTCCTTTGTACTTGTAACTTGTAATGTAATTTGACCTTGGTCTTTTTATCAATGAAAAGTTCTATTATTCCATTGTTGTGTAAATCTCTCGCTTTCTTATGCGATTGTAGGCTTTAATCATGAATCTTGCTTGTTGAATATCAATTAAATCGACTTACAAAGATGTAAAATAACCCAACCGATTTAATCAGATATTCCTTTTAAATTGAGCGTTGCCTTTAATCGATAAACCTTAAATCGATTCCTTTAATCGATAACTCAGAATCGATCGATTTCTCACATCGCCGCCTTGATCGATGATCTTACGATCGATTGAGATTACAAACTCAATCGATTCCTTTCAACGTGGTTAGTCTCTTAACCAAATTGGTTTTGGAGAACAATCCATCAAGCATTTTAGGTGCTTTTTTCTCCAAGATCCGAAGCCCTAGCTCATTACACAATTCTCTTTGTTGAATCTAATCTCATTTAGTGGCTTGGTTAGAATATCGACTTTCAGAAATCGGTGTGAATCTTTTCCATTCTCGATATTCTTCTTTTCAACATGATCTCTTATAAAATGGTGTCCGACATCCACATGCTTGCATCTTGTATGTAGAACAGATTCTCGAGTGATTGCAATAAAGACTATTATCATCACAGTAATATAGGTACATTCTTAGCTACGATGTTATAATCCTCACCAAATTCCTTTTGACTAAGCCGAGCGAGGGCGGTTGGGAGCAATTGTTGGAAGCTTTCCCCGCAGCCCATATATTCTCGCTTCAAGAAGTAGATGTCGAATCGATGTCCGCTTTTGAAAACCAAGAGATCGGGTTTACTTCCTAAAATCGACATGTTCTTTCGAGGTTGACTTCCGCATCAATCTTGCAACCTCCATAACCGTAATCGCTCCAATACCCACTAAGTTTAGATTATCATCCGATGGGTAAAATAAACCAAGATTTATCGTCCCCTTCAGATACTTAAGAATCCGCTTAGTCCTCGCTTTGTAGGTGGCTTTTGCATTGGATTTGCCATCTGAAATCGCACATACACCCATCTTGCAAAGGTGATATCCGGTATTCCGCTGCCTTTATGCGGTCGTATATAGTAGAGATCCAATGAGAGCCCTATATATTCTTTTCTTCGATTTGTTTTCGACCATCCTCATCTGGATCCATCTTGAATCCAAATCATCATAGGAATTTTGGCTTCCTTGCAATTTTGAACTCCAAACTTAGCCAATAAATTCCTAGTGTACTTTGCTTGGCGATGAATATCCCTTCGCACTATGCTTCACCCGAGACCCGTAAAAGTAATTCATCTATCCCATCATGGACATCTCGAACTTCCCTTGCATCGGTTTTTGAATCTTTCACATAGACTCTTGTTGGGAGATCCGAAGATGATGTCGCCCACGAGATCGAACCATCGAATATCTTCTCCATCTTCTATTCTGAATAAGGTTATGTCCACTGTTCCTTTAGTGAACCCACTGTCGATCAAGAACTGAGAGAGTGTATCATACCAAGCTCGAGGAGCTTGTTTCAGCCATAAAGAGCTTTTTCTTAAACGGTACACTTGGTTGTTCTTTTGAAGCTCTTGAAGGTTGTTCGACATAAACTTCCTCTCGCTAGTACCCCATTTAAAAATGCACTATTTACGTCCATCTGATACACCGCAGTGAACCCTCTGTGGGAAGAATATTCCAGAAAAAATCGAATGGCTTCTAGGCGAGCGACTGGTGCAAAGGTCTCGTCATAATCAATTCCTTCTGATTGTGAATACCCCTTAGCAACAAGTCTTGCCTTATTTCTGGTGATGACATTTTTCTCATCTCTCTTGTTCTTGAAAACCCACTTCGTGCCAATTACGTCTTGATGATTTGGTCTGTCTACCAGTTCCCAAACTTGATTTCTGTCGAACTGTTCCAGCTCCTCCTGCATGGCTAGAATCCGACTTAAGGTCTTGTAGAGCTTCCTCTATTGTTGTTGGTTCCTTCATAGACAAATAACAGCAAATACATGGCACTTTCACCAATCTGATGTCTAGTTTTAACTTTATCAGATGGGTCTCCGATGATCAGATCAGTTGGATGACTGGTTATCCAGGTCCTTCTGTTCTGATTTGCGTCGGTTTGGAGAACATCATCCATTTCTGATAAAGGTTCATTACTAGCGACTGGGAGTGGTGCAGAATTATGATCCACTTGATAAGAACATGTCTCAGCTGATGTTGGACTCATCATGTGTTTGATGTCCGCTCGTGGGAACTTCAGTGTTCCCCGAAACCCGGATGGTTCGATTGATCTTATCTCGGTATTGTGCTCGAACCTTCTTCATCGATAATTTTTTTCGTACCTTAGGATCTGAATGATCTGGTGAATCAGCTAGATCTGGAATGTATACTGTTACGGTTTCTGAGATTCTTTTTCCTTGATCATTAGTGATCCATTTTTGAGCATCAGGTACTTGTTGATCGTGCACGCCTTTGTTACGAGGCGATTTCTCTTGTTCAGAAGATGCTTCATCAAAGACTACATGGGGTGTTTCTTCCACAAGTAGGGTTAAATGCATTTGTAAACCCCGAAAGCCTTGCTAGATGAGGAATATCCTAAGAATATACCCTCATCTGACTTGGCCTCAAAAGTCTTCAACTGACTTTTCCCATTGTTGTGTATGAAACATTTACACCCAAAAACATGGAAGTAAGAAACACGAGGTTTTCTGTCCTTCCACAGTTCATAGGGTGTTTTCTAGTGAGCCTTTAGTCGGAAGACATCTGCTTACGAGTATGACATGCGATGTTGATTATACGCCTTTAAACGGCTTGGTATTGCATGTTCAAATTTAACATCGTCTTGGCGAACTTCTTTGAGAGTTCTGTTCCTCCGTTCTGCTACTCCATTTTGTTGTGGCGTCCTTGCAGCTGATGTTTCATGTTGTATACCAAACTTAGAGCAAAAATCAGTAATAAAAGAGTTCATAAATTTTGTACCTTTATCTGATCTGATTTTTACTACACTGACACCCTTCTCATTTTGTAATCTTTTTAGCGGCTTTCGGGTATCTTCGTTTGTCGTCTCATTCTTCTTATGTAAGAATATAACCCGTAAATTTGGAATAGTCATCCACGATTACGAGTATATTTGCGTCCGTTGAGACCGATGGTGTAATCGGGTCCAAATAGATCCATATGAGGCATTGCGATAGATCTGTTGGATGCTTGGTCCCGAATTCCCTTGAATGAAGCTTTGACTGTTTTCCCTTCCGACATCAAGATATATATGCGATCCTTTGAAAATACTTCATTCGAAGTCCTTCCACTAGAGACATCCTTGCTATCTTATTAAGAGTTTTAAAGTTCGGATGGCTCATTCTTTTTTTGTCGAGCCAATTTGCCACTTTTGGAACTCTTGACAATCGGGCATGCATTTCTTGGGCAAATTGTTCCAATCACCGTGTAGATCGTCCCTTTCCTTGAACCGATTAGCAAAATCTATTGAGTGGCTCGATTCTTGATTGTGCATTGGTCGGTCGAGAACTCAACACTTTTCCTTGAATCCGTTTGTCGCAGAATTGTGAAACCGATAATAGGTTGTGCTTCGGACCTTCGACATACGAGACTCGATTACTTGTACATCATCATTCTCTAAGGTTAAGAATCCTTTGGTATAACCAAAGTTATCATCACCGAAGAGTACACGCTGGCCTTTCGTTTTATGTAAGAGCCGAGGAGATGTTTGCTTTCGGTCATGTGCCTTGACATCCACTATCGATGTACCGGATAGTTGCTTGCACACCTCCTTTGTTGGCGGACCCACGCGATCCTGCAGCCCAAATCGGGCTTTAGGTACCCCTTTTGATTGGGTCCCGAGGGGTTAGGATTAGTTTTGGGGATCCATACAAACAGAGCACTTCTATTGTGATCGGTTAGATCGTAAGGCCCCGATTTGTCTCCCATACCTATCAACATAATCATACGCCTCTTTATATGCTTTCCGATTAGTATGATTATTAGTGTGAACCTTGATGACTTAGAAAACTTGGGATTTATCTTTTTCGTTTGTCTTTTTTTTTCATTCAAGGTGGTTCAAAAAAGCGACCCTAGATTTACGATTATATGGGTAGGTACAATCGCTACCATCAAAAGATTCATATCTTTTAGGCATATAGGTGGTTTTTGGTTGCGGTTTACGAAGCATGCTTATTAGGCGGTGACCTTGATTGGGTCTCAAATTGGACTTCCCTTTTACGTCAGTTGTCTTTTTCTCGATTCTGATCTGTTGATCGGGTTGAGGTCTCTTCGTAAGAACCGGTTCTTCTTTGATTCCTCGGTGATGATTTACCGGTTGGGGTCCATTTCTATTCCCCTACGGTTAGGCACCGCCTTTACCAAACCGGTCTTTTTCCCTTATTAGATACATGTTTGGCTTTTGGTGTATCTTTGTCAGAAACTCGTCTGATTACACCTTTTTGAGATGAATCAACAGGGGCTTTTGAGGATGTGGAAGGGTTCTCATACCCAAGTCCCTTCTTGTTAATCGTTGTTCGAAAATAGGTGTTCATGTCTTGAACGGTTTTAGATGATTTTGTAAAAACCTCTATTTTCTTCTGCATTATCCTCGATGATTTTAGACTTTCATGCTTTCGGAATAGCTCATCGAATTTTGCTTGCAGGATTTTGAAGTCATCAACTTGCTGTTTGTTAATTGCCAACTGATCTTTGATCTGCTTCTCCTGATCAGAAGCTTTAACTTCCAGAATTTTAAATTCCTCAGTTGCCTTCTGAGCAGTTTCAGCCGATTTAAGTTCAGAGGCTTTACTGAGATCATTCTCTTTAGCAAGCTGATTATTTCTGGTCCTCAGCTTGTCATTTTCAGCTTCCACTATAGCATAAGTGTCTACTGCATTGGAGAGATCCTCAAGCAATTGCTCAGAGTAGAGCTGCAGGTCAATCTCCCCAGCAGGTGTGCTAATGATAGCAGGTGTAGAAGCGAACAAAGCAGGTTTGGAGGTTACCTCAGATTGGTCCTCCTTGGCCATCAGGCAGATCTCATCATCATCTGAAGAGAATATCAGATCTTCATTTCCATAGAAGTCAACAGCACTGCTGATCAGACATAAATCTTCTACAGAGGAGTATCCAGAGTCCTCAGAGGGCAGATACGAATCGTCAATTCCTGACGTGTCAGCAACCATGGCTTTTCTGTCCCTGTACCGTTGCTCTCTTCTGTTCCTCTTTTCTTCCCTTTCTCTTGGCGTCAGTGCAGGCGGTCTGTATTTGTAGTGACCTGCTTCTCAATTGAAGCAAGCTCCTTGATCCACGGAACCTTTTCTTCCGGTGAATCACTCCGTGCAGATGATCTATCATGTGATTTTCCTTTTCGATAGTAATCCCGAGCTTCTTCTGTCTGATTGGTTATCTCTTCTCTCATCATTTAGATTATCTCTTTTCCTTTCATCTCTGTGATCTCTCCGATCATCAGATCTGGTTCTTTCTGGAGATCTGTTGTCTGATCTCCTATCTCTTCCTCGGCTATGTTGATAATCTTTATAGAATTTCGATACTTACCCGGTTAGTATTTGATTTCTCTAGTTTCTGATAGCGGAAGATTTGTTACCTTTGACTTATGATGTTTCCAATGGGTTCATTGGTCTTCAATCTCTTCTTTGGTTGCCTTAAAAAGCAACCGATTTGGAAGTTGAGGCTTCAACGGGCACCTCATCTTCATCTGCTTGTCCTCTCTCAATTAAATCGAACTCGTGAGCTTTAAGGCTCAAGAACAAGCTACTTGGCTTCATTTTTGAAATGTCTTGGCAATCCTTGATTACCGTGACCTTCATGTCCCATTTCTTGGTGAGAGACCTTAAAATTTTGTAGTTGATATCTTTATCAGACATCTCTCTACCAAGTTCTCGAAGCTTGTTTATTGACATTGTAATCCTTCCATCGAGTTCGTTGATGGTTTCGTTGAAAAAGATCTTGAGTTTTTTTTGAACTTTACCGGTTAAACTGCCTCGCAGACGGTGTCTTTTATCCGGTCATTTCCTCGCATATTTTCAATTTAAAGTATCCCACATTGCTTTCGCAGATTTGAGATACTTAACCTTTTCCTTGGTGACCTTATCCATTGTTTTTCATGATAATATGCCTTGCGATAGTATCTAGAGTATGCAGTTTCCTTTCCTCTGCATCCATCAAGGCTGGGCTTTTTCGCACAAGACTTCCCGGGCAAAGTCTGGATCTCCTCCAACCGCAGGGTTGTCGTAATATATGATGATGGGTCCTCTTTCGATGACTTCCATCATTCTGCCACTAATCGAACCTAGATGGTTGGACATATATATGGCCCAATCTGCATACTCATCGATTGAGAACTTCGGCAGATCATGATACATACCTGAGGTGTTATCCATCTTTGAGAATTTTTGGAAAATGAATGAGTTTTAAGAAGGTTTTTCAAGATCGATTCGATCGACCACAAAGATTCTTCCTCAAGAATCGATGATACACAAAGTCATTGGTCTGTAGAACCAACTGCTCTGATACCACTTGTAGGTCCCGAACGGGTTTTGTGAGGGCAGAAGTCTAGAGGGGAGGGGTGAATAGACTTACGAAACTTTTTTGTCTTGATCGTGTGATGGCGATTAGCTTTGATCGAGTCTTGAAAGTGAATCGGTTTGGGCGATAACCAACTTACTAATCGCTTTGAAGGCGGTCGGTTCGAGAATTATCGGTTTAACTGATGTGTCGCGAAAGCTTAAGTTTTACCCGTGAAAAACCAGTTTTTATAAATCGATTCCAAAGTTAGTGTTTTAACCAAATTGGTGAAGTGTCAAAGCTTGATCGGATCGAAGCTTGGTGCTAGCCGATCTCAACTTAGAATATGTATTGCTTTAAAGGTTTTGTGCAATTGTGTAGACAGTTAATCAAAGCGGTAAAGGCACACAAGATTTATAGTGGTTCGGACAAACCAGTCCTACGTCCACTCTTCCCTATCACAA
The DNA here is from genome assembly GCA_037126765.1 of Stenogyne calaminthoides. NCBI lineage: Eukaryota > Viridiplantae > Streptophyta > Magnoliopsida > Lamiales > Lamiaceae > Stenogyne > Stenogyne calaminthoides. The sequence continues at coordinate 21,821,491 of JBBCBC010000007.1, read as the reverse complement.
GGGGCACCAACTTAACCAACTGGACTTAGTTTTATGTGTTAGTCCAACACAGTACACCGACAGATATTTAAGGAGTTCTCACTCAACCGATCCTTAAATCGAACTAGAAACCCTAGTCTGAAATCTTGCTAAACAACTTAACCTAACTTGGGTTTGGATAAGATTGTTTTGGTTCCAACTATGAAATCTTTTCTAGTGTTTAAGGTAGCCTATCAGCTAGATGAAAAGATTTCTATGCTAAGAACTTATGGGATGAACACTTAATAAAATAATCTTCTTGATCGTGTTCTTCGTGCGAAAATTTGATAATTGCTTGAGCTTCTTGATTGTTCAGTGTTTCCGTGTCTTCACTCTGAAGTGTGATCCCATATTTATAGACCTTGAAATCAAAGAGCCGTTGGAGAGCAATTTGAATTTCGTGCTATATTAGGTAGGTTTGCGAGATTGATGTGGCGTCTTGAACGGCATGGCCAAAAGCGTGAACTTGTATTTTATAGATGTTAGAGAGAGCAGCATCAAATCCCTTAATTGTCGGCTCTGATCATACGTGTCTTGTTCTTATTGGTTAACAGACGCACTTTTCAGTGTTGTTCTTCCAACTAAGGTTGACATTCTTCTTGTTCAGATCATCGACGTATGATTAGGTGAAACATCAGTTTTTCACGGTGAGTGACTGATCGATCAAGGCCGATCGACCTACTGATGGAGTCTTTCGGTGCCGGTTGACTTAGCTTCAACTAGCAGACTCGGCTGATGTAGGTCTGATCTTTTGGAAGTCATCTGATCCTCAAGTATTCTGAGTTTGAGCTTTATGACTTCAGCTGAGATATCTGACTAGATCAGATCGATCTGATCTTCTGTTCTTCTCTAGCATTCTGGCCTGTCCGGATATCGATATCACCGCTCTTTGGATCTTTAGATCTGACTTATACATATTGAGGTTCCCCCTCAATATGTGACCTATATATTACATCAGTTGTTCTATACAGTAATTATCAACTGGTATTCTATAGACGGTAATATAAACATCAGTCAGCTAACAGGTCTGACTGGTCCTATTACATGTGTTTCTGGAACTTTTATCAAAACTATAAATTTCCCAACACCTCTTAAACAATTGTCTCTCTTCCATCCAACTTTAATAAATATTACTCACAAATATTAAATCATTGGCAGACAAATCAAATTCAAAGTTAGTTAAAAAAATGGATTTAACCAAACCCATTTTGACTAAAAAACCATAAAATAAATTTATGGACACTGTAAAAGAAAACCAATTAAAACTCGTTGAAATATAGGAAGATGCCACTGCTGTATTTGAAATTCGCCGGTCAATTCAAAAGTTAATTTTAATTAAATTTTGTAAAGTACAAGTAAAAAATATAATTTTAATTTAATTTAAATTTAAATTTATATAAAAAAATTATTATATAAAAATGTGATTGAATTAATAAATAAGATAATTGAAATAAAGAATTTTAAAAAAAAATTGTAAGAAAAAACGATTTTTAGAACATATAGAATTAATTTCATTAAGTAAACGCAAGAAAGCAAGTGCCCGTGTGGAATTGATCCCCGCTCAGGCGCCCAAGGTCCCGTGTTCGGTCCCCCATGGGAGCGAATAATTGCCTCAATTAATTGGGAGACTTGGTGGCTTATATATGAGATGCTTGGTGAGTTCGTGCCTAAAAATCGATTTTTTTAAAAAAAATATATATTAGACAGCGGTTTTCAACCGCTGTCTAAGCTGCAATCTTGCACAGCGGTTCAAAACCGCTGTCCAAGTGCGATTTTTTGGACAGCGGTTTTTTATCAGCTGTCCAAGCTTGGACAGCTGCTATTTGGAGAGCGGTTATAACAGCTCTCCAATGTCATTTTTCACAGCTGTCCAAGCCCAAATGTGTATTAGTGTTGGGAGCCAATTATATTATAAAATTATTTTTTATAAAATAAATTAAAAGAGTAAAATATAAATAATCAAAATAATATTTGAATATATATAGTGATATATACATATATAAATATAAAAATATTTGCATAATATATGTTGGGGCAGGTTCGGGTTCGGGGCGAAGCATATAAATACCGTCCCGCCCCATCCCTATTTAAATTTTTAAAATTTTCCCAAAATCGAACCGAAACAAAAAAATAGTCAAAATTACTGTCTCGTCAGGGGCAAGGCGGGGTGGATCACTGCAGGTCCAGTGCAAATTGCCACCCATAACCGATCCAATATTTTAAATTTGGAGACCAATGGATAGTAATTAAATATTTAAAGTCATAGAACTCAATCGAAAAATATATATGTACATAAAATTTATATAAAATACATAATATTCAAATAAAATATTAATTTTATAATTATAATAAACAAATAAGGTTATAATTTCTATTTTTTTATACTTTTAGTAGTAAATATGTAGTGAGGAAATTTCATTTTGGGGTACAAATTGCACATGATCTGTTAAAAGCTTCATTAGTCTCTTATCAACATAATTTACAAGACATTTAGTTAAACTTAAGAAATATTATACGAATTACAAAGTCTATGTTTCTCTCATAAATAAGAAAAGTTATAGAAGTACTATATATGTGAATGTGATTAAAGTTGTGTAATAATTTATGAATGAAGTTTGGGGTTTACATACGGCGAAGAATAAGAAATTATATTGTGGGGACATGGTGCAATGGACATTGATTTGACCATTCAGAACATTGTAATTTGCAGATGTGTTTTTAAGCTTTTGAAGTACAAAAATAATTGCGGAGAAGCTTATGTAGACACCATATGGTGTTGGTGTATGATATACATTTAACGTGAACGGTTTCCTCCATCTGAGACCCACGTGAAATTTGACCATCCTCTAATTGATGCAGTGGCTGGACTTGTTATGGTACATGGGGATACAGCTATACCCCTAAATCTTTTTTTTAAATATATATATATATATGTATTATATACTATAAGAAATAAATAAAACTAACAGAAGATACATGATTGCCGTAAAGCTAGGCAGAAAAATCTGCACATTTTCCTTTCAAGTTTAGAGCATTACAACTGTTATAATTTAATTGATAAAAACTTGTATGTAATATTGCATACAAGTGATATGTGTAATTATTTTTTTTTTTCCACGGGTCAAATAATAGGGCCTTGACCGGGTTAGGGTAGATTGCTGGCGGGTTAATGGGCTTCCTCCTTCATCTTCACGACTCGCGCAGTCAGGGCAAATTTCTTCTTCTTCACGCTCGCGCACTCACACGCAGATTTCTTCTTCTTCTTCTTCTTCTTCTTCTTCTTCTTCTTCTTCTTCTTCTTCTTCTTCTTCTTCCTCTTCTCGCGTTGCAACAAACGCGATCATATCGCCGTTGATTTTGATGGTGTTGCGTATCTAGGATTTTTCTTTTCTTCTCTTGTTCTTCCTTTTTTCTATCTCTTCCATATTCTTTTTGTTTTCTTCAATTTTCTCATCCTCGCAATTTTACAAGTGATTTCTTATGGTTTTGTGAAGCAGTTTTTCAGATCCTTCTGCACTATTTCTATTTTCTGTAAATCTGTAATTTTGGACTGAAGATTTTTTTTTTTTCGTTGTCTTTTTTTTTTTTCATGTAGTAACACTCTTTTGCTCATATGGTAACACTCCTTTTGTTCATGTAGTAACACATCAAGTTGTTCTTTAAATCTATAATTTTGGACTGAAATTTCTTTTCGCGCTTGTACTGGTTTTATTTATGTGGTAACACGTTTTTCTTTATATGGTAACACTTTTTGTTCATGTAGTAACACGTGTTTTTTTAGTAATATGTAACACTGTTCATATATCGTCGTAATACTATGTGAATACGCATGTGTTACCATATGAATAATAATGTGTTACCATGTGACCCATGTTACGTTATGAATATTTATGTGTTACGATATGTTTTATTAAGTGTTACGTAAGATATGAAGTTTTTTCAATATAACAATGTAATAACACTTATATATAGATGTAGTAACACACAAAAATTTAACAAAAAATAAATAAAATTTAATATAACAATGTAGTAACACTTATACATAGATGTAATAACACACAAAAAATTAACAAAAAATAAATAAAATTCAATATGACAATGTAGTAACATTTATACATAGATGTAGTAACACACAAAAAATTGACCAAAAAAATAAAATAAAATTATGTGTTCAGTAAGATTTGAACTTGCAACTAAATACATTAACAACAAACCTAAACCACTAGGCTACAATATATATTTGATAAATATATCCTTTTATTAATACATATTAATTCCAACCTCAAGCCCACAACCCATTGCGCGTCCTACCCTTGGACTGACCAGCACTTTGTCCTCGAATTTTAAGCCAATTTGCATTGATTGTGATGTATTGCACATAACACTAATGTGCAATATTTCAAACAAGATCTTCTCAATTTAATTTTACTTAATTTAAATTATAATTTTGCCACAACCCCTGTTTGATCTTAATAAAAAAATAATCAAGTTATATTTCTTCTTCTCCCTTATTTTCACACATGATAGACGCCTTTTTTTTTGTTTCTTTTATTAACTCTTAATTCTTAAATCTTAAGTTTATTTAAGTAGATTTTTAAGTTAATTTGGTCATATTTAGTAATTGATTAGGTTTTGTAATATTTTTTCATTTATATGTGAAATTTATATTTAATTAGATTATTGAGTTATTTGATGATATTGATGGTGATAAATTGATTATGTTTTATTATATTTTGTAATAGTAAATATTTTGTAAAATTGTAGTTTATATATATATATATATATGATTGTATTTTTATTTTGTACTATAATTTAGTTAGAAAATGTGAGACCAAAGACCAAAAGCAAAGTCTTATACATATCAAGTGTACCGTGTAATTTAAGTGTATTTTTAAATGTGCAATTTATTTGTTTAAAACGTTCAATTTATTTACACTGAAACGTTTAACTCGTTCAGTATAAAACAAGTTGAACGTTTCAGAAAAACTAGTTACACGTTTTAAAAATACATTTAAGTTGTAGGTGCACTTGGTACACTAAAGACCTACTCAACCCTAGAACCCAAAAAATCGATTGCACCCCCGATTTTAAAATCCTGGGTCCGCCACTGAATTGATGAGTAATAAAGTGTTGGACAACATTCAACATTTTGCCGTAGTTTTGTTGCTGCAATGCATCTAAGTACACCTGCACTTACAGTGTATTTTAAAATCATATAATTTATTATATTAAAATATATAACTTATTTATATTGAATTGTGCAACTATTATAACAAGTTGCATAATTTTAAAATACACTATGAAGTCCACATAAATGTACATGAAACTCACTCTTTGCGCAAGTGAAAGTGTATCTCATTTATCAATTTATTTGTTTACTTACGAATTCTTTGAATTTTTAAAATTCATAAACTTTATTGACACGCCTCGCGCATAGTCTCACAAAGAGAGTAATTATATAATAACTAATCCGTTGTCTCGCAAATACGCGGATTTTTTTAAAAAATCCCTTCATTTTTTCCCTTAAAATTCATAAATAGATATCTTTATTTAGTTTTTACATTTCATGAAAGATAAAAAAATTCTCTAACAAACCTTCTACATACGTCTTTAAATTACATATCATAGTCATTAATAATTACACATAAAATTCCGATCAAAAAAAAAATTACACATAAAATATTTACCTTTTGTCACATTCTGTAGAAATGAACAAATCATCCATAAAATCCGTGTCGTTTTGGCTTGAGCAATAAAAAACAGAACGGAGGGAGTAATAGTTTAGATCAATTACCTTATATATTATTAAATTATGTAGAATAATTAATTCTTCAACTAAAAATTTAGGTATTTTAAGTTAAATTAGATTTTGAAAATTTTAAACTAAAAATGCGAAAAAAATAAAAGAACGACGAAGAGAAGCAACAATGATTTTTTGGGGGTGGTTAACATTAATTAGATTTAGAAAATATAACTTAAAATTGAAAATTAGCAAAATAATTAGAAAATTAGAATTTAGGGTGGTTATGGAAATATAAAAATGCAAAATAATGAGAAAATTAGAGATTTGAATTAGAAGAATTAAGATGTGCCATGTGGGAGAGATAATATTGGTAAATAGATGTTAGGGGACTAGTTAGTAGTCAGGATTAAAAAAAAAATTAGATTAATTATTTTATATTTTATTAAATTAAATTAGGTAGAATAATTCCTGAACTAAAATTATGGTATTTTAAGATATACTTGGATTTGAAAATTTTCAAAATTAAATATGCAAAAGAATAAAAGAACAACGAAGAGAAGCAACAGTGATTTTTTTAGGGTGGTTAAATAACATTAATTAGATCTAGAAAATATAACTAAAAATAAAAAATAAGTAAAAAATAGTCAAATAATTTAAAAATTAGAAATTAAGGGTTGTTAAGGTAAAATTACATTTAGTTAGAAAAAAAAATGTAAACTCTGAGAAAATTAGAAATTGAAATTGTGAGAATTGAAGAGTGTCATGCAGGAGCAAAAAGATTGATAAATAAATGTAAGGAGGATATGCTAATAATAGTATGTAATATTAGGCCCTTCTACTAGGATCAAGGTCGCTGAAACCTATTAGAATATACTCCATCTGTCTCGAATTAGATACTGTAAATCAATTTTTTTATGACACGTTAAATATGTTATTTAATATTTGCAGGAGTTTTATACGTGAGTTATTTAATATGGAAGATAAATATGATTTTTGATGAGAATTGAATTTAGACAAAGTCTAGTATGAAAATTTCCATACATGAAAAAACTTTAATTTACAATCAAATTCTGTAATTGGTGAAGGTAAGACAAAATTAAGTGGTTCATGGTTCACTCGGCCCAAGTGGTTCATAGTTCACCCGGCCCGAATATGTCATAATTTAGGGTTCATTATTTAGTGTTTAGGGTGTAGATGGTTGATTTAGGGCAATTTTATAAATTTTCATACACGAAATTTTTCACACTAGACCTTGAATTTAAAGTATTAACATATGATGTAAATTAAATGAGACAAAGTTGCTTTTATTATGAGAAAAGTAATGTCACGTGGTATAAATTTGTGATGTTTTATAGGGAATAATATAAAGTGATTGAGTTGCTCTATTGTCGTTTTTAGGTGACGATGTATCTAATTATTTGGAACGGAACTTTAGGGCAAAATGATACATTTAATTCGGGAACGAGTGAATATATATTATTGTGCGATATATTTAAATTTAATACTATATGATCAACCATTTATAAATTTATCAAATAATTTGACTAATTTTTCATTTTTGAAGAATATTAAGTGTTTCACGTGAGATAGTCCCTTGAGATAGTGCTTTAAATTAATAAAATAATATGTTATGTATAATACAATCCAGTGTTTTCAGAAGCGGGTTGAACCGGCCGGTTTCCTGTTCACCGCTTGAACCGAAAATCGGCCATAAAATCGGTTTAATTACCCTCAAAAAACCGTTTTTATGGTTGAATCGGAAAAAATCGGCCAAAATCGAAAAAATGGTCAAAATCGATAAACCGGTTGAACCGGATAGAACTGGTTTTTATTTTATTTTTAATTTAATTTAAAACTTAACCTTAATTTATATCATTCCTATTTTAAATTTTAGTATTTTAAATTTAAAATTGTATTGTATAATATTATTTATGATTCTATTGTGTTATTTTCAATATGAAACTTATAAATTACTCCCTCCGTCCAGGAATAATATTGTTGTGTTCGATATATTAATTCAGCATTAATCGAACACGTAAGAGTGACACGTGTAATATTCATTAAAATAATCATGCCCGATGGACAAGTGTGCTCGCCTCTTGCCAACCAAAGCAAACATACTCGCCACTCAGAATCAGGAAAGAAGGAATCAAATGAGCTAAGTCAAGAGGACTCAGACCAACCTGAGGGCTCAGACAAGTCTGAGGCCACGAACAAGTCTGAGGACTCAGACAGCCTAAATGCTCAGACTATCCTGAGGGATCAGTATGCTCGCAACTCAGATATCCTGAGGGTCAGTATGCTCGATGCTCAGATATTCTGAAGACTCAGACATCCTGAGGGGTCAGTATGCTCGATGCTCAGACATCTTGAAGACTTAGACATCCTGAGGGGTCAGTATGCTCGATACTCATACATCCTAAGGGCACAGACATCCCCAAGGCTCAGATGACCTGAGAGCTCAGACGACCTGAAGAACTCAGATATGCTCGATGAGGGCAATATTCCAGCATGAAACTGACATGGTTAAAGGGGCGAACAAAGCATGCAGCCGAGCAAAAGATTGATTTGGACGACCAAAAGAGTGTCATATAGACAAGCAAAAGCAAAGGTCAGTCTAGAAGACGGAGTTGGAAAGGTGGCAGCATCACAAGAGTTTTGCATGGCTCGGGGTCTCCAGTTCATGCTTGCCAACCCAGCTCATGCTTGTCGGAGTGCTATAAATGGAAGAAAAAACAACAAGAGACAGGTTACAAAAAAAATTCCTAGAGAGGCGAGGTATAGAAAAATCCGAGAGTTCATCTATGCATACAGAAACCCTAGCACTCGTATACCAATTCTCCAAATCATCTTCATCCATAACGATTCATCTTCATGAGATGTATCAAATATTGTATGTGTAAAACTCGCAATACTACATCCCTGGCTTGGTATGCCCCCAGAGTAGTCATTTTTTGACGAACTGGGTCAACAAATTCATCTTATTTACAGTATATTTTACACGTGCATATTTTGTTTGTGAGTTGTTACCGAATTAGCCACATAATATTCTCCAGATAAAACGACTCGCGACAATTGGCGCTAGAAGGAGGGGTACCAAAAAACCAACCCATACACAAACCTGTAGTAAGCCGAGGCAAAAAAAAAGAAATATAATGCCTCAATCTAGGAATACACAAACAGAGAGGTCGGGACAAAGTCGACCTCACGACCGGAAAGAGGCTCAGCGCCAGCCTCACAAAGATCAGACAGTGGAGACTATTAATCTTGAGGATATAGCCAATGATCCAGCGGCCACAACGAAAGCCATCGCTTTCTTGCTACGAGCACAGAAAGAGAGGGCCGAAAAAGAGTTGGCCAAATAAAAAACTCAAGAAGATGAAGATCGACGCTCGCATACACCTGATAGCGAGCAAGTTAAAAAGAAAGCTACGAAGCGGGCTAACAAAAAAGTTGATGATACGTCCGATGACGAACAGCCTCAAGGGTCTAGACCATCAGTGTTTGGACATTTGAGGCTCTCCGCCAAAGACCGAATCGGCAATAATAGGCGACAGGATCCAGGGAAGGAACAACCGATAAACATGCCCGCACATTCAGATCCTCACGATCATCCGCATGCAGAACAAAAATTGGCAGGAACAAAATTGTCTATCCATCATCGATTGGGTAGTCAAGGACGAACTTGGAAAGGGGGACTGCCCCATCACGACCATGACCCACTGGGTCCTCATGATGGGAAACAGCCTCGATCCAAGTCTGTCAATTCCACAAAATTTGCGGAAACGCAGAAAGCCATCGAGGGCTTACAGGCCGACTTGGCCTCGACCAAAGGCCACCCTCGGGCGAGCACAATACCCTGCTCGCCACTATCACTGGCGATCATGGCGGCTGAAATACAAGAGAAAGTGGCTAAGACCCGACCACCAATCCCCATGTTTGATGCTGAGTCAGACCCACATGTCCATCTCAGCAAATACTCAGACTTTATGATCGACATGGGAGCCACAGACGCGACGCAATGCCGATCATTCCCCATGACTTTGGGTGATCGGGCACATAGATGGTTCTCTACTTTGCCCGCCGCGTCCATCACATCTTTCGCTCAATTGGGACAACAATTCCTGTCCAATTTCTCATCTATGTGTGCTCGTCCGGCGCCAAAACAAAGGTTGGCGCATTTTTCCCAACTAAGAGGTGAGTCTGATCGAGCATACATCGAAAGATTTGATAAATGTTTGTATGATGAGGCCCCAGTTGAAGAGGATGCCAAGATCCTCGCGGTGGTCGGGGACCTGACCCTGAATACTGACATGTGGAAAGCCATGCATCAAGACTGACCGAACACATATTCAGAATTCCGAGAGCGAGCAGCCAAATTGCTCGCCTAATCACGATTGAGTCAGAAACCCACAACTAAGAAAGTTTTTGGGAAGAAAATAATGAATGAAGGGGGGTACAAACCCCCAGGCTCTTTCAAACCATTCGAAGAAAGAGCAGAAGCAAACGCCCTACGAAGTCTTTTGGGCGTTTCAGCAGAAACAATTTTCAACCAAATCAAAGATCGGGATATGTTAGATAGGCCTCGAAGAATCATAATGGACAAGCATCGGCTTAATGCTTCCAAATATTGTAACTATCACGAGTACATCGGGCACAATACAGAAGATTGTCGTGATTTACTTCGCCAACTTTGGAAGCTATACGAAGATAATCGTCTTACCCAATTCCTAAAAAAGCCAGCGAACAGAAGCTCCCGAACAGAAAAAACTGAAGACCGAAGGGGTAAGCGTAAAGCCGAACAAACATCTGACAGTGACCCCGAAGAATCACGTAAGAGGTCTGAATTACCCAAAAGAGAACCTCCTACTGTGGGTAGAGGTCGAGAAAGTCAAGAGATCCACATGATACGTCCTGAATATGGTCCAGTGGGTGGATGTTTCCAGGCACCAACATTATCGAACAGACGTAAGAAGATGGAGATGCGTGCTTTGCAAAGCATTCATCAGGTGAAGGTGGCGAGCACATCAGCTAGCACGCCACCCTCACACCAAATTATGTTTTCAGAAGACGATCTCGACGGTATAATCACTCCCCACAATGACTCCTTAACCATCAGTGCTCGTCTCCTCGGGTTGAAGGTGCACCGCCTCCTGGTTGATACCGGAGCTTATGCGAACATTCTGTTCGTCAACACTCTGCACCAAATGGAAAAGCAAGTTGGGGATTTGAGAAGTTATATTGAACCGTGTGATCATACCATTATGGGTTTTGGGGAATCTGTAACCCGACCCTATGGTATGATTAGGTTAGGAGTCGAGTTAGAATCAACTCTAAATCCGGAGATCCGACGAACTAGAATGCTAGATTTTGTAATCGTCGATGCTCCGTCTACTTATAATGGGTTTCTAGGTCGCCCGTTTATTCAGGAATTTAAAGCGGCTTGTTCTACGTATTACTATTGTGTCAAATTTCCAACACAAGATGGAACAGGTAGTGTAAAAGGAGATCAAAAGAAAGCTCGAGATTGTTTGCTATCATGTGTACCAGAAAAGCAAAATATCGTTAACATGATGGAGCAAACATGGGAGATCGGAGAGTCAAGTCAATGAGCAAATACGCTGCCAAAAAGTCCTTTGACGAGCACAAGTTTGACGAACACACCTCCCTGTGCGAACACACAACCTGCGAACACAGGGTCCAGGATGCTGACTTATGTTCCGGATCTCCCAGACCTAATGAATATTGATCCGCCAAACGAGCAACTGGACCTAGAACCTCGCATAGGTTTTGAACCTATGGAGGTTGATGACGAACACCGGGGGTCGATCCAAGATCCTCGGTGGAAACAAAAAAGGAAGCGAGCAACACCTGTCGAACAATTGGAGTCTATCAACATCGACCCGAACAGACCTGAGTTAGAAGTGTTCATTGGTTCGGAATTACCTGAACCAATTCGAACAAAAATGATTGCTTATCTTCAAGCAAACTTGGATGTGTTCGCATGGTCGCAGAAGGACATGGTTGGCATAAATCCTAAACAAGCATGCCATTCCCTCAACCTTGATCCAGCACAAACTCCAGTAATTCAGAAGCTCAGAAAGTTCAGTCCGGAAAAGTATGCGACAATGAATAGTGAAATCAAAAAGTTGCTCGACAATAAACTGATTCGAGAAGTAAAATGCCCAAGATGGCTTGCGAACCCTGTGCTCGTCCGCAAGTCTAATGGATCTTGGAGACTATGTATTGATTTTACTGATTTAAACAAGGCATGCCCGAAAGATAATTTCCCAATGCCGCATATCGATTACTTGGTGTTGGGAGATGAATTTTAATAAAGATTTATGATTTTGATTAGATCCCAAAACCCCTGAGTATGACATGTTCAGAATGATCTTGATAGTTGAGTCAGGATTCAATTTTTAGATTATTCAGGATGTTATCTGCAGAATGTATAGTCAGCAGATATAGTTCGTGATAGTTCTCAAGACTCGATGGATACCGAGTAAAATGAAGACTCAAATGAGAAGACTCAAAGACATCGGTCAAGATATACTACAAAGATTCGTAAGACCTCAAGACTCGAAAGACCACAAGACTCGTAAGACTCAAGACACAAAAGATCAAGACCGAGAAACTAAAGATCAAGAATATCAAGGCACGTAATTCTCAAGAATCGGTGAGGTAATCAATGCTCAAGATGAACCTCAATGTTCCGAGGCAATCAATATATCTATCTCAAGGATGCAATCTTGAAGATCGCGATTCCTTAGAAAGTTAGATATCTCGCCAAGACATTCAAATGCGCATAAAAGGAACTAAGTCGAAGTGTTGTTAAGGTTATATCAAACTCAGAGTTTGTAACCAAAAAGAGCCGTTGAAGGTGTTTACCTTTAACTGGAGACAAAAGTCAAAAAGAAGAAGACAAAACTGTACCATACCGACAATCGACAAAGGATGTCTCTCTCAAAAAAGGATGTCAGATGTACAAAAGTTCCAGACTGCAAAAAGTGAAGACCGGCTACATGGAAGGCTATTGCCTAGGAAGTGTTCGGGAGTTTCAAACCCTAAATATAGCCGTTTCACACACCACAAGAGGGAACTCACGGTCAGTTCTCTCCAACGGATAGTTTTCAAGAGTAACCTTGGTGTATGCCTATAAATACTGGTGACCCTCTACATTGTAAGGCTACGGGAAATTTATACGCAACTTAAGAGCTCAAGCCTATTCTTGTAAAAGTTAAAAGCACTCGAAAAACTTAGAATTTCCCAAGTGCTTCAATATTGAAGAGAGCTCACTATACTAAGCCTAGCTTGATAAGAATTATCCAAAACTTAGTCGAGATATCCTAACCCTTTGCATTGTGCTTCATTGTAAAGGATATATCATCCTAGTTGGAAACCAACCAAGAAACCCCAAACCCTTGTGAAGGTAGTTGGAGTGTGTTTGTTGGTGAGAAGTGTAGTAAAGAGTTAGTAAACTACGCGGAGTAGTCAGAAAACTCTAGCGGAGGAGTTAGTAAGCTACAGGGGTAGTCTGAAAGCTTGTGTGTGATTGAGTAAGTAAACTACGGAGGTAGTCAGAAAGCTCAACGTCGGGTTGAGTAAGTAAACTACGTGGTGTAGTCAGAAAACTCAGGGCCGAGTTGAGTAAGTAAACTACGAGGTAGTCAGAAAGCTCAGAAGTTGCATAAGTGAATCACAGCCTAATCACTATTTCATAAAAGAAGGTTTTCGCGCAGCTTAAAAACGAGTATAAACTAAGGGCCAACCATTCAAGACAACCGAAAGTAGCTAGAACAGATAGTTACCAAACCGAACGCATTTTCTTACGAGGGTTCAATAAGTTAGTTATCTCGATCCAAGCAACTCGGGATCTCTGACACTCGAGACTCGGTTGGGATTATCCGAGGTTTCGAAAGGCTTCGGGATCACCGTCTCAAGAGACTTTTGACTCGAGGCGATCTGTGCTTCTCGAACCGAATCTTCGAGATTATCGACCCAAAGTGACCTCGATGAGAAAAAAAGTTTTAAAAACACCAACACGCCATATTCCCCCATACACGTAAGACTTCGTTTTGCACCGACCAACAAGTGGTATCAAAGCGGTGGTTCAACTTGACCACTGGCTTTGTGTTGACCAAAGTTTTATTTTCAAAAAATACTTGTGGTCTATCTGAATCGTTCTTATTTGTTTGAAACCTTTTATTTTTCAAGAGATCGGAAAAATGTCTTCTAAAAACTTCCCATGTTCTCGGTGGAGAACTATGACCTATGGAGATCGAGAATGCAGGGCTCATCAGATTCCAAACATGAGCGTATGTGGAGAGTGGTCTCTCAAGGACCATTCCAGGTTCTTTCAGTAGTGAATCCCAGAGGAAATGAAGATGAGAGAATTGATCCTAAAGCGAGAATTTCCTAAGTCCGATGACCAACCCGACTCGAGGAGAGAAAGTTAGTCAATCTAGACTACATTGCAAAAGACACTACTATACAAAGATTGATGATGATGTGATGGGAATGATCTCTCACCGTAATATCGCTAAAAGAGATTTGGGATACACTAGGCTGTTATGTGCCAAGGCACGATCATATAAAAAAAAACAAACTTTCAAAGGGCAATTGGAAAGTTTGACCGTTTTTGAAAATGGATGATGGTGAATCAATAGACAAACCGGAAGTCGATTCACTAAAGATCATGAATGATCTAAATGCACTTGGAAAGAAATACCCACATAGAGAAGTTGCTTTGAAAATTCTTAGAGGTCTATCTAAGAAATGGGATATTCATGCAATGGTGATTGAAAACACCAAGAATATTAACTCAATGCCTTACCAACAAGTTTTTCTCGAAATTTGAAAGCCTATGAATTTGTAATTGATAAGAAATCCAAAAAGGTCGACAAAGAAAGATGATTCTTCATCGAAAAGAATGTGGCCTTAAAAAGCAAAGATAAAACCTCAGAAAACTAGAGAGTCCGAAAACCCCATGCCAAAAAAATCGGGATGAGCTTGAGGAAAAGCTAAGACCGATGGCAAGAAGGTTTGATAGACTCAATAGTAGATTTGGAAAATACAAAAAAGCTATTACAGAACCACAGTACCGAAGAAAACCCGAGGACGATCAACCGAGAAGAAGAAAGACTCGAAAATTTGAAGGATCTTCATCCAAAAGAAAGGACTCCAAGTCCAAAGAAGGAAATGATCAGGATGATGATGCCAACAGATGCTATAACTGCCAGAAGAAAGGTCACTTCCAGTATGATTGTCCAGATTTGAGTGCTAAGGAGAGAAGAGAAAGGCAAGCTATAAGAGACCAGAAGTTCTCAAGCAAAAAGGCCATGGTTGCAGAAGAAGAACACTCTGAGGAGGAATCTAGCTCTTCAGATGAGATATTCTCAGACAGTGAAAGTGATGACATCTGTCTGATGGCCATTGAGGAGGTAAACTCTTCTTTCTCTGTTGTTGCTCCTACACTAGCACAAGAGTTTTCTAGTTCCACTGAAAACAGTCATTTTGACCTGATGGATTCTTTCGAGAATCGATGAAGGACTATCTTTGTTTTGCAAGGACTGCTAAATCAAACTCAAGAGCAGAATAAGGAACTGAAAGCTGAAAATCTAAAATGGAAAGACTCTAGCAATATTGAAGTCACTTCTCAATTAATGGGAGCTACTGATGAACTGGATGTTCTGAAAGTACAACTCTCAGAGAAAGAGAAGTTGATAATGTCCCTAACTGAAAAGCTAGAGAAATCCACTAAAGAGATTCAAATTAATCGTAATCGAAGTTCAATGACCTCTCTGAGAAGCATAAAACTCTACAGAACTGTGAGGATAGTGCACAGAAGAAGTTAACTCTATTGAATAATGCATCTAATGTAATAGATGAAATTCAGAGTTACCAGAGATCTGTGACTATAAAATCTGGATTGGGATATATTCCAGGGGGAACCTCACATGGTCATCTAAATGCTGCGTCAAGTAGCAAGAAGACTATCTTTGTAAAACCAGTGGCACCTACACTTCAAACTGAAGAAATGCCCAAGGTTGTAGACAAGGAAAAGGACCTATGGTCTCAAAGAAAAAAACCCGAATGATCGGGTTAAAAGCCCAAACCTCGGTGAAGGCAAGAAAACCTGAAAGTCGGTCGATTGAAAAAGATTCAGTAAGTACTTCAAAGCCTCAGGCTAAGAATGCAAACCCGAAAGGCTCCACATCGAACCATCGAGAGGAATCCTCGGATGAGAAACACTCAAAGAGACATTCTCAACCCAAGAGACCAAGTCCTCGAAGATTCGAAGACCAGTTTCAAGATGAGACAACCCGAACCTCACTTGCCTAAGGGTAAAGGTTATCTCAACCCGAAGTCATCAAAGATTTAGACCGGTTTTTACAAAAAAAGCCTAAGCATCTCTAACAGTAAGGCTGAACCAAAGAAGAACTCTAAGGCACATGTTCATGCTAAAAGCTAGCACACACATATCGTAAAACCGCTAAGGCACCCAGAGTAGTGGATGTATATGTTGATGTTTATGGAAGACAAATTAGCCACTCTAAAGTGATTAGAGTTGTCGAGCAGATTTAGATTCCGAAAGGTACAACCTAACCTCGTAGGACCCTACACAAAATGGGTACCTAAGAATTGATCTGCTTTTTCGGGAGGAAAACCAGGGACACTAAGCCGATGAAAGATCACACGGCAATCGATGAGTAGAGATGAAAAAAGCTCCCGATGTATGGTATCTTGACAAATGGATGCTCAAGACATATACGACAGATTCAAGAAGATGCTTTCAAGGACTATGTTGAACAAAGAGGCCCACATATCACTTTTGGAGATAACTCCAAGGATGGATCAAGGATATGGAACTTTGGAAGTCGACTCGATTCATATCCATGGTGTTTCATATATATCCGGATTGAAGCATAACTTGTCATCAATTAGCCAATTCTGTGATAAAGGTTTCAATGTTGAGTTCTCCAAGAACTTATGCTTTGTGAAAGATGATACATCACAGAAAGTATTACTGACTGGTACAAGAAAAGGGAATGTGTATCTTGCTGATTGGAGTTCAACTCCTAAAGATACATGTTTAATTGCTAAAAGTTCCACAGATACCAGTTGGTTATGGCATAAAAGAATGAATCACCTAAACTTCAAAACCCTGAACAAGCTTGCAAGATTAGCTCTTGTGAGAGGGTTGCCTAATGAAGTGTTCAGTAAGGAACACATTTGTGATGCGTGCCAGAAAGGAAAACAAGTCAAAGCATCATTTAAAAGCAAAGTAGAAGTTTCTACTGAGAGAATACTTCAGCTTTTGCATATGGATCTATTTGGTCCTATAACACCTGTGAGCACTAATGGCAGGAAATACACATTGGTAGTAGTTGATGACTACTCAAGATATACTTGGGTCATATTCTTACTCAAGAAGAAAGAGACTCGAGAAAAGTCGCGAGATTCTCGAAAAGGCTCAGTAATGAGAAAAATCTGAGTGTGGTCAAAATCAGATCTGACAAAGGAACTGAGTTTATAAATCATATCATTTCTGATTATTGTGCAGCAAATGGAATTCTACATGAAACATCAGCTGCAAGGACCCCTCAACAAAATGGTGTTCTTTGAAAGAAGGAACGAACTCTAAAAAGAAGTTCGCATGGACAATGATAGTTTGAAGGTCGATATTCCTAAAAGATTTTGAAATTTGGTCACAACACCGCATGCTACTCTCGAGAATAGATCCATCTTGACAAAAAAGTCAAGGCAAAACGCCTTATGAGCTTTGGAATGAAAGGAAGCCTCTTGTTTCTTTCTTTCGTGTGTTTGGTTGCAAGTGTTTCATACACAATAATGGTAAAGATCAGTTGAAAACATTTGATAGTAAAGCTGATGAAGGAATATTCTTAGGATATTCTGAAGTTAGTAAAGCTTTCAGAGTTTACAACTGTAGGACTCTTATTGTGGAGGAAACACCTCATGTTGTTTTTTGATGAATCTGTTTGTGTTCGGAAGAAACAGAAACATGATGCAAATGAACCCGACAAAAGGATCACCAGATTAAGCCCGAAACATAAAGATAAATCATCCAATCGAACACGAAAAGAAGAAGTCACCATTATCTATGATTGGAGTGACTCGGACTCGATAAAGAAGTTCGGGATGGAAATCGGGATGGTGAGACCGGAAAACCAACACTCCAAAGGTGACCAATCTGAATAGACACCGCCTCGGACTTCGTGTCGTGATGCCAATGAAGATGTGGTCACAGCTGAGGCAAATTCTGAATCTATCAACCAAAGGGGAACAAATGTCTCTGACAATGTTCTGAATAGAATTTCCCCTGAGGAAGATGATTCCCTTTCTCCTGTTTTGTTGTTCCCTCGAGTTTTGCCGATTTAATCGAACCTAACATTTCAAATGTTGAGGATACCATTGAAGGGGAACATCAAGAAGGAAATGGTTAGATAGCCATCCTACAAAC
Organism: Stenogyne calaminthoides; assembly: GCA_037126765.1. NCBI lineage: Eukaryota > Viridiplantae > Streptophyta > Magnoliopsida > Lamiales > Lamiaceae > Stenogyne > Stenogyne calaminthoides. Next base: position 21,803,246 of record JBBCBC010000007.1, on the reverse strand, counting down.
CAGATTGTGGGTGATCTAACTGAAGGTGTTAAGACTAGAAGGTTCCATGGAGAGAATGCACTATTCTGCTGCTTCCTATCAGAGAAAGAACCTACTGAGATTGGTGAAGCTCTACAAGATTCTCACTGGATTACTGCCATGCAAGATGAAATAATCAATTCTCGAGGAATGAAGTATGGGAGCTAGTAGATAGACCAGAAAGACACAATGTCATTGGAACCAAGTGGGTTTTCAAGAACAAAAGAGATGAAAACAACAACATTGTGAGAAACAAGGCAAGGCTAGTTGCACAAGGTTATTCCCAAGAGGAAGGCTTGGATTATGATGAAACCTTTGCACCTGTTGCAAGACTAGAAGCCATCAGATTGTTTCTTGCATATTTTGCCCACATGAAGTTCACGATCTATCGGATGGATGTGAAAAGTGCATTTAATCCAAGGCGTGCTTAAAGAAGAGGTTTATGTGGAACAACCTCCTGGTTTCAAACAGAATGACCAAGTTTACATGCTAAAAAAAGCTTTGTATGGTCTTAAGCAAGCACCCAGAGCATGGTATGATACTCTTTCTCAGTTTCTTACTGGCCATGGTTTTGTCAAAGGAACTGTTGATAGAACTCTGTTCAGGATAGAGGATGGGGAAGATATCTTACTAGTTCAGATATATGTTGATGACATCATTTTTGGATCTCCAAACCATCAGCTGTGTGAAAAGTTTTCAACACTGATGAAAGGCATGTTTGAGATGTAAATGATGGGAGAGATGAATTTCTTTCTAGGACTTCTAGTGAAACAATCAAAGGAAGGAATATTCATCAACCAGGTAAAGTACACCAGAGATCTGATTGCCAAATATGGTGTAAAAAATTGCAATACAGTTAGAATTCCCATGAATACTAACTATAAGATGGATCCCGATTACAAGGCAAATCGTCGAGAAGTCATACCGATTATAGAGGAATCATTGGATCATTGCTCTATCTCACGACAAGTAGGCGGATATAACATTTCTTTGTTGGGATATGTGCAAGATACCAAGCTAATCCTAAGGCTAGTCACATGGATCTTTGCCAAAAAGATAATGAAATATCTTAAGGGCACAAAGAATAGAGGATTATGGTATCCAAATTGATGATAACCTAGAGTTAAGTGGTTACTCGATGTCGATTATGGAGGATCTGAATTGACAGAAGTCCACGCCGAAACTTGTCAATTTCTAGGAAGCAAGTTTCGATATCTTGGTTTTCGAAGAAAGCAGGACCTCGATGAGCAACAAGTACTACTGAAGGTTGAATATATGGTCGCGAGGAAGGCTGCTACCCACGATTCTTTGGCTCATACAACAATTGAGGGATTATAAAGTTGTAGCCAATGAAGTACCAATATTTTGTGACAATAATAGTGCCATTGCTATTTCACAAAACCCCAGTATTGCACACCGATGCAAGCATGTGGATATCAGACATCACTTCATCAGAGATCATGTCGAGAAGAAGGACATAAGGATGGAGAAAATTCATATTGATAAGCAGAGAGCTGATATCTTGACTAAACCTTTGGTGGAATCAAGATTTCAAGAACTTTCAGTTGAATTAGGGATGCTAGAACCAGGTGTTTAGAGTAAAATCTGAAAAATTGAAGGTTTTCAGATGCATGAAGTTTTCTTAGAATCCTTCTGAGAAGCTCAGGATAAAATGGAAATCTTTGGGCGAGTCTCGAAAAAACTCAAGAAAGATATCTTGAACCAATTCAGTACTTAGTATTATACTGACATTTTATCAAGATCAGTACTCAGTAAGACTGATAGAGGGAAATTGGTCTGAAGAAGTAATGACTCATGCGATCCATTTATTGCTCAAGTAAATTCAGTAATCATTCGCAATAAATATAAAAACACCTGAGGAATGTTTGTTTTGGACGGGATCGTTTTAAATTCCGAAGAAGGTCAACAGTCATTTAATGCTCTGCTACAATAATGACCAATGAGGATGTTTTGGCGGCTTACTTTTCGGAGATCGTCGTTTCGTATACCTGATTAATCGGAAATTAATCTCAACCGTTGTTACTCACCTAACCAACACGATTCCCCATGATCTCAAGGCTATATAAACCCTAATCAGCCATTCAAGCCAAAATTTTATCAAACCCTTCGTTTTCAAATCCTCTGCAATTAAAAATTCCCTTTGCCCAGAAACTATCCAAACCCTAAAGCTTCTCTTCTTCAATCAAACTCTAAAATGGCTCCAACCCTGTTCGAGAGATTAGCCAAAACCAACAAGCCGTGGTACGAGTTCGTTGTCTCACTAGAAAGCACAACCAACTCAAAGCCAGAAGAGGAGGCTCTGCATTTGATTCGACTGGCTAAACTCACCCAACTAGTCGCAAACCGACCAGACCAGGAGTTTGCGAAAGAGGTAATCGAATTCATCTGTAACTTGAAAATAGATGAAGAGGGTCAGATGCATTCTAAGTTAATCAGATCATACTTAGAGCAGTCATCCAAATACGTCGATTTTGAGAGGGATCTGTATATTGTTCCGAAAAGTCTGAATGATGTTTTTGAGCTCTGTGATAGAGGAGAGGATCCTACGACGTATATGTCAGGAAGAGAGCAGGAGTACTTAGATAGGATTGCGGAGAATCCTGTTAAGTTTGAGGCGACACTGCATAAAAGGCACCTGAAGCCACAATATCGTGTGTTGATGGATATTGTGAGCAAGTGCATCATGAGTCTTGTGGGGGAGTTTTGAGCGGATAAGTACCCAAGCTCGATTGATGGCGGCGATAAAGCTTCACCCACCACATTTCAACCGGCCAAATTCTGATCCAGACGGTGAGTGAGCAGACCAAAGTTTTGAGGAAGATTGACGGGGCGATCTCAATCAAAGGCAAGATCCACCATGCCACCAAAATTGCTTACATTTTGGAGATGTGCAGAGAGGAGGAGGATATCTTCGCCAATTCGACCCCATTTCCTAAATCCAAAATTCTCCTTAAACCCATTCTTTGCAAAGAGGCAGTCATCGGGGAAGAGAAAAAAAGAAGGTAGAATCACCTTCGCAAATTTCTTTGAAAAGAGACCCAACAAACTAGGGGGAAGGTGTTGTTGGAGGCAAAGATGGAGCAGGGAGCAAAAATGATGAAACAGAAGAATCTTGCTCCAAAACGCAGAAGATTGGTGGTTCTCACCGATGAAGATGAAAGTGATCCTGAAGAGATTCAATCTGAGGGCCAAACTGCTCAGAGTTCACCATTACAAGTGTTGGCTCAGGTTATCTCCGGTGACACAAGATCGATCGGCGAGCGGTGTCTTTTTCGAGGTGCTCGAGACTTCGCTCAGTACTGATAAAATATCTCAGGAAATTTTCAAAGGAGCTCAGACCTCAGAGATGCCTACCTCAGGTGTGCAGAGCTCGCATGAAAGAGCCGCACCCGAGTTGATCCGAAGATGTGCAAGCTTAGATCGACGAGCCAACTCGGACTCAAATCCGAGGATATACCGATTCGAGCCTCGTAACCCACTCGGATGCAAACCGAGGACTGACCGCTAAACTTCAGATCTTCGCTAAGACTCAGGAGCAGAATATTCTTGATGAGCTCCTGAGTGATCTACTTCTTGATCCCTTAGCAGAAACTTCAAATGAACCAGAGAGCCCGAGATGGAAGAAAGGCGAGGCTGAAGAAGGCGAGTGGAGGAGCAAGGGGGAACGGTTCATACTTGACCGATACCCTGAGCTCAGCTCATATCCTGATCTGCAAGATATTTTCTTGATTAAGGACAATCAGATTTATCCTCAATCGACTCTTCCCGAGATGCTTGATATTCTTTGCTTTTTAGAGGAAAGACTGGTGGAATGAGGAGACACTTTTCTCCGACCGACTTCTCGGGGTTCGGAAGGACAAAGCTCGGGATGAAAAACACACCGATTTTGATGAGCCGGTTCGAGAGGAAGTTGGGCCGAGAGGAGAGCAACCGGGTTGGTGCCCCAAGCAAAGAGACAAATCTCAAGATGGAGATGGGGACCAACAGGGGAGATGTTGAGAAGCGCCCTCAAATTAAAAAGGAGACTTCATTGGCGATCAACTCGGATCTAGTAAACATCGGAATGTTGATAGTACTCTTCGGATCGAGAGGCGCAATGAGACCGGAGCTCGAAATGAAGCCGAGCTCAAGATGATCGACAAAGACCTGAGGGAGGTGCGAAGATTCCCGAGATTTATCTCACTCCCTAATAGAGAAACTTGAGAAGGTTGAGCCAATAAAGATCAAGATTGCTCGATGGAAGAAACATTGGCCAATCAAGCTCAAAAGATGGATTTGTCTTAGTCACTCTTCGAGAATGGTGCAAATTCAAAACACTCTAACCACCCGGATGACCTCCATGGAAGGAAAAGCTAAATGAGAAGTTCTGAGGGAGTCAAAGCCGAAGTTAAGTGATGAACCAAAGCGTAAAACACCAGAATGTTTTGATTTCTAGAGGTGAAACCGCGTAAAAGAATGAGGTGCTAATCAAGTCTGCTTGTTGAGGAAATGAGCTCAATACTCATGACCAAGATGACAAAGATGTTCAAAGAAGCACTCTTCGCCGGTTTGCCCACTTATCTCAAGAATTTTCGTGGCCAAGAACCATCTAAGGAGGCCGGAAGACGAGCAAGATCGGATAGCAGGAGAAGTTCACGTGTGAGCAAAGAGCAATATCACATGGACACAAAGACTCTCCGGGCTTCTTCCAAATTACGGTGCGAAGAAGGAAAAAGGAAGTTCAAGATCTCGTAAAAGTTCATGGCACGACTTTGGAGAAGAAGGCTCGAAAGATGCTTGAAATGTATAATCTAGCAAACGCCTTTTAAAGAAGTCTGAGCTACCGAGAAGTCAAGTTCGCCAGTAGAAAAGCCTATCTACACTCGAAGTTTCGAAAAAAGCTATGCTTGATGTTGCAAGAGAGAAACCGAAAAGCCAGAGCAAAGGTTGGAACAAGCCAGTTCTTCTTGAATCGCTTATGAAAAGGAAAGCCTTGGGCGTTGTTCAACCCGAAAGCAAACGTCTGAAAGGCTCCTAAGCCAATCCAGAGAAAACGATTCGGATGATGAAGAAAACAGAACAACCAAAGGAATCGAGTCTCAACCTCGGAAGAAAGTCTTCAACACGAGAAATGCTCAAGACACACTCCAAGAAGAACAAGCTAAGAAAGCTGCCGCCTCCGCCTCAGAACGCCTGTGATCGGGAAGGAAGATAGACGAAGAGCGTAAGCGAAGGAGTGATTTCGTGAAGTTTATGAGCAAGAGGAAAGGAACATCAAAAGCACTAAAGTGGCCCCACGCTGATAAATGGATGCCTATCAAACTCAACGATGTGTGGGAAGAAGTCAAGAGGACCTTCTAGTTCAATTATGATGTTCTCGTGGGAATGGAGAGGGAAAGCTCGGATCGAATGAAGCTTTCATTGAATACCTTCTTATCTTCTATCCAAAGTATCTATAGAGTTTGGATTAACTTTTATGGATGAAGGAGAAGTACGATAGTAGCCCCGGTCCATATTCCTATCCACCTCCAAAATTTGATAATGGCTTGGTGAATGAGAAGGCCATTACTCAAGAGATTGCTTTCAAGATATCTTTGGTCATTGGGTTTAACAGAAAACAAATCCGGACATCATCAAGGAAAGAAATGAAATCAAGAAGAGATTTTTCGAATGTTTGACTGGAGGTGCCCGTGATGAAGTTGAGAATGAAGCAAATCAAGAGCGTAAGACCAAGAGCCAAAATCGAAGATCAAGAAAGACTCGAAGATTTTGTAATCTTTAAATTTCGTCTTTTTTATTTTGTTGATAAACTCATTGTAATATGTAACAGGATACTAATCATCAATGAAGATTTATCATTATGCTCAAAAGATAATATCTCATTATCTTATTTACATGTATTTTATTTTGATATGCCTGAATGAATGTCTCTGAACTGATTGTATGATTGATAAGGGAGAAATTGTTTAAGTATTTGGTAATGAACTAATTAAAGAGATTCATTACTGAAGAAATTGCTGAATGATTAAACTGATGAGAAACTCTGAAATTGTTGAGAGATTCTCTGACTTAAGAAATTGTTGGGAGACAACCAATCTTGTAATAGGATAAACTAAAACCTGAGTATAGGTTATTTGTTTGTAACAAGATAGGTTTTGGCATCATCAAAAAGGGGGAAATTGTTGGGAGATGAATTTTAATAAAGATTTATGATTTTGATTAGATCCCAAAACCCCTGAGTATGACATGTTCAGAATGATCTTGATAGTTGAGTCAGGATTCAGTTTTTAGAATATTCAGGATGTTATCTGCAGAATGTATAGTCAGCAGATATAGTTCAGGATAGTTACTGAAGACTCAGTAGGATACTGAGTAAACTGAAGACTCAGCGAGAAGACTCAGCACATCAGTCAGTATATACTACAAAGATTCAGAAGACCCTGAAGACTCAGAAGACCCTGAAGACTCAGAAGACTCTGAAGACACAAAAGACTGAAGACTGAGAAACTAAAGATCAAGAATACTGAAGGCACAGTAATTACTGAAGAATCAGTGAGGTACTGAATGCTCAGTATGAACCTGAATGTTCCGAGGCACTGAATATATCTATCTGAAGGATGCAATACTGAGAAGATCGCGATTCCTTAGAAAGTTAGATATCTGCCAAGACATTCAAATGCAGACAAAAGGAACTAAGTCAGAAGTGTTGTTAAGGTTATATCAAACTCAGAGTTTGTAACCAAAAAGAGCCGTTGAAGGTGTTTACCTTTAACTGGAGACAAAAGTCAAAAAGAAGAAGACAAAACTGTACCATAATGACACTGACAGTGACAGGTCTCTGAAAAAGGATGTCAGATGTACAAAAGTTCCAGACTGCAAAAAGTGAAGACCGGCTACATGGAAGGCTATTGCCTAGGAAGTGTTAGGGAGTTTCAAACCCTAAATATAGTCGTTTCACACACAACAAGAGGGAACTCACGAAGCTGTCTCTCCAACGGATAGTTTTCAAGAGTAACCTTGGTGTATGCCTATAAATACTGGTGACCCTCTACATTGTAAGGCTATGGGAAATTTATACGCAACTTAAGAGCTCAAGCCTATTCTTGTAAAAGTTAAAAGCACTCGAAAAACTTAGAATTTCCCAAGTGCTTCAATATTGAAGAGAGCTCACTATACTAAGCCTAGCTTGATAAGAATTATCCAAAGCTTAGTCGAGATATCCTAACCCTTTGCATTGTGCTTCATTGTAAAGGATATCTCATCCTAGTTGGAAACCAACCAAGAAACCCCAAACCCTTGTGAAGGTAGTTGGAGTGTGTTTGTTGGTGAGAAGTGTAGTAAAGAGTTAGTAAACTACGCGGAGTAGTCAGAAAACTCTAGAGGAGGAGTTAGTAAGCTACAGGGGTAGTCTGAAAGCTTGTGTGTGATTGAGTAAGTAAACTACGGAGGTAGTCAGAAAGCTCAACGTCGGGTTGAGTAAGTAAACTCGTGAGTAGTCGTAAAAAACTCGGGCGAAGTTGAGTAAGTAAACTACGAGGTAGTCAGAAAGCTCAGAAGTTGCATAAGTGAATCACAGCCTAATCACTATTTCATAAAAGAAGGTTTTCTGCAAAGCTTAAAACGAGTATAAACTAAGGGCCAACCATTCCGCACAACTGAGTAGCTAGAACAGATAGTTACCAAACCGAACGTATTCTTACGAGGGTTCAATGAAGTTAGTTATCTGATCCAAGCAACTCGGGATCTCTCGACACTCAGACTTCGGTTGGGATTATCGAGGTTTTCGGCGCGGCTCGGGATCACTATCTCGAGAGACTTTGACTCGAAATATCTATGCTTCTCGAACCGAATCTTCGAGGATTATCGACCCAAGTCGACCTCGAAGAAAAAGTTTTAAAAACACTGAACACGTGTATTCCCCCCCATACACGTGTAAGACTCGTTTGCACCGGGACCAACACTTGGTCGATAATACAGCAGGTCATGAGCTCATGACTTTCATGGATGCATTTGCTGGTTATCACCAAATACCCATGTATCTGTACGATCAAAAGAATACGGCATTCTGTAGTGAAAAGAATATGTACTGTTGGCAACGCATGACATTCGGATTAAAGAATGCCGGAGCAACATATCAACGTTTGGTGAACAAAATGTTAGACGAATACATTGGCCGAACAATTGAGGTATATATTGATGATAAAGAGCGAACATAAAGAAGACCACACCACCCACCTCGCACAAACGTTTGATATACTCAGGGAGTACAACATGAAGCTAAATCCGAAGAAATGCAGCTTTGGGGTTCACTCAGGAAAATTCCTCGGACATATGGTTAGTCAACGGGGGATTGAAGCGAACCCATCAAAGATTCAAGCCATGCTCGATATGCAGGCCCCCAGGAGTGTGAAAGAGGTCCAATAGTTAACCGGATGTTTAGCTTCCATAAGCCGGTTTATATCACGAACTGGGGACAAATGCAAACCTTTCTTCGATGCATTGAAGAGAGGAAAATTCCAGTGGACCGAGCACTGCCAAAATGCATTCGAATCATTGAAGCAGTACCTTGCAGATACTCAGACACTGTCTAAGCTTGTCCCAGGCGAACAACTTTATCTGTATCTTGTTGCATCCGAACATGCAATCAGTGTTGTGCTCGTACGAGCAGAAGGGACCACACACTTGCCCGTTTACTATGTAAGCCAAGTGCTAAAAGAAGCCGAGCTCCGGTACCCTCCACTGGAAAAATTAGCATATGCTCTCGTAATGAGTGTTCGAAAATTGCGACCATACTTTTTCGATCACTTTCGATCGAGGTAATCGACCACATTTCCCATTCGTTGAAGTCCTCCACCGACCCGAATCTGCAGGGCCAGATTACTCAAGTGGGCGGTGGAGTTAGATAATTGGCATTACGTTCGGGCGAACAAACAAATGAAGGGCCAGGATATGGCCGATTTCATGGTCGAGTTGACATATCCACAAATGCCCGAAAAAGCTGTCGACCAACCATGGCATATGTATGTTGATGGCTCATCAACTAGTTCAAGAGCCGGAGCAGGCGTAGTCCTCATCAGCCCAACCAGACAAACATTCACAACAGCCATCCGTTTTGATTTCCCAGCTACAAATAATGAAGCCGAATACGAGGCTTTGATCGCTGGGCTTCAGATGGCTATGACAATGGGAATTCAGAGGCTGATGATTTACAGCGATTCTCAGATAATCGTTTATCAAGTAACTGGCGAGTACGAGGCCCGAGGCGAACAGATGGCACAATTTCAGCAACTAGCAAAGGAGTTGCTCGAGCAATTCAAACAAGTTTTCATAGAACAATTACCACGATTGGGTAATTCATTCCCTGATGTTTTGGCACGCCTGGCAACAGTAGAAGGAGTGACGAACACAACGGACACTGTGGTCGTCACAACTTGTTCGCCATCAGTTCCCAGAATTTTGGTCGCCCAAGTAACAGGCGAACAGGAAACTTGGATGACTCCAATCCTGAGTTACTTACAAGAGGGACTTCTCCCTGAGAATAAGGCACAAGCTACTCGCCTCAGATTACAATCTGCTCGTTATACTATCATAGACGAGCATTTGTACTAAAGAAGCTTCTCACTTCCACTATTGAAGTGTATTACTCCTGAAGAGGGTCGTGTACTTCTGGAGCAAATCCACTATGGAGTATGCGGAAATCATACAGGTGGGCTCGTCCTGGCACACAAAATAATCAGACAAGGTTATTATTGGCCAACCCTCAAAAAAGACTCGCTCGCATATGCTCGCGCGTGCCACAAGTGCCAGGTACATGCCCCGTTTATTCATAGCCCACCTGAAGAATTAGTGTCAGTTTATAGCCCATGGCCATTCGCAAAATGGGGGATCGATTTGATCGGCCCATTTCCTACTGGCACGTCGGGAGTAAAATATGTTGTGGTTGCCGTTGATTACTATACTAAATGGGCGGAAGCCGAACCCATTGTCAAAATTACCGAACAAAGAATGTGGAACTTTGTTTGGAAAAATATCATTTGTCGTTTTGGGCTTCCTCAATCACTAGTAACGGATAACGGCAAACAGTTCGATAGAAGTGAATTCAGACAGAATTGTGCTCGCTGGGGCATAAAAAAGCACTACTCAACTCCGTATTATCCCCAGTCAAACGGACAAGTTGAGGTCGTTAATAAAATTATCAAGCATACCCTCAAGGCCAGACTTGATAATTCCAAGGGGGGAGGATGGGCTGAAGAGTTGCCCGAAATATTATGGGCCTACCGAACAACTTTCAGAACATCAACTGTAGAGACCCCGTTTGCCCTGGCATTTGGTGCGGAAGCTGTTATACCCGCAGAAATCAAAATTCCGAGTCATCGAACAATGACTTTTGGAGAGCACATTAATGACCAGGCGCTCGCCCTGAGTGCAGACCTGCTAGAAGAAAGAAGGACGGAGGCTGATTTCAAGACTGCCATGTACAAAAAGAGGTCAGAGAAGTTCTACAACTCCAAAGTCTGAACACGCAGGTTCAATGTGGACGAGCTGGTTTTAAGGCGGGCAACGGGGGTATCAAGTGGTGTGTTCGGCCGAGCATGAGAAGGTCCATTCAGAGTTACAGAACGTTTGCTAAACGGGGTGTATGATTTGGAAGATCTGAATGGAGTCCCATTGTCCTACTCGTGGAATGCGTCAAATTTGAAAAAATACTATAAAAAATGACGAGCATAACCGGACGAACAAAGTCAGCCACACAGCTGAGGCGAGCACAGTCGGCCGAACAAAGTTAGCCACACAGTTGAAGCGAGCATAATTCGCCGAACAAAACTAGCTATTCAGCTGAAACGAGCACGAATGACCGAACATAATTAGCCATTCAGCTAAGACGAGCAGGACAATCCTGAAAGAAGAACATATTATGTTCGGCACATATCTTCAAGAAGGAAATGCTGGCCAGCACTATCGAAAGACAGAAGATATGTGTCAGAACGAGTTGACAAGTGGTGGCAACCAAGAAAGGGACGAGTCAATCTTTGAACAAGAGCTGACAAAAAGCCGAACAGATGTCAAAAGGAGGGGCAAAAGTAAGAGGGCCAACACCAACTAGCTCTGCCAGCACTAGCTTCGGATAGTTCTATAAATAGAGGCATACTGATAGTTGAATAAAGCGGAGAAAAAACAGATGAAGAAGAAAAAAAGAAAAATACTACAGTTCTCAGAAGAAAGTTGGCTCAGTATGCCTCCGGACGAAGAATCCAGCACTCGATTCATCTATCATTCTGCTGAATCGAGCATCTAGCCTAGTATGAGATTTATACCCCATATGACACTCCGAGCACAGGTTGAAGCTCGTTGCGGACTCAAGATGCTCGGCTGAGTCATGGTTGCCACTCCACGTTACTCGCTGCTTATGCAGTAGCAAATCACTAGTCCCTTATGCATCCCCAAAATCTCCTCCGAAGGGGAGGGATGTCGTGGTGTCCGCTCGAAGCAATATGCGGACGCTGATGCTTAGGCATCTACTGAAGGGGACAGAATGGTGCGAGCTGAAGATTTTGCTCGCGCCTGCTATAGGCGAGCAAATATGTGCGCCACATGCTCATGGCCGCAGCTGCTCGCATAATCACAACTTGTCCAGGAGGGACAAAAGCGTATGCTGCTGCTGCTTGAGCATGTTACTAAAGAAGGGTAGATAGAATGATGTGCCACATGCTTGTCAACTTCAATTCCGCGGACAAGGTGAGGCCAGTTCTTGTCTACTCAAGACAAGGTTTAAATTTAAAACCGTAGTCTGATGTCTATAGTTGTGTAATAGATAGTCTTCTTCAAATGTAAAGGTTGTAATAGAATATAATGTGTTGCAAAAAATATTTTTGTTCGCTAAGATTTTCTAGTTAAAGCCTATTTGAGGTCGCACCTAAGTCAGACTGCCCGAACAAAGATGAACGAGCCCAGGTCTATGTTCACCTGACGAACGAGTTCGTACTCTGATTCCCGCAGCAAAAAGCGAGTAATGGGTACGCAGTCGCAAAAGATGACTCGTACTTACAGATACCCGTAGCGCAAGCGGGTGATGAGTGCGGGGTCGCAGCTAAATAAGACGGCCCTAGTACGAAGTGTCCACACCTAAATAAGATGATCAACCGATTGCAACGTCAATAAGACAATCAAAAATGAAAGAAGTCAGGAGCGGGCATAGGCAAACCCAATGTTCGAATTTATTCAGAAGAAAAGGGGCATAAACTAGAAAGTAACAAAGCGAATATCAAGCAACACAAGTATCAATTGTTCATCAACAACAACATTCATCCTCAACAAACAAGTTAGAGGAAACAGTTCAATATGCAATTCAACCATTCAAATTCCAAGTTGTTCGAACAAAATAAGAAGAAAGCAAAAATTTACACAAGTATGGAAGACACTGTTCGAACAAAATATGAAGAAGGCAAAAAATTACACAACATATGTTCGGCAAAGCAAAAATTACACTAAGGAGCAAATTCATAATTGGGGGTGGACGGAAGAGAAATGTCGAACAAATCATGCTCGGCCCCCTCAGCAATGGCTCCTTCAGCATGGCCAGGTCCAGTATGCTCGCTAGGAGGTACATTTTGCTCGGCCACGGAAGGTCCCCTTTGCTCGGCCTGCACCTGATCGGACCCGGACTCAGTTCGGAGATTTAGACCAGCAACCTCAGCAGTATTCATGTCTGGGCCATCTTCCTCATCCAGGATAGGATCATCAACTTCGATCCCTTCAGGAAAAATGGAGAAATCACACAGATCGTTCAAATCTGACATCGGAAGTTTGCGATCTGTTGGGTTGTCGATCAGGTACTGTCGGAAACTAGAAATGAGCGGGGCAATTTGCTCGCCCGATGGCGCGTGGTGGCGAGCGGATCGGATGGCATCGAAAAGGCGCATATGTAGGAGAAGTTGGACATGGAATCAACATATTCTTCATTGTGCAGCCTTGAATTTTCGAGACCCAAACGAGTGTTGGTCTCCTCAGCAATGATAAGTTGTTGGCCGAGCACATTCCTCTCACTTTCCATGGCCTCGACGCCAGCTCGGAGTCTACGAAGCTCGACATTCATCTCCTCCCCGAGCTCTCCAGATCTTGACCACCTCCTCCCGAGAATGATTCACTCCTCCTTTGCTGGGCGAGCATCCTCCCGAGCTGGGGCGAGCATTTTTCTTGAGCTTTGGCGGGCATCCTCCCGAGCTTTGACGAGCATCTCGCTTGTGCCGAGGATACATCCTTGGGCCAACCTCGCCCATCCCGAGTTACGCTTCACTCGCCCACCTTTTCTTGAAATTTACGATCGAGCCAAGTAGTTGGCATGAAGGTTGGCGGACTCGGATAAACTTTCTCAAGGATCGACCATAGATTGGCCCCGAGTACCAAGCCGAGTCGCATGTTTTCCAGAGGTGGGGACCCATAGTAGACTCTTCCAAAGGTAGTCCATGCTCGAATCGGAGTCCGCACGCTTTTTGAACATGCTCGAATGCCCGAACCTTATGAACACTAGGCGGCGCAAAGTAGTTTTTCAGATGGACATCGAGGCGCTTAACCCGCTTCAACCTACACATACACCTGAGTAAATAAGCTTAACAAAGCGAACAAAATTAATGCAAAAGGGCTTAAAGCGAACAAAATGTACCTGTTCGCACGAGCCGGATCCCATCCCAAGAATGATTTATCCTCAGGGGACCGAAGCTCAGGATTCAAAGGAGTCCATGACCGGGGCCCAGCAGGAGGTGGAGAAGATGTGCCAACCTCCATTTCGAACAATCTGCGACGGACCAGGACCCACACGGGCGTCCATTCTGATCGCCTCGGCAGAAGGGGTCTGAGTCACCCTAATGACATCAGTGCTCGTCTGAGCCTATTCGCTTGGCACACTCATCTGAGCTTGTTCGCTTGGCCCCTGTTCGCCGGCTTCCATCCTCGGTCTCTTCGGCGACGGAGCCTGTTCGCTCGTCCCCTGCTCCGCCGAACGAGTAGTCCTTTTTGGTCGGCTCGATTCCCCGGGCCCGGATGCAGATCCTCGGCTCGCCCTGCCAGCCCTGCTCGCTTCTCCTCTGTTTGCTCGCTGAGCCTCCCGCTCAGCTTGGATTCGAGCGAGCTCCTGTGGCCTTTTTCTTCGAGCCATCTCAGTATGTTCGGATGTACTCACGGCCACAGTCACAGCAGGGAAAGTTATTAACAAAACAATTCATTTTACAAAAAAGGAAAAGAGCTAGCAAAAGGTACAAAACATATGCAAATGCAAAAAAGGCAATCCTTACCAGCGGGGTTAACTGCTACAAGATGGTGAGGGGGCACAAACAAGCCTCCTTTCTTCCTCTGTTCGGCGGTATTCAGGGTCCTCACGGATCATTTCGAGCGAGACTCGAGATCAATTTGCCAAACGCTGCTAAAATAGCCGTCGTTTGTCTCCTTGTCTGTCACAGCTGGGATTCCTGAAATAAAGAGTAAGTTAAAATCAGTTCAAATTGAGGAACAAAAGACACAAAATTATTTACTTCGGTACACCCCGAAGTCAGTAGGGATGTCTAATCGAGTATCTGGTTCACTTCCAGAAGTCGGGCTCTTCCAATCGCCCCCAATGAACCAGAACTTCTCTTTCCAATCACTGATTTTGTTCGGCACGTCCTCAATGATTTTGCACTTGGCATTGGCCTGCATGAATAGCCATCCATGTTCACCCTTCGGACGGGTCAAATGCACCAATCGAGCAAGTGCAGCTGCTGAGGGATAATACCTAGGCTTCATTTTGCGAACAAAGTCAGGAAACTCATGATCATATGCCACCCATTCGGTTTAAGCTGCGTGATGGTGATATTCCATTCCACGAACAAACGGGTGATAGCCGGATGGAGTGGAAATCGAAGGCCGGCTTCCATTGTGTCCAAATTTACGGCAACACAACCCTCAGGGGGTTGGTCTGCTCTCTCAACAGGCCCCAGTGCCCAGAAAAAGACATCTTTAGGGGTTTTGTAATTTCTATGTAGCTGAGGAGCATATCTACATCAATTATGCTCGCTATCTTGCTCGCTGGGTATTCATTTTCAACCCTAATCCTATGAGGTTGCTCGGGCAAATCAAAACTATAACGAGCATTATACTCGTTATATGTTGGACTATGAGGGACACCAACAGGTATATCAAGCTCAGTATTTTGCTCGCCGCCTATCCCTATGTTCGATTCAGTCACATTCACAGCCATCAAAATTTCCCCCCTCACAATATTATCATCTCTATTTACATCAACATTATCTACAGCCCTAGACCTAATTTGAGTTTGGGGCAAAGAATCCTCACCTGAATCATCCGAAAAATCACTACGGACCAAGTCCCTATCCAATTCATTTAGGGCTTCGTCGGAATCGGAGGAAAGAATGGCAAATGGTTGCCGAACTTGCCAATGAAACTCCGATCCCGAGGAATTCGTCCCTGGCGCGTTAGCTTCGCTACGGGGGATTCTATCAACAGAGGGAGAAGAGGAACTATGGTGGTCCGATTCTAGGAAAACAGAAGAGTTTGAGCAAGAAGCCATAATCGCAATGAGAGAGAGAATACAATAAGTTACTTGAGTAAAATCTTTCGCCGGAATGATAAATCCCTTGCCGGAAATTTTTAAACGCAAAAAAGATTGAAGGCAGAGACAAGAGAAGAAGAAAAGGGATTCAGGCGGCGAAATGAGGTATTTATAGATACCGGATTCAATTTTGAAATTCTGGCACGGAATACGAAACGATGTTAACTAGGGCCCAATCAGATTTTAACAGCCGGGCCCCATGGTGAACACAGAGCGACCCGGATGGGGGGGTATTGTTGTGTTCGATATATTAATTCAGCATTAATCGAACACGTAAGAGCGACACGTGTAATATTCATTAAAATAATCATGCCCGATGGACAAGTGTGCTCGCCTCTTGCCAACCAAAGTAAACATACTCGCCACTCAGAATCAGGAAAGAAGGAATCAAATGAGCTAAGTCATGAGGACTCAGACCAACCTGAGGGCTCAGACAAGTCTGAGGCCACGAACAAGTCTAAGGACTCAGACAACCTAAATGCTCAGACTATCTTGATGGATCAGTATGCTCGCAACTCAGATATCCTGAGGGTCAGTATGCTCGATGCTCAGATATCCTGAAAACTCGGACATCCTGAGGGGTCAGTATGATCGATGCTCAGACATCCTGAAGACTCAGACATCCTGAGGGGTCAGTATGCTCGATGCTCAGACATCCTGAAGACTCAGACATCCTGAGGGGTCAGTATGCTCGATACTCAGACATCCTAAGGGCACAGACATCCCCAAGGCTCAGATGACCTGAGAGCTCAGACGACCTGAAGAACTCAGATATGCTCGATGAGAGCAATATTCCAGCATGAAACTGACATGGTTAAAGGGGCGAACAAAGCATACAGCCGATCAAAAGATTGATTTGGACGACCAAAAGAGTGTCATATAGACAAGCAAAAGCAAAGGTCAATCTAGAAGACGGAGTTGGAAAGGTGGCAGCATCACAAGAGTTTTGCATGGCTCGGGGTCTCCAGTTCATGCTTGTCAACCCAGCTCATGCTTGTCGGAGTGCTATAAATGGAAGAAAAAACAACAAGAGACAGGTTACAAAAAAATTTCCTAGAGAGGCGAGGTATAGAAAAATCCGAGAGTTCATTTATGCATACAGAAACCCTAGCACTCGTATACCAATTCTCCAAATCATCTTCATCCATAACGATTCATCTTCATGAGATGTATCAAATATTGTACGTGTAAAACTCGCAATACTACATCCCTGGCTTGGTATGCCCCCAGGGTAGTCATTTTTTGACGAACTGGGTCAACAAATTCATCTTATTTACAGTATATTTTACACGTGCATATTTTATTTGTGAGTTGTTACCGAATTAGCCACATAATATTCTCTAGATAAAACGACTCGCGACAAATATTCACCCCATGGGCACAAATATTAAGAATGTATAATAATGAGTAGAGTTTTAAGGGGTAATTTTGTAAACTTTTATGTATAAAATAAAGAAAAGAGTTTAATTGTGTGTATGTGTGGGACCAACAGTAATGACATTTTGTGTAATATTGTGGATATTGTGATGATAAAGATTATGTAGGATTTTCTATTTTGGGGGTGTGCATGTTATTATGGGACGGACCGAAAAGGAAAATATTCATATTATCTCGGACGGAGGGGGTATCATTTTAAAGTTTTATAAGTGCATATTTATTTTATTTTTAATATAATATATGAAATAATTTTAAAAAATAGATAGAGATTATTTTAACGGTTGAACCGCCGGTTCGACCGGTCCAATCGATTGAACCACCAACTGATGCCCAGTCTGGTTTGGATGACGGTGCAGTTATGAAAACACTGATACAAACACAAAATATGACAAAATTATATTTTGAGAGGAAAGTGCACATAAATAACTTAAATTTTGAAAGTGAGACTATTTTTGTGAGAAGCCGAGAGTAATAAAGACAAGCTGTCAAAATGTGTTGTGTGTATTTATGGTATTTGAATCCCAACCCCTTACCATGTGAGAGAGAGGTCCTTTTATAAACTCAAATATGGACATTGCTCCTAGAATTTCAAGGGAATTGCCTTCTGCATGGTACAATATAGGGCGCGTGATGGTGTCAACCAAAAGTTATTTCAAAGAGGTCATGTGATTTAAAAAATAATAATAATCAAATTTATCATTTTATTTATCATGTTTAATTTTTTATTAATATATAATAATTTTAAATATAAAATTATTGTTGGGAAATTTGTATTAAGTTTTGATGGAAGTTCCAAAACAGTTTGTAATAGGACCAGTCAGACCTGTTAGCTGACTGATGATTTAGTATCAGGATATGATGACTAGCTGAAATGTATAGACAACTGATGTAAATGATAGATCACGAATTGAGGGGGAACTCAATATGCATAGGTCAGATGAGGTCAGAAGATCAGAAGGTCAGGTGAGGTCAGAAGATCAGAAGACCAGATCAGGTCAGAAGACAAGTCAAGTCAGAAGACAAGTCAAGTCAGAAGACCAGACGAAGTCAGATGATCAGGTGAAGACATGAAGCTCAAGTTCAGAAGACCTGAAGATCAGATGGCTACCAGAAGATCAAGACCAGAAGACCAAAAGACCTACATCAGTCGAGTCTGCTAGTTGAGCTAAGACAACTTGCACCAGAAAACTCTATCAGGTAGACTGATCAGTTTTATCTGATCAGGTCAGCTCACACCAGGTGTCAACTGATGTTACACAAGGTCATACGTTGTCAATCAGAACAAGAAGAATGTCAACTTTAGTTGGTAGAACAAACACTGAAAAGTGTACTTGTTAACCAATGAGAACGAGACACGTACGTACGGAGCTGACAATTCGAGATTCGGCGCTGCAAAGTCAAACGACTATAAAGGACAAATATACACGCTTTCAGCCATGCCCTTCCTGAAGCACGTCAAATCAATCCTGCAACCTACCAAAAATAGTCTGAAATTCAAATTGCTCTCCAACGGCTCTTTGATTTCGAGGTCTATATGTTGGGATTATACTAGAAAGTATGCTTTTACTCAGTATAATCAAAACTGAATTTCGGACTTATTTACTGAAATAAATTGTTTATCACTGATGCTTTAAATATCATTGAATGTTACATATATTTACTGCATAAATGTTCAATAAATAGTACGTGTTACATTGTAGTTAATTTAGAGATACCAGATCACAGAAGATTAAATTAACAGTCCCTTGTAACTAAAAGTACACCATTCACGACCTAGATGGAAATGAACAATCCATCGTGAAAGGTTGAAGTGTAAGGCTCGAATTAGCTTGTCTTGACCAAGAGATTACACTAGTGCATGACTGATGCACTGAATAGGACCTACAGGAGGACAAATTCTTCAGAACTGAACAAGGAAGAATTATACCTCAGTGGTTCGTTATTTATTAATCTTCGTTCCTTAAATAGGATCACGTGTGATTGGTAACTATTACTTTGACTTATCATGGGTAGAGAATCAACGAGATTCAATACTTTTTATCTTGGGCAATATTATTGGTCACATGTGATTGCTAAGATTTAATACGAAGAATCGTGTGCAAGTACGCTTGTTCGATTTGCCCCCTTGGGAGGTTCTAAGCTTTATCATACCAAATCTTGCAAGTGGAACTAGTTTCCGGTATGGATAATAATGTTGAACCGTTCCTTGACCAAGGACAAAAGATATTAATTAACGGAAAGCTATTTCAGTGGCTTGAATTAATTAATGGGCTAGATAATCTTAAACACGGGAAATAATAACCGGGAGCCATATTGACTGTAATATGGGTTAAGATGGATAGTGCAATATTAATTATGTAGTGGAATTAATTAATATTTATGGGCTTGAATAATATTGTGGCTCAATATTGATAATTCAAGATCCATTGGAAGGTCCAATATTAATTCTCCTAAAGGCCCCCTAAGTAGCCCAACATATAGTCCAATAACTGAAAAATGTGTTTAAAATAAAATAAATATTGTTGCTTATTTTTCCTCATTAATTTCGAAATTTATGGATAAAAGGGGAAAAAGTTTTTTTTTGAATTTTGTTATGGAATGAAGATATGTATTCTTGGAATACAAGATTATCTCATTAAATTCAAGAAATCTCTCACTTGGTTATCCATAGGGAAATTTCGAAAATTTAGTTAATTAAGGGAAAGAAAGATTTTCTTGATTTTCTTGAAAATATATTATGGAAGATATGTATTTCTTGAAATACAAGAATATCTCATAAATTCAAGAAGATCCAAATCTTGGAATCTTGCCCTATAATTTTCGAAATATACTCCATAACAAAGAGTAGGTGGGATTTTGTGGAATATTATAATTATGGGAAAAAGAATATAGGAGATATATTCAAGATTTCTTGGAGATCAAGAAAAGATTTCCCAAATTATTTTTTGCCCAAAATTTTCGATCACCTATGCTCTATAAATAGGGGATGACTATTTCATTCCCAGGTACAATTTCATGTGCTGGAAAAATTAGAAAATCCACAAAGGTGGTGCAACATAATTTATTTTCCTTTTGTTAATTGTCCGCAAGTGTCCTACCACCGGATAGTCGAGCAAGGATTAAGGGAATACTTGGGAAGTTCTTTTGGTGTGTCTAATAAACAAAGTCATTGTCGTCCTAAGAGGTACGTTCACGTAAACTCGTAGAATTCTGCATGCGTAGGATTTACGTGATTTAATTATATGCATGATTTGTTGTTGGATTATTATTTGAATTAATATAGAATTAATTCATGCTAGTAATAATTATGAGAATTAAATTTGTATTTAAATATTCATCCCGAATAGATCTGTGCAACTTATTCCCCAACAACTGGTATCATAGCCACGGTTTCGGGCTCTGAATTTTTAAAATTGTAATTTAATTCGTTGTCATTAAATTTGAAATTGGATAGTAGAATTGCTAAATCTTTTTTACAGGTATCCAATTGTCATGGAATTTAATGTGTTTATTTATGCATGCATATAAATTGTGGTTTTTAATTCGATTCGTTCGGATTCGGTTTGCCTCGTGAGAAAATCCACGAGTAGATTAGGATTTGTTTGATTTGATCAATGTAATAGACTAGTCTAGATCTAGGTTTATTTATTTTTTGTAAATAAATTGTAACTGGATCAAAAACGGAGGCGGAGACGAAGAATTAAAGGATAAAATCCAGAATCGGGCATAGGCGGCGTCGCGTGTCAGCGTGCCAAGGAAACGTGTTGGAGGGCACGCTCGCCACGGACGACGCACGCAGCACGCACGCCTGTGGCGAGGCCGAGGGCCGAGCCCTTGAAACGAGGATCGCCGCGAAAGCACGGGCGGGCGCTTAGGCGCACGCGGGTGGTGATGGGATCGGCCGATGGAGGCGAAGGCGACGGCGAGGCGCTGGGGACGCTGCCGCT
This sequence comes from Stenogyne calaminthoides, assembly GCA_037126765.1. NCBI lineage: Eukaryota > Viridiplantae > Streptophyta > Magnoliopsida > Lamiales > Lamiaceae > Stenogyne > Stenogyne calaminthoides. Next base: position 21,782,243 of record JBBCBC010000007.1, on the reverse strand, counting down.
GAAGTTTCATGGGTGAGGCGAGGTCGGGCGATGTGGCGGATGCATCGCTGGTCGCTGCGCGCCGAAGTCTCCGCCGAGGCTGCCAAAACCGACCTTGGCGGCGACTGCCGAGGTCGCCGAAAGCGCACCTTTAGGCGACTGGCGTTGTGCCAAGGCGCACGGGCGAGGTTGCTCGGCCAAGGGGCCGGCCGGATGCGGGCGTGCATCCTGGCTGCGAGCTACTTGGCGTGGCGTTTCGAGATGGAGTTCTTTTCGAGACGATCGAGTGGGAGAAATTCAAGACGACGTTTCTTCAAAACCAAGCCAAGAAAAATTAAACCATGACAATTGGATAATTTGTGCCCAATATGTTTATTTTTCCGCTTTGCTTGATTTATAATTGTGTTATCTTATGCTTTATTTAATTTGTTTAAATGTGTTTTCATGAGAGTTGCCCAATGAAAAATCTCACAATCAAAAAATTACTAAGTATGTTTAAATAATTAATTGACAATTTTATTCCGGATAATAAAATTGAATTAATTTTGAGCTCCATGATTTATTTATTTGTGAATTCTTTTGGAGAAATTCCCCCTCACGGGACGGTCAAAAGTTAGCTTTCACATGAATGAATTCCAAATGGATGATTGTGGATTATTACTAGTGGCGACGATGACCCTCCCCACGAGGCTCGTTCAAAGAAAAATAATAATCCTGTATTTAATCATGCTTATTACTTAAGTATATTATTGATATGCATATACTTCCCCGAAGTCCCTGTCAATTTTATATTGGTCAAGTGGGAGCCAACTATTAATCTGGATCTTAAAGGTTTGTAATTGTTCTTGTTTGTAACCTGCTTGAATGTGTTTAAATAATGACCCACCCCACGTGGCTTATTTAAACTGTTTTGAGATGTTGGCTGATGCATGTTCATATTTTTTTGAGATTTTAATATGATGCATGTGATCGAACCTTGTGATATATTTGTGCTTATGCATATTATTGTTTATTTCAGTTCATCATGTCGCAACCTTTTAATCCACTATTCAATATACTTAAAGACAATTTACTTACTGGTTAAAACTTCGTTGATTGGAATCGAAAACTTACTATTGTCCTCACTGCACAAAGCCATAACTGGGTTCTCACTACACCTAAACCAGATAAGCCAAAAGATGAGTCAACTAAAACGGTTAAGAAAGAGTATGCTGACTGGGAGCGTTCCAATGAAATGGCAAAGTGTACCATCTTGGCTTCTATGTCAGATGTGTTGCAACACCAACACCAGAACGTTGAGACCGCTGCAGACATCATGACTAGTCTTAAAGCGATGTTTCAACATCAGAACCGTGTTGCTCGTCAAATCACCATGAGGGACTTGCTCTCTATGAAAATGGTGGAGGGAACGCTCTTAAGGGATGGCTCACCTTAACAAACTTGAGGTACTTGGCGCTGAATACGATATCGAGACCCAAATCGATTTCGTGCTCCACTCTCTGCCGAAAAGTTTTGAACAGTTCAGGCTAAACTACCAGATGAATAATCAGAAGTTCTCGATGCCTAATCTGTTGCAAGCTTTAGTCTCGGCGGAGGCGATATTGGGGTAAAAGAGCCAAGCCTTGGTGGCAAATGGACCTTCTTCTTCTTCTAGGCCAAGGGGTGGTAAGAACAAGAAAAGGGACAAAGGCCACAAGCAAGTGAACTCAAGTGTTGCCAATGGCAAAGAAAAGGTGAAGAAGGGTGGAGGAGTGAACAAGCCAGCTAAGGGGAAGTGCTTCAACTGCGGTGAAAAAGGACATTGGAGGTCAGCCTGTTCCAAACCCAAAAGGAATGGAAAGAAAGGTAATTCTCAAGCACTAGTTGTTGAAACTTGTTTAGCGGCGTATACCTCCCATTTATGGGTAGTGGATACGGGATCCACTGATCATGTTTGTTTTACTTTACAGGGGTTCAAGCGGACCCGACAACTTAGTGGGAGTGAGATCCTCATCACACTGGGCGATGCTACGAGAGTGGCAGCTGAAGCAGTGGGAGAAGTGCACCTGTCTTTTGAAGATAGAGTTTTAATTTTAAGAGATGTTCTTTACGTTCCGAAATTTAGAAAGAATTTAATTTTAGTTTCTAAACTTTTTCTTGATGGATATTCGGTTACTTTTAATAAATTTGTTACCATTTCTCTTTTTGATAAATTTATCTGTCATGGAACGTTATCGAATAATCTCTATACAATTAACTGTGCACACCACTCACGAAATGCATCCTATAACACATCAATAGTTTCCGATAAAAGAAAACGTTCATCAGACATGAACGAGACACTTCTATGGCATCTAAGATTGGGTCATATAAATCCAAAGAGGATTCAAAGGTTGGTGACAGACGGTTCACTGGAGTTTCTCCAAGTTGAACCAATTCCAACCTGCGAATCATGCTTGGAGGATAAAATGACCAAGAGGGCATTTGGAGTCAAGGGGAATAGAGCCAAAGAAGTGTTAGAGATCGTTCACACAGATGTATGTGGTCCAATGTCAACCAAAGCAAGAGGAGGTTATGAGTTTTTTGTCACTTTCATTGATGATTACTCAAGGTACGATTATATTTTCCTTATGAAGCATAAATCTGAGACCTTTGAGAAATTCAAAGAATTTAAGGCTCAAGCAGAGAATCATAGGGAAAAACGTATCAAGTCTCTACGATCCGATCGTGGAGGCGAATACCTCAGCGATGAGTTTTTGAACTACTTATTTGATGAAGGGATTGCATCCCAGCTAACTGCACCCGGAACCCCTCAACAAAACGGGGTTGCAGAGCGAAGAAATTGAACTCTTTTGGAAATGGTTAGATCTATGATGAGTTATGCGGATCTTCCCAAGTCGTTATGGGGTCATGCCTTGGAAACAGCAGCCTACATTCTGAACTTGGTGCCATCCAAATCGGTTCCCAAAACTCCCAAAGAATTGTGGACCGAGATCAAGCCCAGTATGAGACACATGAAGATTTGGGGGTGTCCGGCCTACGTGTTGGACAAGGAAGCCGAAAAATTGGATCCTCGATCAGAATTAAGGTTGTTTGTGGGATACCCCGAGGGAACAAAAGGGTGTATGTTCTATGGTCCCGAAGATCAAAAGGTGGTAATAAGCACCCACTTTAGATTTTTGGAAGAAGACTATATGAACGAAAGAAGACCCAGAAGTGAGATTACCTTTAAATGAGCTAAGGGGGCTGACCTCAATGCCAACTGTACAAGATGACATACTAAATGACACACTTACACAACCGGAACCTCGTCGTAGTGGGAGGGTTGTGAAACAGCCCGAGAGATTCATGGGAATACGAGAGTCCTCGGACTTGATTCCCGGATAAGACGAATCAGACCCATGGACATATGACGAGGCAATCCAAGACAAGGATGCAGATTCTTGGCAAACAGCAATGAAAGCCGAAATGGGTTCTATGTTTCATAACAGAGTGTGGGAGCTAGTCGAACCACTTAATGGGGTCAAGCCCATTGGTTGCAAGTGGGTGTATAAGAGAAAAAGAGGACCGGACGTGTAGGTGGAAACCTTCAAGGCAAGACTCGGGGCGAAAGGTTATACTCAGAAAGAAGGGATCGATTATGAGGAAACTTTTTTGCCCATAGCCATGCTTAAGTCCATCCGAATTCTCTTATCGATTCTTCACAAGATCTCGACTTTGAAATCGGCAAATGGATGTCAAGACATGCTTTTCCTTAACTAAGTCTTGATGAAGAGATCTATATGCAACAACCCCAAGGCTTCATTGAAAAAGGCCAAGAACACCTAGTTTGTAAGCTCATGAAATCCATTTACGGACTCAAACATGCATCCAGAGCTTGGAACCAATGTTTTGATCATGTTATAAAGTCTTATGGGTTCGATCAAAACGAGTTCGAAAGTTGTGTGTACAAAAAGAGTGTCAGAACTGCATTGGTATTCTTAGTACTATACGTAGACAACATTCTGATCATCGGGAACGATGTAAAGGTGTTATCAGACGTAAGGGCATGGCTTTCAAAATAGTTTGATATGAAGGACTTAGGGGAAGCCGCACACATCCTTGGGATCAAGATCACTCGAGATCGCAAGAAAAGGATGATAGGCTTATCGCAAGCTTCATATATAGACACTGTCTTGAAACGATTCAGCATGCAGGATTCCAAGAAAGGCTTCGTACCTTTCAGACATGGAATCCATCTATCCAAGAAAATGTGCCCTAAGACGCAAAAGGAGATAGATGACATGAGAGGCATTCCTTATGCTTCGGCTGTCGGAAGCCTTATGTATGCAATGCTGTGTACGAGACCGGATATCTGCTTTATCGTTGGCATGGTGGCAAGATATCAAAGTAACCCAGGGAAAGAACATTGTACGGCAGTTAAAAACAATCTGAAGTATCTGAAAAGAACTCGGGATAGAATGTTAATTTATCAGTCAGATAGTCCAATCCCCATCGGCTACAGGGACTTGGATTTCCAATCACACATAGACTCCAGAAAATCTACCTCCGGTAGTGTGTTTTGCATGGGGGGAGGAGCCGTGACATGGAGAAGCGTCAAGCAGAAATACGTCGCAGATTCTACCATGGAAGCCGAATATGTAGTCATGGGCAAAGGAAAAAGCGGTTTGGCTCAAGAACTTCCTAGTGGACTTGAATGTAGTTCGAATTTGCCCAAAGAATCATCATTTTTATTGTGACAATGCCGAGCGATTGCAAATTCAAGGGAACCAAGAGCCCACAAGGCCAAACAAACACATTGAAAGGAAATACCATCTTATACGAGATATCGTTAAGAGAGAGATATAGATGTGGCAAAGATAGTGTCTTCAAGACAACCTAGCGATCCATTCACAAAGGGTGCGCCTCAATACATTCGAGAGACATGTGGAAGGAATGGGTGTCAAGACCGCTGCCAATCTGCTTTGAGTATAAGTGGGAGAAATTATTAGGTTCGTGTAGGTGACATTAGATGTCACGAATTAGAACTACACGAGACATGTTGTAGTATACTTAAAAGCGCACTTTGAGTATAAGTGGGAGATTGTTGGGATTATATCGAAAGTATGCTTTTACTTTGTATAATCAAAACCGAATTTCTGGACTTATTTTTGAAATAAATTGTTTATCACTGATGCTTTAAATATCATCGAATGTTACATATATTTATTGCATAACTGTTCATTAAATAGTACATGTTACGTTGTAGTTATTTTAGTGATACCAGATCACAGAAGATTAAATTAACAAATCCCTTGTAACTAAAAAAAGTACACCATTCACGACCTAGATGGAAATGAACAATCCATCGTGAAAGGTTGAAGTGTAAGGCTCGGATTGACTTGTCTTGACCAAGAGATTACACTAGTGCATGACCGATGCACTAAATAGGACCTCTGGGAGGACAAATTCTTGAATCCCAACAAGGAAGAATTAGACCTCGGTGGTTCGTTATTTCTTAATCTTCGCTTCCTTAAATAGGATCACGTGTGGTTGGTAACTATTACTTTGACTTATCATGGGTAGAGAATCAACGAGATTCAATACTTTTTATCTTGGGCAATATTATTGGTCACATGTGATTGCTAAGATTTAATATGGAGAATCGTGTGTGCAGCACGCTTTGTTCGATTTGCCCCCTTGGAGGTTCATAAGCTTTATCATACCAAATCTTGCAAGTGGAACTAGTTTCCGGTATGGATAATAATGTGGAACCTTTCCTTAACCAAGGACAAAAGATATTAATTAACGAAAAGCTATTTCAGTGGCTTGAATTAATTAATGGGCTAGATAATCTTAAACACGGGAAATAATAACCGGGAGTCATATTGACTGTAATATGGGTTAAGATGGATAGTGCAATATTAATTATGTAGTGGGATTAATTAATATTTATGGGCTTGAATAATATTGTGGCTCAATATTGATAATTCAAGATCCATTGGAAGGTCCAATCTTAATTCTCCTAAAGGCCCTCTAAGTAGCCCAACATATAGTCCAATAATTGAAAAAGGTGTTTAAAATAAAATAAATATTGTTGCCTTATTTTTCCATGAAATTCGAAATTTATGGATAAAAAGGGGAGAAAGATTTTCTTTGAATTTTGTTATGGAATGAAGATATGTATTCTTGGAATACAAGATTATCTCATTAAATTCAAGAAATCTCCCACTTGGTTATCCATAGGGAAATTTTTTAAAATTTTGATAATTAAGGGAAAGAAAGATTTTCTTGATTTTCTTGAAAAGATATTATGGAAGATATGTATTTCTTGAAATACAAGAATATCTCATAAATTCAAGAAGATCCAAATCTTGGATTCTTGCCCTATAATTTTTTAAATTAATCCATAACAAAAAGTAGGTGGGATTTTGTGGAATATTATAATTATGGGAAAAAGAATATAGGAGATATATTCAAGATTTCTTGGAGATCAAGAAAAGATTTTCCCACATTGTTTTTGCCCTAAAAATTCGACCACCTCCACTCTATAAATAGGGGATGATTCTTTCATTCCCAAGTACAATTCCATGTGCAGGTCATTTTACCCTTCAAACATGATTCGCAGGTTGGAATCGGTTCAACTTGGAGAGACTCTAGTGAACCGTCTTTCACCAACCTTTGGATCCTCTTTGGATTTAATATGTCCCAATCTTAGATGCCATAGAAGTGTTTCGTTCACGTCTGATGAACGTTTTTCTTTTACCGGAAACAGTTGATGTGTTATAGGATGCATTTCGTGAGTGGTGTGCACAGTTAATTGTATAGAAATTACTTGACCAATGTCCCATAACAGATACACTCATCATTTAAAGAAATGATGTCATTCTTATTAGAAGAAACTAAGTATCCGTTAATAAAATTTTAGAAACTGAAAGTGAATTCTTTCTAAAACTGGGAACATAAAGATAATCTCAAAAAAACTTCATCTTTAAAAGACAGGTGCACTTCTCCCACTGCTTTAACCACTACTCATGTAGCACTGCAATATCTGCTACTTGTGTAGCATTGCAATAACCGTTACTATCGTAGCATTGTAATATCTGCCACTTACGTAGCATTGCAATAACCGCTACTTTCGTAACATCGCCCAGTGTGATGAGGATCTCACTCCCACTAAGTTGCCGGATCAGTTTGAACTCGTGAAGCAAACATGATTAGTGGATCTCGTATCAACCACCCACGAATGAGAAGTATACGCCGCTAAACAAGTTTCAACAACTAGTGCGTGAGAATTACCTTTCTTTCCGTCCCTTTTGGGGTTGGAACAGCAAACCCTCCATTGTCCTCTTTCACCGCAGCTTAAGCACTTCCTCTTTGGATTTTCCTTGACACCACAAGCATTCCTCATCTTACCATTGCCCTTGGCAACAGCTTGATTTTATTGCTTATGGCTTTTGGTCCTCTTCTTTTCTTGCCTTCCCTTGGCCTAGAAAATGAAGACTTACCACTTGCCGTTAAAGCTTGAGTTTGGTGCCCCATCAACATCTCTGCCGAGACCAAAGCTTGCAACAAATCAGCTAGCGAGGCCAAAATGCTCAGAAACTTTTGGGCAGAGAGTGAAGTACCAAATTCATCTGAGTCCCTAGATTATAATCTACACTCAGAACCTCAAGTTTGTTTAGATGGGCCATCATTCTGAGGACGTAATCCCTTACGGGTTTGTCCTCCACCATTTTCAAATGATTTATCTCTCATAAGGTGATCTGACGGGTCCCGCATTTTTGACCCGTCAGTTGGCTCATCTGATTTTGGTGTGTCAAGAATCCACTTGTGCTTTTGTGCAGTTAGGACAATTATAATTTTTCGTTTCCAATCAATATAGTTTCCATACATATTGTATTGACTTTAAGTATATTAACAGTGGATTAAAAGGTTGCGACATGATGAACTGAAATAAATAATAACATGCATAAGCACATTTATATCACAAGGTTCGATCACATGTTTCATATTAAAATCTCAAAAAAAATATGAACATGCATCAGCCAACATCTCGAAACACTTTAAATAAGCCACATGGGGTGGGTTATTATTTAAACACATTCAAGCAGGTTACAAACAAGAACAGTTACAAACCTTTAATATCCAGATTAATAGTTGGCTCCCACTTGACCAATATAAAATTGACAGGGACTTCGGGGAAGTATATGCATATCAATTTTATACCTAAGTAATAACCATGATTAAATACAGAATTATTATTTCTCTTTGAACGAGCCTCGTGGGGAGGGTCATCGTCGCCACTAGTAATAATCCACAATCATCCATTAGGAATTTATTCATGTGAAAGCTATCTTTTGACAGTCCCGTGGGGAGAATTTCTCCAAAAGAATTCACAAATAAATAAATCATGGAGGTCAATAATTAATTCAATTTTATTATCCGGAATAAAATTGTCAATTAATTGTTTAAACATACTTAGTAATTTTCGAAAGTGAGATTTTTCAAAATATTTTCTCATGCATCGCAAATTTAAATACAATTTAAATAAGCATAAATAATGCATAAACATCAAGACAAAAATTAAATATATTGGGCACATTTATCAAATTGTCATGGTTAATTTTGTTATGTCTTGATCTTGAGAAATCGTCTTCATTGCCTTCATCGTTCATCTCGAAAAAGCTCCCACTTGACCATCTTAAAAAAAACGCCTTATCAAGCCATGTCATCGACCCGCCATGGGTCAGAAAGGCCCGCCTAGCACTCCCGGCCGTGTCGAATGGCGCCCGTCTTAGCGCCAAAGCACCAAAGCGCCGCGCCGCCTGTACTCCCGAAAGATCGCCCCCGCGCCCGTCGCCCTCGCGCCCTAAGCCGCCGCGCCGCCCGTCGCCCGCCACGCTGCGCTGCCGATCCGTCCGCCCGCGTCGCCAGCATCTGGCCGGCATTGTCGTCCGTCGCCCGCGTCGCCCGTGTGTCACCCGCGCCTAAAGGCGGTACCGCCGCCCGCCGTCTTGCGAGCCGTGTCGCCGTCGGATCCGGATCTCGGCCCTCTCGCCCTCCCCTCCACCCACGCCTGCACGCCAAGAGTGTCCGCGTCGCGCTGCGTGCCTCGCCTACGTTCACGATGCCGCTTTCTTTACCCGATTTCGGATCCCGTCTTTTAATTCTTCATCTCCGCGTCCGTTTTCGATCCGGTTACAATTTATTTATAAATAAATAAACCTAGATCTAGACTAGTCTATTACATTGATCAAATCAAACAAATATTAATCTACTCGTGGATTTTCTCACGAGGCAAAACGAATCCGAACGAATCGAATTAAAAAATCACAATTTATATGCATGCATAAATTAAACACATTAAATTCCTTGACAATTGGATACCTGCAAAAAAGATCTAGCAATTCTACTATCCAATTTCAAAATTTAATGACAGCGAATTAAATTACAATTTAAAATTCAGAGCCCGAAACCGAGGCTCTGATACCAGTTGTTGGGGAATAATTTGCCCGGATCTATTCGGGATGAATATTTAAATACAAATTTAATTCTAACAATTATTACTAGCATGAATTAACCCATATTAATTCAAATAATAATTTCAACAACAAATCATGCATATAAACAATTCACGTAAATCCTACGCATGCGGAAATACTACGAGTTTACGTGAACTTACCTCTTGGAATGGCAATGGTCTTGTATGTGAAAACACACCAAAAGTCCTTCCCAAGTATTCCCACGTCCTTGCTCGACAATCCGGTGGAAGGATACTCGCGAACAATTAACAAAAGGAAAAAATAAACTTTGTTGCACCACTTTCGTGGATTTGCTAATTTTTTCAGCACATGGAATTGCACTTGGGAATGAAAGAATCATCCCCTATTTATAGATGGGTGATGGGCGATTTTTAGGGTAGAAAAACAATGTGGGAAAATCTTTTCTTGATCTCTAAGAAATCTTGAATATATCTCCTATATTCTTTTTCCCATAATTATAATATCCCACAAAAATCTCACCTCATCATATTATGGTGATTTTCGAAAATAAGAGGGACCAAGAATCCAAGATTTGGATCTTCTTGAATTTATGAGATATTCTTGTATTTCAAGAAATACATATCTTCCATAATATCTTTTCAAGAAAATCAAGAAAATCTTTCTTGCCCTTTATTCTTCAAAAATTTCGAAATACTCATTATGAATAACCAAGTGGGAGATTTCTTGAATTTAATGAGATAATCTTGTATTCCAAGAATACATGTCTTCATTCCATAACAAAATTCAAAGAAATTCTTTCTCCCCTTTTATCCATAAATTTCGAAAATTACAAGGAAAAATAGGCAACAAATTTATTTTATTTTTAAACACCTTTTTCAGTTATTGGACTTTATCTTGGGCTATTTGGGGGGCCTTTAGGAGAATTAAGATTGGACCTTCCAATGGACCTTGAATTATTAATATTGAGCCACAATATTATTCAAGCCCATAAATATTAATTAATCCCACTACATAATTAATATTGCACTATCCATCTTAACCTATATTACAGTTAATATGGCTCCCGGTTATTATTTCCCGTGTTTAAGATTATCTAGCCCATTAATTAATTCAAGCCACTGAAATAGCTTTCCATTAATTAATGTTGGGAGAAGAATTTAATAAAAGATTATATGATTTTGATTAAGATCCCAAAACCCCTGAGTATGACATGTTCAGATTGATCTTGATAGTTGAGTCAGGATTCAGTTTTAGAATATTCAGGATGTCATCTGCAAAATGTATAGTCAGCAGATATAGTTCAGGATAGGTTCCGAAGACTCTGAAGACTCAGTATGAAATTGAGATATCAAGACTCAAGATGAAATCGAGAATCAAGACTCAAATGAAGACTCAAAGATATTAGTCAAGATAGACCACAAGACTCGGAAGACTCAAGACGCAAGATCAAGATCGAGAAATCAAGATCAAGAATACCGAAAAGACAAGAAAACATCAAGACTCTTCGGAATGTATCAATGCTCAAGATGAACTCCGAATGTTCCGAGACACCGAATATATCTATCTGAAGGATGCAATACTGAGAAAAATGTGATACCTTAGAAAGTTAGATATTGCCAAGACATTCAAATGCAGACAAAAGGAACTAAGTCAGAAGTGTTGTTAAGGTTATATCAAACTCAGAGTTTGTAACCAAAAAGAGTCGTTGAAGGTGTCTACCTTTAACTGGAGACAAAAGTCAAAAAGAGGAAGACGACATTGTACCATATCGACATCGACAAAGGATGTGTCAACAAAAAGATGTCGATGTACGAAAGTTCCAGATCAAGAAAAAAGTGAAGACCGGCTACATGAAAGGCTATTGCCTAAAACATGTTAGGGAGTTTCAAACCCTAAATATAGCCGTTTCTCACACACCATAAGAGGAACTCACGGGTTATCTCTCAATGGATAGTTTTCAAGAGTGACCTTGGTGTATGCCTATAAATACTTGGTGACCCTCTACTTTGTAAGGTTACGGAAATTTATACATAACTCAAGAGCTCAAACTTATTCTTGCAAAAGTTAAAGCACTTGAAATACCTTGAATTTCCGAAGTGCTTCTATATTGAAGATAGCTCACTTTACTAAGCCTAGCTTGATAAGATTTATCCAAAGCTTAGTCGAGATATCCTAACCCTTTGCATTGTGCTTCATTGTAAAGGATATCTCATCCTAGTTGAAACCAACCGAGAAACCCCAATCCTCGAGAAGGTAGTTGGAGTGTGTTTGTTGGTGAGAAGAGTTGTAAAGAGTTAGTAAACTACGCGGAGTAGTCAAAAAACTCTAGAGGAGAAGTAAGTAAGCTACAGGGGTAGTCCGAAAGCTTGTGTGTGATTGAGTAAGTAAACTACGGAGGTAGTCCAGAAAACTCAAGGTCGGGTTGAGTAAGTAAACTACGTGAGTAATCGTAAAACTCGGGGCGAAGTTGAGTAAGTAAACTACGAGGTAGTCGAAAGCTCGAAGTTGATAGTGAATTTCTCTCAAGAGTCGGAGAGAGTGGATGTAGGAGCTTGAGTCTCTCGAACCACTATAACTGTTGTGTTCTTTATTGCTTTCCTTATCTCGTGCTTAATCATTGCATTGACTTGATTTTGAAATCATACTTTTCAATCGATATTCATTGGAACCAATCCTTTAAGTAGCATAAGTGAATCACAGCCTAATCACTATTTCATAAAAGGAAGGTTTTTTTTAAAGAAAGCTTAAAACGCAGTATAATCTAAGGGCCAACCATTTTAAGACGATCGTAGTAGCTAGAACAGAGATAGTTACCAAACCGAACTCTCATCCGAGGATTCAAGAAGTTAGTTATCTCGATCCAAGCAACTCAGGATCTCTCGACACTCGTGATTCATTGGGATTATCTCGAGGTATCTCGAAAAGCGGCTCGGGATCACCGTCTCGAAGAGACTTTGACTCGAGCGTCTGTGCTTCTCGAACCTAATCTTGAGGATTATCGACCCGAAATGACCTCGAAGAAAAAAAGTTTTAAAATCATCGAACACGTGTATTCCCCCCATACACGTGTAAGACTTCGTTTACCGGACCAACAAGTGGTATCAAAATAGTGGTTCAACTTGACCACTGGTGTTGACCAAAGTTTTATTTTTAAAAATACTTGTGGTCTATCCGAATCGATCTTATTTGTGAAATTTTTTCTTTTCAAAAGATCGGAAAAATGTCTTCTAAAAACTTCCCATGTTCTCGATGAGAGAACTATGATCTATGGAGATCGAGAATGCAGAGGCTCATCTCAGATTCCAAACATGAGCGTATGTGGAGAGTGGTTTCTCAAGGACCATTCAAATTTCTTGTGGTGAATCCTGAATTACTGAAAGAAGAAAGAATTGATCCTAGAAAGCGAGATTTCCTAAGTCCGATGACCAACTAACTCCCCGGAGAAAAGTTAGTCAATCTAGACTACATTGCAAAAGACACACTATACTGATCTAATTGATGATGGTGTGATGGGAATGATCTCTCACCGTAATATCTTGCTAAAGAGATATGGGATACACTAGTTGTTATGTGCCAAGGCACGATCATATAAAAAGAAAACAAACTTTCAAAGGGCAATTGGAAAGTTTGATGGTTTTGAAATGGATGATGGTGAATCAATAGACAAATTAGAAGTCGATTCACTAGCATCATGAATGATCTTAACGACTTGGAAAGAAATATCCACAAAGAGAAGTGGCATTGAAAATTCTTAGAGGTCTTTCTAAGAAATGGGATATTCATGCAAAGGGTGATAGAAAACACCAAGAACATTAGTTCAATGCCATACCAACAAGTCTTCTCGAGTTGAAAGCCTATGAATTTGTAATTGATAAGAAATCCAAAAAAGGCCGACAAAGAAAGATGATTCTTCATCGAGTAAGAATGTGGCTTTAAAAGCCAAAAGATAAAACTCAGAAAACTAGAGAGTCGAGAACCCCCATGCCAAACATCGGGATGAGCTTGAGGAAAAGCTAGCAATCGATGGCAAGGAGGTTTGACAGACTTAATAGTAGATTTGGAAAATACAAAAAGCTATTACAGAACCACATGTACGAGAAGAAACCCGAGGACGGATCAACCGAGAAGAAGAAGGACACGAAAATTTGAAGGATCTTCATCCGCAAAAAAAAGGACTCCATGTCCAAAGAAGAAAATGATCGGGATGATGATGCCAACAGATGCTATAATTGCGAGAAGAAAGGTCACTTCGGTAGATGATTGTCCGACTTGAGTGCTAAGGAGAGAAGAGAAAGACAAGCTAAAAAAGACCGTAAGTTCTCAAGCAAAAAAGGCCATGGTTGCGGAAGAAGAACACTCGAGGAGGATCTAGCTCTTCAGATGAGATATTCTCGAACAAAAGGAAAGTGATGACATCTCGTCGATGGCCATTGAGGAGGTAAACTCTTCGCATCTCTGTTATTGCTCCTACACTAGCACAAGAGTTTTCATGTTCCACCGAAAAGCAATCATTTTTGACCGATGGATTCTTTTGAGAATCGATGAAGGACTATGTCTTTGTTTTTGCAAGGATCGCTAAATAAAACTCAAGAGCGTAATAAGGAACCAATCTTTGAAAATCTAAAATGGAAAGACTTCTAGCAAAACCGAGATCACTTCTCAATTAATGGGAGCTCTTGATGAATCGATGTTACGAAAAGTACAACTCTCGTAGAGAAAGAGAAGTTGATAATGTCCCCTAATCGAAAAGCTAGAGAAATCCATCAAGAGATTCAAATAATCGTAATCGAAGTTCAATGACCTCTCGAGAAGCATAAAACTCTCTGAAGATTGTGAGGATAGTGCACAGAAGAAGTTAACTCTATTGAATAATGCATCTAAAGTGATAGATGAAATTCAGAGTTACCAGAGATCTGCCACTATAAAAACTGGATTGGGATACATTCCAGGGGGAACCTCACAAGGTCATCCAATCTTTGCATCATGTAGCAAGAAGACTATCTTTGTAAAACCAAAAGCACCTACACTTCAAGCTAAAGTAATGCCCAAGGTTGTAGACAAGGAAAAGGACCTATGGTTTGAAAGAAAACCGAATGATCAAAGAGAAAGCCCAAACCTCGGTGAAGGCTAGAAAACCCGAAATCGATTGGAAAGTTTCAGGCAAGTACTTCAAAGCCTCAGGCTAAGAATGCAAATCTGAAAGGCTCCACACTGAACCATCAGAGGAATCCTCAGATGAGAAACACTCAACAGAGACATTCTCATCTGAAGAGACCAAGTCCTCAAGATAATCGAAAGACCAGATTTCAAAGATGCATAACCCGAACCTCACGTGCTTAAAGGTAAAGGTTATCTCAACCCGAGTCAACAAAGATTTAGACCGGTGCGCAAAAAGCCCAAGCATCTCGAACAAAAGGCCCGAACCAAAGAAGAATTCAAAAGCCCATGTTCATGCTAAAGCTAGACACATACACGTAAAGTTTGCTAAGGCACCCAGAGTAGTAGATGTGTATGTTGATGTTTATGGAAGACAAATTAGCCACTCTAAAGTGATTAGAGTTGTCGAGCGATTTGGATTCCGAAGGTACATCTAACCTTGTAGGACCCTACACAAATTGGGTACCTAAGAATTGATCTGTTTTTTCAAGAGGAAAACAAGGGCACCTTGAACTAACTAAAGATCACATGGCACCGATGAAAGAGATGAAAAGCTCCTGAAGTATGGTATCTTGACAAAGGATGCTCAAGACATATGACGACAGATTCAAGAAGACACTCAAAGGACTATGTTGAACAAAGAGGCCATGAGATCACTTTTGGAGATAACTCCAAGGGACAGACTGAAGGATATGGAACTTTAGAAATCGACTCAGTTCATATCCATGGTGTTTCATATGTATCTGGATTGAAGCATAATTTGCTTTCAATTAGCCAATTCTGTGATAAGGGTTTCAATGTTGAGTTCTCTAAAAACTTATGTTTTGTGAAAGATGATACATCACGAAAAGTTTTTGGACCGGTACAAGAAAAGGGAATGTGTATCTTGCCGATTGGAGTTCACTCCTAAAGATACATGTTTAGTTGCTAAAAGTTCCACAGATACCAGTTGGTTATGGCACAAAAGAATGAATCACCTAAATTTCAAAACCCTGAACAAGCTTGCAAGATTAGCTCTTGTGAGAGGGTTTCCTAACGAAGTGTTCAGTAAGGAACATATTTGTGATGCGTGCCAGAAAGGAAAACAGATAAGAGCATCATTTAAAAGTAAAGTTGAGGTTTCTACTGAAAGAATACTTCAGTTACTACATATGGATCTTTTTGGTCCTATAACACCAGAAGCACTAATGGCGGGAAAATACACATTGGTAGTAGTTGATGACTACTCGAGATATACTTGGGTCATATTCTTACTCAAGAAGAAAAAGAGACTCGAGATAAAAAGTGCAGAGTTCTTGAAAAGGCTCGAGATTGAGAAAAATCTGAGTGTGGTCAAAATCAGATCTGACAAAGGAACTGAATTCATAAATCATATCATATTTGATTATTGTGCAGAGAATGGAATTTCACATGAAACATCTGCTGCAAGGACCCCTCAACAGAATGGTGTTGCTGAAAGGAGGAACAGGACTACTCGAAAAAGTTCGCAAGGACTATGATACCGTTTATATTCCTAAAAGATTTTGGGTCAAGTCGTCAACACCGCATGCTACTCTCCTCGTAACGCATCCATGTTGACCAAGAGTCAAGGCAAAACACCCTATGAGCTTTGGAATGAAAGGAAGCCTCTTGTTTCTTTCTTTCGTGTGTTTGGTTGCAAGTGTTTCATACACAATAATGGTAAAGATCAGTTGAAAACTTTTGATAGTAAAAGTCGATGAAGGAATATTCTTAGGATATTCTAAGTCAAGAAAACTTTCGTCGAGTTTACAAACCTAGGACTCTTATTGTGGAGGAAACACCTCATGTTGTTTTTGATGAATCTATTTGTGTTCGTA